>CM017569.1:42853692-43581959 GCA_007844125.1 Sinonovacula constricta | reverse complement strand
TTGTTTTTAAGATTCATATGGTTAGACCATTTTTATGATTTCTCACACACCTTTTTAGGTCACCTGAGCACATTTTGCTCAAGGGGTGAGCTTTTAAAAAAAAAAACCTTCATCCATCGTCTGGTGTCCATTGTCTGTTTTGCGGCATCAATAATTTGCTTGTGAACACAGTTTTTATCTAATCTTCATCAAACATGGACAGGATGTTTGTCTTTTAGCAAACAAGCTTGCATGATTTCCTATCTTGGTAAAAAAAAAAACACGTGCGAACACACTAGAGACCACATTTATGGCAATATCTTCATTAAACATAGCCAGAAAGTTTGCCTGCATGAAATCTTGGATGAGATCATAACTGGGTCAAGTGGGATCAAAGAGGTAGGTCACTAGGTCAGATCTTAGTGAAACATTCTGACGACACTAGAGGCCACATTCATGGTCAAATCTTCACAAAACTTGGCCAAAATGTTTGCATGCACGAAATCTTGGACGAGTTCAAAACTGGGTCACGTTGGGTCAAAAACTAGGTCATTGGGTTAAATTTAATAAAACTTGTGAACACGCTTAAAAGCCAGAATGAAATCTAAGCTAGGTTTTGAATAAGAATTTGTATGCTTTCTTCTTCTGGATTAATGTCCCCTTTTTTTTTTCCACCAAGCAAAAATGCATCAGCGGAATGGACCTGTATTTGATGGTACCATTGTAAGGTCGTTTTTGATGCCTGCCGTTTATCCATCAGTTTCATTAAATGGGCTCTTCCGTGTATACCAGGCACTTTCTGTGATCTTTTGTCATCGTGAATCTGATCTAAGTGTCCGTACCATCAGAACCTTCTCGACTACACTTAATTCAGCATGTGCTTTAAAGCAACAATTGTAGCTATGTCAATAATTTATTGAATGATTGAATTTAATGATTTAACATCAATGAATTTTTCAACGATGTTAAAAAGAATTATACTATTTTCTTTAATTTGATTTTAGTTTCTGAAATACATCGTACTGATACATTAATAGTTTTTATGCTGGCATCCAGCTATTATCGATGGAGCTTTATCCCAGAAAACTGTTGTAGGTAGAACCATTGGTGCACCACAGGCCTTTTGAAGACCTTCTCTCATGAAAGTTCATAACTCAACCGACATTTGAACTAATGTTTTAATTGACTTTCTTCGCTATTTCATGTTTTAATACAACCACCAAATTAGGGAAAAAAATGTGTGGCTTTCACACAACACGGGTATTTACAGTGATAATTTGTGTATCAGTTATACAACTTTAAATCAGCAAAACAGAGAAAAAGAACAGAAATTATTAGTAATATTT
The DNA here is from genome assembly GCA_007844125.1 of Sinonovacula constricta. Lineage (NCBI taxonomy): Eukaryota > Metazoa > Mollusca > Bivalvia > Cardiida > Solecurtidae > Sinonovacula > Sinonovacula constricta. The sequence goes on along the minus strand of CM017569.1, from coordinate 43,580,634 downwards.
TAGAAGAAGCTGTGTCATATTATACAAACTCAAACTGCAACAGTTTTTCACAACTGTAATATATGTCCATTAGTGTGAGTGTAACAAAGAAAGAAATAGATTTAATATAGTTGAGAATCTCTTAATATTGATCTGGTTGTATGGTAGGAAGAAGTAGCTACAGTTATAGAGGTCATGTGCTTGATCCCCAACTGTAGCACTCGGAAGTATTTTGAGCTCAATTTTGGACCTGATAAAAATGAAGTATTCCACTTAGTAGAGTATTGTCATTGGCTGCCTGAAATGCTCCAATTTAAGATTTGCTTTCAAGTATGATCAATCTTGTATGTAAAAAAACAGTTTATAGATTGAAATAGTCGTTTTCCTATTGCTAATACCAGCCAATATGGCACATATTTGCATATAAGTACCATCAGTACTATCAGGATAACATCAAACCTTTAAAACTTGTAGACTTGTGCAGTCTGTCCTGTGGCAGCTCTTGTTAGATAATACCTGCATGACTTTGTTGCCTTCGTGGTTGACTGTGTGGTTCATGTAATTTCTGAGCCAGACATATCCACAACCATAACGACAACTCAAGATTATACGGAACAATAGCACGCAAAAGAGTAAATCTTTATTCTTCAAATTTTCTTTAACTTTTCTGACAACTTTACAAAACTTATCAGAAAATGTATTGCAGACGTTTACAACCCGGGAATCCTTCGTTGTACTGCATTGCTTGCAATTGACCTTTTTACAGTCAAGAACTTGCATTGCTTTTAAATTACACGATGACCGGACAGGTCGTTGAGACTATATGAAAACAGTGACTTAAAGCCATAATTGGACAGTTACTGTTGGAATTCTTGTCTCTTCATCTCTCCAGTCGTGCTGTATATAGGTGAGACAACTTGAGCAGTCTCCATACCCTTTACGTGAGATTGCACAGTAGGTATAACATCGGGATTTTTAGTACCTTTCTTACATATAATATGCCAACTGCGGATAAATCCTCGGCTTTTCATGAACTACTTATTAGCTCTTAACAAAAGATCTACTACGTTTTATTTTGTTGGTAGGTTGTTTTCTAAATTTCGATGTTTTCTTTCGTATTTTTTACATTTCACTTTTATATGCCATATTTAAATTGATCTTGTTATATATCAGCGCTTGGGCTGTTTTATTTGTTCTTATAATATATCAGCGCTTGGGCTGTTTTATTTGTTCCTATAATATCTTATAATATATCAGCGCTTGGGCTGTTTTATTTTAAACTGATCTCTCGTTTGGGTTTTTTGTTTTTACGTTTCCGAGGCTTTCATCTACTGTACATATTGTACATATGTGTATAGTTTATTTTGTTGCTAGTTGTTTTGTATGTATATAAGTTCATTGTATCTGTTTTAACTCCCGATGCATGTGCTTGCTGTTAGTTGTTTCACTTTGACGGGATGTTGTTATTTACACTGTTTGTTTGCTAAAAAACCTTCAGGAAGTGCGAGGTTGGAGCGCTCCACAAACCAGGTTTAAGCACCCCAGTTGGCCCTTTTGCCGATTGACCGTTCCAAGGCGGTAACTGATGGTTTTTCTTTATGTGTGTTATGTCTCGTCTCTGTGTTTTTGTCACATTTGCATTTACCTTGTTTGCCTTTGTCTACTGGTAGATAAAATTTAAATATCTGTGAAGTTTTTTATAGGACCTTTTCTTATTTACCTATTCAAAAATAATAATACAACATTTTTTTTGTGAATGTACATCTTGAAACATAATTTCAAGATGAAACATTTTGTTTCAATTCGAAACATAACTATTAAGATATGCAATTCTTGAATTATAAGTTATTGTTCCCGGCTTCCAGTTAAAAAAAAAACTCGATCAACTGCAGAACAAATCAAGGGAACCTGGAAAAACCCACCAACTTAAATCACTCTTCGTCAGTCCTGCTCACCAAAGACCAACTTTTATCTGCATGATGCATTTTTTGTGATATTGTAATGACCTTGGTCGGTTTTTATACCCTTGATAACAAAGTTGAGGGATGTGTGTGTGTGTGTGTGTGCAGGGGGGGGGGGTATATTATTTATTAAAATAGATATTATTTTATCTGTCCACCTACTGAGTTATTATATCTGGGCTTCAAGAGTCTTGTGACATTTTTCATAAAATTTTATTTTAAGTACTATGGAACCTGTGCACAAGTTTTGTCTTATAATCAGATGACATTTGCAGAGGTGTTGCACCTTTTCAAGGTGGTTCCGCCAGTTTGAACTATTTCTTTTTCTCTCAAGCAGCCAAATAAATGTTTCCTGAAACGATCCATGCTCAACATGTATTTTGTAATTGAGCCACTTGGCCCAGGTATTTCTAAACTAAGAAAATCATGTGCCCACTTACTTTTGAGATAATATTTCATGAACATCCGGGTAATCAGCTTTGATATCGATGTCTGTTTATAGTTGAAATCCACTTCATGTTTATTTATAGATTTAGAAATAATGGACATTTAAAGCTATATAGTTCAAAATTTATACTCACAATCGAGATAAAGTTATAGACTTATAGTCAAGAGCTGGAACCGGTCACTGGTTACAATTTACCAAAGGTCACCAGTCACCAGCCGAACACCTGAAAATTTATCCTCGCCTACGGCGCACAAGATTAATGGCTCGTTTGTCAGACAACCTGATGATCTTCATCACCAGCCACTGGCTTACTCTAAAAAATAGATTCACAAGTCTGTCTGTTGCCTATCCTAGAGTATCAGACATGGAGATTATCTGATCGTCATTTCATCGGACGACACTGGTCACCTTTGAAATTGCCTTGTATCAGAATTTTCCACAGCAGATCGCTGATCTTCTTGTGAAAGATCTTTTGACAGAGATTTGCTCTTGCCCTTCATTTTCCCTTTACCACTCTTCCAGTCTCCAAGCACCCAATGCCCCCACCCCTGTACTTACTTGTCAGTTTGTCCCAGCCTTAGAATTTGTCTACTGCCCTGAGTTTGCCTTTGTCCTATCAGGTAACTTTACCAATAACGTTTCACCTTTCAGTTTGAGCGCTCCATATCCCAACTTCTTGCCACCTTCGTTCATTTTGTTGGATTTAAGAGATGACAAGGTTCTTTTTACAGCTGACAGGACTGATTCATTCTTTCTTTAATATCAAGAGGATTAGACCAGTTCTACAAGTGTTCCTCCAGTCAGATGTGTTTCCTTACTAATCTTTCCAAAATCCCTTTCTTTATATCCAGTTTGTTTGTGATGTAATTGGGTATCCTGTAGGGTCACCTTCTTTATATGAAGTGTATCTGTGATGTAATTGGCGATCCTGTATGGTGGACTTCTCTATATTAAGCGTATCTGTAATGTAATTGGGGATCCTGTATGGTCACCTTCTCTATATGAAGTGTGTCTGTGGTTTAATTAGGGAACCTGTATGGTCACCTTCTCTATATAAAGTGTATCTGTGATGTAATTGGCAATCCTGTATAGTTTATATTCTCTATATAAAGTGTGTATCTGTGATGTAATTGGGGATCCTGTATGGTCACCTTCTCTATATAAAGTGTGTCTATGGTGTAATTAGGGAACCTGTATGGTCACCTTCTCTATATAAAGTGTATCTGTGATGTAATTGGCGATCCTGTATAGTCTATATTCTCTATATAAAGTGTGTATCTGTGATGTAATTGGGGATCCTGTTGGTCACCTTCTCTATATGAAGTGTTTCTGTGATGTAATTGAGGATCATGTTGGTCACCTTCTCTATATAACGTGTGTCTGTGATGTAATTGGCAGTATGTTCCGGTTAGACGCCACTAAATAAGTTTGTTATATATTCTTTAGTAAGTCGCGAAACTTTGGAACCAAATTGCACCGTGACCAAGCTATGACAGACCCCCATATAGGTGAAAAGAGCTATTTGTTGTCTATCAGAAAGACCTAGAAATAAGTCAACTTTTGCAACTTGTAAGAAGGTCCTGCTTTATACAGTGCACATACCATCAAATTGCCAGTCGGTAACCCTCAGATTTCAATGAAATATGTACTTCCGCTAAAGGTGGATCAGTCCATTATTGTGCATGGGAGAGCAACATTTTTGCTTTATTTCAATTCTACACGGTTTCAGCTTTCTAATTAGGAAACCAGTATGTTCACCTTCTCTATATAAAGTGTGTCTGTGATGTAATTGGGAAACCAGTATGTTCACCTTTTCTATATAAAGTGTGTCTGTGATGTAATTGGGAAACCAGTATGTTCACCTTCTCTATATAAAGTGTGTCTGTGATGTAATTGGGAAACCAGTATGTTCACCTTTTCTATATAAAGTGTGTCTGTGATGTAATTGGGAAACCAGTATGTTCACCTTTTCTATATAAAGTGTGTCTGTGATGTAATTGGGAAACAAGTATGTTCACCTTTTCTTTATAAAGTGTGTCTGTGATGTAATTAGGAAAAATGTATGGTCACCTTCTCTTGATAGTAAGTGTGTGATGTCATTGGAAAACCAAAACGGTCACCTTCTTTATATCAAGTATGTCTGTGGTGTAATTTGGGATGCTGTATGGTCACCTTCTCTATATAAATGTGTCTGTGGTGTAATTAGGGATCCTGTATGGTCACTTTCTCTAAATAAATGTGTCTGTGGTGTAATTGGGCATCCTGTTTGGTTACCTTCTCTATATAAATGTGTCTGTGGTGTAATTGGGCATCCTGTATGGTCACCTTCTCTATATAAATGTGTCTGTGATGTAATTGGGTATCCTGTATGGTTACCTTCTCTATATAAAGTGTGTCTGTGATGTAATTGGGAAACAAGTATGTTCACCTTTTCTTTATAAAACTGTGTCTGTGATGTAATTAGGGATCCTGTATGGTTACCTTCTCTATATAAATGTGTCTGTGATATAATTGGGCATCCTGTATGGTCACCTTCTCTATATAAATGTGTCTGTGATGTAATTGGGCATCCTTTATGGTTACCTTCTCTATATAAATGTGTCTGTGATGTAATTGGGCATCCTGTATGGTCACCTTCAATATATAAATGTGTCTATGATGTAATTGGGGATCCTGTATGGTTACCTTCTCTATATAAATGTGTCTGTGATGTAATTAGGGATCCTGTATGGTCACCTTCTCTATATAAAGTGTGTCTGTGATGTAATTGGGTATCCTGTATGGTTACCTTCTCTATATAAATGTGTCTGTGATGTAATTGGGTATCCTGTATGGTTACCTTCTCTATATAAATGTGTCTGTGATGTAATTGGGTATCCTGTATGGTTACCTTCTCTATATAAATGTGTCTGTGATGTAATTATGGATCCTGTGTGGTTACCTTCTCTATATAAATGTGTCTGTGATGTAATTAGGGATCCTGTATGGTCACCTTCTCTATATAAATGTGTCTGTGATGTAATTATGGATCCTGTGTGGCTACCTTCTCTATATAAATGTGTCTGTGATGTAATTAGGGATCCTGTATGGTCACCTTCTCTATATAAATGTGTCTGTGATGTAATTAGGGATCCTGTATGGTTACCTTCTCTATATAAATGTGTCTGTGATGTAATTAGGGATCCTGTATGGTCACCTTCTCTATATAAATGTGTCTGTGATGTAATTAGGGATCCTGTATGGTCACCTTCTCTATATAAATGTGTCTGTGATGTAATTGGGTATCCTGTATGGTTACCTTCTCTATATAAATGTGTCTGTGGCGTTATTAAGGATCCTGTATGGCAACCTTCTCTATATAGAATGTATGCGTGTGATGTTATTTGGAAACCAATATTGTCACTGTAATGTTCGATAAACAAGCCGACATTAGATCAAGCCGAAAACAGCTTTATTCAGATCTTTACATTAGAGAGTGTCAATTTAATCAAAGCAGTGAAGGTGTCAAATGGTAATGTTTTATATCAATACATTGCATCCTCTTTTCTTTAACAAAAACAATATGAACACACTGACAAGTAATTAATTAAGAATCATGCAAAATTTAGATAGGAGTTGCTGCGTGTTATCAAGGTCTACAATATCGAAAATTCAATTTATTAAGACAAATATTAAAATTAAGATCTTATTGTAAGAACTGTATCTTCCATATAATCGCCGGAATAACATCTGTATAAAATGACTAGTAACTATGACATGACTAGGTGGTAGGTATATAATACCCATGGTATGACTAAGTAATAAAAACGCTCTCTGTAAAGAACAGGAGTCCGAAGGGAATAAAAAACGACTATTGAACTACTAACAGAAAAGCATGAAGTTAAATGTCAAGTATTTTCTAATCAGATACATGCTTAATTATTAGAGCAATGAAGTCAATAAATAACAACAATTGACAACACTGTCTTGTTAACATGACCTTCTGGCCACTGTAAAACACTGACTGATGTAACATGTCCATACAAAGTACTTTCTGACCATGTCTTCCTGTACTAGTCCATTCCCCATGGTTGGTTTCTCTGGACTCTGGTGGAACGATGTTCGATGTTACCCTTTCTGTGTTATTGTTTTCCTGCTGTTTCCCAAGTGGATTAGTTTCATTTGGTTCTGGCGCAAATGGAATTTCTACTGGTGTTGATCACATGTGTTGTTTTTGCGTCTTTAACAAAGTGTCTGAATTATGCCTGTATTTGCGACAAAATTTACCTGGAGATTGACGATGTGTCTCCTTGGAGTTTCTGCCCTCTATACGTATTCAGCTGGTTTCCAACCAGACGAAGTGTTATTTCTTACTGCGTCATCCTGTCGAAGGTCGTGTCTTTGACCTTGACATGTTGGTCGTAATAGAATTTGTCTTTTTCTCTGTAGCCAGGAAGTTTTGATGCAACACTTCTTATCGTTTACCCAGTTAATGATCCTGTCACAAAGTAGTCCTTCTTCCTGTTCTTCATATTGACAAACCTCAGCCTTTCTTTTTCAGTTCTGATATGTAGTCCATGATCGACATATTGCCCCTCTTTGTGTTAAAAAACCTTGTCTTTTGATATTCCTGTAGTTCTGAACACCGAAGTGTCGATCGAATTTGGTTAAAACATTTTCTAAGTCATATTTATTTTTGGCTGGTCTGCCGACGATTCCTTTCGCTTCATCGGTCTCGACTATTTTCACCTATCACGCATTATTTAAGCCGATACACGCTGATATTCTGACACCATGTAATGAAAGATAAAAAAGCCGACATGAGATCAAACCGGAATTTTTTCAGATCTTTACATTATAGGGTATCAATATAATCAAAGCACTGAAGGTGTCAAATTGTAATGGTTCATATCAATACATTGCAATCACTTTCTTAATATAAAGTGTGTCTCTGGTATAATGTGGAACCCTGTATGGTCACCTTCTCTGTATAAATTGTGCCTGTGATATAAATTCTCAGTTAATGAATTACAGGACCCTTTAGCCAATTTGGTAATGGATTTCTTCATGTGTTTGCCATGGCCACCCAATGCTAGACAGGTTAGATAATTGTTTGGGAGACACTTGATATGACACATAAATGAATGATTCAAAACAAATTAACACTTTAATCATAGCTATTTAAATGTATGTGAACTTATGTGTGATATATCGTATAAGTGTACTTGTGCATTTGATGCAACCCAATTGCAGTGATATTGATACTTTTCACGTTAGGACTGTGAAACATGCTATTGTGTCTATGTGGCAATTTCATGAATCTTAAAGGTCTTGGTTATAGAGTGGGAGTTGGGGGGATAATATGTTTAAAATGTGCATTTTTTATATTTGCTTTGTTTCCATTCTTACTACATGCATTTAGGGTGTATTGCTGAACATTGTCATCAATTAAAATTACACATTTGTTTTATGCATTCAAGTTGCCTTTAATAACGTCAATTCAGTGAATATTTTTTTCCGATACAAATCCACGCAAGCGACACTACAGTAGTCAGACACATTAGAATCAACACCTTCGAATTTCTTATTGGCCCATTTGAATAGATTTACCAATAGCAATTATATTGACACTTAAAGGCATTGTGAGAAACTTATTCGGATAAAATATGTTTAAAAGATTATTGTAAAGATTAAATGGTAAAAACAACTGAAATGATTTAGTAAAAAAGCAACTGCACAAAGACAGCTAAAATCTATTTGAAAGATACGCATAACTTAAAACATTGTCAATGTAATTAACGCAAGATCTGCCCATGTTCTCTATAATGTGTGTCTGTGATGTAGGTTGGAGACCAGTATGGTCATCACTTGTATTTGTGTCTGTCATGTATTTGGGAAACCAGAAGGTCACATTTTCTATAATGTTCATCTCTTGTGTAATAGATAGTTTCCACATAAGTGAAGATCCCTTATCTTAGCAGCCATCTTTAATGGTGACTTCAAGGAATTTTCAGATGAATTATATAGAAGCGTTTTGTTTATTTTGTTGTAATTTCTTCATTCGTGGTCTGAAAATTAAAAGCTATACACCATCGGAAAGCTCTTAAAATTCGTATTTTTATATTTAAAGTTGATAAATGCACATAAATAAAAAAAATATTGGCTCATACTTGAACAGAAATGAACAGTGTAACTTTTTGATTGATTTTTTTATAACTTATATTTTTTATATTTAAAATGCTTCATTAAAGCTGTTTGATTTGATATAAAATTCAGCCAAATATACTGAAAAAATAAAAACACAGTGGTGAGTTAATAAAGCACATATTTCCAGATTTCGGCCAGCATTAGCTTCGCCTTCAGAGATGGATGCCTTAAACTTATCAGTGTCTATGGCAGCACATGGAAGCTATCTATTGGTAAACCAGTAGGGTCACCTCTATAATGTATATCTGCTATCTAAAGTGGAAACCTTATGGCATAGACATATAATAACGGGACCGCTGACTCGTGACGTCACGCTATATATTCTATATAAATAGGTTGAATCCGTCGCAGCGCCATCACCGGGAGTCATAGAAAACTTCCGGTGTAAACTAAAACAATAGATGGAAAGCTAAAAGCTGTGTTTACATTAATGAAAAAACGCGTCATGTAAAAATCATGTTGATGGGGTACTAGGATGTGAAATTATAACTTCCAAAGGGTTTTACCAAACAAGAGTGGTGGGGACACTATTTCTTGTTTATAGTCGTTCAGATTTTACTGTTAATCCAGACACGACGCACATCTGCCCCGCCCACCTCGAACCTTCGGTCATGGTATGTTATTTCTTTGTTCGTTTGTTGTTGTCTTCAATCTGAATATGAAGGTTTATCGTTATATGAAATAAGTCATGTTACGTTTATTTTCCTGCTAAGTAGATGGCTAAATCGAAAATCAGCACGTCAATAGCAGCTGTCAGAAAACCTTGTTCTACTTTCGGTTTCCATTGTGATAAATAGTTACTACTCAGTTTAAAATTCTGGATTAGATTATTCTTAACAACAAATCAGGTCTGAAACTTATAGAAGTGTATTTCTTTGTACATATATGCCTTATTTTCTATGGAAAAAAATATTTTGCTTTATTTATTTTTTACTTTGCAGCCTGTAGTGGGCAGAAGGGGATGGGGTCTAATCTATTAATTTTTATCATTTATGAAATAGAACCATTTTTAGAATCAAACCTACCACTTCCGTTACTCTTGTTTTCAATGAATAATTTGAAACAAATATAGTGCTGCCTTTTCTGTGGTTTCCTGCCATGAACACCTGACATATCAATTAAACCCAATAATTTTATTCTGAGACTAGTGAGTAGTGTTGTATAACCTTCAGTTTGAGTGTTGTCATGAAATTGAACTTCCAGATGCATGTACCACTGTTTAAGGTCACATCTTAGGATCAAGCTTTTAACTTTGAGCGCCCTGTTTCTGGGGTGGATGTGCTAGACACAAATATAGCAATACTTTCCTTGACTTACTCACAAAAATTTCAGGTTGTCATTGTAGTATATATGTGCCTCATTTATGTGATTTTTTTTATATAATATGCAATTTTATTTACAGTGCCTGCAAAATGAATTCCTTGCACACTTGAACCCATGGTTAGAGGGTGTCAAGCCACACAAGGCATTTGCAAGGTAATTCAGAATCTATACCTTAAATAATTTACCTCATTAAAATTTATTTTGAGACAGCTTATCTGTATTTTACTGAACCCTGTCCATATTTTTTATGATTTTTCTTGTTGTTTGTTGCATTGCACTGACATAAGTTTGGTTAGATTGGTGATGTCCAGCTTATTATTGGTGAAGGAAAACCCTAGATTTATGTTTGGACAGAACCACCAGCACACTGCAGGTTAGCTGGAAAACCTTCCCACCCAATAGTTCTTGTCCTGACCAAGACCCGAACCCATGCATTGAAGTGCTATTAGAGGTAATATGGTTAATTAAAACACTACAGTGTACATGTATTTTGATGTCATGTGTTGTGTCTCTATCAAATTTGTCTTTTTAATATCTGACATCAAATGTAAGCTTTATTTTTCAATCTTGGCATGTAAAAAAACTTTAAAAAGAGAAAGTGTATAAACTAATGTAATGAATGCATATTTTTATCATAGTTAAAGCCTTCACAGTCTTCTGTCTCACGCCTCTACTTTAGGACCTTTTGCCAAATCGTGTGAAAGAGCTTTTCGGTCCACATAAAGGCATTTTGTTTTGACAGATTAAAGCTACTAAGAGGTTCAGGTAATGCAAAGAATCATCTGAATGTAAAAATCTGATACATATTAAACAGTAACACACCTATTGGGAATTTCTTAGTTTAATAAATGCCATTCACTAAAAAAAGAATGAATATACTGTCAGTAGTTAATAAAATTTTGATTCCACTTTGCTATTGAATGGCACAGAATAACTTTTTTTTTACAAAATCGACTTTCGAGATTTCTATACTGTAGGATTATACAATTATAATTGTATTCAAAGTTAGTCAGTAGTTAATAAAATTTTGGTACCACTTTGCTATTGAATGGCACAGAATAACTTTTTTTTTGCAATCGACTTTCGAGATTTCTATTATATTATATTTATATATATTATATTAATAAAAATATCAGATGTTTATATATAAAAGGTGGTATCCAACTTTGTCTAAATAAAATACATATATCTCAACCAATGTTTTGGGAATTTTGGCACAACTTTTTGCATAAACTCACTATTTAGTCCAAGTAAGGACAATTTTTGAAACTGCCTAAATTATTAGTAAATGCTGTCTCTCGGGTAGAATATGCATATTTGTAATGATGAGTGGGGTGTTGTCCTTCACTTTTCACATGGCTAAGGGAAATCAGTAATTTTCAACATCATGGACATTTTGAGTATATAATAATTTATCTGGTTGTTTGAGAAAAAATTTTTGGATACCACCATTAATTGTATTGTCATAAAGGTTTTAATAACAATAAACCATGATAATAATTATAGGTAGGATTTACCATGCAAAGATTTTTTTGTGTGACAACTGTCACATAAATCTAGGACATAACTAGATTTTTATATTTTTGTTCTAATTTTGTATGTTTTTGTTTTATATTATTATTGGTGAATGAATGATAAATGTATTTGTCCAGACTAGGAATGGAACCAAAGAGGTTAGGCGGGTTACTGCATCTTTTCATTTAAAGCTGAAACCTGTATAGCATACTTTTATTTTTTCAGTTACCATGTCATGAACCATTTCTTCAGAGATGGTTAACCTTTAAGTTCAACACCAAGGGCCAGCCAACATAAGCACGGCTGTCAGGAAGGCGGAGAGGAAATATCAGTTATTTGCAGTCCTTTGAAAAAGATTAAATATTATTATTAAAAGATTTTGAATTTTCAGTCTGTTTCAGTATTGCTTTCTTAGGGGTAGACCATTTCTTAAATTTTACTTTTCATAAAACTGTTTTAATACATCAAAAGGCAGGATTATGTTAAATATTGTTTATTTCTCCATATAATCTACAAAATAATTTGACAGTTAACAAACATCAGCATAGCAGAAGAATCTAATTTACTTACCATATCACATGTTTAAAACTTTAAAAGAAAAACTTAATTGCACATTTATCGAGTGCTTGCACATAGTCAGTTTATATCAAACGGTAAAGGGAGAATGAAATATGTGCTATTATTATACATATAATTATTAAGATTTCATGAGAAACAACTTTAATAAATTATTTGACTTTTATTTCTATTAAAAAGACAATGGTGTTGCATAATCATTGTCTGCATATTTAAATTTATATGTATTTGTATTTTTCTGTCATAAATGCATTTTTCATTCCACATTAAAATATTTTCTACACATTATATATAAAGCTGTGTTCTTGCTTAAACACCTTAACAATGAATGAAATGGAAAAAGAATAAAATGATTAGTAATACATATTCATTCTTGTTTCTTTTGACAACATTAATTAAAAAGTATGCTAAAAGCCAGTGCAAGTAAGAGTGTCATCTCTGGATGCAAGATTTAATAGTTTTAAACCCTTAAGCCATGTTGAAAGTTTTCACACTGTAAAAAGAAATGTTATATATAAAGTTGGGACTTAAGCAGGTTGTAAATTAATACAGACACTTTGTTAGTTTTAAATCATGGACCCAATTATTTCTTATATTTGGTATGGAATAGTGTTTGATTTAGGCCTTAGTTCTGTATTGTTATTTATACAATGGCTTTTAACTGATTCAGTTTAGTTGATGAATAACCCTACTGCAACTAAAACATATCATTTGTTAAATTGGCATGTTTTTTATATTAGATAATTTTTGGCTAATTGCTTTATGTTTTAAAAATGCACACTGAACCAGAAAAACAAATAAAGCTTATTCCCAGTCTAAAACTCTTAAACTATATATTTTTATTTGTTAATAATTAAAACATACATGTATTGTTCTGACTAGTTTAACTCTGAACTTTGGCATGTTTTTATCGTCAAAACAACATATAACTATAGAGAAATGTTCTGTCAATAAAAATAAACTTAAATTACTGCATCAAACATACATAAACAATTCAGATAATGGAGTTTCTACATTTACTCAATTTATAATTAGTGTACTAAAATATGAAATATGTAAACCAGGGTTCCCTTAATATGACATGTTAAAACTATATGTCAGCAGTAGTTAATAAGCTCTGTCAATAATGTAGGATATATATCAAAATTAAACACACACCAAGAAGACCACACCTTCAATGTTGTTAGTTGTTTTGTGTGATCTTTTTTTTCAAAATGTTCTTTTATAATAAAAAAAATGTTGCCATCTAACAACTCAATAGTAATTTTTAATATTGTCTGGAAGAATTCTGGCTCCAAGATGCGTTTAAGTTCCCTTGTACTGGTTGAACGTCTCAGAGCAACAGGCACAGGCCAGGAATAGACGTCTCTGGGTCATGGGATTCATCACTGTTGTCTTATTCCTAAAATCAGTATAAAAAGACAATTAAGTGCATAGTCTATAGGAAACAGTATAATCTAATTATACTTGTGTTCAAATATTAATATTTGATTGTGGTTCTTTTTTCTTTCTAGCTTGAGATCCCTTAAACACTTAAACTTTTCCACCATCATTCTTTGCGCAGTCTTCCTCCTGTGTCTCCAAGCAACGACTTATTTATTTTAATTAAATATTATGTCTTTCTCCGTGCAGTTTTGGCAAATACAAGCCATAATAAATACCACCAGTTACACAGTATTAGCTATGGAAGTATTTTTGGAAAAAAGGGCAGCAAAAATTGGGCCTAAATGGGACGTTGTCTATGATTCATTCAGAATTCGGGTTCTTTGTTTACACGTGGTTACGATATGTTTACTACCGATTCATGGAAAACTAAAAGCAGGCAATGAATACACATACAAAGAAGATATTAACCTTTAATCCACTTTCAAGTTGATTCATTTTCCGTGGCCGTTTTTCTTCAAATCTCTGTTTTATTTGTCAGCTTTATGCTATTGTTTTGCATGTCTTTTCTATGAATTCCGGTGGTGGCTCTGCGAAATTGGAAGATATTCGCGCACCTTGCGAAGTCGGCGGTCCCGTTATTATATGTCTATGCTTATGGTCAGGTTAATGTGTGTGCCCATGGTGCATAGTTGTTAATCGAGCCCCGGTTTCACATTAAGACAAGCTGGACTATGTAACTGTTTTGACACTTTTAGATACACTTGCAACTGGTAAACCCAACGAATCCCCAATCAGTCGGTAGTGTGACCCTAACACACAAAAAAATCGTAATGCACAAACCATTTGTTAGGCGACTGACAAATGGGTGGGAACGATTGATTAAAGTCTGAAGCCTTGGCGCAATAAGACGGATTATATACTCAATGGTGGTTAAATGGAACCGAAACGGTTAAAAACACTTCCTATCTCTTTCAGTCAACGGATCAACACGCGGACGAAAATTTCGCTCTTGTTTTCTGTGTCAGCGTTTGTACTATCTTGCTAGTGCCATATTTGAGGAAACAGTTTGAGGTAACTAGCGGAGTTCCTAAAATATTAGAGAAAAACTCCAGAAAAATAATCCTCAAAGTGTTTGGTGAAACAAGAACTTGAGAAAAACTAAAAAGGTTGATGAAAATCTAAAAGTGGAGGTTAGGAAGGGACTGGGGAGAGTTTAGTGAAACCAAACCGGGGCTTGTTTTGTAATGTTTTGAAAGTGTCAAAGTCATACCTGCAATGTATGGTTTCTTTATTATATTTCTGCAAAGGAATCTTAGAGGAGATTTATAATGCAAGAATCACCATTTTGGTATATGCGTCAATCACTTTGCTTTTGGTCTGTCTGTAAATGGAATTGGGCGGTGTCGCTTGCATCCAGAGTTACGAGAAAACTGGATTCTGGAAGTTACTAGAAAACTGGATTTCGGAAATTACGAGAAAAGTGGATTTCAGAAGCACACAGGATTGATCCTCCATGACCTTGACTAATTGCAGTTAGAAATTCATGCCTGAGGAAGTCGTCCAGGTACAGAATAAATATGTCTGTCTAAGTGGACTATTCGCGTCAATTGTGTTGGGTCATGCTTCAGATGTTAATATTAATATTGCTATCTGTTTAAAATGGAACTTATATTGTTTAATTCAGGTACACATGAAATGCAGGATTATAAGAGGGCGACTTGTTACTCCTCTGACCACTGAGCCTTTTACCGCGTGGGTTCGAGAATTCGGGGCAAAGGACTTAATAGAGGAAGGCCTTCCAGTTAACCTGTCGTGCGCCAGTGGTTCTACCTAGACATTTGTTTAGATTCTTTCTCCACCAGAATAGCTGGACGTCGCTGTTATGAGCATAACTGGTCACTGCGATGTATTTTAACAACAAAAACTAACCATCAGATCTATGAGTTAACAATGCCGCGCAGAAATATCACTCAATTACTGGAGAAAAAGGTTGAAACTGTGAGCAAACACATAATCTATTAGCGATATCCCGCACGCAGGCTCACTGCTTTCGGCGGCTCGGAACCATGTTATATAATGACAGAGGTCATTCGTATCATGTCAGCATGCATTCAGAGAGGAATTGCGCGCAAGGAATTTTTAGATTCTTATCACAGAAATGTAATAGTAGAAGTTCAAACTCGGTATATTTTGGTCGAATCCTGTAGCATGTATGAGCGTTTTAGACTTTTATTGAGTTAAAATGCAAAATCATATAGAGAGTATTGAATGTTTCTTAAAATGGTTTCTGTCAGATGTTGACCGATGTAGCGGTTGTCAAAGTGCATAATCTACATTTAGAAGAAGTGTTTATTTGCAGCTGAAGACTTGCCTTCTTTACACTTTTCAATGCGTTGTACATTTAGATTACTACGAAATAATTGTGACCATTGTTTGCACACCTGTAATCGTTTACAGGTAAAAATTACATAGTCCAATCAACGCTTTTTAGTGCTTTGATTTTTATCAGAATTTACCAACTTACATGTTTGTGTGAAGATAGTAATGAGTGTGTGTGTATGTGCGCGCGCGCGCATGTATACATGTACGTGCGTGCGTACGTGTGTGTGTATATAGAGTGATTGGTCAAGGTCACTGAAGCTCTTTTTTTTCAAAAGTAAATTAACCTCCAAAGGTCATAATTCTATTTTTATAAAATTTGAAATTAAATGCCTTGTGTACTGATTAGGTTTGGTATGCATGTTTGTTCTGTTGCACAAGTGTCCATAAACTAAAAATAGATTGGCCCAAAAATGATTTCAATAACTTCTTGTCCTAACAGATGATTTTACTTAATGATTTTACTTAATAATTCCTTATCAGCTATAAGATTTGATACTAAATTTGTTAATTGTGTACATAATGATAAACATAGAAAGTTGATGCTCTGTATGGGCCCCATAAGTCGTCGCAGATATCAAAATAAAGTGTGCCTTAAATAAATTTTTTAATAAGTTACTTACGCCATTTTAGGTATAATATATTGTCATAAAATGCTTGCCGGAACATAAATAGCCATTGGGCTCAGTTTAATCAAGGTCTTTCTTCGTTACATAAAATAGACTGGCATATTACTGTAACATTTCAATTAAAGTGTACTTTAATTGTTGTTTTTTTAACAAATGAGGGGTGCTAAGAAAATCTTTTTTTTATTTGAAGCCATATTGCACTTATTATGTAAAACAAGATTCAATACTGTGAGATAACTCTATGTTGATTACATCAGTGACAGTCCTGATCTTTTTTTCCAGAGCATTTTCCATGGCCATGGATTTTAATTGCCATTTTATGCGTATCCATATGCGGATGTTGTGGATGTTACTTTTGTTATAAAAGGTAAGTATTGAAGTTTAAGTTCAGAGGTTAGCTCTTAATATTCCAGATATAACACATCAGAATTAACCTGACCCTGACCTTTACACAAGATTCTGTTGCATGTGCAATATGATGATTTAGGTATATAACTTTAAAAACTGTTTACCATATCCAGCTGCCGGACTATGGGGTAGATTGCTTACAGAATGAGATTGCCAGTGAAGACAGGATAGATTGCTTACAGAATGAGATTGCCAGTGAAGACAGGGTAGATTGCTTACAGAATGAGATTGCCAATGAAGACGGGGTAGATTGCTTACAGAATGAGATTGCCAGTGAAGACAGGGTGGATTGCTTACAGAATGAGATTGCCAGTGAAGACGGGGTAGATTGCTTACAGAATGAGATTGCTAGTGAAGACGGGGTAGATTGCTTACAGAATGAGATTGCCAGTGAAGACGGGGTAGATTGCTTACAGAATGAATTTGCTTGTGAAGACGGGGTAGATTGCTTACAGAATGAGATTGCCAATGAAGACGGGGTAGATTGCTTACAGAATGAGATTGCCAATGAAGACGGGGTAGATTGCTTACAGAATGAGATTGCTTGTGAAGACGGGGTAGATTGCTTACAGAATGAGATTGCCAGTGAAGACGGGGTAGATTGCTTACAGAATGAGATTGCCAATGAAGACGGGGTAGATTGCTTACAGAATGAGATTGCTTGTGAAGACAGGGTAGATTGCTTACAGAATGAGATTGCCAATGAAGACGGGGTAGATTGCTTACAGAATGAGATTGCCAGTGAAGACAGGGTAGATTGCTTACAGAATGAGATTGCCAGTGAAGACAGGGTAGATTGCTTACAGAATGAGATTGCCAGTGAAGACAGGGTAGATTGCTTACATAATGAGATTGCCAGTGAAGACGGGGTCGATTGCTTACAGAATGAGATTGCCAATGAAGACGGGGTAGATGGCTTACAGAATGAGATTGCCAGTGAAGACGGGGTAGATTGCTTACAGAATGAGATTGCCAATAAAGACGGGGTAGATTGCTTACAGAATGAGATTGCCAGTGAAGACGGGGTAGATTGCTTACAGAATGAATTTGCTTGTGAAGACGGGGTAGATTGCTTACAGAATGAGATTGCCAATGAAGACGGGGTAGATTGCTTACAGAATGAGATTGCCAGTGAAGACAGGGTAGATTGCTTACAGAATGAGATTGCCAGTGAAGACAGGGTAGATTGCTTACAGAATGAGATTGCCAGTGAAGACAGGGTAGATTGCTTACAGAATGTGATTGCCAGTGAAGACAGGGTAGATTGCTTACAGAATGAGATTGCCAGTTAAGACGGGGTAGATTGCTTTCAGAATGAGATTGCCATTTAAGACGGGGTAGATTGCTTACAGAATGAGATTGCTTGTGAAGACGGGGTAGATTGCTTACAGAATGAGATTGCCAGTGAAGACAGGGTAGATTGCTTACAGAATGAGATTGCCAGTTAAGACGGGGTAGATTGCTTACAGAATGAGATTGCCAGTGAAGACAGGGTAGATTGCTTACAGAATGAGATTGCCAGTTAAGACGGGGTAGATTGCTTTCAGAATGAGATTGCCAGTTAAGACGGGGTAGATTGCTTACAAATGAGATTGCTTGTGAAGACGGGGTAGATTGCTTACAGAATGAGATTGCCAGTGAAGACGGGGTAGATTGCTTACAGGATGAGATTGCCAGTTAAGACGGGGTAGATTGCTTACAAATGAGATTTGCCATTTTAGGTTGGGTAGAGTAGTTATAGAATGATATTGTCAGTTAAGATTGGGTAGACCGGACCTGGTAGCGCAATCGGTAGAGCGTCGGCTCCAGGTACGGGAATCCAGGGACTCAATCCGGTTCCAGTAAGATAGGTTAGATTGGTTACAGAATGAGATTGCCCATTAAGATTGGGTATATTAGTTACAGAATTAGATCTTTACCCTTTTTGTATCATGTTTTAGCTCACCTGAGCACAACGTGCTCAAGGGCGCACAGCGTGCTCAAGGGGAGCTTTTGTGATACCGCTTCGTCTTACGTCGGCGCCCGTCGTCAACATTGTAGCTTGTGAACACACTAGAGGCCACCGTTTTTATCCAATCTTCATCAAACTTGGTCAGAATGTTTGTATGCATGAAATCTTGGATGAGTTTATTATTGGGTCACCTGGGGTTATAAAGTAGGTCACTAGATCAAATTTAAGGAAAAACCTTGTGATAACACTTAGAGGCCACATGGATGGCCCAATCTTCACCAAACTTGGCCAGAATGTTTGCCAGTATGAAATCTTACATATGTTTTGAAGGGGGTCATGTGGATTTAGTAGATAACTTGGTAAAATTCTAGAAAATGTTATCAAGCCAGTGGCCACACTAATGGTCCAATCTTCACCAAAGATTTCTGAAGTAAATAACTCTTAATTACTTGATGCCAGATTTGAGCCTACTAAAAGCCTGTGTCATTCAGGTTAGCGATTAAGGGCTACCATGACCCTCTTGTTTATGATTGTGCTATTTGTTTGTTTGATCTTAATTTTTCTAGATGTGGGTATTAAATAAAAAGTACAAAACATTTACTACTCAAAATATATTCATTGTAGATACCTGTGCAAGAATATGCATATATCATAAATGAAAATGTCAGAATTTATTATTTTTGTTTGTTAAAAACATGCTGTTTTTGCAGCAGCTGATGATAAGGAATATTATGTGGAGGAAAAAGAGGATGATGCCAGATAATAATGCTAATAATGAAGATAATTTTAAGGATTGTAATGCTGAAGATGCTGTGGCTCCAGGAGATGTAGAATAAAACTTAGGTTAACTGTAGATCCATAAAGTGTATTGATGCTGTTTGTTTTGCAGGAGTTGGCCATGCGTTTGGTGTAATCATTGTTCCTGCTGCAAGAGAGACAAAAACAGATGGATGTCGTCAGTATTTTTGTTTATATCTATTTCCAACTAAATAAAATAGCTAAAAATACATAAATGTCTTCAGCAATAATTAATTTTAATCCGTGTTTGAATGGAATTTCTGTTTCTTTGATTGATTTTGTTTTTTAATTTTATATAATTTCGTATTCAAAGGGCTGTCTGGTATAAAATAATAAAATGATGATGGATCAGTGAATGATGCCCACAAAATGTCAAACAAAAATCTGTCAAACATCAGTATTGAATAAAGCCCAAACTAGAACAGGTGGTTGATAGCAACTAAACTGATCAATTTTTATTCTTTGATGTTAAGTCTTTGCGATTTATTACAGATATTTATTCTTCAAAATGCATAGCATAGAATCAATGATATTTTATATCTCTTGCAATATCCAGCTCATGGATGAAGGTGCCTTGGAGGAGTTAAGCCAATGGGGAGAACCTTAAAGATCAGACAGCAGGCAAACAGACAGAGATAATCTTCAATGAAATATCCACCTCTAAAAATGACAAAGCTTATGTCTAATTTAACTTTCCAGCAATGGATTACAAGAATGCACAGTTAGTAATAACCCACATGTCTTTTTTAATCGACCAGATCATTTATTTAAGCTGGTAATAGATTACAAGTAGGGATGGCAGTGGTTATTGAGTTAACTACTTCCAATGTAGGGTAACTGGTTACACATTATGTAACCAGTTTATTGCTGCTTATTAAAATATATAGACTCCCTTTGGATAATGTCTATGTTCAACCACTTATTTGTGACAGTCAATTAACTAGGTTCAAGTCACATACATGATCGATTAATTGACATACAAACTCTGTTCTACTCAGCCACTAATTATCAATGGGGAGCTTGTCAGTCTGTGACCACAAGCTTCTATAAACGTGACAACAGTGTGATATGCGAGTCAAACCCTTACTTTTCCCTCACACGTGATCCGACATTTTCCATTTTGGTGCTGTTCATAAGCAAATGGTAAAACAAAGTAATCTATTAGGAAAATTATACACAAACATGTTATGTCAGAGTGTGCAATCACAAAGTAATGTTTATTTATCTTCACATGCTACAAAGACCCATATATCTCTTAAATTTAGTGTTGAGTAAGACAAAATCGTTAATCAAATTAAAAACATGTCCCAAGTGTTTGTAAATGAGACCTTTACTTACACATTCATTTATTTTGCCAAAAGATCATCATGAATATTGAATGGGGATATTTGAAAATAACTATAACATTTCTTGTCTTATTTTAATAAAGTGCAAAACTGTATGCAATGGTAGACTAGCAAGATTTGTACAACTCAAATGGAAGGGAAGTTTATCGACACATATACATTGAAATACAGTGGTGAGATTATTCAGATTAACCAGTAAACCACTGAAGAAGGTTAACCGGTAAACCACTGAGAAAGGTTTACTGGTAACCCATTGAGGAAGGTTAATCGGTAAACTACAGAGGAAGGTAAACCGGTAAACTACAGAAGAAGCTTAACCAGTAAACCTCAGAGGAAGGTTAACCAGTTAACAACAGACGAAGGTTAAGGCAAACCACTGAGGAAGGTTAATCGGTAAACCACTGAGGAAGGTTAACCAGTAAACCAAAGAGGAAGGTTAACCGGTTAACCACCGAGGAAGGTTAACCGGTAAACCACCGAGGAAGGTTAACCGGTAAACCACTGAGGAAGGTTAACCAGTAAACCACTGAGGAAGGTTAACCGGTGAACCACCGAGGAAGGTTTCACAGGTAAAACCTCTGAGGAAGGTTAACTGGTAAACCACAGAGGAAGGTTAACCGGTAAACCACTAAGGAAGGTTAACTGGTAAACCACAGAGGAAGGTTAACCGGTAAACCACTGAGGAAGGTCAACCAGTAAACCACTGAAGAAGATTAACCGGTAAACCACTGAAGAAGGTTTCACCGGTAAACCTCTGAGGAAGTTAAACCGGTAAACCACTGAGGAAGGTTAACCAGTAAATTACTAAGGAAGGTTAACCGGTAAACCATAGAGGAAGGTTAACCAGTAAACCACAGAGGAGGGTTAACCAAGGTTAACCGGTAAACCACCGAGGAAGGTTAACTGGTAAACCACCGAGGAATATACCGGTAAACAACTGAGGAAGGTTAACCAGTAAACCACTGAGGAAGGTTAACCGGTCAACTACTGAGGAATGTTTCACAGGTAAAACGTCTGAGGAAGGTTAACTGGTAAACCACAGAGGAAGGTTAACCAGTAAACCTCTAATGAAGGTTAACCGGTAAACCACTGAGGAAGGTCAACCAGTAAACCTCTAATGAAGGTTAACCGGTAAACCACTGAGGAAGGTTAACCGGTAAACCTATGAGGAAGGTTTCACTGGTAAACTACTGAGGAAGGTTAACCGGTAAACCACCGAGTAAGGTTTCACCGGTAAACCACTGAGGAACGTTTCACCGGTAAACCTCTGAGGAAGGTTAACCGGTCAACCAAAGAGGAAGGTTAACCGGTAAACCATAGAGGAGGGTTGATCGGTAAACCACTGAGGAAGGTTTACTAGTAAACCACTGAGGAAGGTTAACCGGTAAACCACAGAAGAAAGTTAACCCGTAAATTACAGAAGAAGGTTGACCGGTAAACCACTGAGGAAGGTTAACCGGTAAACCACAGAGGAAGGTTAACCGGTAATAACCACAGAGGAAGGTTAACCGGTAATCCGCTGAGGAAGGTTAACCGGAAAAACACTGAGGAAGGTTAACCAGTAAACCACTGAGGAAGGTTAACCAGTAAACTTCTGAGGAAGGATAACCGGTAAACCACTGAGGAAGATTAACCGGTAAACCACTGAGGAAGGTTAACCAGTAAACCACTGAGGAAGGATAACCGGTAAACCACAGAGGAAGGTTAAACGGTAAACCACAGAGGAAGGTTAAGTAACCGGTAAACCACAGAGGAAGGTTAACAGGTAAACCACTAAGGAAGGTTTCACCTGTTAACCTCTGAGGAAGGTTAATCAGTAAACTACAGGAAGGTAAACCGGTAAACCACTGATGAAGGTTAACACTTTGCTAATACTGGCTACTACTTTTTACAAGTAGTAACTACCAGAGTCCTTGTTGTACCCAGAAACTGGGCAGTCATACAATAAGTTAACAGAAATAGGCATTGACATGTCAAGTGGAATGAAAATAGGTTAAAAGAATGTCTTCTTTAATCAACTTTATAAAATATGTTAAAATTAAATTTGTACAGGTTTCTGATCCTATTATATAAAAATGGAAGAAAGGAACTAGGGACAAAGAGAATCTGTATCTACAGATAGATGGATAAAATAAGAAATGCTATAAGTATTTTGACTCGAGATAGAAAGAAAACTTGGATAATACTTTGTAGGTGTGTGGAATGTGTGAATTAAAAACAAGGTTACCAGTTCAGATTTTCGTCTTTTTCTTTTGTCATCATTAACATCATATTAAAATTGCACATGCTCCTTTATGGATTTTTTTGCTGATTGCCATGCACCTGTATAAGCAGTAATTGCATAATATTGTGACTAAGTACATTAAAAATAGGGCTTTTGTGCCATATATTGATGTTGTTCTATATGTTATTCTGACAAAACTTTTATGTGTAATGTAAAATGTCTTTAAGATGATTATGCATTCCATATTTATGTGCTTCACTAGTTTCACTTTATGAATAGTCAATTTTTGCTATTCTCCTCCCTTCACTGTATTGTAAACTACAGCCTTCACTGTATTGTATACTACAGATCAGTTTGTGACAGAAAAAAAGTTTGACTAAACTTGTACGTTTAATTAAACTGATACAAGTCTGTGTGGTTATTGTATATATCATAATAATTATTGTTTTTGGCTTGCTCATTAAGATTTTGGACTCCAGAGAGGATGGTCTCAGGCTCGACCCATGAAATATTAGTCCTTTAATTTGACTTATTGCTGCACATTGCTTTAGCAGCTGGCTAGGTAAGTTCTGGTTCTAACTAGGAGCTTGACAGTCGAGAGGGATCAATATTAGTTAAAGGATCTTTCCACAATTGACTCTAAACAAGTAGGCTTAAAATTAACTTTATAATAATTATAAACATACATAGTTACATACAGTGTTTAACTACAGTATGTAGTGAAACTATTACACTCTTTATATTTTATGGTCTAGATATTTTAAACATATGTATGTCCCTATTTTGTTATATATTGTACTAATGTGTGTTTGTGATTTTTCCTTATGCTTTCTTCATGTTATATATATATATTGCATTGATGTAATTATATGATTTATATCAGCTTTTATTGATATAATGACTATGCATAAGACACTATGTGTCCACTGGGGTTGTAAACATTTCAATTAAATTGCTCATATATTTGATTTCAAAAAACAAACAGGCAAAGAGACCAACTGCTTACAAAATCTGGAAATAGCATAGATCATAATCTGCCATCACCACAAGCAGACAAATACAGAGCTACATTATTATTAGCCATATTCGTGATTGGCAGGCTAAAATTGAATACTTTTCTTTCTTGGAGAGGTGAGTCCAAACTAAAATGCTCAAATGCTCTTTAAATATGATTGACACGCCAGAAAGTTTGTTTTCTTAATGCAACATATTTTTTCTTAATGCAATATTCGTGTGTATTTGTGTAGTTAATTTTGTCAAGTTCAGAGAGTAGTAAAACATTATTCTACATGTGCTTATTGTTTACGATTTTTTTCTTTCTAAATTTAATTTGAAATTAACTGCATATAACCTAAATATTAGTACAATCTTCTGTTGTAACGAGTTTTGCAGTTAACTCGTTACTAATTATTTTGTTGTTTATTCAGCTTTGGCATAGGTATATATATGCATGCATGCATGCATCCATCCATCCATCCATCCATCCACACACACACACACACACACACACACACACACACACACACACACACACAGACAGACAGACTGATTGATAGATTCCATCATCGGCTCTCACTTGAAGCTCTCAGATCCACTGGGATCTCTCAGATCCGCTGGGATCTCTCAGATCCACTGAAAGCTCTCAGATCTCACTGGAAGCTCTCCGCTCTCACTGGGAGCTCTCAGATCTCACTGGAAGCTCTCAGATCCACTGGGATCTCTCAGATCTCACTGGAAGCTCTCAGATCCACTGGGATCTCTCAGATTCACTGGGATCTCTCAGCTCTCACTGGAAGCTGTCAGATCCACTGGGATCTCTCAGATCCAGTGGGATCTCTTAGATTCAATGGGATCTCTTAGATCAGGATCTGTACTATTTGCTACTAAGTCACATAAGTTTTATGTTCAATAACCTTTGTAATTGAAAACAACTAAGAATAACTCTGGCTTCATTGAAAATATAACAATTTAATTGTAAACTATTATTCAGAACTTGTTCAGTTATTTGCAAGCATACTCTCATTTGTAAAAGCTTATTTAAACAATGTTCAAATCCATAATCTTGGAGATAAATTAGAGGAACTAGTGCTACCTTTTTTCAGTTTCACTATTACTTAAAACAAAAGCAGGGTGTAGAATTAGGTATGATAATATGGTGAAAAAACAGTTTACAGCCAAGATATGTAACTAAATGGTTAAAGGAATTAGGTGATAAAAGTAGAGATATTTGAAAATTATTTAAGTTATCTTTTAAGTGCCATCCAAGTACATTTTTATAGGGGTTCCAAAGTAGAATAAGTCACAGAATTTTGGGTACTAATACTCTCCTAAAATGATGAATATAAAAATAGCAATTTATGCTCTCTCTGCCATCAAGAAGAAGAAACAATCTCTCACCTTTTCTATAAATATAATATTGTGAAGACTTTTGGGCATTAATTACACTTATTAATACTCATTGTCCAATCTTAAATATTCAAATGTCAAAGACGGACTTTATTTTTGGAAACAGATATTTCCACAATGTTATCAACTTGATATTCACACTAGCTAAATATTATATATTTAAGACTAAAGAAAAAAGCCAACATCCCAATGTTGAAGTATTTAAGGGATATATAATAAATCAATACAAAGCTGATCAATACATTGCTTATGAAAATATGAACCAGAAAATAAATGATAAATATTGGAGAGCAGTAATTATTTTAATTAATGATATTATGAAACAGGATAACATATAATCTATCCATTTTACTGATGACAACAATTTTGATCTTGATCTAATTATAATCTATAATCTCTAAGTATTTTGTTTACTTCTTTACAATTCTTTTCTACAGACCTCAACTTGTAAATATAGACCGCTTTCATCACCAGATTAAAGTAGCTCAGTTTTGCTTAAGTCTAGTAAAGGAGTTACATTCTACAACACACACTACATATTATTTAAGTTCTTTACTTTGCTGTTGTTTCTGTTTGCTTAGCAAATTTTTATTTTGATTTCATTGTGCCAAAGGTGGTAAAAATATAAATTCTGAACTGGACAGTTCTGGCTTTTGAATGTTTTAGTTTTCGTGGTTCTGTTTGTAATGATATTTTGCACAGTTTGGTAAATAGTATACACATACTTAGACCTTGTCTTATGACAAGACTGCTGTTGTTCTTTATATTAACTTTATTGCAGTAGAATCTCATTTTGTTTGATGTTAGACTGGGTAATGGTGTTCACTGTTGTCTTCATTATATGATGTATGATCCAATTATGCTTCACTTGTCAAATCCTGTTAAAAAGTTAAAAGTGCCTGTAACCGGCTTGCTTTTGAATCCGATCTTATTCTTGATTACTTTAAGCTATCAGTGTTAAGTACATTATAATTTTGATTCTGGCAAAGTTTGGTAAAGAATATACCTACAACATGTTATTTGCCAATTAATTATTGAGTATTTTCTTTTTTATTATTTTTTTCACGTTCAATGTGAAGAGGTATTAATTTGGATTCCAATTTTGGTCATGAGAAGAAACACTT
Organism: Sinonovacula constricta; assembly: GCA_007844125.1. Lineage (NCBI taxonomy): Eukaryota > Metazoa > Mollusca > Bivalvia > Cardiida > Solecurtidae > Sinonovacula > Sinonovacula constricta. The sequence goes on along the minus strand of CM017569.1, from coordinate 43,553,995 downwards.
ATAATAATTATGTTATGCATAACAGTTCTTTTGATAACCTTTCCAGTTGTACTTGCTTAGCAGACACTTATAAATGAATACAGTATTGTCCTGTTTCAACAAAAGAACTTTGAGACATTCAAAAGAATCAAACAATATCCAAATATACTTCTCCAAGCTTGATCCCTTTTATTTTTGTTATTATTTAATTTTTATACTGTTATATATCTACCTATTAAAAAGTTTGAGATTATAAAGAAGAAAAAAAATACTCTAAAGCACTGTCTCAAAGAACTTTTTGATAAATGTATAAAAAATTATTAGCCTAAGGCCTATTTGTTAGATAAACAAAAAAGGTTAAAACTGGACTTTATTAAGACAAAATGCTTATGTGTTATAAATATTCTCAGAATGAAAGTAAACATAGATAATGTAATATAACTTGTATGCCGTTTGTTGTTTAGATGTTGAAAACTTGTATGTATGTGCTTTATATATTTTGAAATGAAATAAAAAAAATAAAAAAAGTTATTCAGGATCGATATTTACCAAGTATTTTAAAGTTAAGTTTTTCCCTCAACTTTAGGTTTTTCCAATGTAATTGGGCGAATTTCCCTTTTTTATTAGTGAAAACATAAGTAATATTCACAAAACATCTGATCATTACTATCCTTCCGTCTCGTTTTATTATCATTTTCTCTGATATAGGTGGGTAAAAGGATGCAGATGAAATGAAAATGCATTTTACGGAATGAAAAAAGAATGAAATTAACCTTTATGTTAATCATATTGTCATTTTAAGACTGACTGATTTGTTTTAATGTTTCCGATTTTTTTTTATTCATCTTCCTATATAATGGTTTTAAGACTGACTGATTTGTTTTAATGTTTCCGATTTTTTTTTATTCATCTTCCTATATAATGGTTTTAAGACTGACTGATTTGTTTTAATGTTTCCGATTTTTTTTTTATTCATCTTCCTATATAATGGTTTTAAGACTGACTGATTTGTTTTAATGTTTCCGATTTTTTTATTCATCTACCTATATAATGGTTTTAAGACTGACTGATTTGTTTTAATGTTTCCGATTTTTTTTTATTCATCTACCCATATAATACTAAAAGGTTTCGCAGCAGCCATCTTTTAAAGTAACGGAAGTAGGTTGACTGGTTCACAAGTTTTTAAGTCTACTGACGTTCCCGATTAACGAATATCCCGCGCGACGGTGCGGGGAACCACGCATACGTAAACGGCCTCAGACCACAGTTATTTTTACTATATGTTCTATATAGACATTGTGGACACTGGTCATGTTGGTAACTCTCCAATCAAATCAGAGTCACTTGCTGTCAGTAGTATCATCCAAGAGAAGAAATTCTAGCTGCAGAAAGTTGGGGGTCAAGCTGCTTCCGGTCCCATAATTTCCAGTCAAAGTACAACCATGAACCATTCGGCTGTAATCCGCCGGAACCACGTGAATTTGGCCATGAACACAATCACTGAAAATAGACAAATTGACATAAAGTCTTCATCAATGATTTCATTTACCAGCTTATTAAGGTCCACTCTGTTGAAAAATGTCCATGTTGCCATCTCTTTCATTCATCAACTTATTTATATCCGACTTTCAACACATGCACTATTTACTATGTAAACACTTCCTTATTGTGGTCAACCAAGGGCAAATAACTGTAGTCTGATTCCTATTTAGCCAGTATTTTTCATTCAAATTTGGTAAAACCTTGCATACATTATCCCCAACATATATGTAGAAGACCTGGAAAGTTTAAAGTCATTATCTTGTAAACTGATGACATGACAGAATATTATGTACCATAGGTCTATTTACCTTTGTCGCCATGTGTCGGCTCATTGAAGTAGAAATGCACCAAAACTAAAAATGCTGTAACTTTCTTAAAAGTAAAGATTTTTTAATCAAATAAAAAGATTTTTGCTGCTCTGTTCAATATTTACTTGAAACAAAATGTAATTTTCACATAGATGACCAAGTTGAATTTAAAAAAAAGTGGACTAAATATCATAAAAATTAGTCATATTACATAACATTGTAACTGAATTATATAATTTTTAAAGATTTCAGTTTTGTCAAATTCATTACTTTATAAAAGACATACATTTAACCTTTAAAATGATGGGTTGCATTTTATCTTAAGTCATATGGTTTAAAAGATATGGCCACCAGACAGGACTGCCACTGTGTCCAGGAACACAGGTGGCTGGCTGGCCGCCTGGCTGCACAGTGGGGGGTGGGGTGCTTAGTGCAGGTTCACTGCACATGCTTCTGCATCAAAAACATATGCCAGCATATGGGAGGTCTGTTTTTTCAGTTTAAAAGACTTCAAACAGATATCTGGATTCCCAAACTGAAAATTTTCAATATAAAAGGGGGCCCCAGTTCCTGATTTCATCACAAGAAGATTAATCACCTTCATGCTATTAACAACTGCTGTCCAAGTATGAGGGGCGATCGAAAGAAGAAGGCGTTCGGTTTCAAGAAGGGATGCTCACCTTGGAATAAAGGCTTGAAGTCTGACAGTCATTTCCATGTTGATGCTGAACCTAAGAGATCTGTCATCAGGCTGACTGAAGATGAATTTCCAGTGTCTACCAGACCTACTGCAGATGGAAGCGAGCTCTGCGGAGATGTCATGCTGCTGCGGCCAAGAACATCAAGAAGTCAACCTGGAGCAAAACAAGAAGAAAACAGTAACTGTCACGGCATGAGACTTGTTGACAAGCAAGAGATGGCGAGTTCAATAAATGTGGCACTTGAAAGTCATCGGCAGAAATCGACTGAATGCCATCAGCCTAATCTGATTGTGGCCGATGAAAGAAAGATGGGACTGTGCTGGAAGATGTCATTCAAGTGCAACAACTGCAGCTTTATTACACCATTATTGAAGCTATACAAGGAGGCAGAGTCATCTAAGAGGGGACCAAAGCCAGCAACAACAAATCTGAGTCTTGCTGTAGGACTACAAGATGCACCTATGGGGAACTCAAAATTCCGGTACATACTAGCAAGTATGGACATTCCACCGCCAGCTAAAAGTAGCATGCAGAAAACATCCAACACTGTGGGCAGTGCAATCAAAGAACTGAACGATCGAGACATGTCAAAGAAGATTTGCCTGGTGAAGGATATCAGCAGAAAACGAGGAAATCCTGGGAACTCTATTAATATTGCTGTGGACGGGCGATACAATTCGAGTGTTATCTCGAGCCGGAAGAAGTCAGGCCAGAATGCATCACAGTCTATCGCAGTAGCCTGTGAGACAATGACAGAAAGGCAGTATATCTTGGCTGCAGCAGTGCAAAATAAGCTTTGCTGGACAGGTGCCCGGCTGCGGGGAAAATGATACCATGTGGAATGCCCCGGCGGTCATGCAGGCTGTACAGCAAATACATATCGACAGGCACCACTCTCAGAATATGAGCTCGGAAAATCTATTTGCCAGACACTAGCAGCTGAAAGTGCTCTTGTTCGGTATGTGACAACAGATGGCGACTCCAGATCAGCTGCCGGTGTGACTGAGGCCATGCGATTACTCGACCCTATGTGGAAAGTAGAACGCCAGGCAGACCCAATTCATCTCGGTCAGGCTCAGTTCCGGTACTGTTACAATGCTAACTTTAGTAACGGTATGTTCCCAGGCGCAAAGACCAGAGACCAAAGACAGGAGCAACAGAAGGGTCTCAGCCAGGACATTAAGGCTAGATGCAGCTGTATCCTGAAGGAAATGATAAAAAGACATGCTGGAGACATGACATTTATAAAAAAAACAGTTACCCCATGTTCTTGATGCCACAGTGAACTGTTATGCCGGGGACTGCTCCAAGTGCAGACGCTACTCATACGTATGTTCCGGTGGTGTAACAAACAACTGGTGGAACCGGTCTGTTTTCCTGGGCAGTTACAGGATCACATCTCTCAATCTAGACAAAAATGACAAGAAACTGTTAAATGACATTGTAAAAATGAGAATAGGTGTAAGTGCTATAGAAGAAGTTAAATCTGGTACCAGCACACAGAAATGTGAGGCAGTGAACCGCGCCATCAGTGTCTCCCTGCCCAAAAACAATGACTTTTCTAGAAACATTCATGGACGGCTGAGCTCAACAATTCACAGGCTAAATAACGGTTTGGCGGACAGCTTGGTCGCGAAGCTGGATCGAGTCGGAGTACGTCTTTCCAAGAAGACCTCACAATCCCTACACCAAATGCAACGGGAAGAGACGTACCAGAGACATTATTCAAAGAAACCTGACACCATTAAGCGCAAGCTACAATCGAAAGGTAGACAATTGCAGGAACATTTAAAATTCAAGAAAACCCACACTGTACAGTCAGATTACAGAAGAGGCCAGCTAGACCCTAAACCAAGCACATCAAAGGGAGACAACAGTGACCATGCTTACTCACAACTCAACTGAGTTAACTCTCATTATAAACAGTGTTGATGTGTTAAATAAAATGTCAGTGACATCATAATATAACTCTACCTATCAAATTAGTTTTCTTAGCAGTGAGAGACAATATACATGTATTTAAGTGTGACTTCATGTGGGTTCTATATATATTTCAATACTATTTCAATTTGCATACATGCCCTTCAATTGAACTTGTTTTAATTTGCTACCATTTCTGTGGCTGGTTTTGATTAAATAAATGTTACTATGAATTTATGCACTGTTTTTATTCTTTTTTACAATAGTAAAGCGTTTTCAGTACTGTTTAACAAGTTCTCATGGTCTATGGCTGTTGACGAGCAATTATTTCACGCTATGCACATGTGAACTAACTCATCGTACTGAAAATGCACTGCTATTGTTCATAATATAAATCAATTATAGTGCCAACATACTGACTAAAAATAAAATAAACAACAACAAAAAGACAATACAATAACTAGCACACACAATTTGTTCATTAAAAGACAAATACATCTTTATGAACCTTATTAAATTAATAAATAAATAAATAAAGTAAATAATAAAAAACCTTCTGTCGACATGTGTGACATCTCGAGATGTCTTTTCAACAAACCAAATACTAACCTTGCTTAAATAAACAGTCTGGATAGACTATGTGGCCTGAGCATGTGCCACGGTTTGTACATTTAAGCCTATCTGTGTTGACAGTATGAGGTTCGAGGCTGAGATGTTCCGCGCGGACACAAAGTGCCACATGACACAGATGCGAAACTTCTAGACCTGGTTCTACACTCAATTTTTTATGGTGAACCAGGTAAAGAAGTTTGTGCACATGCATGGTGTGCCACTTTGAGTCAGGAAATTTAGCCTTTATTACCCCATATCCCACTGGCCCCTTTTTAACACAACCCTGCCAAATGACACAACCATGACTGTTGGGCAGAGACTTTTCAGTTATCTTTGTCATATATTTTTCAAAAAATGCCTCCATTATGATTTGAAAGTGACAGTGAGGCTTTGACCTACACAGGAAATGACCTCTTGGCTATTTTTAGATGTTATTTTATACTGAAAGTAGATGTTTTCATTTTTTTTCAAAAATAGTATATATTATTATATAATATTATATAATATAATGTAATAACATCTTAAAGGTTGGCATTTAATTATAAATTCTGATTTTTACATTCTTCATCTACCTTAGGGTCAAGTTTGAACAAAATTGTTCAAGAAATAAAAAAGTTATTACCATTCAAACACCATGACCCCCAGTCAATGGATGCTCCTAATCAGGCCTCAGACCACAGTTATTTTTACTATATGTTCTATATAGACATTGTGGACACTGGTCATGTTGGTAACTCTCCAATCAAATCAGAGTCACTTGCTGTCAGTAGTATCATCCAAGAGAAGAAATTCTAGCTGCAGAAAGTTGGGGGTCAAGCTGCTTCCGGTCCCATAATTTCCAGTCAAAGTACAACCATGAACCATTCGGCTGTAATCCGCCGGAACCACGTGAATTTGGCCATGAACACAATCACTGAAAATAGACAAATTGACATAAAGTCTTCATCAATGATTTCATTTACCAGCTTATTAAGGTCCACTCTGTTGAAAAATGTCCATGTTGCCATCTCTTTCATTCATCAACTTATTTATATCCGACTTTCAACACATGCACTATTTACTATGTAAACACTTCCTTATTGTGGTCAACCAAGGGCAAATAACTGTAGTCTGATTCCAAACAATCTGGTTGTTGTGTTGATATTTACTGACCGCGTGATTGATAGAAATAAAGAGGTTCCCCGCATCGCCGCGTGGGATATTCGTGAATCGGGAACCACAGTAGCCGTGAAAATTTGTGAACAAGTCAACCTACTTCCGTTGCTTTAAAAGATGGCTGCTGCGAAACCTTTTAGTTTTATATAGGTAGATGAATACAAAATCGGAAACATTAAAACAAATCAGTCAGTCTTAAAACCATTATATAGGAAGATGAATAAAAAAAATCGGAAACATTAAAACAAATCAGTCAGTCTTAAAACCATTATAGTTTAAGTTTAAACTTATTTTACTGCCAAGTATATACATGGTTTTTTTACAAACCATGGTATGAGTTACAAGGGGCAAACGGGTTGAGATACAAGTTCAATAACTTAGAGACATCTCTCCCCGTACGGTACAATAATTTGCAGATAAAATCATGGCAGGATATAATGTAAAGATGTTTGGTTTTTGTAGGCAATTAAACAGGATTAATATAAAAAAATTGGTTCATGACATTAAGAGGATGTTTGTAAATAATCATATCAAGAGTTGATCCTTGACAAAGATGTACATGTGTGTTTATGAGATATTACAATATATTTATACGGTTAAGAGGAAGATGTAAAGGAAATATATGGATGTAGAAAGATAGAAGAAACGGTGAAGAAAGACAGATATACAGAAAGACAGACATGAGATAGAATATCATGTTGGTTGGTCAAATGTTCGGGAACATGACTTTTGAAGCGTTTTGACTGTTTTATGAATGTTTGGACAGCATTGAAAATGGTAATATTGTCTTCGTATGATAGAGATATATTGCCGGTAAGAAGAAGGTCGGAGTTTAATGGATGAAATTTACGAGTGTCTCTGAATAGTTGAATGCGTTGCTGTGTGTAGAGTACGCAGTGAAAAAAGTAGTGTTCTGTTGTTTCGGGAATATGACAATGTGCGCAAAGGTTATTATCTAAAATGTGGTTCATATACAAATCATGTTTTAAGTCGCTACAATTATTACGTAGCCGGGTATGCATAATGGAAAGAAATCGGGGGCCGTTGTAGTAGTGCGGAGGAACTGAGGCGGACATATATCTTGACTGCAAGACAGAACGTTTGAAATAACTTATTGTTGGAGTTTCCCTTATTGCAGATGGTAAAGAATTCCACAAATCAATTGCAGAAGGTACAAACGAATTTGCATATAGCGAAGTGCGTCTGTTTGTATTGACGAACTCATTACGATTTCTTAGACTATATGGCATTAAAAGATCTGCGGATCGGGGAAAAAGAGCGTTGAGGTAAGGTGGTACCATATTGTGTTTTACTTTAGCATAAGTAATAGTTTTTGATATTCCCTTCTGTCACTCAGCTTTAGCCAGCCAAGTTCGTTGTAAAGCTTTTGTAAACTTACTGAACGGGTTATACCTGTAACTATTCTGCCTGCTTCAATCTGCATTTTTTCAAGTTTGTCTTTTTCATATTGTGTACAGTTGTCCCAGACCACAGATGCATAATCTAAGTTTGGCCTAATTAGTGAAATATACAGCTGGTTAAGGGTTTTTCGGTTGACTTTGAACTTTAGCATCCTTAGTATTCCTAAAGATTTTGCTGTTGTTGTTATTATATTATTTATATGAGTATGCCATTTACAATCGTTAGACAATGTGACTCCTAGATGTTTATGTGAAGTGGACACATTGAGAACAGTGTTATTAAATGTAAGAGCTGGTGGGTTTGAATTGCCTATATAAAGAACTTCTGTTTTTTCGGGATTAAATGTAACTAACCACTGATCTGACCATTTCTCTATTTCGTATAAGTCGTGGTTAAGAGTATATTGTAACTCATTGAGAGATGATGATGTTGATGCTAAAGATGTATCATCAGCAAACAGTCTTACTACACTTAAAAGATTTTCAGTTATGTCGTTAACGTATACTAAAAACAAAAGGGGTCCAAGGACAGATCCTTGGGGTACTCCTGCAGATACGCTTCTAGAGGCAGAATAAGATTGCCCAACAATAACCTGTTGTTCCCTGTCACATAAGTTATTCGAAAGCCAGGAAAGCACTTTACCTTCAACTCCATATTGACGAAGTTTAAAAAGTAAACCTGTATGCCATACACGATCAAATGCTTTTGATATATCACAAAATATTAAACAGGTATGATTTTTAGAGTCAAGTGATCGTACAGCCTGGTGGTATAAGTCAATTAGTTGGTAAACAGTTGAATGACCAGATAAAAAACCCGACTGTTTTTCGTATATTAAATTATTACTCACCAAGTGGTTATATATGTACTTATATACACATCTTTCCATTAATTTACTTAGACAGCTAAGTAAAGATATAGGACGGTAATTTTCGACACAGTTTTTGTCACCTTTCTTGAAAAGCGGTAGAACAAGAGCAGATTTCCACTTGCTTGGAAAGTGTTCAGATTGGAGAGATTTGTTATTGGAGAGATTTGTTAAAAAGCATACACAGAGGTAGCGAAATTGTTGTTTTTGTATGTTTTAAGATTTTGTTGGATATTTATCTTGACCGACAGCTTTATTAGCATCTAATGTTCCAATAATATCCTCTATCTCTGTTTTTACAATTGTAATATCTAAAAGTTTGGGCTGGAATTGAGGTAGAGACTTAGTCGATTTATCGATATTCGAAACAGAACAAAAGTACTCGTTTAAACAATTTGCTTTTTCAAGATCTGTAAAATATAGCTGTTCTACTCCATCATTTGAATTTTTTAGAATTGGTATAGACTCGGAGCTTTTAAAGTTGTTCATTATATTTTTCACGCAATTCCAGAAATTATGTACATTATGGGTCCGGTTGACTTCTACCAAGTTTTCAAAATTTAGAAAGTAGTGGCGCTTGGCAAATGATTTGAGATTGTTTACTTTATTTCGAAGATGTTTGTATTTGACCCAATTAGAGTTGTTTGGATTCTTTAATAAGATGTGTCTTTGGCGGTCTCGATATTTGGATTATCGTCTTATCTCGGAGTCGTACCAGGGTTTATCATTAGGTCGTACTGTAACTGTTTTAGAAGGTATGCATTGCGACATTAAATTAAGCAAACTGTTCGTAAATTGGTTGCAAGCTTCATCTAAGGATGTGGTGTTTATAAAATTCCAATCGTACGTAGAAATAAAATGGTTTAATTTAACATAGTCTGCAAATTTGTATATCCAATTTTTTCTAGTACTACATTTCGACTTCTTGTGGTTAAGTTGCATAAAGAGGCAAGTAGCTTTGTGGTCGCTTACTTATGGCGCTTTCAATGTCTAAACAACCATACTTTATAACCTTTATAGACGGTGTAGTAAGTATAGGATCAATAAGTGTTGCCGATTGTGGGGTAATTCTAGTTGTATTACGTTGACCAAGTTGTTAAGTAAAATAATATTGTATAGATGTGTGTATCTGTCATCGAGCAGATTTTCATTTAAATCACCCAATATTATTATATTTTCATTAATATCGAGTGCTTTTTCAATATTAACATTAAAATCATCCCAGAAGGATACCCGTGTATTGGGCGGTCTATAAGTGACATTTAGTAATAATGATGTCGATCTAAGTAATAATTCTATCCATATTGAATGAACTGACGGTAACTCTAGGTCAAAACGACGACGTGAATGAATAGAGTTAGGCACATATACAATTATCCCCCCTGAGCTTGCCGAATAATCTCTCCTATATAAAATCAAATCTTAGCATTCTGATAATAAGAGTGAATCGGGTACTTGGTTATCTAGGTCGGTTTCCGTGAAACATAAAATATCATGATCTGAAAGATAATCAAATATGTAACTTAATTTGTTGCGTATACTTCTAATATTTAAGTGCAATATGCTTAAGATGCCAAATGTGTTACTATTAAATTCGGGACCCGGATTTTCTTCAATATCGCCCGACAACAAAATAATAATTGTCAAAATGTGAACAAAGTGAATGTTCACAGAAAAGCAGATCATTAAAAAAAACAGACAATTCTTGTTCGTGACGATATTGAAGAAATGAATGAGTATGCTAGTTGCTGCAGTAAACCAAACATATCAAATTCCCATGAAGAGTGATTCAAGGTCTTGTGTGTACGACAGTAAAACAGGCCAACGGCCGCACGCCAACTAACTACACAACTAAAATATGTGTTTTGCTGATTCACTCCAGAGTGTACATGCAAAAAATAAAGAGAGAATGAAATAACAAATTGCTAAAGTAGTAGTAAAGCATATGAAGCTAAAAGTAATTATCAATTATGGTAGAGCAGCAAATGTGTTCGATTAAATTTAGCCAGTGGTCGTACAAATTTATGAAGTATGACAGTCAGAACGTCGCATCGATGCAAGTCTTTCAACAAATGTAAAGTGTAAAAAAAACTAGAAAAATGCAAACAACAGAACGAATTGAGATGGACACGTTACGGAAAGCATGAAAACAAACAATAAAGACAAAAATTGAGTTCAAACAAATCGTAGTTTTGTACATCATGTGATGCACTGTTCTGCTCACTCATATCGTAAAAGTGTGCAGCTTGGAAAGTTAATAATGACAAGAAATTCGTGGACATTGAGGCAGGATGAATATTGCATAGTAAATTCGTCTGGCAATTAAAGTGTGTTTTTCATGTTGAGTGCCTCACGAATAGAAATACCATTTACCATGTTTACCTTAAAGCAACAATAAAGTGAGGAACTTAAAGCACTGGCAACTAAATGATGGTCATCAGCTTATCTATTGGTGGGTGTGGGAATACGGTTGCAGACGACAAACTCAGGAGAAAATTGTAGTGAGTTATGGATAAGTGTCATCGTCGGTTATCCCCCGTTACATTACTCCGCTATGCTGCGTTATGTACCCGTGGGACAATTGGCTAAGAAAATCTCGTAGTCATGAATAATTAATGAGGCAGTTTCATTGGTGCCATAAGGAAACCACCACGGACAACTAGCCAATGAAATTACGTTTTATGACTAAGGTTCGGTTTACCGTTCAAAATGGCGACCTCCATGAGTAAACATGTGCGTTGGTTTCTATTTTTAGTAAGAAAATCCCAGTGTGACGTCATTGAGATTGAAGAGTATTTTATTGTAACATGCGATTTCATTGGAAGAAGATTGGTCTCCCCTGCCTCATGCATATTCATGAAAACGAGATTTTGCTAGTCAAATTTCCCACGGTATGTATGGAGTGTAACGGAAGAAAATACTGTGGTTGCCGACGATGGATAAGTGTCAGCCAGATGACATCGTGTGAAGTCGACTCTAAGAGATGTGTAGCCTTTGGGTACACATATGGTATTGGCCATTCTTCATTCAACAGTACGATTTCGATATTGTGAGGGTTAAAATGTAGGACAATGCACTTGTTGAAAGCCGAAACAATGGATGTAATGTTTAGTCTTCGTATGGGGTAAACATAACTGTGGATGGTGGGGATATGTATTGATAATCATGTTTAGTTTGGAAATGCTTTAGCTAAAAGCAACATCTTGTGAGGTGTGGCTCGTTGGAATCAGCGTCTTGAGGTCTTGGTCTGATGTGACCTGAACACGCGAGTCATCAAGACAGCTCGCGTAAATACGTCCATCGTAGGACCATGCACTTTTAAGAGAATTTCTCTTCACCAAGATCCATTATATAGGAAGATGAATAAAAAAAATCGGAAACATTAAAACAAATCAGTCAGTCTTAAAACCATTATATAGGAAGATGAATAAAAAAAATCGGAAATATTGAAACAAATCAGTCAGTCTTAAAACCATTATATAGGAAGATGAATAAAAAAAAATGGAAATATTGAAACGAATCAGTCAGTCTTAAAACTATTATATAGGAAGATGAATAAAAAAAATCGGAAATATTGAAACGAATCAGTCAGTCTTAAAACCATTATATAGGAAGATGAATAAAAAAATCGGTAACATTGAAACAAATCAGTCAGTCTTAAAACCATTATATAGGAAGATGAATAAAAAAAAATCGGAAATATTGAAACAAATCAGTCAGTCTTAAAACCATTATATAGGAAGATGAATAAAAAAAAATCGGAAATATTGAAACAAATCAGTCAGTCTTAAAACCATTATATAGGAAGATGAATAAAAAAATCGGAAATATTGAAACGAATCAGTCAGTCTTAAAACCATTATATAGGAAGATGAATAAAAAAATCGGATATATTGAAACAAATCAGTCAGTCTTAAAACCAAGTGCCTGTGCATCGAACAGTACCTTGCCTGATTAGCAACGGTGGTATAAAACACCATTTACTTAAATAAAGTAACCAATCACATGATCATGAAGTGGTATAAAACGCGGTTAACAGAGTAAAAAATGCTTGTATAAAATACAAATTCAATTTGGTCGGATTTCGAACTCACAAACAATATTGGGGGGAACGGTTTGGAATACATATATTTTTGTTTAAATTCGATATACATATGTAGAAAAACAAAAAAGGAACATTCTGTACTTTTTCCGTTTTTCTTACTAAAAAATGAAAAAAGAAAAGACGGCATATACACAGACCCAACCGATCGCAGCGCCACTCGTTCTCCTTTTATAATCTACATGTTAACGTTAGGAAAACGGTTTCTTTTCTTTTTAGGTACATGTTTACGTTATGAGAACGGTTTGGAATACATATATTTATGTTGTTGTTGTTGTTTTTAAATCGATAGAGAAAAAGAACATTCTGTACCTTTCCCGTTTTTTCTTTCTAGAAAAAAAAAAAGGAAGACGGTATATACACGGACCGAGAGAGCCATATCACTAGACAAAGTTGTCGCTTGGTGTCTTGTATCCGAGCTGTTTAAACTAAACCCAAAATTGTATGTCGTAATTTTTTGGCATGGTATGCTATTGTTCTTTCAGTGAATTATGATATAACGAATCGTTTCGCTGCTGAATTTCCGCGCAGTGTTGAAAATGGGGCCTATCAAATACTACATGAATATATTCATGATAACCAAGCTCTGCTAACCACTGTGTGTGTGTGTGTGTGTGTGTGTGTGTGTGTGTGTGTGTGTGTGTGTGTGTGTGTGTGTGTGTGTGTGTGTGTGTGTGTGTGTGTGTGTGTGTGTGTGTGTGTGTAAAGAAGGAAACATATAATTTCGGTCTGGGCATATTTTTTCAAATTGTGCTTGACACAAGTATGCACATCTATCCTTCTATGTCTCCATACAAGCACCTTGTTGGAGACTATGGCATAATCAACGATAAACAACTTTCATTTTAAAATTTCCATCCTATAGATTTTATCAAAATAATGAAATGTTTATCTAGCACAACATATCTGTACAATAATAGGCATAATGGAATAAAAGATAATGAGGGAGACAGGGAAAGGGACATAAAAACAGCGAGAAAGTGAAGAGAGAGAGAGAGAGGGATATATATTTTAGTGGCATGATATCGCAATGATTGGAGCTCTATATATACCTGCTTCTAATGAACATTACCTTTCCAATTACTTTAAAATTTGATATATTCTTCTAAAAAAGAGCTACTAAGCGGAAGCAGTATATCTGTCTACTGAAACAGCTTGATACTTGCCTAAACCTTTCATTAGATAAACTTCAACCATTAGTTTTGTAATAGGTTAGCTCAATATTCGGTCAATTTTATTCAATTAATCTTCAGTCAAAAAGAAAAAAACGAATTATATAAAAGAGAAACAACACTGGTGCTATACAGTATGCCCGTAAATACCATATAATTTTCTTTTATTGTTTTGTTTTTACGAACCTGAAATGACGACGTTCACTGCTTTAAATAAGAGAAAGCAACGCCATAATTTAAACACTGAGTCGAACCACCGACGCACTGAGAGAAAGCTATACAAACAGTATGAAAAGAGGTGACAAGGCAATAACAATGCGCAATTTGACGCGCGTGCATTTATTAACGTGATAAACAAATACAATCATAAATCACAGACACAGCTTTAAACGCATATAATTTAAAACTATCCTTTACCACTTTTTTCTCTTATGTTTACGATAGGATGCCTATCTATCCAATGAAAATGCAAATCGCATGAGTTAAAAACCTGGTAAAGCGAATGGGGTTAATTTTCAGACAATCCCCACAACGTCGTTGTTATTTTTAGCAAACGTTTCTCACGTTACGCCAACTTAGCGATGTTAGCTGACGTTATAGACGGATGTTTACGGTTAACCGATAGGCGTGACTTTTACGCTCTGATGCGACCGCTCCGCAGTATATATACTGTTCTTTTCTACAAATAAAAAAACAAGAAACAGCCTGAAGACGTTTTATTCTGTAATCGACAGACGACATTGCGCAAACAAACGATAAATTAGCGCAAAACTTGTAAGTACAATTTTTATCTTATTTTGTTTGCGACGATATATCATTTTAACATATTAACACCTTCACGGCTTCTTTACCGTTTTACGATTCATTTTGATAATTACGAATTTGTCTGCCTAAAGACTTATTCTAGACCCGAATAAATAAGTTCGCAAGACCGTCGACGTGTTGTTTTGAATACACATTTTCTGGATTATTATTAATATTTTGTTTAGTTTATTATCTTGTTTCCTACCAAGTCTCTTATATGTTATAAGAACTTATAGCTAGTTTCATAAGAATAAAACGTTTGGATTTCATTTCTTCAATGTGCGATTGAATAACGATTATGTCTATTATGTTTTATTATTTGCTATAAATTTTAATTTAAAGACTATAGAGAGAGAGAGAAGTTTATTCAGCTACATGTTATTTATTTATTTAATAAATTTAAATCTGACATTACTGCAAATTCACAATACATGAGTACGTGTCGTTGCTAGGTGACGGTTCTATTTCGCAGAAACGATTGATTTTTTACATAATACAGATTTTTTTTTAAAAAACTATTATAATATGAAGGTCTTCCACGGAATGTTTCACTGTTTTTCCTCACCATGAACCAACTTGAAGAATAGCTGTAGAACTTATGGGTTCGATACGTATTAGGGACTAATGCTTTCACGAATGTTAGGGAGCTTTTCAGCTGACTCTTTGTTTGTCTGTGGTTCTACCCACATATTTTCCTCAGGTTGTCCTCAATCAGTTTTACCTGGATCTCATCTTAATCTTTAGCTTTATCCAAAAATGTATTATTGATTAACATAGACAAAAAAATAAGTGACCAAAATAACAATTTACACAGCCTAATGAAGCTGGCATTATCGGTATAATACAAATATTTACGACTGAAGGAAAAAAAGTTTCAAATATGCATGATTACTGAGTGTAAACAGATGCAAAAAAATAAACTCACACACATAATTTATTTGTTCCGTTTCAGAAATAACAAGGGACATAACAATGAAAAGCTATATTCTGCAACTAAGCCTGGTTTTTGCCCTTGGACATTATGTTCAATCTCAGCAACTGACTCAGGTAGATCTGTGCGCCGGTTGCACGATTGTAAACGGAGCCGGGTACAATAGCCACCCAACTGACTGCGACAAGTTCGTGCAGTGTCATTACGATGCCTCTGGTAACCTGGTTGGAGAAATTATGCAATGCGCTTTCTCCACTTTTTGGGACATGGGCAACCTTGCATGCGTGCCCACAACCGATGTGAACTGCCCAATGGATCAGTGTTTGAACAAACCGAGCGCCACAATATATCCCGCAGAGGGCAATTGTCGTGGGTATTGGTACTGTCTGGATGGCAAATCGATGCCAAAGTGTTGCCCAAAAGGTCAGCTGTTAGATCGTTTATTGGGGTGCATTGACGATGTTGACCAAACCTGTTACGATTCCTGCTTCAATGATAAAGCGCCGGAAGATATTTGCGACAGGTCCCCAGTTGCTGGACATCCGGAACTGTACGAACAAGAAGTCACCGGCTGGGGACGCGTTCAGATGCCGTGTCCCCCAGGGACACATTTCTACCTCCCCAATTGCCAGTGCCATCAATTCGTGTCTGTAGCACCTATTCAGAAACAGACTTGCCTCGCGGAAGTGTTCATGCCCTTCACAAATGACCACCAGGACATGTCTGGAAACCAATTCTACGTCGGCAACGAAGACGTTGAGATCAAAAACGGCGTCGCCATCTTCAATGGCGTCACAAGCCGACTGATTATCCCCCGTTTCACCAACCTCGAGCATAGCTCCACCGTTGTCATAAAAGTCAAGTATACCTCAGACCATTCCGTGCCTGGACTCGCTCGGGCACTCGTCTCCAATAGCGACTGCGGCAACTTACCGTCTATCATGGTCTCTGAGGATGATACGAATGTATATTTCGGCGTCGGCACTTCCTCCAAGAAATTTGCCTACACCTACGTCCCTCACATTGACAACTCAGTCAGCAAAGAGTTTGAATACAAATTTGACGGCGGTATGCTCTCTGGAAGCAACGGAGATGCGGAAGCGACGGTAGACGCCGATGGTTACCTAAGAAACGTGCAATGCGGACTTCAGATAGGACACGCAGAGAATCTAATGAAATTTAAGGGAACAATCGATGCGATCACAGTGTATTTGTGTAACCCAGACAACTAACAGGTGTCTGTGTCAGTCGGATGTCCTCGGATAATTTCAGTGTCGCAACTATCCAATATCTAAAACAAGAAAGAGCTAAGGTGGGAGACATCCAAGGCGCCGTTGAGAGCATGCGCTTTAATCAAGAAGATGACTATCCTGGGAACTAAACACCCTCTTACAAGTTGATTAATTACATAAACATTTAACAGTAGCCTAACAAATCATAACTCTGATGGGAAGTAGAGTATTTTGCTAGATTGTTTGTTTTCCTTGTTCTCTGCTACATCTGTTATTACAGGCTGCAGTCTAAAATAGGTATACTCGGTTTCTTTTGTTAAACAATACTTCGCCA
The DNA here is from genome assembly GCA_007844125.1 of Sinonovacula constricta. Lineage (NCBI taxonomy): Eukaryota > Metazoa > Mollusca > Bivalvia > Cardiida > Solecurtidae > Sinonovacula > Sinonovacula constricta. Next base: position 43,536,913 of record CM017569.1, on the reverse strand, counting down.
AACAGCTACGTTTTAATGCTCCTTTTTATAATTGCAAGCTACACATTATTGATGCAAGCTACCCTGTCAAAAAAACGAACGCTTGGTTCTCTTCTCTGAAAATCTCGGAACACCTCTGACATTGTGTTAGTGACTGCTACACTATCGTCTCCATAAAAATACATTTCATAAGAGGCACCGCTCTCAAGAACGGCGCCAACAAACCATAGACGGAAACCGTCATCGGGATTATTTTCAAAAACAAAAACATGATGGGCGCCATTAAGGAACACCGTCTTCTTTGCAGTGATCTCCCTAATCTTTTTGTAGCAAAAGTACTACAACATGGGTTTGGAAATTGAACGAGGGAGCTTCCCGCCAGCATAAAAGAAAACAACAACATTTGTTTAAGCTTCTAGCATTTATGTATAAAATTTTACTGTCTTCTAAATATGTCGCAGTAATAACAGTTGTTTATCACATAATAACTAGGAAGACTATATTATAATCGTAGCTTGTTGAAAGCACTTTTTATCACATTGTTTAACTGTTCAAAATATTCACCCACTAAATCCACTGAAATGATACTAAAGAAAGGCGAAATTAATAGAGGCTCTCCGACTAAGTTTGTTTGTGTACAGCATAGAGCCGCTGGAAATCCATATATATATATTTATTGACATTTACAGTGTAAAAATCTAAAATGGAAAAAAGGCATACTGTGATTCATTCTGCAAAAAATATGTAGTTCAACTTTGTTTTGTACTTAACTGTGATTGAATAAACGTGTGCATAAAGTGTTATTTTTTTATTTTATTTATTTATTTATTTTTATACGAAGGTACCATTAATATGCATTGTAGTTAAACGTCCACTCATTTTTTTAAACATGCTTTTTCTCGGCATGCTACGACTTGTAGTGAGTAAAGAACGGGTAATCAATTAATGTTATAGTGTTACAGTTGCATTTTCAGTACTATCCTTGCCTGATAATTTTATTTTACACTATTTTATGTCTTAAGCACACACACACACACACACACACACACACACACACACACACACACACACACACACACACACACACACACACACACACACACTCACACACACACTCACAAACACACACACACACACACACAAATAAACAAACAACAGCAAAGAAAAAAGAAACAAAACAACAACAACAAATACACTCACAATGTAATTGGCAAACACAATTTTAAGAAATGTATGGTGTATAAGACTGACTTAACAAAAGTCTTCTAATTGGTCAGAAGTTTATTAAAATGAACTGACAAGCGCCGGTAAATACCGGTCAAATCGTATAATATGAATTGTTGAAATTTAAAGGTGATATAGATAAATATCTTTAGTGTGCGTGGAAACTGGGCAAAAAGTCTTCTTAAAATAGTGTTTAGTCTAAGTAAACTCGATTTTGAACACTACCATAATTGTTAAACGTTACAAACCGTGAAATAAAAAGCTCCAAATGTTTCAAATCTATAAATAGGCGCGATGGAATTTTTCGCTAAAAATAGACAACTTCAGATCGGATAGTTCGAGTAATGATATAAGCTAAACTATAAAGTGAGTGGTCGCGTGGTTTTGTTAGTTTGATAAATACATACATGTTATTTTGATAAATACATACATGTTTGTAATGACGGGTCGGGTGTTAGGTTGCTATGGTCCACTTTTCGCAGCCTTGTAGGGCACCAATAAATAACATTTCGAGGCATCGTTTCTGGTTACTGTATTATATTTGGTTGCTGGGCAACAAAACACTGGCCCAACCCGTCGGATGCCACATTTAAACCATAATGGCGGTCGTCAGGTATGTCAAATATGTATAGAACATGTCTAAGTGGAACAGTAAGGTGGTGAAAAACGCTCCCCTCAAAGTATTTTGTTATTATAGTGTAACGAAGGCCGGCGCTCCCCAACGGTCACCCATCCGTACACCGGCCACGGTAACCGTTGCTTAACCGCGCAAATCGGGAAGCCGCTGAAACCGCGTCGCTAAAGAGTTAACCCAGCAGCGAGGCTGGTTTGAAGCGCTTATATTTTTACCCCTGCGGTCGTTACATTAGTGGTTAAGAATAATGGTTCAAGGGCGTTTAATGTATGTGCATATTAGCTTAACACTACTCTGTATGATAGTGTAAACATTTCCTTTTCAACTATAATATTTTATGTAAAGTGCAAATTTTTCATTTGTTTAAAAGGGACGTTTTGCCCCACCTTTGGAGTAAAACGCACCTCGGCAAGAGGCAAAATGCACCCACTGCCTGCATAGATCTATAAATTAAATGGCATAACTAAATATTTATAAGTAACGGATACCTATCTGTGTACTAGAAACAATTAAAAATTGAGCTGCGACAAGACGCCCCCTGTTGGCGTTTTGCCCCAAGCAATGAGGGGCGTCTTGCTCCAAAATGAACCCTTCGATTAAATCGAGGCTTTCCGAATAGAGTGTCGACCTTATGTGTACTTCGTAACAATCACCATCGTCGGTTATCCCCCGTTACATTACTCCGCTATGCTGCGTTATGTACCCGTGGGACAATTGGCTAAGAAAATCTCGTAGTCATGAATAATTAATGAGGCAGTTTCATTGGTGCCATAAGGAAACCACCACGGACAACTAGCCAATGAAATTACGTTTTATGACTAAGGTTCGGTTTACCGTTCAAAATGGCGACCTCCATGAGTAAACATGTGCGTTGGTTTCTATTTTTAGTAAGAAAATTCCAGTATGACGTCATTGAGATTGAAGAGTATTTTATTGTAACATGCGATTTCATTGGAAGAAGATTGGTCTCCCCTGCCTCATGCATATTCATGAAAACGAGATTTTGCTAGTCAAATTTCCCACGGTATGTATGGAGTGTAACGGAAGAAAATACTGTGGTTGCCGACGATGAACAATCACATTCTAGTGTATTACCAATCGTACCTACTCGGCGATCTCCGACAAGCTTCGGAAATATCGCCTCGGATGTATTTGTAGGAATACACCAGTTGGTGATTTGCCCCGGCGAATAACTTCTCATTGCATTATGTAAACAAAGATGGCTGACTTTTCAAAGTGCATGCAGTACGCTTTAAATATGATGGAAATTCAACACTCCTTGAAAGAAGAGCAGATTGCTTCGTTGAAGAATATGTTTAACTTAGTTGATACTGTATGTATATTACCAACAGGATTTGGTAAAAGTGTAATATACCAGTTATTGCCCTGCATGCACTCGGCTCACCGAAGCTTGCCGGAGATCGCCGAGTAGGTACGATTGCCATTTTGGATGCAGTTCGTCAATATGGCGGCGGCAGCATTATTTCCGAGGTGATTACGTTGACGGAATTACCCGAGGAGTTCCGAGTGGTGTATTACAAGACTAGTCAAAGTTTACATGTCAACATGCGTACATATTTCGTCTACGGAGGAATGATCATGCGCAATAATTTATAACAAGTATATGCAAAAATCAATAAAAAGATAGTATTTTCTACTTATTGTTGACATTCACCTTTTCTATTCTGACTCTGTGCCAAACGTAAATCTATTATCTATGGAGACTTTTACGAGAGGCTTCTTACACCGAGGGCTTTTTGCCCTACCTTACCACAGTTGAGCACTAAACTGCTACTCAAGAGGTCTCTGGATCGCATCTTACTTAAACCAAACATTTGTCGTTTTGCTTTTCAACATTCTTTTTTGTCTTGTCATATAAACAGCTTCTGAATGAAATTGACGAATACGTTTTAGTAGTATTTTAAAAACAACGTGTTATGAAAAAGGTAAATATAGGATCTGATATGAGTGTTCATTATAGGTGCTATGCTGAAAATATTAAACAAGTTAAATAAAATTGATACGAAACGATGTAATATTTTCAGTATCTAATGAACACGAATATTAGATTATATTTCTCACATAACTAAATCATCAGCTTTTTTATAATGCATCATCTTTTTATAGTATGAACAGTCGGCCTTGACGTATGTGTAATTCGGTTTGGGAGATTCCACACAAAAAAGTTCCACTCTTTACTCGACCATTTTCCATAAAACGAGAACAAATTCGTTTATAACATTACTAAAATGTTATTTTTTAATTTATTAAAATGAAATTGTACAACAAAATACTTAAAACGGCGACAAAAAAGTGATCAGGAAATGCCATACACACTACACATATTTAATGACGTCACACTACGATGGCTATCTAGAAAATGGCTACCAAAAATAACGCATGAGTGTTACCTCACGCTCGCGCGGTAGGTTATGTGATAAATTAACATCTATGCCAGAGAAGATATATTATGGCTTGAAACAACACAGTATATCATGTCTAGTCTGTGCAATAAGATGTGCTTTGTACTCTTTGCGATTTGACTCTTTTTCAGATAACTGGAAAAAATAACGGCATTACATTTTTGTGCTTAGTTTCAAATCTGGTTGCCTAAATTATATAATAGGTAGCTTTATTTAATACTGACTGCAAAGGTATTATTAAAAAAATACATTGCTTTTAATTTCTTGTCATGACTTAGTCATTAGTACTTTTTATGTCAAAAATGTCAAAACTTTCAGGTTTTACATTTTTGAAAACAAAACAAAATGCTAAAGAACACATGGTAATGTTAAATGCATTTTAATTATAATCTATATATTTCTTAAATATAAAATAAATATAACCAAATCAATCAGTTTATGCAACCAGATCTGAATCTAAGCCAAAAAGGGATGGTCGTTATTTTTTCCCTATTTATCTGAAAAAGAGTTATTAACTATGTATATGCAAGGAAATTATTATTGGTGACTGAATACCGCTCAGTAGGCCCCACTGCCTTATTCGTAAATATGTAACAAAAACTGTCCTTAGATAGTGCGCCACACTTTTTTTCAGTGCTAAAGCGTAATGAAACGGATAAGACGAAAAAGGGGCATAACTCTGGTCCAGAATTGATTTAACGGTTTACCCATCCTTTGAAATTGTTTTTTTCCCTTTTGATTGTGATCAAACGTGTATTCGAAGTTTGAAGTTAATATTTTAACGGTTTTGTTGCAATAGTACTAATAAACGATTATCCAACACCGATCCTGACGAAAGGGTCATGACAATATAGTTCCACATTTTTTTCTTCGAAAAGTGAAGCTTAAAGGCATCTCGAAAGGAATGTAGTATCCCACTGAGCCAGGCCCCGACCTGCTGTGACCAGACCTGCTAATTGCTGGTCATCACTGCAGGGAGTCTTTAGCCAACATAGTACTAATCTGTCACAGTAAAACCTTTGATGGGTTAATGCAAAACTAAATTACCTGCTAGTATGGAAGTGAGACAGTAGGCTAGTTTTACACAAAGCCATAAACAATAATGTTAGTGTTAATGTGGGTTGTTTACTCTATGATCCCTTACATATTCTTTATTGCATTAATTACTAGGTGTCAATTTTGTAACTGCATGATTATGTATTTATTTCATAGCTAAATATTTGATTTTGAAAATACATGAGAGATACAAGTTTTAGTATTCAAAATGACTTAAAATGAGTCTGAAGGACATTATTCTGACAATGAATGACTTTTTAAATTGCTTTTGTTAGAAACGTTTCGTTACATTTTACAAATCAAAAATTAAAATATAACTATATATATATATATATATATATATGATTGCGTAATTGGTATATTCACCTGTTTCCTTTACAAACTGTGAATGACTATGTTCAACCCCCAGATATAGCATACATACACATACACTTGGATCTTGAACAATACCTGTGTGACAGACACAGCGTTACAGACTATGGCAGCCTGGCTTATCAGAAAACAGATGCCCTCACATGCTGGGTGGGGCAATAAATGGGGGGGGGGGGTCACTTATATAAGGGTTTTGAGATGCCTTTAAATGCAATTATTGATGGAAAGTATAGTGGTACCTGACATGAATTTAAATCTGAAAACGTTACTATTTAAGTGTATTGTTTCGCGGTTTAAGTAATTAAAGGCCCTATTTTCAACAATGTGGGGTACACAGATAATTAATGGCTCTGCAGATGTGATAACGAATGCATATGATTGACTATGTACATGAAACAAGACATGTGCGATGGTAGTAGTATCATTAAATATTATCAACAGAACCACCCTATACATTGCTATCATAAGAGTTAGCCACATCATCCTCATCCTCATCCTCATTCTCCCCTTCATTATCCTCCTCCTCCTCATCATCATCATAATCACCATCATCATCATCGACGACGTCTTCCTCTTCCACATCCTCTCCATCATCATTGTTATCATCTTCAGCCACAACATTATCAGCCTGAACATCATCAGCAGCATCGTCCTCATCCTCATCCTCCTCCTTCTCCTCCTCCTCCTCCTCCGCATTGTTTTTTCAGCCACAGCATAATCAGAATTAGCACCAGCATCATAAATTACGACACCGTCCTATCCGAATATATCATAAAACAAGATGCCTCCTTCAGATGTACATGTACAACTACAATTCTGCATCAGGTAGTGTAGATCCTGATAAAAACTTTGTCACCGGAAGTTTGCTTACATGGATCTTTACGTCTGGCTAACAAGTGATCATTTTGCAAGTTAATACAGTAAAAAACTATAATACCTGATTTTGCTTTATTTGCGTATGGCAAAGATACAAAATCGATATACTTTTCCACGATTTCCATTTTTATAGAAAGCGTGATAAATATATCGTGTGAATCGTTGCCAGGTAACACACGAACTAGCTGTAATTGAAATCCTTGCTTTTGTTTTCACAATAGCACCTGCTGTGTTGTGTAAGTTAAGCAAATATACACAAAGGCATTATTGGCGAAATAACGATAAACTGATACTTTTGTCTTTAAGTGAAGATTTACTGCAGACATTGCTTTCATAGTGTAAGATAGTGCGGTTTTAAATAAAGCTTATGTCAAAAAGACTAAATGCTTAGAAGGCCGTTTTTAAAGCCGTGTTAAGCGTCCATTAGAAAACCCAACGTAGCGTCTCTTTTAAAAATCTACGAAGCGCCATTTTAATAACACAATGAAGCAGGCATTTTATAACCCTACGAAGCAAATCTTTTATAACCCTACGAAGCGGACCTTTTATAACCCAACTAGCCCCTTTACTAACCGCCTTTATATAACCATACGAATCAGCTATTTTATAACCCTACAAATCACCTCTTCAGAACCCTACGAAGCGCCACTACTGTTACCCCATTTAGCGTCTCTTTTATAACCCTAGGAAGCGGTTCTTTTATGTTGTATACCCTTACGAATCTCATCGTTTATAACCCTACGAATCAACCTTTATAACCATGCGAAGCGCCTTTTTTATATAACCCTTCAACTCAACTCTTTTAAAGTCCTGCGAAGCCCCTTTCTATACCCCAAATAGGCTAGAAAGCTCCTCTTGTATAACCTATAAAGCAACTTTTTTGTAACTCTACGAATGATCTCTTTCATAACCGTACGAAGCGCCTTTTTATAACCCTACTTAGCATCGTAATGAAAACACACAAAGTTTCGCCTCTTTGAAAGCCCTACGAAGGCACGTTTTATAACAATATGGAGCGGCTCTTGTATAACATGTAAAGTGTATCATAAGAATAATGATCAATTGCAATGTTATTTGTTAATGAAGATCAACTGACTTCTATAAATATATTATTTACCAATGAATAATCTCTTGACTTATTTCTTTTATTGGTTAATGAGATCAGCTGACTTCTATGTATATATTATTGACCAATGAATAATCTCTTGACTTATTTCTTTTATTGGTTAATGAAATCAGCTTACGTCTATGTATATATTATTGACCAATGAATAATCTCTAGACTTATTTCTTTTATTCGATAATGAAATCAGCTTACGTCATGTATATATTATTGACCAATGAATAATCTCTAGACTTATTTCTTTTATTGGTTAATCAGATCAGCTTACGTCTATGTATATATTACTGATTAACAAAGATCCGTTATACTTACATCTTTTAGTAAAATGGATGCTTCCAGAAAGGCGGATGACGACTCTAAGGATCCGCCATAGAACCATTTTTTTTTTACTTTGACAGGGTCAGTTAAACTTCTAAAGTAAATCATCAAGTAAATAAAAACAAGTAAGAATCAATTAAAAGTGGCCAAAATACAACGATGTCTTGTTTATTCATTGAGTCAGATAACGAATGAGAAAGTCGATTCACAAAATCCTAAATTAATTTTGGACAAAAATGCACACAGCACGTACTAGTACAGACCAGGGTGCGGCATAATTAACATATATGTAACAATGGCAAGAACAATTGAAGCCTGATTTTTTTTTTAATTCAATGTCGATTGTTTGCAAATTAGCATTTGCATACTGTTTGACTGGCGTATTGTTACAAAGAACTAGTTTACATTTTATCTTCTCAGCCCGCAACATGTCGATTCTTCTGCAGGACTTACCTCATGTTTTTACCATAAACGAATGTTGTCGAACATTACCAAAGGTTACGTAGATCTATAACCCTTTAATCTTAAACATTTTTACGGTTGGTTTCACAACAGAATACACGTATACGCGTATACGAATGGTAACGTATTGCACTCTGTAAAAAAATGCTTCTGGTGGGACATTAGCCCAACAAACAAACACACAAACAGTTTTGTTCGGAAACTTCCGGACTCTATCGAATTGCTCACACTAGTATACGGAAATCGACGAAGAGTAAGAAAGCACTATTTGCACTACAGTCTGGCAAAGGCAGTCACAGCTTGCGATAACCATTCTAGCAACTTTTGATTCAGAATTCAAGTTTGTTCTGGAAGTTTCGTTCAGATGAAGCATTTTCCATTTAGGGAAATAGCGTGTATTAGTTCGTGGCATCGTGCAGCTTCTCGTAGTACTGTGAAATTTGGAAGTAGCTCTGCCTTTATCAAATACGTCAAATGAACACTTACGGACTTGAACGCAAAATAAAACGCTAATTTAAAAATGACCCTTATCCGCTACTTTTCTTGCTAACCTAAACCAGTCGACAAAAAAGAAATATAAATTAGTGCAAGAGAACCATGGATCACCACAGTGAGTTTGGATTAAGAACAACGACACATATGCCCTCACCACTAACTGCAAACAACATTGAATTAGAGACGAAACACCGCATTCTTTATGCCATGAACGAAGACATGTATGACGCGGTCTGGTTGACTACATTTTTTATTGCAATCCTCGCAGTGTTTGGGTTCCTTGGCAACGCCCTCGTGATTTACGTGTTTCTGTTCCGTTACAGATCCTGCAACTTCCGGTATTTCGTTTTGTGTTTGGCCTTCATTGACATCTTGAGCACGTTGACAACACTCCCCGGTGAAGTTTTCACGCAGCTAAATTGGTACATCTATCCAAGCGAAAGCCTGTGCAAGGCGAAATCTTTCTTTAACGTGTTCACAGTGACCGCAGAAGCAATGTGTCTTATGACTATCTCCGTTGACCGATACCGCAAAGTTTGCCATCCGCAGAAATGGCAGATTAAACCAAGTTTGGCGAGAAATGTTTGCATTGGAATAATCGGCACATCTTTCTTACTTGCTGTTCCGATTGGATTCTTTTGGGGCCTGCGTTTTCACGATCATCGACATTTCTTGGAAGGGAAATACGTTACTATTCAGACAACAACTTGTGAGAAGGGTGAAGACTTCGAAAAGTCGCATTTACCGCTGGTGTATTCCGTGACACTTCAGATATTTTGTATGACAAGTTTGGCCATCATGATTTGTTTATATGCTCTCATAATCTGTCGTTTGCGAGTAACTACATTAATCAAACCTCAGGCGTTTACCGCGCAATTTAAATTTCAAGTGTCAGTTTCGGTTGGTTCGATTTCAAGCTCTCACCAGGATCAACTCGATAGGCTTAGGTCAAGCTGCGTGATATCACTAACGAAAACACAAACGAAAGCAGAAACATATCGAACGAACCCCGCTAAAATATGCGATGTACAACAGTGTCTAAAACAGACGGACGTAGACTACCCCGGAAGTGTCAGTTGTAATGCAGAGCCAAAAAAGATGGACGGAAGCCAAGAAAAGCGGGAAGCCGACACCGATCAGGTCAATAATTTAACAATCGAGACGACACATCGCGCGCAAGTGAAAGTTCCAGCCGCTCGTTTCCGGAGAAGGACTTTCGTTATGTTGGTGCTTACTGTCGTATTCATCGTAACAACGACGCTATATTTAACGCTGAAATCCCTGATTGCTCGTAATGACGAGTTACTGTCCTCGATGGACAATTCAGACAAGGCGGCGTATTTTTTCTTCATGCGGTTGGTGTTTTTAAACAACGTCATCAATCCTGTAGTATATGGGGTTTTAGATCCCAACTTTAAAGCAATCATTCAAAAAATCCGACGAAGAATCGCTGCACGAATCTCGTGATTTGAATGACTCATATTGATTCATTAGAACAATAAGGAATAAGCCATTTTCCAAATAAGTGATTCAGAAACACGTGCTTATTGAAAAGACAATAGAGAGAATTGGACGTATTTTCTTCCATAAAAATGGTTACAATGTCTCAAAAACAGTACCTTTCTGAAGAGCAAGTTATTTTAACAGTTGTTATGACAAATAGAATGCAAAATCCATAGATTTTTGTATATCATGAACGAAAAACATACTTTTTATAATCATGATGTCAACTATTTTGCAAAAACATATCTGTAACAGATTGTATAATTCAAAGTTTGAAACTGTACACCATATCTTAAATTTTAGATAAAAATGTTTAGACAAAAATAGCTTAACAGATAAAAAGTTAGATATAAATATTTACACAAACAATACATCCAGATGGTACCGTTTGAACCATCAACCGGGTTTCAAATACCAACTTTATCAATGGACAATGTCATGGAGAAAATGTTGACTGGAAGCTGTTTTATCTGATACATATTGAAGTACGTCGAGTTTAATTGTCGGACTTTGAAGTAGTGTGTGTCAGTATGCACGTATGCCGTCGAATGCTGAGTCATTGCCATGCATTTAAATTAGTATGATTAATAATTTAGTGAGATCTTAAAAAAAGCACATTTAATGTCTCTAATCATTATTATTTAAATTGATTTATATGAACATATGTTTAATTTAAAACGAATTCTGATCTGTTTCTTTTTTTTTTTCTTAAATTAGATACATGTGTATTTTACAGTGTATACATAGTATCAAACAGTTTTAACCAAGACTTTTTTTTTCAAACAGCCATTAAGAATAAGTTTATTGATGCACTTAATCTGTGTGAAAAGTGGCATTGTAATACAGTTACTATCACAAAGAGGGAGGGAATTCCCATCTTTGAAAACGTTGCATGGTAAAAGATATTTTTAACTCAACTACAAGATCATTTATTTTTGTGAATGCGTGGTGTCATCATACGGTTTATCCGTGCCATTAGCTATTTCAATTGTAAATAAACACTGTTTTCTTTATCGTTTTCAAGTTAAGGAATTTAGTCTAAGGGAGCTGAATGGCTCTGACGTCATCATCTTTTTCCGCGGAAATCCCTGTCTTGCCCATGTGTAGTTTCGTAAATAATCAAGTTTTAGAACGTTTTTCGTACAATTAGTACCGATTAAAAAGTGAGATAGTGTTCAAAATTGCATTTACTAACACAAAAGTATGCTTTTGGTAAAAGTATGCCCAATTTTCCACCAACGGTGTCACATTATTTTATCTTCTGGTGCGTAAACTTGTCTATATGAAAGTGGCAGACCGTTGGATACCACAATTAATCATTGCATTTTAGGTGATGTGATATAACACGCAAATGTTAATATAATGAAATTGAATACAGTAATAACTCTTTCTACATGAATATGTAATGTATGAACAAAGTTTCTTTATTTTACAATAGCACATGCATGTGGCCGCATCACATGTAAGTCTTTAATCACAATACTTTATTGAAGGCGGTATCCGACAGTTTGCCTATATCTAATACAGGTAACAATAACTTACGCCCGCTCTTGAGAATTTTGCTTAATTGTAAAAGCTAAGACTTTAGTTTAAGTATAGGTTAATAATAAAATTACCTAAATTGTTAGATAATAGAGCTCATGAAATATTTCACATTATATGTCCATTTTTTATAAATCTATAAATAAGCGCGATAGACATATCAGATACAATTAGACGTAGAAGCCGATTACCCGAATGATCATGTAACGTGATATTAAGAGTAAGTGGTCACGTGGCTTCCTTAGTTTAAAAATAGTTGACTGTGCAGCGTAGCTCGGTTAGGAAACACATTTTTGTAAAAACGAAGTTGGTGTTATGCTTTACGTTGTAATTTGAATGCAGGGCACAAATAAACAGCATTTCGCGGGATTTTTTAATGTCACAATAATCTTTTTTGGTTGAAAGAGAAAAGATATTATCTTTAACCTATGCGTTTTACCATGCAAAATCATCTAAAAAATACGCGGTTGTTGGAAAATATCGTTAACGATGTCCGCTTATGGAAAATAATGAATAGTTTTATTATCTTGTTCGTTCCAGACAGTCATAGTCTATAATTAAAGCTTTTCATAATAAAACAATCCCAATTATAACAGCGGAGCGGTCAATGCCACAACACTTGAGCTGACTCGTTTGAAAATGCACTATTCCCTTGTGTCATCAAAGCACCGCAATATATCGACTTGTCTGTTTAACTGAAATCATGAAGCATTCACTATTTCATGAAATCTGAACTCAAATATCCGCCATGTTCTGTTTCCCAGTATCTCAAGGGATTGGTTAGATTGCAGAGAGCAACCACTCGCCTTCGACGCCTGAAAACATACAGTGTATCAATTTCCAGAAGAATTAATTCGTGATTCCCTAGTGGATTCCTGAAAGTCCATCCTTTATTTAACAAACCAACTATTATATTTCCTATCATGTTAATTGTACGGATAGACATTGTATTATTTGTGCAATAAATATAGTATACGGATTGTTAGCCAGAATTTTTTTGTTGTATGTACCGACAACAATGACTTTACATTGTACATTTTGTATACATCTGAATTGTCGAAAACCCTTACATAGTCAGACATTTCCAGAATATATTTCATTAACTTCGTGACAAAGTATAATTTGAACTTGATAAATTTGCTGTCGTGTTATTATCGCAAACTGATGCACACTCACGTCAGCTTGTCCAAACCCAAATGCACATTTAGAACACGACCAGTAACTCTACAATATTAACTAAGGTGCAGTATTTGTAGTTTGAATAAAAAATAAGTTTTAGCCGTACATGAAAGTGTTGAACAACTAGACGCGACATCTCGACCGGTGGCAAGTCTATTGCATGTATCAAACTCTGCTTATAATAACAGACGTATTATTTGGCAACATTAAAGGTGGTATTCGACAGTTTCTTTTTTCTCTCATGCAGCCAACATAATTATTGTTCCATGATCCAGCGAAATGTTGTTTATTGGTTGACTACGTTTATGTGGAAAGTATAGTATAACGCCCTACTTATCGTTACAAACATTTTATCCTATCTGAACAACGCTGCACAGTTAGCTATTTTAAACTGAGAAAACCTCGTTATGACTATGTTTGAGGTGACGTTATAGCAGTATCCCGGTTAGCCGCCGTCGGAACACCTCGGAAAATTCACGAATCATCTCTCGGATGTCAATCGGAACACCTCGGATAATTCACGGATAATCTCTCGGATGTATGTAGGCAGTCGGGTCACCTCGGCCATTTCGCTAAATGGGACATTTTTTGTGACAGAAGGTCAAAACAAAGAAGGCAGCTCGGATGACAGCTAACTGTAGTATGATGCCAGTTTAACTTTAATTTGTGGCTGCTTCAAATTTAAATCATACAAGTTTAATTTACAAAGCGCAACAAACAAAACAGCTGTCAAACGACGCCATTGTTTATGTTTTGTGCGAACTACATTTTAAGCATATTCTTCCGACTTCCGGCGAACAAAACGATCGTGATTTCTATCCTTGCAACAGATAAATCCGAGGGATGTATGTCCCGAGGACGGAATTGCCAGAGGAGTTCCGATTAAGAAGTATCCCGGTTAGCCGCTCTGGTGTCCATGTCCATTTGAGCAGATATCCTTAGCTTGCTTGTTTATAGATTTGGAAAAGATAAACATTAGGAGCGATTTATTTTTACTATCTGAACGGTCTTACAATTAAGGGAGTGTTTAAAATCGTATTGCTTGTTGTTTTTGTTGTTATTGCTGTTGTTGTTGTTTTTACCAATGTTTGGATTCTCTGCAGAAATTATAAACAAGAGTGCCACTGTTGCATGTATTCGATATAGAAAAGCCGTCGAATGCCACCTTTAAAAAAAAGCAAAAGCACTCGCAGAACGTGTTTACCTTTCTTAACAAAATACGTTCAACTTAGAATTGTGTGTGTGTGTCCTTCCGCTAGATTATCCGTGGTAAGAGTGTACGCTTACAACATGACAACGGATGTATTTTCTTGTCAAATTATTACATGCCAATGTAGTTCCTTTGAATTTATTAAACATGTATATAATTTTCATTGTTTGAAGCAGTGAATTAGACGAAAATTGTTTTCCCTTGTTACGGTTAGTCCGATAGGGGGGTATGTATACGAACGTGGATTTCGTGCTGGGATAGTAAGCCAATTCAGCCTTGGGACCGGCTAGCGAGCAGACATGATTTTTTTATTTATTTACTTAAAGACATCCTTTGCAGATATTGAGATATTGTTTGAAATCAATGATATAATATATCAGTTGATATGATTTACATCATATTTGATTTGTTTAACAGCACATGCAGTGTATGTTGTTTTATGTAGTCATAATAATATATATAGTTATCAGACAGAGTCGAAAGGGAATAAAAATTAACTTGCCACATGATGTTTTCGCTAGATGCGACATCTTGACCGGTGGCAGGTCTGTTAGTTTTCTTTAACTCCGCTTTTAATACAAGATGTTACTATTATTGGCAGCATTGAACTGGCATACATGCATATTCCACGTGTGTATTTATGTAAGACCGAACATTGTCCAAGATTTTGCGATGACAAAAACCTAATGAGTGCTCATTGAATGTTGCAATGTTAAAGTACACCTAGCGTTTTGTTTTTCTCGTTGCTTTTAAGCAGCATTTTCAAGGCCAATCAGTGTAGTTGCTTGATGTAGTTAATATTTTTTAAAGAGAACCTTATACATAACACGTGGCACCTGCTTGCAGGATTATAAACGACAGGTTACAGGGGCGGATCTAAAAAAAATATTTTGGGGTGAGGTGGGTGGGTATGAATCAAGAGGACGGAATTATCCGAGGAGTTCCGATTGATTAGTATCCCGGTTAGCCGCTCTGATGTCCATGTCCATTTTAGCAGATATCCTTAGCTTGCTTGTTTATAGATTTGGAAAAGATAAACATTAGGAGCGATTTATTTCACGATCTGAACAATCTTACAATTAAGGTATTGTTTAAAATCGCATTGTGTTGTTGTTGTTGTTGTTGTTTTTACCAATTGATTGACTTCACGATTGAAAAGCTAGCCAGCAATGATCTATCTCTGACTACTTTCTGTCAGTCTCACGTTACTCTCTTCCAGTAAACGAAAACATTTAAGAATGTTCACTCTTTTTCTAAAAGGCTAAGACCGGTAGGTTGCGTGATGTAGAATTTAAATGGACCAGTGGTATAGTGCGGGTTCTAAACCCCATTTTTCTGTGTCCAATAGGTGGCGGATTTATTTTCAATTATTTTTATTTACCCTTTTTTTCCTTATTATTTATTATCTTATGGTTTAACACTGTTAAAGTAAAAACAAAATTTCTTTTGATGTGTAAATATATTAAGCGAACTTTAAATTAATAAGATCAAATGAATTTAAATGAATGCCCACGTCGTAGCTTTTCGTGTGTAACAACCGGAGCACTTCAAGCCAGCCTCGCTGGTAGGTTAACTCTTTAGCGACGAGGTTTAAGCGGCGTTCAAAGTTGCGCGGTTAAGCAACGACTGTCGTAGCCGTTGGATGGGTAAACCGTTGGAGAGCGCCGGCCTGCATTACACTGGTGGCATATTCATTTATTGCCAGATTAATTTTGTCAAGCTTTAAAATGAATTTATGTTTAACTTATTTGGTCCATTATTCGTTAGGAGACCTCTCGATATGGGTGAGAATGATATATTCAGCATTATATTTTCAAAGTGGTATCCGATAGTTTATATTTATCTTATACATGTTAAAACATCTGACGCATGTTCAGGGATATTCGTGCATGATTCCAGACTTAACTTATACTTAAGTGTAAGTAAAGGCTGTTTATAACACCAACTCAGTTGTTCGACAATACAAATCGTGATTTATATCGCATTAAACGTCCATTATTTCCAAATCTATATTTAAGCACGCTGGTGATTTCTGCTAAAATAGTTAATGACGTCAGAGCGAATTACCCGGATGATCCTGTAACGTGATCTCAAATGTAAGCGATCACGTGGTGTTCTAATATTAGAAATAGCTAACCGAGCAGCGTAGCTCGGATAGGAAATACGTTTTTGTAAGTACAATTGAGATGTTATACTTTACTTTTCCCATGGTTCCAGGATACCAATATACAGCATTTCGCGAGATCCCTTCTGGAAATAATTTATTTACAAATGCCCCAAACAGAGGTTGGATATTGTAACATATATTAGATATAGGCAAACTGTCGGATACCACATTTTAATAGCTCCTCCACATTTGAAAGTTAGATTGTCAATTAAAACACACGCAATCAAATAATCAAAATTAGTTAACAATAATTTATTTGGTTGCATAAAAGAAAAAAAAATGGTACAAACAATCGGACATGATCTTTAAATGTAACACGATTACCGCTACGTGGTTCTGTCACTGACCCGAGTTTTATTTATACAGCGATTGACGCACTTGAAAGATAAAAGCAAAATCATATACCGACAAAAAGACAACCATCTATTGGCTAACTATGAACGTTTGATAGGAGTTGTTTGCTATCTTTTCAACCTCAATGTTTTATATCACCTTATGAAATGCAGTGTTAAATATGAGGCGCATGTGACCTTGCTGGGGACTATTTACGTAATGTTGAGATAATTTTTTAAAGATCCGGGTGGACTTGGTGTCATGGTTGACGCAGAAACATTGAAAGCAGATAAGTTTTTAAAATGACATACCATCAGTAGTTGTTCCCGTGAAAAATAATGATTTTATAAAGTATTGTATTTAAGTTAAAGTTTTATGAATTTATATAATATTAATAATAATAATAATAATAATAATAATAATAATAATAATAATAATAATAATAATAATAGTAATGATAATAGTTAAATTATTATTAATAATAATAACTTTAATATTACCAATAGTTATTATTATTATTATTATTATTATTATTATTATTATTATTATTATTATTATTATTATTATTGCCATGCTGTTGACAAGGGAGAGAAGTCTGCCTGACAGCATTTCTTAGCGAGATATTTTTGTACCGAAACACGGGCCTGAGGGTTTTATGTCGCACTCCGTTACAAGTATATTTACACGCAATAATTAAGAACTTAAAATATTTTTAAGTTATATGCAACGGTTGTAAAGTTGAAAGACGATAACTTGATTTCAATAAAGATGAGCACATTTTGTATGCCTAATAATAACATTTGCTCTTTACCAAACATGTAAGCTAAAACAATGAATGAACAACCGATAGCAAGGCTGTGTATTTTATTTATATTAACAAGTTATTCTTTGATAATCATAAGGGCATTCCTCCAATTCAATTACGGGATCAAAAACTACAACAAACAGTATCTATACCGCCACATACCACAGACGTGTAGCAACCAAAGATTGGCAAGTTTATGCTTTGGTTCAGGAAACATAAACAAACCACCGGGTAAGTTCCCCAGGTAAGTTAAGAACATAGCACGTCCATGTGTTCATAACGAAAGCAGAATATGGATAAAGATAACGGAAATTGAATATGAAGCAACAGCGAGAATCCAATATGTCAACCAAAATTTATGTTCTGTTTTATTAATAATACTTTTGCGTGTTGTATAGATTTAAAGCA
Source organism: Sinonovacula constricta (assembly GCA_007844125.1). NCBI lineage: Eukaryota > Metazoa > Mollusca > Bivalvia > Cardiida > Solecurtidae > Sinonovacula > Sinonovacula constricta. Next base: position 43,518,804 of record CM017569.1, on the reverse strand, counting down.
TCAGTGTGCGCCGGGGCGGGGTGGGTGGATGGTCGGAGTATGGGTGTGTGTTGGAGGTTGGGGAACCTCCATTCGGAACAAATTTGTATAATTCACAAATCATCTCTCCGATATACATAGGTAGTCGGATCACATCGGCCATGTTCCGAAGAGGAACAAATTTTCTGGCAGATCATTTGTAACCACAGACTATATCCGAAATCTACTACACGAGATGTTCTGAGTGCTAAAAATGTCAAAACACAGATGACAACGCGGAATCTATCAACGACGCCGTTGTTTCTGTTTCGTAAGCTCCGTTCTTATGTCTACGACTTACTTCGTAAATTTTGTAAGAACTACATTTGGGCGTAATAAAACAAAGATCGCAATTTTTTAAGTTTCATTGCACCAGATACATTCGAGCGCAATCGGAACTCCTCGGGTAATTCCGTCCTTGGGACAATCACCCCTGATGTATCTGGTGCAATGATACTTACGGAAATCATTAGCGTTTTGTTCGCCGGAAGTCAGAAGAAGAATATGCCTAACATGTAGTTCGTTCAAAACATAAACAATGTTATCGTTTGACAGCTGCGTGTCTGCTGCGCTGGGTAAACTAAAATTGGATGATGTAATTTTGAAGCCGCCATAAATTGAAGTTTTACAGGCATCGTAGGCTATTGTAGTGAGCTGTAATTCGGGCTGCCATCTTTGTTTTGACGTCTGTCACAAAAGTAGTCCCATTTCGGGAAATGGCCAAGGTGATCCAGCTACCTACGTACATCCGAGAAATTATTCGTGCATTATCTGAGGTTTTCCGATTGACTCGAGCGCTGATCGTACCGAAGGCGGAATTACCCGATTGTTCCTATTGCCGTTCGATCTATTTCTATAAGTAAGATCCGAGAGGATCCGAATGGTCTACACTCTAAGGGGTGGTTACACTTAATACCGACAGGAAGTAGAATGTGTGACATGGACTTTTTCTCCATTTAGTAACAATCTGTTGCTATTTTTTGGCATTAAATGTCCTATTTTTAAGGTAATCTGAACCTTTTGTTATCAAAAGGAAGCTGAAACTATGTAGAATTAAAAGAAAGCAAAAGTCTTTAACGCCTACGCACAATAATGGATGATCCACTTTCACAGGAAGTACATATTTCATTGAAATTTGGCGGTTACCGACTGGCAATTTGGCGGTGTGCGCAGTCTATGAAGCTGAACCTTCTTACAAGTTATATTTCAAATAAAAACCAACAAACATAATTTATATTAAAGCCAATGCAAGTGGGCTTTATCTGATTTTTAATTATGTTGTATTCTGATATACATGCATTTAAAACGTTTATTAATCCCAGGTCAATTATTACATGTCAAGGGGTATAGAGTCATAAAGTAATGCACAAAGGGATATCATTACGTTTATTTGGTAACATGATTTGTGTTTACAATAAATTTGCTTTATAAAGAAAATTGTACTTTCGTATATCTATGGCAAATATTTAATTTAAACAAAGTATTGACAAAGAAACAAACACACATGCAATTTATACAATGACATTAAAAAAAGTGTCGCAAAGAATCATCTTGCGCTCCTTTAAGGACTGATCATGGTCCGCAGTATTTTTTTTAGTCTATTTTCACATGCATTACTAGAATTACGTGTATTCTTTGACAAACTAATTATATCAATCACGCCAAATTACAGAATTAAGCATAGTTCAAATAAATTACAAAATGCATCTGACAGTAATTAGCGAATTAAATTAAACATGCCCTTTTGGGGAAAAACGCTTGCTGAACTTGGCATAAACATAGCCTATAAATATATTTTCCGGAAAAATTCGCGCGCTTTTTAATGGAGAAATACTTCTGTTCAATTTAGGCATGCATTACAATGGAGAAATTAGTGTGCTTAACCGAGCACAGTCTCTGCAATAGAGAAGAAAACACGCTAAGCTTAACATATTCATTACAACAGCGAAATTAGCGGGCTAAACTTAACACGTTCATTACACGGGAGAAATAAGCGGGCTTAACCAGGCACATTCATTACTATGGAGAAATTAGCGTGCTAAACTTAACACATTCGTTACACTGGAGAAATTAGCGTGCTAAACAAAAACTTAATACGATTTAAACATAAGCCTGCAAAACTTAGCACATTCATGACAATGGAGAAATAAACGTGCTTAACTTAGAACATTTCTTACAAATGAGAAATAAGCGTACTTTATGCAGAATATTCAATACAATGTAGAAATGAGCGTGCTAACCTTAGCACATTCCTTACAATGAAGAAATAAATGTGCAAAATATAGCACATTTAATACAACGGAGAAATAAACGTGCTTATCTTAGCACATTCCTACATTTACATTACATTTACAATTAAGAAATAAGAGTGCTAATGTTAGCATATGCATTTAGGAACAATCAAAGTTAACTTAAAATATGCATTACAATTAAGAAATAAGTCTGCTACCCTTAGCATATATATTGCAGTAAATTACATCTGGGGAAATCAGTTTGCTTAAATGCGCATATAGCTTAGATTGAAGGAATTAGTTTGCTTAAGGTTAGCTATATATGCATTGCAATGAATATGCCTTCCTGAAGAACATTTCAAATTAAGAATTCACATAAATCTATATAACATAATGAAGAACGTAGCAAGGCAAAAACAAAAGTAACATATAAATAACAGTACGTGAAACATACAACAAGTTGACGTAGTAAGTACGAGTACACTGAATGCGCTTATTAAAATAAAACGAACATTCCAAGAATCATGTTTTGCAGAATTTATTATTTTTCAGACACCTAGTGGAGACACATTTATAGTCACCATGGCGACGTTGAGCTAAAATTGGAAAAGGAAGACAAAATGTCTAGACAAAACCACCAGCGCACCACAGGTTAAGTAGAAAATTTCACACCATAAAAGTTTTATTCCGCGCGAGACTCAACTCACGCATGACCATGGGATTTCTAAGAACCAGTCAGATTTACTAATGGTCTATTTCTGTGATTGATTAACGCCAAAACAAGATAATCTTGATGCAGATTTTCTTATAATACTCCGGAACTGCGGATCTAAAATTCCGTATACAACTGGGTTAATTACGTGATTAATGAATACCAATCGAAAGAAAAAGAAATAAACAGCTCTTTCGCCATCACTTTTGAGACCTTCAAATAAAGTGCCTTCTGCAATTATAGCTAGCAGCGTCAAATACGTCGCTGTAGTTAAGATAAATATTACAGTCAGAATGAGCATAATAAGTGTCTTTCGCCGAACTCGGGTATTGATGTCCTCTTTCAACCTTGGTCGAACGACTCCATTCTTTACAGGTGATGTCGGCTCAGTACTTTCATTTTTCTCGTCGCCAACTTTCACCTCAACTTCAGTCAGACAAAGTTCGTTGTCCTGATTTTCATTGCGGTTAGACATATTAATTGGTTTACTATCATTCCTCTCCGCTTCATTCTTTTTTTCCTGGTCAGATCCTGTGGACGAGCGACCCGAATCTGACCTGTGAGTTTGCTCGTCACAATCCCATCTACTTGATCTCAAAAAGGACGGTTCGATCTCCGTCATCTTGCCGTTTGACGGCGGTTTGCTTACTTTCGCAAACTTTACTTTACAAAGTTTGTTGTCCTGTGCTTCATTGTGGTTAGACTTATTAATTGACTTACTCCCGTTCGCCTCCGATTCACTCCTATTTTCCTGGTCAAGCCGTGTAGACAAGCGACCGAAATCGGACCTGTGGGGTTGCCGCGTATCCTTGTCACAATCCAATCTACTTGATCTCAACAAGGACGGTTCGATCTCCGTCATCTTGTAGTTTGATCGGTTTTCGCTTATTTTTGCAGTTTCCAACTCGCCTTGCTGCGAATATGTCAAAGACCCCTCCGATGTAGAATTATTCAATTTTGCTTGGATTCTTGATATGCGCCGTTTGATAATCTTGTTTGTCAATAAACGACGAGCCACATAGACGTACAGTACGAACATTGTGACGCAAAAGATTGAACAAACCACGATAAGAAAGATGGTGTACATGAGAGGCTCCTTTTTGTGGTCGTACTTTTCGTCCGTCAAGCAAATTGATTCGGAAACATTGATTCTACCGATACCGATAGTTTTATTTTGGGTATCGATACCCCACAATTTGACGACTGGTAAAGCTAATACAAACGCTATACAATAAATGACCGCACACAGTCTCATTGCAATATGTGGCTTAAGCTGCCATTTGTGTGGATGACAAACTTTGCGGTATCGGTCAACGGAGATAGTCATAAGACACATTGCCTCTGCGGTCACTGTGAACACGTTAAAGAAAGATTTCGCTTTGCACAGGCTTTTGTTTGGATAGATGTACCAATTTAGCTGCGTGAAAACTTCACCGGGGAGTGTTGTCAACGTGCTCAAGATGTCAATGAAGGCCAAACACAGCACAAAATACCGGAAGTTGCAATATCTGTAACGGAATAGAAACACGTAAAGGACGAGGGCGTTGCCAAGGAAACCAAGTACGGCCTCAATCCCAACAAAAACAGTGGTAAACGTTAGAGCCTCAGTCATGTTACGGTTCAATGTCGTTAAAGTTTGAGACGACTCACTAAGCTCATGGGCAGTATCCGCCATCTTGCCTAGAAGTAGGGATCGATGTTGGTTTATTTCCTTGTCAGCCCTTTAGCAACAACGCATTCCAACCTTTTTGTCAAATTTTCAAGTCACAAGATATTCTGGCTCACAATGCACTCACGTTAATGAAATTACATTTTGATCTGTTTTTCCTGTATAATTGTAAGTCTTTATTATCTTTTTACTTAAACTTCTTTCCCATTTCTTCCATTTGCTTAATATATGACACAGAAAGAACATATATGTGTCAAGTTGTGGACACTGCAACGGAAGCGGCCGTTGTGGTCAGATGTGTCAGTTGCGGCACTCGAAGCTGCGACGGAAAGTGCCGATGTGTTCAAATGACAATTGCGGCACTAGATGGAGCGACGTAAAGTGCTGATGTGATGTGATGTGATCGTAGTTGAAGCTCGATTTGAATTTATAGATGTCTAAATCGACATTAGCATTACCTTTGGCCAACCCATTGTCTTCAATTTGAAACAAATGAGTCAACAGTACCATTAAGTCGAACTCAGTTATCAGCATCAATAAGTTCATCACATCTCCCAATAGGGTTAGATGACACAAACCAATCAATATCACTTACTCGTCAACGTTCTCTCACCCAGATTATATGTTTAATATTGCGCTTGCATTTATTAATTTCGGTGGATCATCGGTTAACTGTCTTTTGAAGGGCAATTCCAAAAAATGAAAAATGAGTACTTTTAGTGTGTTTTTGATTCTCTGCAACGGCGCTTTAGATAATTCTGAGTTTACTCCCAAAACATCGACAATTAACAGATGTGCTTGTCCTTGAAAGCATAATTAGTATCAAACTTCAGCAGATGCCATCGACGAGTTTAAAGTTCCAGGGAAGACGTCTATCTGGATCTTGATCTGAAATGAGATAAAAAAAATGACCATCCCGTTAGTTGGTCAAAGATTGGAACTTATTTCTGTTGCACGGATACTGTTTCAGTCATACTGGATATGTTCATCTATTAATAGCCAAGAAAGATCCCAGGATTATTCTGGGTAGATTCACCGACGATCCACAGGTCATGAAGATGACACCTTTACCTGAAAGTGTTTAGGGTCTACAAACCGACGACTCTTATCCCTCGGTCACGGGCTCTCACTGTACGTAGCTTAAAAATGTTGTATGACATAGTCAACCAACATCGCCGTGTTTATTATCTTCTCTCAGAAATAACTCAACGAAAATACACTTAGCCTGCAAAATTTTAACCTAAATCAGCCAACTTGAACTTGGAGCTTTCTGATTTGGTTTAGTACTAGTATATGTCAAGTCGTCAACATTACGAATACCTTAATTTCATTTAATGTTTTGCAGTAAGCCAGTATGCAAGACAGAATGTGATATAATTAAATGTTGGTCACAAAAGATCTATACGACATTTTATAGCTTTACTTTATGGTGTACTAACAAAGGATTGACAACTGCAACAGGCTCACTGTCCCGCACCGGTAGAAGTAAAGATTTTACGGAGGACAGACCGTTTTAACCAATGGCGATTTCGTAAATAATCAGTATTTAACCAGCAGCTATCTCTAACTAACATCGGTTGTTAACTTGCAGCGATCTCTAACTAGCATCGGTCAATTATCAGCAACAATCTCTAAAAAGCAACAGCCTTTTAGCCAGCCAAGATATCTAATTAGCATTGGTCTTAAACAAGTAACGAACTAAAACTACCATTGGTCATTTGTCAGTATCGATCTCAAACTAAAACATGTCTTAAACCAGTAACGCTCTCCTACTAGCAATGGTCTTTAACCAAAACGATCTCTTACTAGCAATGGTCTTTAACCAGCATCGGTAACTTACTACAAATGTAACCAGCAACGATATCTTAATTGCAATGGCATTTAACCAGCAACGATATCTTAATAGCAATGATCTTCAACCAGCAACGATATCTTACTAGCAATGGTCTTTAACCAAAAACGTCCACTTACTAGCAATGGTCTTTAACCAGAAACGATCACTTACTAGCAATGGTCTTTAACCAGAAACGATCACTTACTAGCAATGGTCTTTAACCAGAAACGATCACTTACTAGCAATGGCCTTTAACCAGAAACGATTACTTACTAGCAATGGTCTTTAACCAGCAACGATATCTTACAAGCAACGGTTTTAACCAGCAATGATATTTAACCAGCAATATAGTTTAAACAGCAACTATGTTTAACTAGAAACTATGTACATATACCATGCAGTGACGTTTAACCAGAAAATATCTTAACCAGCATAAATCTTTTTTACCGGCAATGACATTTCTTAAAAGTTATACTGTGTCCAGGAAAAGTTATGGGCTTGACTTTAAATTAAAATAACTGAAGAACGCTGATTGAAACCTATCTAAATCATAACATATAAACATTTCAGTGTTATCACTGTGTCGGTCGAAAGTACACGAAAGTAGACAGTATGGGCTTTAAACAAAAAGATGACTATTCTGGGAACTAAACACTATCTTACACTATCGATTAATGACATAAACATGTGACAGTAATGAACCATAACTCTGATGGGAAGTAGAGTATTCGCTACTTTGTTTTTCTTGTTTTTTGCTACATCTGTAATTACAAGATGCATTGCAAACATCGGTATACTCGGTTTCTTTCGATAAACAATATTTCGCCAAACAGCTGCTAATTCCTTTAAAGGCCACCTACTTTTTATAATTGCAAGCTACACATTATTATTGCAAGCTACATTGTTAAAAAAAAGGAAAAACTCGGTTCTTGTACGTAAGAACAGTCTCACAGAACAACTGCGATTTCCTGTTTTTGCCAGCTACACTATCTTCCCCATCAAAAATTGCATTCCATAAGAGGCACCGAGCGGTGCCAAGCAAAAACCAAACATTTTAATTCGTTTTCATTTTCTTCTTGTTTTCATATTATTAATTACTGATTTTATTGACGAATTAGTTTTTAAGTTTCATTTTGAAACCACATACCATTTTAAACAGTTATGGATAAAGTACGGCAACAAAATCTCAACTGAGAAGTGATTTTGCACAGTAGGGTCGAAACCAAACTTTACTGTCCCACTTAACCATGTTACAGTTGTATGTTACATTGAACACAACACACATCCCCAAAACATAAGCAAGGGACCCCATTACTAACAGTGGACTAATAGACTGGCAATTAATTTACATAATTAACTGATTTAGAGATTTTATAGTTCTTATATTTTTTGTAAACAATTTGTTTGCTCAATTATATTTTTATTAAACTACCATATTTATACAAGAATGACGTTTTAAAAGGAATCAACATCATATGCCAAATAATAAAAAAAATATCAAACAGCTACCTGTTCTGTAAATACAACAAGTGTGTCGTTTGAACATGCAACTGGCGCAACACTTTGTTTCCATTCGGAGACTTCCGCTATGTTGATACGGCTTCGTTTTTATTTTTCAAAACTCGCTCGTAATTCGATAAATCAGTTCAATAAGTCTCGGAATTCTGTCAACACCGCCCGTAAAGATTTGACACATAAATAATCATATCCTTCTTGAATGATGGCAATACACTAAATCACTATCTTTCAAAATGTGAGTTAAGGTTCATACACCCTAATGTTAATAGAAGCTTCAAATTAAAATATAAGTGTATTTCAAATATATTTACAACATATTCGCGGGGAACATCTGATAATACGCGCACAGCCTTGTGATCTGATGACAAACTGATCTCTCATTGCAAATATAAACGAATAGTTATCGGAAGCTACCCTGACGTTTGCTTAAATACCACCCTACGTAGCACATAGCGACCATTTCATTTTAATCAGTAACTAAAAAATCCTATCCAGCTGAGTGCAGGCTTTACCTAAGTTTGATGAAACTGATATTAAAGTGTATATCCAGATCAGCCCGCTTCCGCTGGTAGTTGTACGACCGGAATATGACTTATTTGCTGCTTGGCCTTTTGTAACTTAAAAAGTCATATACGACAGTTTGGACCATTTTTTCTTGTCAAGCATTAATTCTCACTCGTCATTCAAACAAGTATTTTCTATCCGAGCCACGCTGCAGAGATAACTTATTTAAACTGAGAAAACCACGTGTGACCACTAATTTTTGGGAGCACTTTATATCGTTTATATCGCCCTCCATGTAATCCGTAATGACGTCGATATCTAATTTTAGCAAAGAACACTGATCGCGTTCAAAAAGAATGACAATTTAGAGTGGTTTTTCCTGAGTAGTACTGTCTAATAATGTAGCTAGAGTTCTAAGTCGTCTTTATTTAGACTAAAGCATGAAGTTATGCAGAAATTATGCCTAAATACCCCAAAGTAGTGGTTAGATATTGTTACATGACCTAAACAAACTGCCGGATACCATTTTTAAAGCGACTTAGTTACAGTGACATTTAGAACCCCGCGATATGCAGTTCACGCGTAATCAAATTATTGGTTTATTATCTTGTCCAATCGGCGTATTGTTTACTACTGACGTCTACACATGACGTAATAACCAGTTATACCGCTTAAAACGGGGGGAAAAAATGAAAAGCGTCGCGACGCGTTTGATTCTTCTAACCACAAAACAACGCAATCTTTCGATAAAAAATCATATAATCTATTGTTCAGAGGTAATATTTTATTTACCGTTTCTTGGGCTTCAACAAAGTTATTTGTTTACAAATAAATAAATAAATAAAACATGCAGATCTGATCAGCTGCGAACAAGTCGCTTCAACCCAGATTCCTGTTTAACAAATAACCTAAAGTGAGTATCATAGAAGGCAGATATCAAAAGGACTATACATTGTAGCATAATATGTTAGGATTTAAATATACTCCAAGCCTCATTTGAAGATTTCACATTTTTAACGAACGGCACGCGGTCTAAAACAGTAGCAGTGGATATACTCATTAATTGACCTGTGGTGACGAAAAGTGAACTTTGACTTGGGGCGTGATCTCGAAGCGCATGCGTAGACGCGCACGAAGTCATAGCTAATTAGCATACGAATACTACATTCGGCTGTTAAATAGACCTATAAATTGTCACATCATGATAAAGTGCTTCGATAAAGCAAGCAGATAAGAATGTTTTAAAGTTATTAATTAATGTTTCTAGATAGGCATTGATAGTGTTTTATTTCATGCTTCTTTCAAACTTTATGTTTCTACTTTTGATCACATAAAAGAAGAAAACGACTTCAAATCACTTCGGCAGCTGCATGTTAATCAAAATGTAACTTCACAATAAAATTTCAAACACATATAAACATATATAAATATACGAAAGAAGGATTCGTCAAATTGATAAATTTAACTAAGCTGACCCGTATTTCCAGTCACATTAAACTGACACCGATCTGACCAGTCATGGAACTACCCTTATGTTTGCTCAAATAATAGTAAGAAAGCTATACAACTACGACCTTGGTATGTCGCATCCCGGGATCGAACCCGATGCTCCAATACATTGAACCGACGCTGCAATGACTGTGCTTCCAACCAGGTCCGGTATTTGTAATGGGTATCTTAACAAATAATTAGCTAAATATGTGAATGAACAAACTAATTAAAATCTGTGTATTTTATATTAATAAGTTGGTCTTTGATAATTACAAGAACGTACATCCAATTCAATTACGGGATCAAAGATTACAACAAAGGGCGTCTATACCGCCACATACCACAAATGTGTAGCAACCAAAGACTGGCAGGTTTATGCTTTGGTTCAGGAAACATAAACAAACCACCGGGTAAGTTCCCCAGGTAAGTTTAGAACATATCATTTCCATGTGTTCATAACGAAAGCAGAATATGGATACAGATAACGGAAAAAGAATATGAAGCAACACTGAGAATCCAATATGTTAACCACCGTTTATGTACTGTTTTATTAATAATACTTTTGGGTGTTGTATAGATTTAAAGCATCAGAGTGCGTCGTGGAGGGTGTATTTGTATTATTTGCAAATCATCTCTCCGATATATGTTGGTAGTCGGATTACCTCGGAAATGTTCCGAATTGGAGCGAATTTGCAGGTAGATCATTTGTAATTACTCGACTATTTCCTAAATCTCCGTGACTAGATGTTGAGTGTTGAAAATGTAAAAAGGCACAGATGACTACGCGGAATCTCTCAAACGACGCCATTGTTTTTGTTTTCCTAAGTTCCGAACATCTGTCTACCAGTTACTTCGATAATTTTCGTAAGAACCACATTTTGACATTAAAAAATCTAGATTCTTCAAGTTTCATTGCACCAGATACATTCGAGCGCTGATCGTACCGAAGGCGGATATACCCGAGGATTCGGAAACCACGATTCTGAAAGTAAAGCAGGAGTTCCGAATGGTCCATCAATAACACTCACTGAGATCTCCATACTTGCCGGAATAAAAATGAGTTTGTTTAGGGTAAAATTCTCAATGAGCTAAATGGTGTCCAGATCAAATTTAAGTCATACATGTCGTAACAGTGGATTAACAGTTGTTCACAAAAGTTCACTGAAAAACAGTTGTGAAAAAGTAGGCAAGCTTTTGTAACATGGGAAAAGTCCTATAAACACCATCTTAATAACTATGACACAACTTTAGAATTGCGTGTCCAAGTTTCGTTTATGTTCACAGCAGTGAGACCAAGATTTTTAGTACAGCATGTACGATTGATATTTTAAAAAGTTCACTCAACATATCCATGTGGTGGGATATTTTGATCAATTATATCAAAGACATATTTTAGATAAAATCTTTGTTAAAGTCAATGCAAGTGGGCTTTATCTGATTCATAATTATGTTTTATTCTGATACATGTACATGCATTTAAAACGTTTATTAATCCCAGGTCAATTATTAAATGTCAAGGGATTGGGTCATAAAGCAATGCACAAAAGAATATCGCTGTGTTTATTTGTTAACAGATTTGTATTTACAACAAATCTGCTTCATAATTTAATTACAAGTTCTGGGGAAATTAATTTAAGTAATGCAAAAAAGAAATATTATGTTTATTTGTTTATATGATTTGTGTTAAAAATAAATTTGTTTAATAAAGAAAATTGTATTTTCGTTTTACTAAAGCAAATATTTAATTTAAAAAAGTATTCATAAAGAAACAAACACACAATAGATTCATACAAGTTCAACCAAGACAGTATAGCTTAGAATCACCTTACGCTCCCTTAAGGACCGACTGATCATCTTACGCCTCATTAAGGACCGATTGATCATCTTACGGACACTTTAGAACCGACTGATCATCTTACGGACCCTTAAGGACCGATTGATCATCTTACGGACCCTTAAGGGCCGATTGATCATCTTACGCTCCTTAGGAATCGATTGATCATCTTACGCTTCCTTAAAGACCGATTGATCATCTTACGGACACTTAAGGTACGATTGATCATCTAACGGACACTTAAGGACCGATTGATCATCTTACACTTCCTTAAGGACCGATTGATCATCTTACACTTCCTTAAGGACCGATTGATCATCGTACACTTCCTTAAGGACCGACTGATCATCGTACGCTTCCTTAAGGACCGATTGATCATCGTACGCTTCCTTAAGGACCGATTGATCAGGGTCAGTAGTATTTGCTTGACCCCTTTCCGCATGCAGCACTAGAATTACGTGTAAACCTTGACAAATAAATTACAAAAAGTTATATAGAAATACTCACTACAATGGAGGAATAAATGTGCTTAAAATGGAAAATTAATAACAATGGAGAAAGTAGCGTGCTAAACTTAGCATATTTATTACAATTGAGTAAAAGGCGTGCTTTTCTTAACATATTCATTACAATGTAGAAAAAAGCTCCCTAAAGTTTACAAATTCATTACAAGTAAGCTATAAATCTGCGAAACTTAGCACATTCATTACAATAAGCTATAAATTTGTGAAACTTAGCACATTCATTACAAGTAAGCTATAAACCTGCGAAACTTAGCACATTCGTTACATATAGAGAAATGAGCGTGCTAAATGTCTTTCATCACAATGGAGTAGTTAGCCTGCGGAACTTACCACATTTATTTAAATGAGGAAATTAGCTAGCTAAACTTAGCATCTGTATTACAATAGAAAACAGACGGGCTAAACTTAGCACATTTATTATGATTTAGACAATAAGGATGAGAAATTTAGCTAAAATGGAGAAATAAGCGTGCTTAACATAGGATATTTATTACAATAGAGAAAAACAGCGCGCCTAACTTTGCTTATTCATTACAATGGAGAAATGAGCGTGCCAAATTTCCTTCATCGCAACGGAGAAATTAGCCTGCGAAACTTAGCACATATATTGCAATAGAGAAATAGGCGTGCTTACAATGCACAGTTATAACAATGGAAAAAATACACGTGCTAAACTTAGCACAATCATTGCAATGGAGAAATAAGCTTGCTAAATTTAGCGCAACAGTGAATAAATAAGTGTGTTACATTTAGCACATTCATAACAATGCAGAAATAAGCATGATAAAATTAACACATTCATTACCATGGAGAAATTAACCTACTTAATTAAGCACATTCATTATAATAGAGAAATAAGCATGCTAAATTTAGCACATTCATTTTATTGGAGAAATAAACATGTTAAAGTTGACACAATTATTATAATGGAGAAATAAGCATGCTTAATTTAGTTCGTTCATTACAATTGACAAATTACCCTGCGAAACATTTATTGCAGAGGAGAAATTAGCATTCTTAATTTAGCGTATGCTTAACGATTATAATACCCTCACGGGAAAAAAAGCCACTTAACTCGGCACATACATCAACATCCATATGCTTCTAGAGATAATTTGCGTGCTAACCTTCGATTTCACGTTAGAATGGAGAAAATAGCGTACTTAACTTAGCATGTACATTACATTTACAATTAAGAAACAAAAGTGCTACAGTAAGCATAAACATTATAATTAAGGAAAAGCATGGTTAGCTTAATATATACATTACAATTAAAAATAAGTCTAATAACCTTAGCATATATATTACAATTAATTACATTCTGGGGAAATTCAGTTTGCTTAAATAAGCATATAGCTTACAAATTAGCTTGCCTAAGGTTAACTATATATACCTTACAATAGATATGCCTTCCTGAAGAATTTTACAATGTAAGAGTTCACACGAATCTATATGCAGTTATAAAGAACGTAGCATAACAACAACAAAAGAAACATAGCAATAACAGTACGATAACATGCAAAATGTTAACATAGTAAATACACTGAATGTGGTTATAATAAAAAAAGGACGTTCCAAACTGCCATGCTTTGTAGAATTGAGTAATTTTTAGACACCTTGCGGTGACACATTTATGGTCACCATGGCGAAGTTAATCTAATATTGGAAGAGGAAGGTAATGCCTAAACATAACCACCAGCACACCCACACCATACAAGTATTTTTTCGCCGTCCAAGACTCATACCCAAGCGGTGATGGGCCATGGACTTAGGGAATTCTAAAAAACAGTAAGATTCACTAATGGTCTATTACTGTGACTGATTAACGCCAAAACAAGATAAGCTAGACGTATATTTTCTGATAATACTCCGGAACTGCGGATCTAAAATTCCGTATACAACTGGGTTAATCACGTGATTAATGAATACCAATCGAAAGAAAAAGAAATAAACAGCTCTTTCGCCATCACTTTTGAGATCTTCAAAAGTGTCATTTGCAATAAGATATAGCAGCGTCAAATACGTAGCTGTTGTTATGATAAATATTACCGTCAAAATGAACATAATAAGTGTCTTTCTCCGAACTCGGGTATTGATATCTGTTTTCACTTTTGGTCGAACGACTCCATTCTTTACAGGTGATGTCGTCTCAGTACTTTCATTTTTCTCGTCGCCAACTTTCACCTCAACTTCAGTCAGACAAAGTTCGTTGTCCTGATTTTCATTGCGGTTAGACATATTAATTGATTTACTATCATTCGTCTCCGCTTCATTCCTTTTTTCCTGGTCAGATCCTGTGGACGAGCGACCCGAATCTGACCTGTGAGTTTGCTGCGTATCCTCGTCACAATCCCATCTACTTGATCTCAACAAGGACGGTTCGATCTCCGTCATCTTGTCGTTTGACGGTAGTTCGCTTACTTTCGCAGTTTCAAACTCACCTTGCTGCGAATATGTCAAGGACCCAAACGATGCAGAATTATTCAATTTTGCTTGGATTCTTGTTACGCGCCGTTTGATAATCTTGTTTTTCAATAAACGACGAGCCACATAGACGTATAGCACGAACATTGTGGCGAAACAGATTGAACAAACTAAGTAAATAATAATGGTGTAAGCGCGAGGCCCGTCTGTATCTTTTAAGTGTTTGTCTTTCAAGCAAATTGTCGCGTTTACTTTCCCTGTCTGGCCTTCATAGGTGTAAGGCACAAGTGATTCCTGGATACCCCACAAAAAAGCGACTGGTAAAGCTAGGACGAAAGCGAGAAAATAAATGACCACACACAGTCTCATTGCAATATGTGGCTTAAGCTGCCATTTGTGCGGATGGCAAACTTTGCGGTATCGGTCAACGGAGATAGTCATAAGACACATTGCCTCTGCGGTCACTGTGAACACGTTAAAGAAAGATTTCGCCTTGCACAGGTACATGTCGGGATAATCGTACCAATTTAGCTGGGTGACAATTTCACCGGGGACTGTTGTCAACGTGCTCAAGATGTCAATGAAGGCCAAGCACAAAACGAAATACCGGAAATTGCAAGATCTGTAACGGAACAGAAACACGCCAATGACGAGGGCGTTGCCAAGAAAACCAAGTACAGCCTCAGTCCCAACAAAGTAAGTGGTAAACTGAACAGCTTTCTTCATGTTAGCGTTCTTGGCCCGTAAAATCTGCTTTTGAAATGAATCATTAAGCTGCAATGCAGTAGTGAAAATGTCAGTTGAATGCGTCACCATTTCCGCAGGTGTTTTGTAAGTCTCCATCCTGTCTTGAAATAGCAATTAATGTTGGTTTATTTTCTTTACAGCCAAATTAGGCGCCCTTTTGCAACAACACATTTCAACATTTTTGCCAAATTCTCAAATCACAAAATGTTCTGACACACAATGCACTTCTAAATACGAACTTGCATTTCCTTTTTCTGTGAGTTGTTTTATATACGGCACAGAAAGGGCATATATGTGTAAAGTTGTGGACACATCGAAGGAAGGCGTCGATCTGGTCAGATGGCAGTTTTTCCACAAGCAGCAGCGACGAAAAGTATGATCTGATCGGAGTTGAAACTCGTTATAAATCTATAGATGTCTAAATCAAAACTGACATTACTTCGATACAAATGAATCAGCGGTAACTTTATAAACCAAACACAGTTATCAGCATCAATTAATTCATCATATCTCCCAATGGGGTTAGATGACACAAACCAATCAATAGCACTTACTCATTAACTTTTTCTCTCCCAGATTATTTGTTTAGTATTGCGCTTGCATTTATTAATTTCGGTGGACCATCGGTTAACTGTCTTTTAGGTGTTACGCAATGAAAAATGAAAAAAATGAGTTGCTTTTAGACCATTTGTTATTCTCTGCAACGGCGCTTTAGATGATTCTGAATATACTCTCAAAACATCGACAATTAACATATGTGCCTTTCCTTCATGGCATTATGAGTAGCCAACTTCAGCAGATGCCATCGGCGAGTTTATTGTTCCTGGGAAGACGTCAGTCTGGATTCTGGTCTGAAATGAGATGAAATCGACCATCGCGTTACTTGGTATAGTAAGTTCTTATCTTATCGTGTTAATTATTTTTTTCTCGTAAATTGCTCAACGAAAATACACTTAGCCTGCAAACAGTTAGTTTAAATCAGCCAACTCCAACTTGGTGCTTTCTGATTTGGCTTGTTTGTTAATATGTGTCAAGTCTTCAGCATTACGAATACCATCATTTCATTTAGCTATCATTTTATTTAACGTTTTGCAACTAGCTTAAATTTAAGACA
The DNA here is from genome assembly GCA_007844125.1 of Sinonovacula constricta. Classification (NCBI taxonomy): domain Eukaryota; kingdom Metazoa; phylum Mollusca; class Bivalvia; order Cardiida; family Solecurtidae; genus Sinonovacula; species Sinonovacula constricta. The sequence continues at coordinate 43,502,184 of CM017569.1, read as the reverse complement.
CTATGTGATATCACTAAATGACTACATTTTATAGTAGTTTTCGTATTTGAAATACATCGCAGCGACCAATTAGGACCATTTAAGCGACCAGTCATTTTGGTGGCGGAAGACCTCGCACAAATGTCTGGAAAGAACCACCGTCAAACCACAGGTCAGCTGGAAGACGTTTCACCATTTAGCATCCATCCCCCCCTCCCCAACCCGAGCGGGACTGAAACCCACGCGGTGAGATAGTGAGATAGGATTTACAAATCGGCGACTAAGCCATTTATAGGTGAAAATATTTTAGAGTAAACTACCAAAAGATGAACAAAAGCAATAGTCTAAGCGTTTAACACTGGTACAGAAAAGATAAGAACGAGCACAGACCGTTTTAACTAGTCGCGATTTCTACAATAAACTAGCAAAGATTTCTAACTAACATCGATTATTTACCTGCATCGATCACTAACTAGCAACAGTCTTAAACCAAGCACGATTTCTAACTAGCACCAGTCTATAGCCAGCAAGGATATCTAACTAGCAATGGCCCTAACCAGACACGATTTCTAACTAGCAATGACCTTAAACCAGACACGATCTCTAACTAGCAATGGGCTTAAACCAAATACGATTTCTAACTAGCAATGGCCTTAAACCAGACACGATTTCTAACTAGCAATGACCTTAAACCAGACATGATCTCTAACTAGCAATGACCTTAAACCAGACACGATCTCTAACTAGCAATGGCATTAAACCAGATACGATCTCTAACTAGCAATGGCCTTAAAACCACACACGATCTCCAACAAGCAATGACCTTAAACCAGACAAGATTTTTAACTAGCAATGGCCTTAAACCAAATACGATTTCTAACTAGCAATGGCCTCAAACCAGATACGATCTCTAACTAGCAATAACCTTAAACCAGACACGATTTCTAACTAGCAATGGTCTTAAACCAAAAAACGATTTCTAACTAGCGAAGGGCCTAAACCAGATACGATTTCTTACTAGCAATGACCTTAAACCAAATACGATTTCTAACTAGCAGAGGCCTTAAACCAGATACGATTTCTAACTAGCAATGGCCTTAAACCAGATACGATCTCTAACTAGCAATGGCCTTAAACCAGATACGATCTCTAACTAGCAATGGCCTTAAACCAGATACGATCTCTAACTAGCAATGGCCTTAAACCAGATACGATCTCTAACTAGCAATGACCTTAAACCAGACACGATTTCTAACTAGCAATGGCCTTAAACCAGATACGATCTCTAACTAGCAATAACCTTAAACCAGATACGATTTCTAACTAGCAGAGGCCTTAAACCAGATACGATTTCTAACTAGCAATGGCCTTAAACCAGATACGATCTCTAACTAGCAATGACCTTAAACCAGACACGATTTCTAACTAGCAATGGCCTTAAACCAGATACGATCTCTAACTAGCAAAAGGCCTAAACCAGATACGATTTTTTACTAGCAATGGGTTTAAACCAGATACGATTTCTTACTAGCAATGGGTTTAAACAAGATACGATTTCTAACTAGGAATGGCCTTAAACAAGACACAATCTTAACTAGCAACAGTCTTTAGCCAGCAACGATAGCTAACTAGAAATGACCTTAAACCAGACACTAGAATCGGTCAGTAATCTGTAACCTAAAAGTCTTTAGCCAGCAACGACACTAGCTAGTTTTAATTTTAAATCAACAAGGAACTCTAACTAGAATCGGCCATTTATCAGCAACAATGTCTAACTGCATGTAACAATGGTCTCTAACCAGCAACGATCTCTAACTAGCACCTTAATCTGCACCAGCCCTTAGCCAGCAACGATCTATGACTTGCAACAGTCTTTAAACACCAATGGTCTCTAATCGGCAGCAATCTCTTACTAGAAACCGTTTTTACCAACAATATTGTTAACTAGAAATAAACTCCATCAAACTTCTTTAATTACAGCTTTTTCTTCTTGTTTTCATATTAATAGTTACTGATTTGTTTTGACGAATTATTTTTAAGTATCATGTTGAAACCACGGACCATTTACATCAGTTATGGATATGGTAGGGCAACAAGAGAGAAGTGATCTTTCACAGTGGGGCCAGAACGAAACAATACTGTCTTACTTGAACATGTTACAATTCGGAATTGGACACAACAAACATCCACAAAACATAAACAAGGGACCCGATTACCAACAGTGGACTAATAGAATGGCAATTTATTTACATAATTATCTAATTAGATATTTTACTTATCTTATATCTTTTATAAACAACTGATTTACTCAATCATAGTTTTATTTAACTATATACGGTATTTATTCAAGAGTGACGTTTTAAAATAAATCGACATCATATGCCAAATAATAAAAAAGAATCAAACAGCTACCTGTTCTGTAAATCCAACACGTGTGTCATTTGTAATACTAGTACATGCAACTGGTGCAACACTTTGTTTCCATTCGAAGACTTCCGCTATGTTGATACGGCTTCGATTTTTTTCTTCAAAATTCGTTCGTAATTCGATGAATCAGTTTCATAAGTCGCGGAATTCTGTCAACACCGCCCGTAAAGACTTGACACATAAATAATAATATCCTTCTTGAATGATGGCAATACACTAAATCACTATCTTTCAAAATGTCAGTTAAGGTACATACACCTTAATGTTAACAGAAGCTTCAAATTAAAATATAAGTGTGTTTCAAATTTATGTACAACATATTCGCGGGGAATGACTGATAAAACGCGCACAGCCTTGTGATCTAATGGAAACCGGTCTCACACTGTAAATAAACGAATGGTTATCGGAAGCTACCCTGGCATTTGCTTAAATACTGCCCAACGTAGCACATTGCTAGCATTTTATTTTAATCAATAAGTAAAAACTCCTATCAAGCCGAGTGCAGGCTTTATCTAAGTTTGATTAACATGAGCTTAAAGTGTAGATCCAGATTAGCCAGCTCCCGCTGGTATTTGTACGACAGGAATATGACCTATTTGCTGCTTGGCCTTTTGTATCTTTAAAGGTCATATCCGACAGTTTGGACCATTTCTTTCTTAAATAACCAAACAAGTAATTGTTACCTGAAAAGATTTCTGCAAAATGCTGTTCATGGATACTTTAGTTCTGTGTAAACAGTGAAGCATAAATCCCCACTCGTCATTGCAAACAGGTATATCCTTTCCGAGCCACGTTGCAGATAGCTACTTTTTAATATTAAGAAAAATACGTAATCACTTTTTAGGGCACGTTATTGGCGACGCGCTGGAATGTGGCGCCTTTATATGTAATACTCACTGAAATTTGCACATGGGGAAAGTCTGTTTCGCGGACTTTCTATCCCTGATGAAAGACTAGTCCTAATTCGGTAAACGGCGTTCTGTTTTATTCATTTATTTTTAAATTATTTGTGTGTGTAACTTACATTTAAACAAGGCAGAACACAAGAGATGTTGGTTTTTTTCTTTCTATTATCAAAATTTCTAAACCTTTAATAATAATACGAAAGTAGATAAGAAGGCCCTTCGCTACGTCCTGTAATGTTTGGACTACTGTTTACAGATTGAGATTATCTATTAGCAACAGTCCATAGCCAGAAAAAAACGTTTTTCATGATTGATCCACGGTAAAGTCTGACTTTAGACGCAATGTTTATGCAACGGTTAAAGATACTCGCAATATACATATTCGATTTCTGTAAGGTCCGCGGCAATATAAAAATAGCATTTTCAATGCTGGCAGCGTGCGTGAGTGATTTTAATGTATCTCTGAAGTGCTTTGGTCAGGAGATTATGTTTTTGGATTCTGTATCGTAGGGTTTCACATTAAGACCCTAGCTCTGTCGCGACAAATTTTCAAAAGGATCTTAATAAAGATTAGAATGATCAAACCACTGGCACAATGGAAACGTGCAACACACCAAGAAAGCAATTAGTGTTTTTGGTCAAGAGGTTAGGGTTATGGGCTCAAAGTCTAAGGTTCTGGTTCCAACCCTTGACCTTACATGAAATGTTGTTCCTCGTCCAAGACTTTTATAACATTTTGCATAAGCAGGATATTTCATAATAATTATTGCTTCCTTACACCCAGATTTACTAAATATCTGTATATTAAGTCATTTGATATTTTGAAGTATTTCGATCCTATATAGACTGACATACTACCTTTCACTTGACAGCACCTTTTGTTAAGTTGTATTCTTAATGTTAGTTCAGTGTGTAATTACAAGCGCAAACCACAGTACAGTAGCACATACTTACGTAAATAGTAACAAATATACCAAGAAAGCATTTATAGTTAAAGTGTTCTTGGTCAAGTGGTTAAGGTTATAGACTCAGGATCAGGTGGTTTCGAATTCAAACTTTAGAACAAGTTTAAAAAAAATCTTCTTGTTAACGATTTGGATGATCATTAAAGAAAGGTTTGAAACACACCAAAGAAAGCATTTATAACATAGTTGAAGTGTTCTTGGTCGAGAGGTTAAGTTTGTGGACTCGAGATCGGCGGGTTCTGGGTTGAAACTATAGACCTGAAAGAGATTTATTCCTTGTCAAGAGTTTCACTACACGAACATTTTGCACACAAAAAAAAACAACAAACAACAGAGTATGTTCCGACTATTTATTACGTCTTTATACACAGATTTACGAGAAAGTAATAACCTTCTTGGATAAAAAGCTTAATTATTTTTGTAGTTATTTCTTTCCTCTATTGAATGACATACTACCTTTCACTTGACAGCAAATTTTGTTAAGCTGTACTCTAAATGTCAATTCAATGTGTAATTATAAACTACATTAGCACATACTTAGGTAGTAGCATTGCTTTGTTACAACATTAGTTCCATTGGGATTAAGGACATATAAGAACATTCTGTTTTTACTATTTCTCTCCGCTTGTCCTTTATCCATTTCACTTAAAAAGTGTGAAATAGGTTAAGAATGGAAAATACTAAACATTGTTCTTTGCATTCATAATTCAGATAAAAAAGTTCTTCCTTACAAGCAACTTTGATAAAACAGATACCGAGAAAGAAAAAACATATTCCAGAAAAACACTACCTAAACAATAATGAACTGTGTAATGTGAGGCTGCTGCACATGTGCATTTTCTACTTTACATTTTAGTTTCAAAGTTAATTGTTATAATTTTGGTCACTATTTTCTTCTTCTACATATGCAGCATCCTCAAAAACCTTTTTGATTGTGTCGGGTTTGCATTTTTTGTTTTGTTTCTGGAGATTTATTGTACAATGTTTAATGAAACCTTTCTTACAAAATACATAACTGTTCACATGTGTCTTTACTTGCTCCCATATTGCTTTAACCTGTTTACCTGGTTTTTTCTTGTAACGTTTATATCAAGCACCAGGCAGTCTGCGCCGATGTCGATATCTATTTTTAGCAGAGACCACTATCGCGTTTTTATAGAGTCGGAAAGAATGACTATTTCGGGATTTCTTTTCGTGATTTGTACTGTTTTACAATGTAGCTAGTGTTCTAAATCGTCTTTATTTAGACTAAAGCATGAAGTTGTGCAGAAATTATGCCCAAATTCGCCCAAATAGTAGTTAGATATTGTTACATGTATTTGACAAAGGCAAACGGTCGGATACTATCTTTAAAGTGACTTAGTTACAGTGACATTTCACTTAGAATTCACTCATTACAGCTTTCGAATGTTCGGATCATTTTTTATCCGAACGCTCGAAGGTTCGTAACAAATTTTTCGATCCTACAAAACAAAGGTAGAGCTGATATGGTTGACGTTACACTATAAAAAAATTGTAAAGAATTAGTGCAAACGGTTTTAACAATTAAACCCGAGTGTTACAATTTATGAAAAGTTTATTTTTCAATATTCCGTATTAATTTGTCGGTAATTACTTTCAGAATAAAAACAAAACCTGGGTAAAACTATGCATTTGTAACGTGAAACATGTCATACATAAATAAACTTAAACTTTTACTTTGACAAAGAAACAACTTTTGAAAACGGTTTAATCAATAAAATCCGAGTGTTCTAATTCATCTGTAATAATTAAGACAAACAGTCGGGCAAATATAGAATATCATTGTCAAGGAAACAGCCGGCATGTCTCCAAGATAAGACCCCCACCCCCACCCCTCTAAGAGCCAGCCACATGTGTGAAAGAAAATCGTTCCACTCGTAGTTTTCATCCCTACCAGCCCCTGCCCCCACCTTGCTCCTTAGTTGGCATTTATAACTTTAAATACAAATTAATAAGCATACTACCATTATTAGACTTTACTAATGTCAGTATTAATTTTCTTTTGATTTGAAAACACACCAAAAGGCAGTACATATAATACTTTTTGCATTCTTTTGTTTTGCAAACAACCTGCATATTTGCTTTTCATATGAAGGACACGCCAGAGTAGATCAATAATGATATATAAGCGGATAAAAAATTTTTTTGTTAATTGATGTATTAAAGGGGGCTGTTCAGTCTTTATTACTGTATGTAATAAACAAATTGCATGATATAATTATACATTGATTGAACCTCATTTTGACCAGACTGGTTCCATGATATTACTCGCCTACTCGGTTGTACAGTATACGAGCGGGTAATCAGTTACTTTGTTACATTATCGGCTACCGTGAATAGCTCGAGTGAATTTCCCAGGTTGAACACTAGCCTAGTGGGTTAATAGTTCATACGCCGATGGGGAAAAACGACAATAGTGTAAACGATCTTCCTATTCCTCTTGCCATGACATTGCTTATAACCTGACCACCACAATTTAACGCATCTTAACTAGTAACAGGTGTTAAAGTTAAACAATTGTGTTTAAGCAAGAAACAGTATGGCCTTCGTCGTTTTTTATATGAATTTAGTTAAGTCAAAACAAATTTGTTAAAGATGTCTTAAGAAAAAAAACTTATTCTGTTTACCAAACGTTCGAATGCTAAAAATACATTCGAACGTTCGGTATCTATCCGAGCGTCCGCTTACATCTCTACTTCAATTATTACGTCTATTATCTTAGCCAATCATCGTATTGTTAATTACTGACTTCCACATGACGTACATAACTGCATGGACAGTTCGGAGATATACTGGGTTATTCAGCTTAAAAAGGTCAAAAAATTGAAAAGCGTCATAACGCTTTTGATTCTTCTAAACATAAAACAACCTTTTGAAAGACAGCATCTTAACATATAATCTAATGTCCAGAGACACTATCTTATTCACCAGTTCTTACGATTCAACAAATATGAGTTATGTTGTTTGTTGTTTTTTTTTTTTGTTTTTGTTTTAAATAAAATAAAATAAAATAAATAAATAAATAAATAAAACACGCAGAACTGATCAGCTGCAAACAAGACGCTTTAGCCCAGTGTGTTGTTGTTGTTGTTGATTTGGTTTACAAATAACGCAACGTAAATATAATAAAGGCAAATGTCATAAGGACTTTATATTGCGACATAAAATGTGGGGATTTAAATATACTCCATTGGATTTAAATATACTCCATTAGATTTAAATATACTCCATTAGATTTAAATATACTCCATTGGATTTAAATATACTCCATTAGATTTAAATATACTCCATTGGATTTAAATATACTCCATTGGATTTAAATATACTCACATTTTTAACGAACGGCACGCGTTCTAAAACAGTAGCAGTGGATATACACATTAATTGACCTGTGGTGACAAAAAGTGAACTTTGACTTGGGGCGTGCTCTCGAAGCGCATGCGTAGACGCGCACGAAATCGTAACTAATTAGCATACGATACGTCATTTAAATGGCCCGGTAATGTCACAACATGACAAAGCGCTGATTTGATAAAACAAATCAATAATGTTGTTTATGAGTTGTTGTTTTTTTCTGGAGCGGCATGAATGGTGTTTTATTTCATACTTTGTGTTTCTTCTTTTGATTACTTTCTTTTCACGAATTATGATAAATAAATTAGAAGTTTTATGGTATTTTATTATATGTTACGATATAGTTTGTGTTTTATATCGTTTTTCATTGATGAGATGGATGAACATTCAATAATTTTTACAGGTATAAAGTTGCCTGTATTTATACTACATGATGCTGCTAGATGTATATTGTTCACATATCTAGCTTTTTTATTGTCTATAAATATCGTTATGAATGATTTAAAAGGAGATATCTATTACTCACGTATTTCAAATTGAAAATTATTTTAGAAGAATTTTATTATGTAAACACAATAAATAATAAGTCGTTGATGTCGTGACGACGTCAGTAAAAATGCCAGAAAACGTCGTTTTTAAGTATGACTATTTAGGCTACATGTTTTTATAGAAAACAGTATTTTTATGCACAACAATACTTCATGGTTAAAAAAATATGAATTTGATCTTTATTTGTGATGGGGCCAAACTCGACCCCTCGTTTCTATACTGCTTTACATCGTACAATGCATCGCATAAAATAAGTGTGTGTCTTTTTACCTCCCCACATGAAAGTTCTCGACCCGACACGGACTCGAACCCGCGCAGTGAGGGGCTGAGGAGTTTCAAGTCAGCGACTCTAACCGCGCTCGGCCACGGGCGCCCCCATAAAATAAGAAAACGACTTTAAATAACTTCGGCTGCTGCAAAATGTAACTTCCTAATTTAATTTCAAACACATAAATATATATATAAATACTAAACACGGGTTCAATGAACTGATAAATTTAACTAAGCTGACCCGTAACTCCAGTGTCAGTAAACTGACACCAATCTGACCAGTCATGGAACTATCCTTATGTTTGCTCGAATAATAGTAAGAGAGCTATACCACTACGACTTTGGTATGTCGCGGCCCGGGATCGAACCCGATGCTCCAATAAATGGAACCGACGCTGAAATTACTGTGCTACCAGGTCTGTATGTCTGGCCTTTTTTAACAGGTAAGTATCTTAACAAATGTTAGAAAATGTCGTTATTAAGGTCGTTCAACACTTATTCAACAGTTTAGTAAAATACAATTATTGTTACTGTTTTTCTAAGGTTAATAGTACGTTTCACAGCCAATGGCGCGAGTCTGTAGGATATGGCACTTAGCCGTAAATGGGGCGTGGTTTATTTTGTCAAATGATGTTGCGACAATCGGAACACCTCGGATAATTCACGAATCATCTCTCGGATGTATGTAGGTAGTCGGATCACCTTTTCCGTAAATGGGACTTATTTTGTAACAGAAGGTCAAAACAAAGATGGCAGCTCGGATGACAGCTCACTATAGTACGATGCCAAACTTCAATTTGTGGCTGCTTGAAATTTTAATCATCCAAGTTCAATTTAAAAAGCGCAGCAAACGAAACAGCTGTCAAACGACGCCATTGTTTATGTTTCGTGCGAACTACATTCTTTAAGCATCATTGCACCAGATACATCCGAGGGATGTATGTCCCAAAGACGGAATTACCCGAGGAGTTCCGATTGATGTTGCCAAAGAAGTACATGTAAAGCCATGATAAGTCTGGTAGGCACATATTATATCTTATCCAGAACAGTTTAAAAATGATACGAAAAAACAATTTCGTCGATAAAACTCAGTAGTATAATTGTTAATTTGATAAAAAAACTCGAAAAAAGACAAAAACCAAAAATGCAAATAAATTATTGGTCTTTGTAAAATTTGTAAAATAACCCGGGACTTCTTGTAGGAAAGCCAAGTTCTCTACTGACTGTATAACAGAGTTTTGGAAATTCTTGTTTTAATAATAATAATATTCCTTTGTAATTCAGACTTAACAACGTCATTAAAAACATATAGTATTCAGGCATATTAGGCTAGGATAAATAAATGTATGTTGAATAGCCATGCATTTTTAGTATGCTGGGGTGGGTGGGGATGAATGGTTGCGTGCGCGGGTTCAGACAGAAGTGCCATTTTAAATGTTTAAGTAGTTTATAGACATTAATATTTTAAACTGATTGTGAAATAACTAGTGTCGTTGATCGTAAATTTGAAGTCGTCTAGGCCAACCCGATGGTACGCTTATCTTATCAACTGGGACAAGTGCCGGGATTTTGGGCCTGTCAAAAACATGATAATAACTTTTCTGTACCCATAAATAATATGCCATTCTCGGGTTGTATCCGAGATATCAAACACACACGCACACATATACAAATAAACTAAGGTCTGTTTTGTATAATAATGGTCATATTGGTGAAGTCCCGCAACATATAATAGTTGATGTAGGGAGACGAAATACGTATGTCAGAGTAGAAACATGGCGCACAACAGGTCGGCTGGAAGACCTCCGCATATGAAAGTTCTCGCCCCGGCAGGGACTCAAACCCGTAAGGTGTGAGGCATAGGAGTAACAAGTTGCCGACTACAACCGATCGGCCACGGATTCCGCTAATAATGTCTAAAAATCTTCACCGTGAAGATACGACCATTCCGTTTTTCTGTTTTTATGAACAAATATAGGACAATTATCGTTTCGATCTGTTTTCTATTTTAAGAAAAGATATCGCCATGACCATTATATATAATACAAGACACCACAGTTAGACTTTGATTTTGAAGCTGTTAACGAAAAGGCGCGTTTTCAAGCCTAACAACAGTTGTCACATTCGCAGACGATGATACATTTTTGTCATCCTCATTAAAGTTGTTGATTTTGTGAAGCCCTAATTCACATAAAACAAACATTTCTTTGCTTTCCTGTCATAATTACTCTTTCCAAGATTTTTTTTATGTGGCCTCATGTATGCAAGTATGTATGTGAATTGTCTATTTCCATATGAACCTAGATTCTTGAAAACTATTTCTATTTTAGCCGATGTATAAGCCTAAATAATGTGTCGGCGAAACAATGCACATTCTTATGTATAACTAGCCCGTTTTACTCATTAATAAATATATTTTTATTATTTATATTATAATTAACCATTTTGTTTACATGTACCAAAACAATTTCATGCACATCATAGTTTGAAAATAATGGAGTGAAAAGGCGAGATTTAATGAATAAAAATGCATCCGCAAATATTCGCTTACCAAACATATTTTCTGGGTATTTAAGCTTTGGAGGAGATTTGATGTACAAAGTCCCTACTTCGCAATTTGTCTTGAAAAGCAAGTTTTCCCACTTTAAAATAATCGGCCATTGAACATGCATATGCAATTAGCATACGAAACCCGGAAAAAGCTTCGTCTAGTCAAAATTAGTCAACAATTCCTAATAACATTTTGGCCAAAATCGTATTGTATTTTGCTAAATGCGTCCCTATTGCATGACTCCTGACCATCTATTTCTTCCCGGGATATGTTCTCTCCGATAATTAAGAGCAGACAGGCAAAATTGGCGATCTTTTGGGATTGGTACAGACGATTTTTGTGCACTTAGAGTCACGTTGTCATAAATGACGGAAAATACCGAGGAATATAGTACATGTAGTAGTCGTATATAGCGAAAGAGGTATAAAATATACTTCGAGGAGTTATCTAAGTCTGTGTTCTGCCGTTGTTTCATTTCTGCCGTTATTTCATTCATATTCAGATGTGTGTGTGTGTGTGTGTGTGTGTGTGTGTGTGTGTGTGAGTGTGTGTGTGCGTGCGTGCGCGTGTTTGTGTGTGTGAGTGTGTGTGTGTGTGTGCGCGTGTGTTTGTGTGTGTGTTTCGTGCGCGTGTATGTGCGTGAGTGTGCGTGAGTGTGTGTGTGAAAATGTGTATGTGTGAGAGTGTGTGTGAGAGTGTGTGTGAGAGTGTGTGTGAGCGTGTGTGCGTGTGTGATTATTAGTAACATTTATTGTTACGCGTGGAAAATATGGGGGAGGGGCGGTGGTAGCAGAATATATGAGCGGATAAGAATATTATTAAGTACATCGTAGCGACTTAAGTATGGTCATTATAGCCCAGCTGTTATTTGTGGAAACAGAACACATAGAGATATGTCTGGGCAAAACCACTGGCGCACCATAGTACAACTACAACGTATAAGTTTTCGGCTCGAGCGGGACGCGAACCAACATGGTGAGGAACCAGGGAGTTACAAGCCGGCGACTCTACTAACTAGTCTATGGGCGCTCCGGACATAAGATGGAAAGGGGAGAAGAGAGAGAGACTGAGAGAGAGAGAGAGATAGAGAGGGAGAAGAGAGAGAGTGCGGGGGGGGGGGGGGGGGGTAAGAGGGGGGCTATAGGGAGAAAAGGTGCAAGAAAAAAAGATAGAATAGCTCGTGGAAGTAAGGAGGAGGCGGAATGAGAGAGATTTAGAGACCAAGAGACTGAGGGATAAATAAACCAAGTAGACATCAAATTATGAAGTAAATGTTATAATAGTCGAGGAGCTTATTACAAGATAGCATCACTCTTGAGTGAACTCAATATGGAATCAACACATAATAGTCGTTCTGACATGTCCAGTTTATTAGTTGGGTTTACCAACAGTAAGTATTTCGAGTATTGGGAGACGGTGTCTAATTAAAGCAGAAGTCGCCCTACATTTGTAGTTAATCAGAAGCTATGAAAATTTAAATTCCTCAGCGATTTATTTCAAAAGAACGCCTTTCAATTTTTTAATGGACAAAATAGATCGATCTGTTTTACTAAATGGTTTTATTTTCAACTGCGCATGTGCAACAAACCTCGCATTCTGGCTTGACTCCTTCCCTTGTGATGACAAGTTTGAACACAAGACGATTGACAATTTGATTGAGAGTTTCATGGGGCGGATAACATGTCATTTTGGTAGAACAGTTAGAAGTGAGGCGGGGATTTCTAAGTCGGACAGAATCTATTAAGACGTTTCCATAGAAATGAGAAGCCTGCACTCTCTGCACTCGTTTAGGGTACTTAACAGACTATACTATACATAGCGCTGCCATCACTGTATATAGCATGCCGTGAACACCTGGCACGATACCATACCCATATCCTGACACCAATCCAACCAGCCGTGAAACTACCCTTATATTTGCTTTAGTGTTAGCGTTAGTTATTTTTAACGACTTTGGTATGTCGCGGCCTGGGATCTAACCCGGTACGTCTATCCCGAACCTGGAGCCGACATTCTACCGATTGCCCTACCAGGTCCGGTAAATTTCCAGTGACCTTTCATAATAATAAAAAATGGATATTACTTAATTAAACTGCTATTTCATTGTTCTAAAATAAACGATACTAAACAACTCTCAGATGTTAACTTACAAACATGTACAATTTGTTTGCAGTAAAAAATATTCCTTTTAAGAGAGCCCCGCCGTCCGACTTCTGTCAAGTTCTTTTTTTCCCCTTGTGGATGGCAGTGAAATGGTTTCTCTAGTGTCGCCAGTTGACATTTTCTCTATAGTGATTATGCAAATTTTTGCATGTCTGGGTTTCCTATAATTAGGAATGTCTGCAGGGATGTCAAATATGGCATTGGCGTTTGTGAACTTCTGGTATTGATGAGTACGTTATACAATAAATAGGCTATATATAATACATGCTATGGCGGAATGCATTGTTATGAAAACATCGGTAAAAGCAACTGACTAACATTATTGGACACTAAATTAATCTAATTGAATTGAATTTCTGAATAATTAACATTTCTGAATAATTACCAAAAACAACATTACACACAAAGATTTTGAGCATAAACTTTATTAATACAAACAAGGTATAAAACAGCTTTTATTGACGTGTGTATTTCTTGTGTGTTTGTTATGTGTGCGTGTGTGTTTGTATGTGCACCTAAACTTCTATTTGTAGAAAAAAAATCAAATAATTATTACAGTAGATTGGTTATCCAACCATACACAAATGGACATATCTTACACATATGTATCCAGGCAACATGGGTGCATCCAACTAATGCCCAACATAGATTACTTGATACCTAATTACTGGTTCTATCCAGGAAGTTGGCAGCTGAGAGGGGTTTATAAAAGTTAAATAAACTTCTTTTAAATATATTTTTTTTGTTAAAATCGCAAGGACACAGCCATGGTCATATTGGTGACATCCAGCTAATTACTGGTGGATGAAGACACAGACTTTACTGGAAAACCTGCCCACCTGGAAGTTCTCACCCTGACCATGACTCTAACCCACGCAGACAAGGGCTGAGGGGCTACAAGTTGGGACACCTATGGCTCGAACCATGAGTGCCACCAACTATAAATAATTAGGTTTAAACAAAATTACTCTCTTTATACACAACTAGATACCAAGAAGGGAATTAAGGTCAGTTTTATGAATTTAGGAACAACCATATGATCACAGTATATATTATATAATTATCAATTGTTCAATTGTAGCATTTGTTCAATTTGTAGAATGGAATGTAAAATATGGCACACAAAAAGATTTGATCAGAAACACACACAAAAAGAACAAAGAAATACATTTTCTTAACAGAAGGTAACATTTTTTTCACTTCGGATTCAAAATAGATCTTAACAAAAATGGTTTTTTGTTTCATTACAAATCAGTAAAACTTGCTTACCTATGCTAGAAAGAGATTTGGTCACAAGTTTATGGATGTTTACACCACCTGCAAGTGAAATTAATTTCCACTGCATCACTATTGAGCCTATAAGTTCATTGTTTATAATAAATAGAGATGATGTATATTCCTGCATGCCTAGTTTGAAGTTATTCTAAAGCTTCAGCATATATGTGAATTTTTTCTGCAGCCAAAGGGGGAGATTTTCACTTGCCAAGTGGGAGATTTGTTTTTTGCCTATAAAACAAAGAAGGAAGATATCTGTTTCCCAGTAGGGAGATTTATGAAATTGTGTAAAACACTCCTCATATTCAAAACCTTTTGAACCTTAAAAGTTGAAGTCTCCTTCCAAAAGTGGGAGAGTTCACATGTATGCTTCAGATGGCTAAAACCAAAAGAAAAAAAAAGCAGATTGAAAAGCACGGCATCACTTTTGTATTTTCAAACCTTAGGCATCATTCTTAAAAACAAACAGCATGTTCACATTTAATTTTGTGATTAGAGGAAATATTTTAATTTATTATCTATTGTTGGTTAGGGGTTTGATTTTTTGTATATTGAAAAAATTTGAAAAGTATGAAATTTGAAAAAAAAATATATATACAAGACTCTATAAATATGAAATATTCTAATCCTTAGCTTCACCGAAAATTTTCCATAGGCTATGGATAAGTCCATTAAACATGAATTTAAATTGTAATCCCTTTATGCAAATAAGGTGGCATTCTTTCTAACTCTATTAATTTACCTAATCTGCATACATGTGAACTCTCCCACTTTTGGAGGGAAACTCCCGCTTTAAAGGTTCAAAATTATTTGAATATTGAGGAGTGTTTTACACAATTTCAGAAATCTCACTACTTGGAAAGAGATAACTTCCTTCTTTGTTTAAATGAAAATAACAAATCTCCCATTTTGCCAGTGAAAATCTCCCATTTTGCCAGTGAAAATCTCCCACTTTGGCCACAGAATCAGTTCACATGTATAAACCTGGAAACAATAATCAATTCAGAAGTCAGGGACTAACATCCTCAGCCCTTTCCTTCTAAGGAAAAATATCCTTGCATCTCATTTTTATATCCCCCACATAAAACAACCATAACATCTAAATGAAAATCCAGTACATGTAATTAAAGATTTTTTTATTACACTTTATTGATTTAAGATATTTGGTTACCATGAGAAAGAATTTTGAGAAATTATGTTCTTACACAATAAATGTCATGACATAACATGAAATTTAATTTCCCCATTTTTTCCGCACATAGAACCAGTTATTGTGCTCACACAATACACTTGCACTTTGGATGAAAAATGAACTTTTGTTTTACAAAAAAAACAAAAAAACAGTTAAGTCCTTTATTTAGTCTTTTTTCTCCATAAAATGAAGATGAGAAATGGAAGACCAAAGAAAAATGTCTAGATAGACCCACTGACAGGCCACAGATCAAGGAGAATCTACACTTGGAAGTTTTTCACCCTAACATGAATTTAACACAAGCTTGGTGAAATTTAAAGGTGATAACCAACAGTTTGGACCAAAAATATTTTCGATATACATCTGAGTAAACGATTGTTATTTGAACAGATCTCGTGAAACGCTGTTTATTGGTGTCCTACACATGTCAGTGAAGTGAACCATAACGCCACAATTGTCAATACAGACATGCATTTCCTATCTGAGTCACGCTGCACAGTTAGCTATTTTTAAACCAAGAAAATCACGTGACCACAAATGTTTTAGTTCATCCACGTCATCCACTGTGATGTCAAGGTCAATTTTAAGCAGAAATTCTCATCGTTCTTATTAACAGATATTGTTTCAAATATAAAATGTGTAAGCAAACTGTCAAATACGACCTTTAATCAAATTATAGTATTATTTCACAGGCTAATAGGAAAATAAATCCAACCATAAAGAAAGATGCCTTTATGGTATGTGTGTATATGCTTAAAATAAAACATGCCATTTTTTAAGAGAAAACAGAAATGAAAAAAGAAAAAATAACTTATTATTGCAACAATACCCTGGAATATATCCTGCATAATGTTTCCTACATAGGGTAAAAAATTATATAGTATACTCCTTTATTTATTTACAATAGTTTTTCATGTTTAAACTTCTACTGATTTAAACATATTTGTTCAATACAATGATTCACAAACATTTCGAGATGTTAAGCTCAATCTCAAAAATGCACTATGCAAACTGACCAATTAAATTTTGTCCTCATTGATAGTAAAACCTAAAAATTGAAATTAAGCACCTTAATACCAAAAATTGTTTTTTTTTTTGTTGTTGTTGTTTTAAAATTAATACAGCGACCATTTATGATCATTGTAGCAACGTCCAGCTTTTTGGTGTAGGAAGACCCCAGACACGTGTCTTGGTAGAACCACCAGTGCACCGCAAGTCAGCTGGAAGACCTTCTTACATTAAGTCCTTCGCCCCAAATAGGATTCGAACCCACGTGGTGAGAGGCTAAGCAGTCAGATGAGTTACAAATCGGCAACTCTAATACCAAAAATGATATACAAAGCTCAACCTTATGCTACCTGAATAATAAACATTATTAATTACACTTGATATTTCTTTTTTAAACTTAACCTTATTCTTCCCATATAATGCAAAACCAACATCATACAAATGTAACAGTATTTATGCTTCCTGCATAATAACCAATCTCAAATACATTTATTTACCTTCCTAAACTAATTTTCAATTATACTCCCTGAATGAAAAAAATGAAAAAAAAACCCACAAACACAACCCCAGTCCTTATTGGACGACACAATAAGGCATATACCTCAGCCTAAAATATGCTTCCTGCACAAACAAAGCTCTTAAATCTGCAGGGATCTAGCTCAATCCTCTTTCTCACTCCCTATTCCAGTCCAAATAATCTGATTTTTATATATGTCACATATGGCCATGCTTGCTACATTCAGCTAAATAGTGTTGTAGAAGGATTTTTGTCTGAGCACAACCACTGGTGCATCGCAATAAGATGGCGGTAGCTGTCCAGCTTTATCACATAAGCTACCGCGCGAGCATGAGGTAACACTCACACGTTATTTTTCGTAACACACTATTAAGTTATCATAGTGTGATGTCATTCAGTATGTGTAGTGTATATGTCATTTCCTGATCACTTTTGTTGTCACTGTTTTATGCATTTTGTTGGACAATTTCATTTTAATTACGGTAATACATTTTTTTAGTTGTGTTATAAACAAATCTGTTTCCTTGTTTCGTATTATTTCATCCAACTCGTTTAATATTTTCCGTATCTAATGAACACTCATATCACATCCTCTTAGGTTCTCAACCTGAGCTACTATTTAAGCTGGTTCTTTTAGGGGAGTCTAATCATCAAGACTCCACGTTCTAAACTGGAATGTCTTCTAACTCCAACTCATCGACTTTCTGGTCACTATCCGACACAACAATCTGCGGAACAACTTGAGCAACGTCCTCACTCTTGTCATTTTCCTCTTCAGATTGATCAGAATAATTTTCCACGTCCTTTTTTTTCTTATCCGAAACATTGCTGAATCTATTTTATGAAAGAAGTTTAAAAGACAATTTTATAAAAAGAAATAATAAATGCCAAGTTAACCCTTTCCAAAATGAAACAATAGCTAAGAAATCATACTCATACATCTTTTTCATTTTTGATAGCTATTAGTGCATGCAAAGGTAAATATAGGTGCAAAACTAAAGAGATTTTGAAGCGTATTCTGATCAGACAGATCATAGCAGGAGATAGCGGAACAAAGCCAGAGATTAGAGTGGACTTATACATTACTTTTGTTATTCATTAATAACAATATTAACAGTGGGTTACTTTTAAATCAACAACAATCAACTATTTTAATAAAAAAATATATAATTAGGGGGGAAAATAGCGCGGTTTCTTCCTTAACGGGGAATGAAAAAACCTGATGTAAAGTTACTTTTTGGGGAAAACTGCATGACTTGAAAGAAATTTTCTGCGGGAAAGGCTCTATGTAAATGGCTCGTATTAAAGAAGGAACAAAATTTAATGCCCTGTATAAAATAACAAATTTTATCAAGGAAAATATTAGGAAAGCTCAAAACTTACACTATCACTTCTGGTTTCTCATTTTCTTCGGGGTCTTTTTTCTCAGCGGACAAGGTCACTTCTGGGTCTATTCCGAGATCCTGAGATATCTCAAGGATCGTCTCGGGCTCGGGTTCCTCGGAGACTGATTGAAAGTTGTTTCTCACTTTCCGCAGCACCTGGTCCAGCCGGGAGATAAACATGTCAATGTCTCGTTTCGTTATCCCGATAGATGCGGCCGCGGTCAAATAGGTGCAGGGATAGTTGTTGTGATGAGCACCGAAGTTCAGAAACTTTTGGCCATTTATGTCTTGCACCTTACTGGACTTTGGAATAACTCTGGAGTGAGAATACATACAAACTGGTTACAAGGTTTTGGGCTTTGCTTCATAAAAGAAACTCTAGAATTAAAAATATTTAAAAAATATCACTTGAAAAATGACAACATTCAGCTGTAACAAAAAAAAATGTTTTTATAAAATAAAATTTTAAGAATAACTGTAGAAGCATTTTCTTAAATTTTTTAAATAGTTTCAAAATAAACAAATCTAAAAAGTTTATTTTGGAAATCTTTCTTCTGAGTAACAGCATTATTCTCTTCAACATTATGTCTTGAATATTGCTTAACAAAATGTATGACTACCAGTAAACATATGACCCCATTATCAATAACAATTGACCTAATTTATTCAGGTTATTTAATTATACATTTATTGGGACAATTTATCTCTTTTGTCATAGAGAGTGAAACGTTATGCTTTTAACTCCTAGCCTTATCAACCCAAGATCACATTTCCTAATAATGAATGAGTAAATATTGATAAAGCATTGTGGCTCATATTTCCAAATTAAACCATATGTTGTTGGCGTTCAATTAAATGGTCACATTGACACAATTCTAATGAATGCCTGGGATATAGCGCTGGAAGGAGAAACAAAGACATTTTCTGAGGAAATACTTCTGTTATCTGTAGCTTGTCTACTTTGTTTTTGTGTTACATTGCACAACAAAATTATGGTCATATTGGCGATGTCTAGCTAGTTATTGATAGAGGAAGACCCCAGACGTAGGTCTGGGTAGAACCACCAGCGCACTGCAAGTAAGCCGGAAAACCTCCCCACATTAAAGTTCTAACCCCCAACTGGGACTTGAACCCACACGCTGAGGGGATGAGGAGTTACAAGTCAGCGACTCTAACTGCTCTGCTAGAGACGCTCCCTTACCAACTTATCTGCAGCTTTGATATATTGATCTTACTGAGGCATATACTGGCCCAAACACTGTTTAAAATAGTGGGGATTTAAAAGTAAAACAAAAGTGTTATGTTAGCACGTGTCTCTAATCACATGATCCAAACACAAACTAAAGTATTTTGCTGAAGCAATACTCCATTTTACCACCTTTTTACTTACAGAAAATCTACACAGAACTGTTACTTACATCTAAATGCAAAACATTGCTGTTTTTAATTACAATTTAAAAAAAAAACAATTAACAATGTAACAATATGTTCATTGGGTATTCAATATTCATTTATTTTTATTTTTCATTGTGTACACATATTTTGTGCATGCAAACTAAGTTGAATAAAGTTCGCTTGAGTTGTTTCCAGCCAGCCCCTGCTTGTAGCTCTCTGATCAGAAACTTGACTGTTTACTAGCTAGCATAGTAATACATATGTTGGTTTGTTTTGGCTTGTTTATTGGGTTTATTGTCCCACCAACAGTATTTCAGTTATCTGGAGATGGTTTCCACCTAAAACCGATACAGTGCTGCCTTCACTGTGTATAGCATATCGTAAATAGCAGGAATGATACCACACCTAGTCACATTATCCTGACACCGGACCAACCAGTTGTGGACATACCCTTATATTTGCTTGAGAGATAGCAAGGGGGCTATGCCACTACCATTTTTTTTATGACTGGTTTGTCTCAGCACGGGATTGAACTCGAGGGTTCCTACACCTGGAGCCAACGCTCTACCAATTGTGCTATCAGTGTTTTGGTTTGTTTTTACTATATAGTAGCACAATTATGGCCATTTTAGTGTCATCCAGATATTTTAGTAGAGGAAGATTCCAGAAAAATGTCTGGATAGAACCACAGGCCCAGGTCAGATGAAAGACCTTCTCACATTAACTTTCCTCTTTCTGACCTAGGCCTGCATTTACCAACCATTCTTAAGCCTAAGTCTTGATTTATGCTTAAGTCACATTTTTCATAACAATAAAAATAAGCTTATTTATGAAGATTCAATGTGATTTTAAGCTGGAAGTAGCAAAGTTAAAGTGTCATGGAAAATTACAGACATGTAGCTAAATACATATTGAAGATATTGTTGGATTAGGGATTAGCCGGCATTTTTGCCGATACTGCGCAGTGGCATTTCTATCATTAAAGCACAGGGCCACTTATGAGGTGCCCAGGGACTGAACCCGGCCGGTCGATTAAACTGACACCGACGAGTCAGGCGTTATGCTGTCCCATTAGCGTCGAGCGTTAGGAGGGAAGCCACTACTACCAATTTTAAAGTCTATGGTTTGACCCGGCCGGGGTTCGAACCCACGACCTCCCGATCCACAAGCCGACGCTTTACCACCTGAGCTATTGCGGCCAGTTGAAGAAGATATTGTGGAATGAAATCCATAAATTAAGCAAATCTTAATTAAGAATGGTTGGTGAATATAGGCCCTAGACTTGAACCCACAAGGTGAAAGGCTGAGCAGTTAGAAAGGTTACAAGTTGATAACTTTACCAATTGTCCAAATGCTTGTATACAATTGTTAGCAAATAAGTTGTTGTTAGTATTAGCTATAAATAAATCCCCATGGGTAGTGGCTAGCTATCTGGAAACAGACATGAAAAGCTTGTTACTGTAGTTAGTTCAGTTTTTCAATCAGTCTTGTGTGGACTATGTATTTGGTTAGCCTACTAATTTATCTTTAAAAGTTTATCTGTAAAAGAACATGTATGTCTAAAGTAGGACAGAGAGATGATTAATAACATATATGACACTATGCAAAAAAAAAAACGGAACAAGGAAGAAATGCGAGCTATGAATCGTGAGATAAACCTTAATCGGTGTATAAACACTAACCTACAAACATGCATGATGGGTATTGGGTAGATTTTTTACTTCAAAGTTCCGTAACATAGTTTGGTAGCCCAGATACTAAGGGCTTTTTTAGTAATGAATGAAGACCATGATATCTTTTCACTTATGTTTAAACCTATTTCCTAACACTTTGTTCTATACAGAGATGGTGACAGCATTTTATTTTAAGCATCTTTATATTATAATGCTTCCACCTAGCTAATTTGCAGGATTTGTGCTTCTGCATTGTAAAATAGTTCCCAGTTTAAATAACACATATATAGTTATATCTTATTTTTACAAATATACAATTATGTTTTGTTTTTTAAATATGTCGCAATGACCAATTATAATAATTATAGAAATGTCCAGCTATTTGGTGGAGGAAGACCCCAGAAAAATGTTTGGGTAGAACCAAAAGTATCATCAGAGAATCATCCTGAGGTACTCAAGGGCAAAAAGGCCCCAAACTGGTATGAAAATGGTGACTCGAGTTCAAGTCATAATTTGGGCTTAAGAATGAATGGTAAATACAGGCCCTTGACTGATACATGGCAGCGTGCTAGGTACTAGAATAGTGCCTTTGTAAATAATCAAGCTGATAAAAACAACTTTTCCATAAATAGCTGGCCCCATGCAAGGTTAATGTGTTTAAAGATGTTGATGGCAAGCTATTACAGTGTAGGCATTACTATATGTACCCAAGTGAAGAGTGTCTGTAAACAAAGGGTGTAGATGTGTCTAACTCCGCCCCTATCCCTCCCCCTTCTGGTCTTGACAGATATATGAATGGAAGTGTTCTCCCTTTTATGTATAAATGTTTTTACTTAACCTGGTTCCAGACACAAATCTTGTAAAAAGCATGGAACCAATCTCCGTGGCAAGGTTGCTGTCATCTCCAGCACACTGCAAGGTCATGGCTGAAACAGAATAAAAGTAGATTCTCAAAATCAACACATCAAAACACCAGGGTCCAGACAATTGGCCTTTTCATTTAGGAGATTAGAGGTAATTAAATCAGAATTGGAGAGTCATGACTTCCAGACTGGCCCCTACATGCGAGTCCATTGGTGAAGACTTTTTTTACGACACATTGGCTACTAAAATTACTACCTGGGTACTGGATCTACCCAGGAAGTAGGCAGTGGAAAGGGATTATTACAAGTTGATGTCTTCATGTAGTAATTACTTTCTTTATATACATACAACTCTGCTTTGTCATTCATTGTAGCATTTCCAATTTAATTTTTAGGAACATGTTTACACAACAAACATCCTACAGGCCATTTTAATTCAGATCTAAATTGTTTGTCAATTAACCTTAGCTCTTAATGGAAATTTCATTAAGAAGAAGATGATGCCATTAACAAAAGGTACAAATAGATTAAGTCTTCCTTTAAATAATTGATTAAACAAAGGGAAACAGTGATATGTTCATCTAGGGAAAATGAAATGTGAAGTTAGAGCTCTGTAAAATCAGTTTAAGCACCCAATTCAGCCCTTTTGCCAAATGACAATTCCATAGCGGTAGTTGTTGGGTTTTCTCTATTTTATATGGCTCATCACAGTTTTGCTATTAGTTTTACATTTTAATGGCACTTACATTTTAATGCCACGTGGAAACCTTTGTCACGTGCCTTTAGGATTTCAAATTTTGATATAATGTACATGTTGCAACACTCATCAGACTACACTCAGTATTTTTTTCTAATTAACTAAACTGCCAAGAAACAATTTATTTCAACTTCTGTTCATTTTTTTTAACTGCTTGACTGTTCACACATATCTAGGGCATCAATGAACCGCATTTTGCAGGACCTTTTGAGGTAACAACGACTTTTTTGGCTATTTGAGAAAATATTTTTTTGGTCCAAAGTGGCTGATACCACCTTTAAGCAAAAAAACTAACACATAGTATTTGTAATCAATAAATATTCAAGATAAGGCTTGAATCCAGTAACAGCAAACCTTAGCCCATGTGCAGCATCAGTGTTGTCTATCAAGTAGATATAATGCTTAGCTTATAGATCAGATAGAATTTCTCTCCCCACCTCAAAACAGAAACAAATTCAGTTAGTTTAGGTATCTTTTAAAAATAAACAACACATTATAATGAAGCATTCCCAAGTGATATAAGTGAAAGTCTTATGCATATGAATCCATTAAGTCATTTAACCAACAAAAGAACAGATGTGACTGGTTGAGAATTAGCCAATGAAATTTCTGTTACAAATATTGCCCATGAACTAAATTCCAACATCCACTTCCTGAGAAAAGTAAGACACTACTCTCCAACCCTGCTAAGCATGACTTGATCTGGTCTTACAAAAAAGTGTAGAAATAGATCAGGGATGATATACACAAGAGGCTATCATAGATTAAGGGTGACATACACTAGAGGCTGTAAAAGCTCAAGGGTGACATACACTAGAGGCTGTCAGAGATCAGGGGTGACATTCACTAGAGGCTATTATGGACAGGGGTGACATTCACTAGAGGCTATCATATATCGGGGGTGACATACACTAGAGGCTGTCAGAGATCAGGGGTGACATACACTAGAGGCTGTCAGAGATCAGGGGTGACATACACTAGAGGCTATTATGGACAGGGGTGACATTCACTAGAGGCTATCATATATCGGGGGTGACATACACTAGAGGCTGTCAGAGATCAGGGGTGACATACACTAGAGGCTGTCATTGATCAGAGGCAACATTCACTAGAGGCTATCATAGATCAGGGGTGAAACTAGGGGCTGTTATATATCGGGGATGACATACACTTGAGGCTGTCAGAGATCAGGGGTGACATACACTAGAAGCTGTCAGAGATCAGGGGTGACATACAATAGAGGCTGTCAGAGATCAGGGGTGACATACACTAGAGGCTGTCAGAGATCAGGGGTGACATACAATAGAGGCTGTCATTGATCAGGGGTGAAACAAGAGGCTGTCATATATCGGGGGTGACATACACTGGAGGATGTCAGAGACCAGGGGTGACATACACTTGAGGATGCCATAGATCAGGGGTGACATACACTTGAGGCTGTCAGAGATCAGGGGTGACATACACTAGAGGCTGTATGAGATCAGGGGTGACATTCATTAGAGGCTGTTATTGATCAGGGGTGACATTCACTAGAGGCAATCATAGATCAGGGGTGAAACAAGAGGCTGTCATATATCGGGGGTGACATACACTGGACGATGTCAGAGACCAGGGGTGACATACACTTGAGGATGCCATAGATCTGGGGTGACATACACTTGAGGCTGTCATAGATCAGGGGTGACACTAGATACTGTCATAGATAAGGGGTGAAACTAGAAGCTATCATATATCAGGGGTGACATACAA
Organism: Sinonovacula constricta; assembly: GCA_007844125.1. Taxonomy (NCBI): domain Eukaryota; kingdom Metazoa; phylum Mollusca; class Bivalvia; order Cardiida; family Solecurtidae; genus Sinonovacula; species Sinonovacula constricta. Next base: position 43,477,186 of record CM017569.1, on the reverse strand, counting down.
AAGAGGCTGTCATAGACCTGGGGTGACATACACTTGAAGCTAACATTGATCAAGGGTGACATACACTATAGGCTGTCAGAGATCAGGGGTGACATACACTATAGGCTGTCAGAGATCAGGGCTGACATATACTAGAGGCTGTCAGAGATCAAGGCTGTCATAGATAAAAGGTGATACTAGAAGCTGTCATAGATAAGGGGTAACACTAGAGGCTGTCAGAGATCAGAGATGACACTAGAGGCTTTCATTGCAGGATCTACACTACCAGCCCCTCAGCAAAATGAGTTAGGTACCCATACGGATCAATAGCAAGCAAATAACTAGCAAAAACAATGGGTTAAATAAATAATGCATGATAAGGGATTTTGTTTTGACACTAACTCAAGAATAATGATAATGGTTCAAAGGTAGAGATGGTTAGATGGTAAAATGTTTGTTGGGTGTATCATGCCTTAATTAATCTTTAAGTTGTTAGGAGACAGTATCCACTTGAAGCAGAAATAATTCTGCGTTTACAGTGTACAGCATGCTATGAACTGTGGGATGATACCAAACCCAGTCACATTTTCCTGAAACCGGGCTAACAGTCATGGAACGAACCTTATATTTGCTTGAGCACTAAAAAGGAAGCCATACTAATACCATCTTAACAACATTAATATATGTCATGGGGCAGACACTTTTCTGGTCGGCTACCAGGATTCGGTCTTTAAATGGTTAACCAGTTGATGTTATAATGATAAAATGACAGAAAGGAGAAATGTTATGAGATTGAAAATTATGATAGTAAGTGACAGCATTGATGATGATAATGATGGCAATAATGACAGGATGATGATGATGATGATGATATTGATGAGGCTACTGTGATTATGATGTTAATAATGATACTATGATGGAAACTGAAGAAGATGGTATGGGATTAGCCGGCATTTTTGCTGATACTGTGCAGTGACATTTCTATCATTATAGTACAGGGGAACGTATGAGGAGCCCAGGGACTGAACCCGGCCAGTCCATTATACTGACAACAACAAATCAGGTGTAATGCTGTCCCCTTAGTCCCAAGCGTTAGGAGGGAAGCCACTACTACCAACTTTAAAGTCTTAGGTTTGACCCGGCCGGGGTTTGAACCCAAGACCTCCAAAATCCGCAAGCAGACTCTCTACCACCTGAGCCATTTTGGCCAGTGGAAGAAGATGATGATGGTGATGATGATGATGGTGGTGAAAATTGATGAAGATAATGATGGTGATGAAAACTGATGAAGATGATAGCAGTGATGAAAACTGATGAAGATGATGAAAACAGATGAAGATGATGATGGTGATGAAAACTGATGAAGAAGAAGATGGTGATGAAAACTGATGAAGATGATGAAGGTGATGACAACTGATGAAGGAGATGATGGTGATGTAAACTGATGAAGATGATGGCGGTGATGAAAACTGATGAAGGAGATGATTGTGATGAAACTGATGAAGATGATTGTGATGAAAACTGATGAAGATGATGATTGTGATGAAAACTGATGAAGATGATGATGGTGATGAAAACTGATGAAGATGATGATGGTGATGAAACTGATGAAGGAGATGATTGTGATGAAAACTGATGAAGATGATGATTGTGATGAAAACTGATGAAGATGATGATGGTGATGAAAACTGATGAAGATGATGATGGTGATGAAACTGATGAAGGAGATGATTGTGATGAAAACTGATGAAGATGATGATGGTAATGAAAACTGATGAAGATGATGATGGTGGTGAAACTGATTGAAACTGATGAAGATGATGATGGTGGTGAAACTGATGAAGATGATGATGGTGGTGAAACTGATGAAGATGATGATGGTGATGAAACTGATGAAGGAGATGATTGTGATGAAAACTGATGAAGATGATGATTGTGATGAAAACTGATAAAGATGATGATGGTGATGAAAACTGATGAAGATGATGATGGTGATGAAACTGATGAAGGAGATGATTGTGATGAAAACTGATGAAGATGATGATGGTAATGAAAACTGATGAAGATGATGATGGTGGTGAAACTGATTGAAACTGATGAAGATGATGATGGTCGTGAAACTGATGAAGATGATGATGGTGGTGAAACTGATGAAGATGATGATTAAACTGATGATGATGGTGATGAAACTGATGAAGATGATGATGGTGGTGAAACTGATGAAAAAGATGATTGTGATGAAACTGATGAAGATGATGATTGTAATGAAACTGATGAAGATGATGATGGTGGTGAAACTGATGAAGATGATGATGGTGGTGAAACCGATGAAGATGATGATTGTGATGAAAACTGATGAAGATGATGATGGTGATGAAAACTGATGAAGATGATGATTGTGATGAAAACTGATGAAGATGATGATGGTGATGAAACTGATGAAGATGATGATGGGAAGGAGGTGGAGGACATTGTTTCTTTTTTTTTATTAGGTTTTTTGTCCCACTGACAGTATTTCTGTTATCTGGAGGTGGTGTCCACTTGTCTACTATAGTGCTGCCTTCACTGTGTATAACAGGCCATGAACACCAGGCATATTACTACACCCAGTCACATTATGCTGACACTAACGGCAACAGTTGTGCAACTTCCCTTATATTTCTTTGAGCATTAGCAAAGGAGCTATACCAGTATGATTTTTAATGAATTTTGTGTGTCTTGGCATGGGATCTCAAGGCATTATACTCTACAGACTGTGCTACCACGTCTGGTTGATTATGACATGATGAAGATGATTATAATATAAAGATGATATTTGTGATGATAAATATGATGATGATTACTGTTACACTATTCCCCCAGGCCTGTGCTTTGAAAGTTTAGAAGTATAATTCCATCACTTACCAATGGATATTGGATTATGTTTGACGTCTAGCAGTCTCTCTCTGTATTTCTTGGCACATGAAGCCAGACTGGTGGACAGATAGTCATACATTTCCTTCCTCTCCTTCAGAAGTTTCTTGTAACCAGTCGCACCCAATGACATCAGAGTTATAAATAGATCAAGTGTAGGTGAGGCAGAGGCTCGGCCTGAGAGGAAAAAAAACAAAGCAAAGCTATTAATAAAGGCGTTGAATATATCTTTGCTACAGTTACTGCATCCACATCAAGGAAAGCTTTCCACAATTATAGGACAAAAATATAAAAAATGAATAAAAAAACTGATTGAAAAACAACAAATTAAAACAAGAATGACATGCCTACAATATGAACAAGTAGGCTTGACACTTTTGTGAAATATAATAAAAATATGACCAGTGATGCTTGAGAAATAGTGTGGACAAGAAAATATAGTAAATAAATATTCACGACTCAGTTATGAAGAAGGTTTGCAATATTACTGCATAAACTTAAACCTTAATTTAAGTAAAGAGTATTTATAACATTAGCTTGATTGTAAGGCAATACAAATCATGATCTATATTTGTTAAAATGTCCATTATTTCCAAATCTGTAAATAAGATTTCTGCTAAAAATAGATATCAATATCTGAGCTGATTATCTGGTCATGTGGATATCTTAGTTTAAAAATAATGCAGCGTGGCTCAGATAGAAAATACCTCTTTGCAATAATGAGTGTTGATTTATGCTCCGCTGTTCACAAAGATCTAGGGCATCAATAAACAGCATTTTGCAGGACGTTTTTAGGTAGCTATGACTTTTGTTATTTGAGAAAAGAATATTTGGTCCAAACTGTTGAATACCACCTTTAAGAATACAGTAAAGGCCCACATCCATTTAAAATTAATTCGGTCATGATGAGGTGCAAACAATTTCCACATCTATAAATATAGGCCATGGAGGTAGATAAAAATACATGCAAAAGCAGACGGATAAAATATTTACAATAAATAAAACACAAGGCCATAAATTATTTCAATAGGTAAATGAGAAAAGGTCCAATCAAAATTTTCATAGATATTTAAATTTTAATCTACCTCTAGGCAAAGGCAAACATGGCAAATATAAATGAGCTAGTAATGAGAATCTAACAATCTGCACAACTATGCTTGATACATGTACTTATCAGTAATGTAAATTAAAATACACCAAGAGGTAGCTGAGATATAGCAGGGACATAACTTTTGCTAAACAATATAATAATGACAAAGGACACCTGTGGCATACTTTTAGAGTCGCCGATTTGTAACCCCTCTGACCACATAGCCTCTCATTGCGTAGGTTTGTGTCTCGTTTGAGGTGAATGACATAATGTGGGAAGGTATTCTACATAGACATTTGTCTGGGATCTTTATTATAGTGGGATTTCGCTATACGGATCATAATTGGTCCCTGCGATGTAACTGTAAAAATTCATTAAAGTTCAAGCATTGGTAGGTGAAAAAATGCTGTGAAGTTAAATTAAATTCTGACGAATGGCAGCTGAAAAGTTGCACAAAAATAAAAAATCGCCAAGAAAAATTACAAAGGGCCATAACTTATTTTTAACCAAGCCAGTCATGAGGCGACAACAATATGTACAAATAAGGCTTGGTACTTATAAATACTGTACGGTAAACCAATTGCAAGGAAGCCAAAAATTAATGTAGAGAAATTATGGTCAATATATATAACAAAGGACAATAACTCAATGAAAAGTCTCTTGTGACGTGCTAACAGTATGTGCAATGGTGGCCGAGAATTAGCACAGAGAAAGTATGGTCAATAAATATAACAAAAGGTAATAACTTAATGAAAAGTTGTAAATGACATGCCAACAATAAGTTCAACAAGGCTTGGTACTAAATCAAAATTTAAAAGTAACATAAGAAATAAAAAAAAATATTCAATAAATATAACATTGGACCATAATAACCCAGATAACTTCAAGCTGGTCATGACGTGCCAATGATAGATGCACCTCGGCTTTGTATTTAGCAGTCCTGCAAAAACATATTTAAATTCAAGCATTGGTAGGTGAGAAATAGCAGAGACAATTAGTGTATTCAGACAAAAGATCCGACAGGCAGACAAAATATGACTCCAATATTTTAGCCCTGCCTCCATTCTTCTGATTTGTGCTATAATTAAATGGAAGAAAAGAAAAAGAATTGAGAAGAAAAAGAAGAAAAAGAGAAATCCAATGAGATTATACAAATTAAGCAACGCTCTGATTACGAGGCATGGCAAGCACAATAAGAGGAAACACATGTAAGAATGGGGAGTGGTTCCAATTAGGTGTTACTGTAGTAAACTACAATTGCTAATTTCACATACTGTGATAATTGGATTTTTCTTACAATACATTAGATACATAAAAGATGAATAAATAAAAGACAATTAAATAAAACAGACATTCAATTAAATAGTAAATCTGATGCCAATGAAAATACTTTCGGTTTATCTCTTCCTGTTAAGCAACAGTATACAGCTTTTGTGGTGAAGCAGAACAACCAGAGATATGTCTGGGTAGAACCAGGGAGCACTGCAGGTAAATTGATACCCCCCCCCACACACACATACACACATACAATGCCTTGACTGGAAATCAAACCAATGGAGTAAGCAGGTGAGCAGTCCAATAAGTTACAAGTTGGCAACTCAACCACTAAAACTGGTCACTGGCACTCCTTTCCATTTTAATTCACTGCAATGTATGCTTGAGCACAGCATAAAAGACAACAAATGACAGTTGTTAATTACCCATGCTATTATTTATCAATAATTAGTGAAAATGTTAATGGATGTATTGCAGAAAACCTGGCTGTAAATGTGCAGATGCTTCCCAGGGGTAGCATACAGATCTTGATGTATTGTCTTTTGTCCAGATAAAGATTCTGTTGTAAATTGTTCCATAGGGAACTGTAGAATAACATTTTTTTCTAAAAATGCTTACACTCAAATTTTTGGCACTTTTCTTTCCCTTTTCCAAGAATTAAACACAAACAATTGCTCTATTTACATATTTACAAGGTCCATGGGTGCTGCCATATTATAAAAAGGAAACAACTGTTTGTGTTTCAACACATGAAAAAGGAAATTTGCCAAAATCTGAGTGTGAACATTTTTAGAAAAAAAATTAAAGATTCTTTTGTTTTGTGTATTGTGAAATACAATTTTTTGCAACCATGTATTATCATTATAGTGACATCAAGCAATTTTGCTGTAGGAAGACTCCAGACAAATGACTGGGTAGAACCACCGGCACACTGCAGGTTAGCTAGAAGACCTTCCCACATTAAGTCCTTCACCCCCAATGGGACTCAAACCCACACAGTTGGAGGCTAAGCAGTCAGAGGAGTTACAAGTTGGCGACCCTATCACTACGCTACGGGTGCAACTTCCTAGATGAAGAAATTATTATCTTGAAGAAGGCAAAGCTTTGAGGTAATAGTCACATTTTATTGAGTTTTATTGTCTAACCAATTGTATTACAATTGTTATTTGGAAATGGTGTCCACTTGAAGTTGCCAAGAACATCTCCCATGATACCACACCCGGTCATATTATCCTGTCACAAGGCTTACTTGAACCAGACATGGAATTACTCTTATATATATACTTGAGCGTTAGCAAGGGAGCTATACCACTACTATCTTTTAAGGACTTTGGTAAATCTCAGCCTAGGATTGAACCTGCCGTCGTCGGTACCAGGAACCGATGTTTTACTGATTGCGCTACCAGGTTTTTGCGACTTTTAACCCTTATTCACACATCACCATACAAACCCCATAGAGAAAGCAATGGTATAACCAATAACTATAGATACATGTAAACAACTAAATTCTTCAATTTTGTTCAAAAGAGTTTTATCAAAACAAAAAAAATACTATCACTACATTGTTGCTGCCATTAAAGATAATTATGTAGTGCTCTAATTATTTCATAATTTCATTCCAATCCTTTGAGAGAAAATTATAAAAAAGATTTGTTTATATGTGATTATTCATGCATTGAAAAACCATTACATGTATACTGCACTGGAGAATATTAGTTTAGTCTCTGGCGACTTATATCCCATAGAAACATTGTATCTAGAAGAGACAATTGGGCCTGATGGATTGCAGGGATATATCAGATTTTCTAGTATTCCCAATAGTAATAGTTTAATGCTTTCTTATCAATACAATTTTTCACAAGGAAGAAATCGGGTAATGGGGATTAAATAGTTTCATTGTTTGTGTATTAAAAAATACGCAACAAAGACATAAGGGATGAGATGGGATATGCCAGTGTTTTGTTGTTGTGGTTGTATTAAAGGTAAACATACTAGTAACAGGTTGTTTTAAAGTTACCAATTACAATAAAATGTATTTCCTACAACAGCTGCTTGTTTTTTCACCTTAAACCTTTCATTTTATATGTTAAGTTCTTTCATTCATAGTACATGTGTATGAAAATGAAATTGATGCCGCACAACCAATGATGGACAAAGGTGTATCAGAAAAGCTTACCTAGAGCACGTTTTGCTTCAGTGAGCTTAAAGGGGTGGTATTATTTTAGTTTACGTGAATTCAATGCTATAATGACCAAGAAAAAAAACAACACAATAGTATACGGATTGTAGCCATAAAAACTTATTTTGTTTTTCTCATTAAAACTAAGAAATGTCCTTAAATTTAAAAAAAAAAGTCCTTTGATTTCATGGTTCTCTTAACTGTTTTATGAATGTTTCTTAAGGGTCCAAATTCTATAAAAAAAAATGAGATAGAGCACAAAATTATTCTAAAGCATTTGATTGGTAGGATTTTTAGCTTTATTCCAATTATGATCAATCAGATGCCTGTGACCAATCTCAGACTCATGATCAAAATTTTATAATCTTGATCTCTCAAAAATCTTCTTTTTATCAGGGGAAAACATTCAAGATTGATGGGAATTTCTTAGACTGAACGACAAAAAATTTTGTATTTGTATTTTTTATGGATGACATCTGTTTACATTATTTTATTGTACAATTGTATCTATTGCTAAGGCTAAATAAAACATAAGATACAATAATAAGAATAATTAATTTAAAATGTTTTTTTTGTGTGTGTAATATTTGCCATCAGTTTAATCCTTAGCTTGCTACATTTTTGTTTAAAACCCATTCTTAATTCTCAGCTTTTTTTTTAATACATATTACCAGTATATATGTAGCATGTAATGATTAATATATTTATCAAATTATATTAATGAGGATTGAGCAGTAAATAATGCAGATCTTGATCAGACAGCTCCAAGCAGGTGCCTGGCTGATCTGGACCTACATTATTTGCCTCAACCCTTTAAATATGCTTAGGGTTGGCATATTTCCAATGTATTTAACCCTTATTCTGTTTTATCAAATACAGATACTAAATGTTATTCAACTTCTAACATCTGCCTTAAACATGGTCTTGAGACTCGGCAGCAAACAGTTTTTGTTTGTTTGTTTTCATCTTTTGTTACATTGCACCAACACAATTATGGTCATACCAGTGACATCCAGCTGATTATTTGTGGAGGAAGACCACCGGTAATACCACCGGTGCATGGCAGGTTGGCTGGAAAACTTCCCCAAATGAATGTTCTCAACCGGAGCAAGACCCGAACCCAAGTGGCGAGGGGCTGAGAAGGTATGTTGGCGAATCTTACCAGTCGACCATGAGTGCCCTGAAGCAAACAGTGCAGATTCCATAACCACAGCTCCATTTGGAAGATGCCTAGTCATGTTCTACACTATTTGCTAAAGCTTTAAATAAATTTGCTAAATTTTAAGTGTATTTAATCTGTATTTTGCGCTGTATTTGTCAAAAACAAATACTGAACATTACAAACCTTCATGCAAAACTGCCTAAACACGAGACCCCAGTGCAGATCTAGATAACAAAGCTTCTCGAGATATAAACAAAATCATAAACAAACTGTCAGATGCAACCTTTAACTGACTTCTCTGCACTGATATATACTAAATCATAAACAAACTGTCAGATAACACCTTTAACTGACTTCATTGCACTGATATATACTAAATCATAAACAAACTGTCAGATAACACCTTTAACTGACTTCTCTGCACTGATATACACTAAGTCATTAACAAACTGTCAGATAACACCTTTAACTGACTTCTCTGCACTGATATACACTAAGTCATTAACAAACTGTAAGATACAACCTATAACTGACTTTTCTGCACTAATATATACTAAATCATAAACAAACTGTCAGATAACACCTTTAACTGACTTCTCTGCACTGATATATACTAAATCATTAACAAACTGTCAGATAACACCTTTAACTGACTTCTCTGCACTGATATATACTAAATCATTAACAAACTGTCAGATAACACCTTTAACTGACTTCTCTGCACTGATATACACTAAGTCATTAAGAAACTGTCAGATAACACCTTTAACCGACGTCTCTGCACTGATATACACTAAATCATAAACAAACTTTCAGATAACTCCTTTCACTGACTTCTCTGCACTGATATATACTAAATCATAAACAAACTGTCAGATAACACCTTTAACTGACTTCTCTGCACTGATATACACTAAGTCATTAAGAAACTGTCAGATAACACCTTTAACCGACGTCTCTGCACTGATATACACTAAATCATAAACAAACTTTCAGATAACTCCTTTCACTGACTTCTCTGCACTGATTTACACTAAATCATAAACAAACTTTCAGATAACTCCTTTTCACTGACTTCTCTGCACTGATATACACTAAGTCATAAACAAACTGTCAGACACCACCTTTAACACACTTCTCTGAACCGATATAACCAAAGTCATAAGAGAGGGAAAATGGGATTAACCATGGATTTACCATGGAATATTATCAGACATTTTAAATCTTAGTTGACTTCTTTACTAAAACATATCCATCAAAACAATAAACAGCCAGCAATTAACATAACACTTTTAACATTGTTTTTAAATGGCTTCATAATGTCTGTACAAAATTATTTTCAGTAGAAAATACCACATTTAATCAATACGTGAGTGGTGATTTGAAATTCTAGAAAATGCTATGCGACAGAGAGCATGTTTTGCAGCAAGTTGTTATTAGCCTTCAGTACATTAAAGAACCTTTCCATGAAATCAACATAAGCATTAATTCACCTTGGGAAAACAACAACAAAACAACAACAGAATTTCTCTTAAAATACGAGAACCATTACAACAAAGAATTATGTTTTGTTTCATTGTTTTTTTAAATACATCACAGCGACTAATTATGATCATGATAGTGACGTCCAGCTATTTTGGTGGAGGAAGACCCCCAAACAAATGTCTGGGTAGAACCACCGGCGCACTGCAGGTCAGCTGGAAGACCTTCCCACATTAAGTTCTTTGTCCCGACTCGAACAAATGCGAGGCTTAGCGGTCAGAGGAGTTACAAACACAAAGAAAGGTATAAACAAAATATATTTGAAGATATGCATCTTTTAAAAAGGACTTGGCTTACTCCTATGCACCATTTGAATCAGCTGGGTAAAGTACAGCTGCAGCAATATGTACTCCACATAAGAATATTTATATTGCAATTTTTTTATCGCTGCAATGAACATGAACATGAAAATATGATCCCTTTCCAATAAGTTACATTGTAATGTATACAGCATATGCTCTTCTTCCCTTTTTTATTGGCATGAGGGCAGAGTGTAAAGAATGCTACAAAGATCATAATAAAAATTTATTTTTTCTTACTTAAGCATAGAAATTACATCAAATTTTAAATTTTGAAAAAATAGAACTTGTTCATTGAATTCTGAAAATGCTTTAAGGCTCATTTTGAATTGTTTCTTTCAACTATTTTAATATTTTCAGTTTTCATGGACACTCATATCAGATCCTCTACTCACAATATAGCATTCTTTTAATGGCTTATTACCAAAGGTAATATCAGGGGTCATTACCAAGGAGTTATAATCAGTGGTCATTATCAGGAGGTCATTATAAAGGGTTAATATTATAGTGTCATTATCAACAGTTATTATCAGGGATCCATATCAAGGGTTCATTATAATGGTCAATATCTGAGGGTCATTGTCTGGGGTCATAATCAGAAGGTCATTATAAAGGGTTAATATTATAGTGTCATTATCAACAGTTATTATCAGGGATCCATATCAAGGGTTCATTATAATGGTCAATATCTGGGGGTCATTGTCTGGGGTCATAATCAGAAGGTCATTATAAAGGGTTAATATTATAGTGTCATTATCAACAGTTATTATCAGGTGTCCTTATCAAGAGTTCATTATAATGGTCAATATCTGGGGGTCATTGTCTGGGGTCATTATCAGGAAGTCATTATAAAGGGTTAATATTATAGAATCATTATCAACAGTTATTATCAGGGATCCATATCAAGGGTTCATTATAATGGTCAATGTCTGAGGGTCATTGTCTGGGGTCATAATCAGAAGGTCATTATAAAGGGTTAATAATATAGTGTCATTATCAACAGTTATTATCAGGGGTCCATATCAAGGGTTCATTATAATGGTCAACATCTGGGGGTCATTGTCTGGGGTCATTATCAGGAAGTCATTATAAGGGGTTAATATTATAGTGTCATTATCAACAGTTATTATCAGGGGTCCATATCAAGGGTTCATTATAATGGTCAACATCTGGGGGTCATTGTCTGGGGTCATTATCAGGAAGTCATTATAAGGGGTTAATATTATAGTGTCATTATCAACGGTTATTATCAGGGATCCATATCAAGGGTTCATTATAATGGTCAACATCTGGGGGTCATTGTCTGGGGTCATTATCAGGAAGTCATTATAAGGGGTTAATATTATAGTGTCATTATCAACAGTTATTATCAGGGGTCCATATCAAGGGTTAATTATAATGGTCAACATCTGGGGGTCATTGTCTGGGGTCATTATCAGGAAGTCATTATAAGGGGTTAATATTATAGTGTCATTATCAACAGTTATTATCAGGGGTCCATATCAAGAGTTCATTATTATGGTCAACATCTGGGGGTCATTGTCTGGGGTCATTATCAGGAAGTCATTATAAGGGGTTAATATTATAGTGTCATTATCAACAGTTATTATCAGGGATCCATATCAAGGGTTCATTATAATGGTCAACATCTGGGGGTCATTGTCTGGGGTCATTATCAGGAAGTCATTATAAGGGGTTAATATTATAGTGTCATTATCAACAGTTATTATCAGGGGTCCATATCAAGGGTTCATTATAATGGTCAACATCTGGGGGTCATTGTCTGGGGTCATTATCAGGAAGTCATTATAAGGGGTTAATATTATAGTGTCATTATCAACAGTTATTATCAGGGGTCCATATCAAGGGTTCATTATAATGGTCAACATCTGGGGGTCATTGTCTGGGGTCATTATCAGGAAGTCATTATAAGGGGTTAATATTATAGTGTCATTATCAACAGTTATTATCAGGGATCCATATCAAGGGCTCATTATAATGGTCAACATCTGGGGGTCATTGTCTGGGGTCTTTATCAGGAAGTCATTATAAGGGGTTAATATTATAGTGTCATTATCAACAGTTATTATCAGGGGTCCATATCAAGAGTTCATTATTATGGTCAACATCTGGGGGTCATTGTCTGGGGTCATTATCAGGAAGTCATTATAAGGGGTTAATATTATAGTGTCATTATCAACAGTTATTATCAGGGATCCATATCAAGGGTTCATTATAATGGTCAACATCTGGGGGTCATTGTCTGGGGTCATTATCAGGAAGTCATTATAAGGGGTTAATATTATAGTGTCATTATCAACAGTTATTATCAGGGATCCATATCAAGGGCTCATTATAATGGTCAACATCTGGGGGTCATTGTCTGGGGTCATTATCAGGAAGTCATTATAAGGGGTTAATATTATAGTGTCATTATCAACAGTTATTATCAGGTGTCCTTATCAAGAGTTCATTATAAAGGTCAACATCTGGGGGTTATTGTCTTGGGGTCATTATTAGATGTCTATAATAATATCAGGTGGTCATTATAAGTGGTCATTATCAGGGGTCATTATAAGGTGGTCATTATAAGGAGGTCATTGTCAGGGGGTCATTATAAGATGTCTATATCAGGGGGTCATTATCCGGTGGGTCATTATCTGGGGGTAATTGTCAGGTCATTGTCAGAGGGTCATTATGTCTATACCAGGTGGTCATTATAAAGTGGTCATTATAAGGTGGTAATTATCAGAGGGTCATTATAAGATGTCTATACCAGGGGTTCATTATCAGGGGTCATTATAAGATGCCTATATCAGGGAGTCATTATCAGGGGGGTCATTATCTGGGGGTAATTGTCAGGAGGTCATTATAAGATGTCTATACCAGGTGGTCATTATAAAGTGGTCATTATAAGGTGGTAATTATCAGAGGATCATTATAAGATGTCTATATCAGGGGATCATTATTAGGGTGTCATTATCTGGGGTCATTATCAGAGGTCAATATCAGCTGGCCATTACCTGGTGTCAATATCAGTGTCATTATCATGGGTCATTATCAGGGGGTTATCATAAGGGGTCATTATCAAGGGTCAATATCAGCTGGTTATTATCTGGTGTCAATATTAGTGTGTCATTATCAGAGTTCTATATCAGGGAAGGGTCAATATCAGGGATTATCAGAGGTCAATTTCAAGGTGGTGGTGAACAGGGGCGGGGTGAGTGTGTGTGTCATTTTCAGGGGTCAACATCAGGGCACATTTACCAGGAGGTCAATAACAGAGGTCAGCATCAGAGGGCCCTAACTGTGGGGAGGTGGCATTATCAGTGGTCAATATCAGGGGGCAAACCCATAGATCAATATGAGGGGGTTAATATTAGGCCAATATCCAGACATAATGCCAAAAGTAAATTTTTATGTGTGGATTCTGACCATACACTTGCTAGCAATTTGTTCTTCCTCTTATAGAGAAGATTTTCTAAGCTGGCACTTTAAAGCTTATCAAAAGCTGTCCATAATAGTTAATAGTTGCTTACCAGGATAAGTTTTGCCGATTTGCTGAATGAAGTCCTTGTCAAATCCGGCAATTATACTCCCTCCCACAGGAACAAGAAAGTTTTTATCCAGGCTCTGTATGAAAGCATCCACACGGCCAACACGAGCAGCCTGAACAAAAACAAAAACATTTTATTTTCAAAGTGCCGGTGACATTAAATAAAGAAGAAAAAAAAAGCTAGACAGAAAAAAGAAACAAAGACAAATTGCAGACTGAACAGGCTTGAAACTGAGTGACTGCCTTAGGGAGTCTGAGAACAGAGAAGGCTGGAAAAAGCTTGCTACAATGTCATCTGTGTTGATCACCCAGACTAAGCCTTCACTGTGTCTGGCCCAACAGAGATTTTGGTGGACGCGGGCCACTGTTCACCAGGTTTTGTCGAAGCCTATGTATGTTATTGTTTATTGGGTTTATCGTCCCACCAACAGTATTTCAGTTATCTGGAGACGGAGTCTACTTGAAGCAGATATAGTGCTGCCTTCACTGTGTATAACATGCCATGAACACCTGGCAAGATACCAAACCCAGTCACTTTATCCTGACATTGGGCCAAACAGTCATGGAACTACCCTTAAATTTGCTTGAGAGTTAGCAAGGGAGCTTTACCACTACCATTTTTAATGACTTTGGTAAGTCGTGGCCTGGGATCAAAAACCTCTACTGATTGCGCTACCAGGTCCGGTAATTGGGGTTTTAATTACTTCTAATTAACAAAGGATTAATTATCTAACTGTCTTTAATGGGGATGGGAACAATTACAAAATATGTAATGTTCTGTTTATAATAATTGTTTTATGAAACAAATATTCACTTTTCTAATCACACTATTAGAATATGATGTCATATAAGATTACAGTAGGTGGTGTCAATAATGTAAGTTGTCTTTGCTTAGTAATATACCAATTAAATATGTCTTAAAAATACTTTATATTTAAATATATTTTTAGTGAATGAAATAGTACAAAATGAGTACATTTATACATCATGGTCAGCAGGCATGGTTCATACTTAACAGTCAAGCAATAACCTTTCTGTACTTAACTTCAATGTTTTACAAATACTAAGTTAAAAGAGGTATCCGCCAGTTTGCCTATGTTTAATACAAGTACCAATGTCTGACCTCTATTTTGGGGAACTTAGTCATGCTTTTCGCATAAACCCATACTGTAGTCGTTAAAAATATGATTTTAAACACTAACTTTATTGTTAGACTGTACTAACTGACATCAGACCGGATTACCCAGATAACTATATAAAAGTAAGTGGTCAAATGGTTTTCTAAGTTTAAAAATAGCTATAGCTGCAGCATGACTCGGTTAGGAAACACCTGTTTGAAATGACTATATTGTTTTTTCTTTCTGAATGTAGATTTTTACCTGCTGCAAAAGGTGGGTACATTTAGTGGACTGTAACCCATAGGCATTGTTCACGAGGTGTGGGATCTTGTATTTCTTACACAGCAGACCAACCTCTTCAAGCCTACAAAGGTCAAAACAACAAATATTAGAACATTTATTATTAATTTGTTACACCTTAAATTAAACAAGAAAAACTCTGTTGTTCAGATCAGGTTGATATGACTAAGAGCTGAATGGAGCTGTTAAATATGGACCTCATCAAATCCTAGCTGTTGAGATTGGTAAAAGCAAACAATTATGTGATTATTACATTTATGGCCCTGATTTTCATGAAGTTGTAGTTCATATTCATAAGGATATTAAGTCAAATACATGTAGATATAGGCATTTACTGAAGGTGTTAAGATTTTCAAAGTATACAGAGTTTTACTTGTGTTAATGTTGTTTTTGTTTCATTTCTCATTCATTTTTTTTTTCGAGCTATATATATGCATTGTCTATGGTTGGACTTTAGCCAACGTATCAGTTTTCAGCTCTTATAACACTAGATAATGGTTCAGAGGTCATATAAACAGGCATATTACCTGTCAGGTACCCTCGGAGCAAAGCAGCTGGTGGTTGTCATGATACACAAAATATTATCTGCTCCAAGGAGATCGATCTTTGACTCCATGGACACCAGGTCTGTCCTGAGCTCATCTCCTTCTAGTGTATTCTCCACCACAATAGGACAGAAACCTGGAGCAAAAAGATCAGGATATATTAATTGCAAAGATAAAAATGACACAACATTAAAAAAAAAAGACTATTATATTAAAATATTAATGCATGAACAAGAACCAACTGAACCCATATACCATTATGCAAAAAAGCTAATGCATTTAAAATTAAGGCTAAATTAAATCTAGTTTTTTAAAAGGGAGACAACTAAGGCTAAAATAGCAATATCAGATTTATTCCCCTTATAGTAAGATGAGTACCAGCATGTTACCACACCCAGTCGTATTATCCTGAGACTGAGCCAAACAGTTGTGGAACTACCCTTATATTTGTTTGAGCATTAGCAAGGGAGCTATACCACTACCATCTTTAACAAATCGTATGTCACGGCTCGGTATAGAACTCAATTGACATTTAATGTAAGGATAATCTAGCTAAAAAACTGTATCATCAAATGTATACTGGCTTAATTTTAAATACAAGTCATAGAATACATAGTATATGATAAGAAATCACAATATTTTGACAACATATTCCCAATATTTTCCCACATGTCACACCCACCAGCTGTGATGATACTCTTGATGCAGGACTTCTGATCAATCCTCGGCCAGATGACGTACTTGGCCCCTGGTCGCTGCAGCCTTAAGGTCAACATACACAACACCAGGCTCATCCCTGTTGCCATGGGGACCAAAAAGCAACTAGTAGCAGAGCGAACACCTGGAATTGTATTACAGATACCACTTCATTAAAACTTGTTATACTTGTATTTTATCTTTTTCAATATTTTCTTAGTTTTATATATTTTTTGTACTAAAACTTACAATGGAAACAATTTCTACTAAACAGCTTTTATTAAGGGTAGAACCAATATTAAGTAAACAATGTAACTATAATTAGCAGTGGTTTCCTATTTTTTGCCCTTTCATACAATATTCCCTCATATGCAATTGTCTGTTCAACATGTTGAACAAAAACTTAACCCTTTCACTCATAGTTCATTTGTAATTTTGAAAATTCACTTGACTTTGTTGTTTTTCTGTAAAAGAGATAAAAGTATTTTAATAAATGCATGTTCAACTTGTAATAATAGATTTAAGGCTAAACCAGTCTACCCATTAACCCTTAGTCATGCAGATACTGCTAATGAATGTGAATGGTTTCACCGTTTGTAAAAGTGTAAAACGGCATATACATGCTGGAAAGGGTAAAATTCAACAGTTAAACAGTTCAGAGTGTTGTTTAACATTAATACACAAGTTTATTTACAGAAATGGTTATTTTTTAATTTTTTTTTAACATGCTTGAATAAACAGACCTTATTTTGTCTGTGACATCAAAACACTTTTCATAATTTTGGCCGGTCAGATTGGTTAGTGATTCTCCACAAAAACTGCAATTCTACCATTAACGTTATTCATCAAGTATGTAATTTATCACCTGTATTTTTTATACATGTATACTCATTTTGAAATTGTTAAAAGAAAATGTGTGCATACAAACCAAAACAGTAGTAGTATATCTGTTTTCATAAATTAGACATGTTTTAGCCTTTTTAATGTTAATTACCATTTCTCAGAGAATTTTTAAATATTTCAGGACATTTTGAATTTTTTGGGGGAAACATGTATGTAAAATCCAATGGCTTTATGAAGTTATGGGCAAAAAAAAATTAAAAGAAAATTCAAGAAGGGTTGAAAATATAAGAAACAACATTGCATAGCCAAATGACAACCTTGCCCTAGAAAACAAATGTGAACTCACCCACTTCTGCAGGGAGATTCCCACTTTTAAGAATCAAAAATATTTTACACATTTCCAAAAACCTCCCTTCTTCAAAACAGATAACTTCATTCTTTGTTTATATGAAAATAACAAATCCCATACTTTGCAACTAAAAATCTCCCACTTTGGCCTCAGAAAAAGATCACATGTATTCAAGAACTTTCATTCTGTGTCATGCATGATCTGGTATTGAAGCAAGGCCATATTTTGTCTAGAAAAAAAACAAATAACCTTCAAAAGTCCAATCATTTCCCCATTCAATACATTCCAAAGCAATAGTATTAACATTTTAAAGGTAATAAAACATGGATAATTTATACTCAGACAACTCAGGTAGTTTTTTTGTTTTTTTTTGTTACAGCCAACTGCCACACATATGGTCATATTGTCAATGTCCAGCTAATTACTGGTGGAAAACTGAAGACTAATGTCTGAGTAAAACCACCAGAGCACTGCAGGATAACTGGAAAACCTTCCCACATGAAAGTTCTCACCTTGGACTCAAACCCATGCATTGAGGTGCTGAGGAGTTTGAAGTCAGCTACTCTATTGACTCAGCCACGGGTGCCCCCTAACTCAGGTAGACAATTACCAGTAATAATTTACCCAGCCACTCACCAGAAATCTTTATGATATCCAGTGTTAGGCTGTTGGTCAGTGACATCAGTAGACTGGAACCTGCAGCCTTGGGTTGTACCGCTGATATGTCACCTGACCGGCCAATACCATGTGCCAGTCTGAAGTGGCGCTTAGCAACAATGTCTGAGACCAAACGTCCCTCTCTCTCACCGACACCACAGTTGCCAGGGAAATTGTTGCTATCCATGGTAGATAACTCCTGTAGGAGCATCTCAATTGTTTGGTCTTCCCATCCATTTTCTGGCAGTTTTCTCTGAGGGTGAAAAAACATGTTTTCCACATAAAAATTTACAAACATAATTTGTCTTTATTTAAAAAAAATGTCTTCTAAAGAGTGCAAAACATGAAAGTTTTCGCTAAAGTGGAAAATATGACAATTTTCTCTGAAACAGTAAAACGTGTACAAATTTGCGGTTACTTAAAAATGTCTTCTATGAAACCAACATCAACAAACTTCAAAAGTATGCACATTTTATTATGTTCTAATAATGTTCTCTATTATGTCTCTACTAAAGCCTTTGACACTGTGCCAATCGAAATGTCCACTCTACTATAAATATAAAAAGCTTGCACATATTTTATCCCATCAATTGCTTCTCATGTGTCAGTTCTTCTGGTGAGCAGACATTTCGGCCCACGGTCATTTTGGCCCAAGGACTTTTCGGCCTAGGACATTCCAGATCTTCTATGTTTATGTGTTGTTGATTTTTTCTAGCACTTATGCATAATCCTCCGTATAGTTTGGGAGTGAAGAATACTCAAAGAACAAGAACTCTGGACTGAACCCGAGTCCTTTCCTACTGGGGCAGGCTATACCAAGGTTTTTTTTCACTGCCAAGAGAAGGGGCCCATGCCCTATAATTTTGTGGAAAATAGCCTGATTTCCCCTTAAAGTGGAATGAAAAAACCTGATGTCAAGTTACTTTTTTACTGCATGATTTTTAAGAAATGTTCTGAGGGGCAGGCACCTGTAAATGGGTCATACTAAAGAAGGAAAAAAAGCCCTGTATATATACACATACATGTGAACTTTTTCTGAGGCCAAAGTGGGAGATATTTACTTGCAAAGTAGGAGATTTGTTATTTTCATATTAACAAAAAAGGAAATTATCTGTAAGAGCTCTGTAAACTGGTTTAAGCACCCCAGTAAGCCCATTTTGCTGACTGACCATTCCAAGGCTGTAACTATCGGTTTTGCTCTTTTCGTTAATGACTCATCACAAATTTGTTCTTGCTTTTCACTTGGCTTGCATATGAAATACCTTTGTCCTGTGCCTTTTCTGAGTTTGGTATATGTTGCAATGCTCATAGGACTTTTCATATATTTTTATTCATTATCACAAAAATGTTACTTGAGCAGTGTGGCGGTCATAAAAAATCTTCCCGTGCATGTAATCTATGTTGTCATTTAATTCATCTTATAATGCTTGTTACGTGTATTTCTTTTGATGGACATTGGACTTTAGTTTCTCAATTCCATCTTCCAATGAACAGGATGCTACAACCATTTACTCTTCTCTGATCATGTTTTTTCTTGTTTCAAAGTTAATTTCACTTATAATCAACCATTTTGTGTAGTTTTTATAATCGAAATGATTCCCGTTTCTTTTCTAAACACTATGTGGACATTATTTTTTAATGACGTCACTACTTTCGTAATAACTTATCAAAGAAAACATCAGCGCTTGGAAATTTTGTATTCAAATAGATCGGTTTTCTATTCATTGCTTGCATTTGAGAAACCCGTCAGGAAGTGCATGGTTAGAGCTCTGTAAAACCGGTTTAAGCACCCCTGTCTGCCCATATTGCCGACTGACCGTTCCAAGGTGGTAACTGTCAAGTTTGCTCTTTTCGTTAACTGACTCATCACAAATTTGTTTGTGATTTTCACTTGGCTTGCATGTGAAATGCCTTAGTCCTGTGCCTTTTTGGAGTTTGGTTAGTGTTGCAATGCTCTTAGGACTTTTCATATATTCTTATTCAAGTAGGAAAATTTCTGAGAACGTGCAAGACACCCCTCATTTTCAAATAATTTTGAACCTCAATAGTGGGAGTCTCCCTCCACAAGTGCACGAGTTCACATGTATGCATACAGTGTCCTCAGTGCCTTGGCCTTCCAACTTACATGCTGCAGCAATGTCCTGATCAGGTTTTCATGGATCTTTTTGGCCTGGGAACCCTGCTGCACATACGAGGATGGTACAAGCTTTTCACACAGTTTCAATGATTCAGCATTCATTTTGGTATAGATCTGAAAATTCCAATATAAGACTGTTGTTACACTTCATCTAACTTTATTACATACTAGAAGCAATATATATGAATAATGGTAATATTTATAAGTCTGAAAACTATATTCAATTACTATATAATTAACATTTCTTTAAGGCGATGTGCTATTTGAATATTATCTATGTGTTTGTTTATATTAAGAGTCTTTTGTTTTTCTATTTCTTAATTAATAAAGTTGATTGAAGAGACAACTTGCAAAATATTCTATAATCTAAGTCATTCTTGACTTGGCAATGCAGATTAAATCTTGTTGTCCAATATTCTTGTCCAAACAAAAGCAACTCAAATGGAGTATGGAGATCAAACCTTGGTCCCTCCCATCAGGAAGAATGCTAGAAAAATTGTGACAAACCATCTCATGCAGGGCAAAATTTGCACCAATATTGGACAACTCATCTCAAAGAATATGCTATATAGTATCTGTACTATGGTGAGTGTTGAAAGTTGTTCGGTTGCATCTTGACTGAAGGTGTTAATTTATAATCTAACCATGATTAAAGATTGTGATTTAAATAATTGATGTAATCATGCCTACTATACTTTTTGCACTACAGCACGTACACAGGGCTAGTGCTTTAACATTGGTACAAATTTTAATTGGCACAAGGTTTGGTGCATGGTGTCCTGTCAGTCATAAAGAATCCAGCAATGACCGAAGTCTTACCACTTGACAATGAACACTCTTCAGATTTTTATTATTATTATTTAGTATTTCTAGATTATGTGGCAATTGAATAAATGCAAGTCTGAACTTCATGATTGAAAGGAATGTTACATAATAATTGAAAGGGTAATATTATGAAATATGACTGGAACTGAAAAATCTGTTAGTGTAATTAACAAATCTGGGACTACATCTTACAAGTATAAAACATAATCTAGAAACATTAAAGCATAAAGTTGTATAAAAATATATGTAAGCTTTTGACGAAGATCTGCATCCATCGAACTCTGACGTAATGAAGATAAACTTAAAACTAATGCAAAGAAAATAAACCAAATTTATGGCAAATACAAAAAGGTACGAAAATTACAGGGACGAAAGTTTCCAATTTAGTTTCAAATATATGCTATTATATAATGACATAGTATTGTCTATGCATAACAAGTAACAGAATTATAACAATTATATTCCTTTGAAGTTCATGGTTCTTAAAGAAGCCGCAAACACTCATTAAACAGAAATAATGACTAAGTACTAACTCACGCAATCAAACACCCATGGAAAAATAATTTAGTGTCGTGTAACCTACAACACTTCGGTGTTACGGTAAAAATATACCCGGATGTTTCGCCAAGTAACCGCTAGGGATGCTGAGTAAACAATGTAACATGCGGTACACTTGCTTGTGTTGGCGTAAGTCCTAACTGCTACCTCGGACAAGCTAATCTTAATTTTAAAAATTATTTTGTTTATGTATAGAACATTTTTCAAATGCTTATGCATTTTTGTAAAAATGGCCAATATGAATAACAATGGGACGTACAAGTGTTAAAGGACTTTAATAAAATTTTCATTTTTTATATTGTGTTAAAAAGAATAACTTGGATGAACCTAATTATATAAAGGAATATGCAGTACTTAGGTTGGGTTAATCAAAATGCATTCAGCATTTTTTTAGCCTTTTTATTAGCTGGACAACTTAAGATATAACTTAACTGCCCAGATATTATAAAATGTCATGTTTATACCTCATGTCATCAACAAAATGCTGATTGGCTTGATGGTCACGCAATAATTAAAATATCCTAGAGTACACAGTAATGACGCACCTAAGACATGAAGTGTAGATCACATGGTTGCAAGCATAAAAAAACTGTAAAGTAAAGTTTTTGCTTAATTTCAAATTTGGAATGGAACATCTTAGAAACTTCACAAGATTGCATGTGGTATAATAACAACTTAACCTAAATGGTGCAATCTATATAGTTTCTATGGGAATTGCACATCCCTTAAAGAAATATTTTTGGTGTCAGAATTTAAAGTTAAGTAAAATCTTAACTTGGAAATGCTTCTTAGGTTTGTAGAACCTAGATCTGAGCAGACCCAAATACCTCAAAATATTTGAATTTTAATAAAATAAAAAAAATGAATTTGTTCATCATTGTCTTGCTGTGACCAGATGTTAACCTTGTACAGCTCATAAGTTGCTCCAGCCTCAGGGGTGGATCCAGAAAATTTTGGTGTTATGGGGGTATGAATCAAGATCCATTCAACTTTTAGCAGTAAATACTATATATCTATAAACAGTAAGGGACCATAACTTCGACCTAAGCAGTCAACAAACAAAATTTACTTTAAAATCTTAGTATTTGTTAAGCTTACATGTATGTGTCTTCACAACTTTACTCTTTTACCTGGTTGTTGTCGGGGGGATGCATCCCCCAATCCCCGCTGGATCCATCCCTGCACTGTCTGTAGTACATAAATAAATGTGTTGGCAGTATAGACAGAAGAAGGAATATGTCTAAATCTTGAATCCAGAGTTAAGTACATCTAGCCAAAGATCATAAACAAATTGGAAATTCTGAATTTGAATTTGTCTATACATCTAAGTGCATTACAAGTTTGCACATAACAAGGATCTAAAATGGATGGGATCTAAGTCTATGTCTTTAGTGAGAATAATTAATAATACTTACAATTGTTTCATAATTATTTGCTCACACCTTGGCATAGAATTTGTGTTCTTGCATGTTGCAGAAATAATGATACATAAATCAAGGATAGCTCTATGATGAATGTTTGCAGCTTTGGAATGACAATTTTACCAGATTGCTGGAGGTGACATTTGACATTTCATCAGACTGTCATCCTTATCATTGCCAGCTTGTATCACATGTATACAGATAAATCTGAGTAGCAGTCAGTAGTCTCGAGCTTGGTTGATAATTCTTCTGACTTGTGAACAAGGAAAGACATGGAGAGAATGTAGTATTGCTCAAAGATATATATTTATATATATACTCATTACTTGCTGACGGAAACACCATTCAACCCATTAAAATTAAATATATTCCACACCCTTATGTTGTTTTCAGCAAGTAAAGAGCTTATTACTAATAATAAATCTAATTGATCTCTGTACATGAAAAGGACCCTAGACTCACCAGTAAAAAGTGCACCTCCTAATCATACAGCTCCCAGCAGAAGCTGGCTGATCTGGGACCACACTACTTTCAGAAGCCTTTTGAATACATACTTGGCAGGCTTATTTACTACATTCTGTTAGTTGCTTGCAAATGACAATTAATGCAAAAGTAATTTACCCACAAGGGAGATAATAATAATAATTGGCAGAAAATATTGCAGATCCTGATCAGACAGCACCAAATTGGCCGTGTCACTTAGTCTTCTGTTAAAAGTACTCCAAATGAATAATTTCAGGTTTCGAACAAGCATTTTAATGTGACTTTAACATAATACAACTCCATTTTGATCTCATATTTACAATTTTCCATAAGTTGAAAAGAAACTATCAAGAACTTGATAAAACCTGGCATATGTTTATGATTTCCTGTTACTGTGTATATAAATGTTAAATCCCCTCAAAACCCTTTGGTAATCTATGTAGGTATAGCATTTTGTGAGGTAAATATCTGGTTAATTTTAATTACATTTTTTGTGTCATTTAGATCCACAACATTATCTCTAATATACCCTTTATTATAGAAAGATAGAATTTGATCTTCTGATAAACAAAAATAAAATGAGCCCAACACATAATCGCTAAATACTGTACCCCTTGAGCAAGTCTATGATTTTTCTCGGTAGGTTAAAAAAAATTCTGCCACATACCAGTGTAACAGGTATAAAAGCTGCTGCCAGACTCCTGCAAGCTTCAGTAGAGTAGGAACGATGCTGTAGTGAACATCTACACAGCTGTATGAACATAGGGAGTTTAAAGAGTTCCTAATGGAATCGTGTCATTCGGTAAAACTACCTCCCCTCGTGAAATACGTGCCCCACCCACCCACATATCATCGCCTGCCACCAAAGATTTACTCTACTCTTGGACAACTTATGGATATAGTGAGTACTTTATTTTATTTAATTCGTTATTTAACCTCTATCATGCTATATTTATTGCAAGCAGACCTGGTAGCCTGACGGTAGAGCGTCAGTTTCAATTACAAGAGACCTGGGTTCAAAGTTTAAGGACGTTTTTGGTTTGGGGTTTGAATCTTGGTTGCATCAAACTAACATAGTTAAAATGGCAGTGAGTTCCCTTTTTTATGCCTAAGCAAATATATGGATAGTTCCACAACTGTGTGGCCCATGTTAATGTGATTGGGTGTGGTATACCAGTTGTTCATGGCATGCTGTACACAGTGAAGGCAGCGAAATATCTGCTTCAAGTGGACACAGTCTCCAGATAACTGAAATGCTGTTGATGATTTTTCCAAAAAGGCCAGTTTGTGGAAAAATGGTAAAATAGTGTTAAGGCGATGTTTGAAATAGTATTACAAATGCAAATTACAATATAATTTGTCATAATGTGCATAAGTGTCTGGTATTTAGATAACTTATATAGCAGTAATATATAATATGTGGTCTTGGTTTTACATTAAATTGTGTCCTAAACCAGCTCCATAGCTTTCTTGTCAGACTAGACTGCAGATGTGATCTCTTGAGAGGTTAGCCTCCAGCTGTTAAAACAGTCAGGGTAGATAATGCACACACCAGACCACAGTATCTCCTAACATGCCAAAAAAAAAGTTAAATCAGACTTAAGGAAATAGTGTAGAACCAGATCTGCCAGGTAGTAGTGTAGATCCACATCTGCTGGGAAGTAGTGTAGATCCAGATCGGTTGTGAAGTAGTGTAGGTGCAGATCTGCCGGGAAATTGTGTAGATCCAGATCTGCTGAGAAATTGTGTAGATCCAGATCTGCCGGGAAATAGTGTAGATCCAGATCTGCCGGGAAATAGTGTAGATCCAGATCTGCTAGGAAATAGTGTAGATCCAGATCTGCTGGGAAATAGTGTAAATCTAGATATGCCAGGAAATAGTGTAGATCCTGATATTCTGGGAAATAGTGTAGATCCATATACGCTAGGTAGTATTGTAGGTCCAGATCTGCCTGGAAATAGTGTAGATCCAGATCTGCTGGGAAAAAGTATAGATCCAGATCTTCCGGGAAATAGTGTAGATCCAGATCTGCTGAGAAATAGTGTAAATCCAGATCTGCCAGGAAATAGTGTAAATCCAGATATGCCAGGAAATAGTGTAGATCCAGATCTGCTGGGAAATAGTGTAGATCCAGATATGCTGGGAAAAAGTGTAGATCCAGATCTGTCGGGAAATAGTGTTTATCCTGATATGCTGGGAAAAAAATGTAGATCCAGATCTGCTGGGAAATAGTGTAGATCCAGATCTGCCAGGAGATAGTGTTAATTCAGATCTTTTGGGAAGTAGTGTAGATCTAGATCTGCCCGGAAACAGTGTAGATCTAGATCTGCTGGGAAGTAGTGTAGATCCATATCTGCTGGGAAATATTGTAGATCCAGATCTGCTGGGAAATATTGTAAATCTAGATCTGCTGGAAAGTAGTGAAGAACCAGATCTGCCCTGAAATAGTGTAGATCCAGATCTTTTGGGAAGTAGTGTAGATCCAGATCTGCCCGGAAACAGTGTAGATCCAGATCTGCTGGGAAATATTGTAGATCCAGATCTGCTGGAAAGTAGTGTAGATCCAGATCTGCCTGGAAATAGTGTAGTTCCAGATCTGCGGGGAAGTAGTGTAGATTCAGATATGCTGGGGAAAAGTGTGGATCCAGATATGCTGGGAAAAAGTGTAGATCCAGATCTGCTGGGAAATAGTGTAGATCCAGATCTGCTGGGAAGTAGTGTAGATCCAGATCTGCCCGGAAATGGTGTTCATCCAGATCTGCCAGGAAATAGTGTAAATCCAGATCTGCTAGGAAATAGTCTAGATCCAGATCTGCTAGGAAATAGTGTAGATCCAGATCTGCTGGGAAGTAGTGTAGATTCAGATCTGCCCCGAAAAAGTGTAGATCCAGATCTGCTGGGAAATAGTGTAGATCCACATCTGCCTGGAAATAATGTAGATCCACATCTGCTTGGAAATAGTGTAGATCCAGATCTGCAGGGAGATAGTGTTGATCCAGATCTTTTGGGAAGTAGTGTAGATCCAGACTTGCCTGGAAACAGTGTAGATCCAGATCTGCTGGGAAACAGTATAGATCCAGATCTGCTGGGAAGAAGTGTAGATCCAGATCTGCTGGGAAACTGTGTAGATCTAGATCTGCTGGGAATTAGTGTAGATCTAGATCTTCCGGGAAATAGTGTAAGTCCAGTTTTGCCTGCTAGTGCTATTCATCCTCAAAAAGACATAATTTAATGTATTTTTTTTAAATGTCTCTGCAATATAATAATAAATGATCCATGATTAGAGATTCTGTAGCAAATTGTGAAGAACCAATCAGCCAGTCCCTGTTGTCCCTCTTCAACAAGATACTATTCCTTGTAGTTAATTTACTCGCAACATAATGATATGTAAAACATGGTGAAAGACTTCTAAGCGATATCCTGATCATACACCTTCCTGGAAAAGACCTACTTTGCTGATTTTTCAGTAACTCTTAGCTTGCTGCATATTACCCTAATTTTAGTTATTTTCATACATTAACATGCAAAGGTGCCTTTACAAATAATTATACGCATATTGCTAGATATTCAGCAGCAGATAGTGCAGATCCTGATCAGACAGCTCCAAGCAGGGAGTACTAAAATCAGTATTCGAGTACTTGGTCAAATTTCCAATTGAGTACTCACATACTCACATACACGTTTATTTTAACTATCAACGTTTGATTTGCATGTCATGTTTAAATAGTTTTTCATTTAATTTTTTTTTTTCAATTAACTTGATTATTTTCCTCGTTTGAGCTGGAGTTGATGCTCTACCGATTGCTCTACCAGGTCCAGTTGGATGCCGTTTTAAAACAGGTGTATAAAAAAAGATTTTATGTTAATATTTTATATCTAATAAGAATGAATATTTTACTGCCTGTAGTCTATATAGTGTTTTGTTGATAAAATATAACATGTGGAGCCTAATATTTAATACTTTTTCTAAAAATATGAGAAGTAAATATACTGCCAGATGTTTCAAATAACATTCTTCCAGCCAAAACAAAAAAAGTGCTGGTATAACCATCCCCAGGCTGTAAGATCTGTTATGGTCTAAGATAAGAAAATAATAGTTGGTGATTTGTGGCTTTTGATATATCAAAGAAATTACGAAACAACACACACTCGTGTACATAGTTTTACACGGGTTCCATTTTAAGTGAATATCTTAATATCAACCCTAGTATAGTTAGGGGTAAATCTTACAGATATTATGATTTATCATCAAAGACTAGTGAATGATAGAAAAAAAATCAGAAGGTTTGTCTACAATGCCTTTCACTGACTAAATGGTTTATTAAAATTAAGGCTGCCATATTTTATTGCCTCATAAACTGCCACATGAAACAGCTGTTGATTTGACATTGGAAGATATTTGTGGGTTTGACCTTGCAGTATCAAGGTTGGAAGACCCCAACTTCCAAATAGGTAGCATTACATGATGCATTTATTAAAGGTACATAACTGTTAACGTGATTTTCCTAACTCTAAACGATTATTTTAATCAAAGAACTGAACATGAACTGCAGCATTTCTAAATTTTGATCACTCATAAAATGAGCATTATTTTTAAGATGACCTCTTCATTCCATCCGATTTCAACAATCTCTTCGTACCATTAAACAATTGATAGGTTGATCGGCCAAATACAAGCCAGTCAAAATGCTACATGGGCAGAATAAAAGCAGGCCTGATAACAAGTGATTAAAATAACATGGTGGAGGAGAAGGCAGGGTAGCCTGATCACATGCATGATTGCAGGGGTTTGACTGTTGATGTTGTCTTTGTTTATTACTGGGGGTGCTGTGGCGTAGTGGTGGAGTTGCAGACTTGTAACTACTCTGACCTCACAGCTTCCAAATGCGTGGTTTTGAGACCCCAGTGGCACAAAGGACTTAATGTGGGAAGGTTTTCCAGCTCGCCTACTGTGCACCAGTGGTTCTACCCGGACATTTGTGTTCTTTTTCCACCAAAATAGTAGGACTTTGCTATAATGATCATATTTGATTGCTCAATGTATTAAAAAAGTTTATTCCTGTGAAATATTTAGGGATTGTAAAGACTTTTTTGCGAGATACATTTGTCGTAAAATTTGTACCAACATTATATAATGGCTTGATAATTTTTGCATTTTATTTGAAATTCAATATGCACATCTTTTCTTTAGAGTACACAATTAAAAAAATTTATACTCGAGTAATGGCTGTCCTATCAAGTACTCGAGTAGCCGAGCACTCGTTGACATCCTTTCTTTTAATGCATATTAAATGTGGATCGTGTGGCCCTATGTGTCATGTTTCATTAAAACTGTGGCCAAGCCATTTAAAGGTGTGAATATACAATGTAGATATATGTGAAGGAAGTTAACATTTATTTATGATGATACGACAGATACATGTAATCAAAAGTGAAAATAAGGAGTAGGAAATTATAATAATATCAAAATTCACATCAGGTTACCAAAAACAACTGTGTATGACTATCATTTAAGAGGTATATTCTTGCTGTCTTATACCCAGCTACAAGGAAACACAAATTGACAGGCCAAGGCTAAAAGTGTAGATTCAGATCAGCCAGCTTCTTCTGAAAGTTGTTTGATTAAGATCTGCATTTTTGGCTACAATGTACCTTGCAAACAAAAGTAGAACCCAAATAGGCCTGCTGTTACTGAATATTTTTAAATCAAGATTTGCACTATTTGATACAAAGTATCTTGTAATATTAGATCCAAATAAGCCAGCACCTACTGAAAGTTTTTAAATCAAGATCTGCACTATTTGATACAAAGTATCTTGCAGTATTAGATCCAAATAAGCCTGCACCTACTGAAAGTTTTTAAATCAAGATCTGCACTATTTGATACAAAGTATCTTGCAATATTAGATCCAAATAAGCCTGCACCTACTGAAAGTTTTTAAATCAAGATCTGCCCTATTTGATACAAAGTATATTGCAATATTAGATCCAAATAAGCCCGCAACTACTGAAAGTTTTTAAATCAAGATCTGCACTATTTGATACAAAGTATATTGCAATATTAGATCCAAATAAGCCCGCAACTACTGAAAGTTTTTAAATCAAGATCTGCACTAATTGATACAAAGTATCTTGCAATATTTGGTCCAAATAAGCCCGTACCTACTGAAAGTTTGTAAATCAAGATCTGCACTATTTGCTACAAAGTATCTTTTGAAGTACTCGATCCAAATAAGCCAGTTTCTAAAGTTGTTTTTTTTTAAATCAAGATCTGCACTATTTGATGTATCTTGCAGTATTCGATCCAAATAAGCCAGCTCCTACAGAGTTTTTTAAAATCAAGATCCGCGCTTTTTGCTACAAAGTTTCTTGCAATATTAGATCCAGATAAGCCAGCTCTTATTGAAAACTGTCCAATCAGGATATTCACTGTTTGCTGCAAAGCATCAAGCAAAAGTAGATCAAGATCAACCAGTTAATAATAAACAATTTGTCTAGTTGGGGTCTGCACTGTTTGCTAAGTCTTTAGCAGTAGGTTGTAGTATTTTTTTAGGTCTCATTTAAATTGTCAACTGTAGTACGGGACATTAATTAATGTAGAAGTAAAGGGTTAAATACAGAAATAGATATATTTTTGGTGTAAATATTGAATGAATCAGTTGTGACTAACACAAAAACCTGTAGGTTGATATATGTTAAGATTACTGGCATGCACTAAGGTAATATTGTACTTCCTATCATATGATATATGTTGATTGGCATATTTTCTAATATGTGATACTGACTTTTCATTTTGAACATACATGATACTCTCAGGAATGCAGATTTATATTTCACCACTAAACATGACAACAAGTAATATTATAAAAGTAATCCATAAAGTTGATTTAAACGACAGCTGTGTGAACAATTTGCAAGAATTTTTGGAGTGAGTTGTTTTTTTCTGTGATTGTTCTCCAGAAATGTGGTAGGTGTATTTTTATGGGTTCCTAGATTTAGAATATTTTGTATGTTTGTGTTTGTATTCTCTTAAGATATTATTTTATCTATTTATATATAATGCCAGTGTGCATTGTGTGGACATGCATACATGTGAACTCTCCCACTTTTGGAGGGATACTCTTTTTTAAGGTTCAAAATTATTTGAAAATGAGGCGTGTAAATTTAAACATTTTGAGAAATCTCCATACCTGGAAATTGATCATTTTCTTCTTTGTTAATATGAAAATAACAAATCTCCCTCTTTGCAAGTGAAAATCTTCTACTTTTGCTTCAGAAAAAGTTTTGCAGGTGGACATGGTGTTTTAGAATGTGAGGCCATACCTAATACTCTCATTTATTTTGATTATTGTGTACTTTTTGAGAAATACTTTTTTCTTTTAACATACACAGGACAAGACCTGGTAGCACAATCAGTAGAGCGTCGGCTCCAGGTACGGGAGGCCCCGGGTTCGATCCCAGGCCGCAACATACCAAAGTCGTTAAAAATGGTAGTGGTATAGCTCCCTTGCTAACGCTCAAGCAAATATAAGGGTAGTTCCACAACTGGTTGGCCCGGTGTCAGGATAATGTGACTGGGTGTGGTATCATGCCAGGTGTTCATGGCATGTTATACACAGTGAAGGCAGCACTATATCTGCTTCAAGTAGACACCGTCTCCAGATAACTGAAATACTGTTGGTGGGACGATAAACCCAATAAACAATAACATACATAGGCTTCGACAAAACCTGGTGAACAGTGGCCCGCGTCCACCAAAATCTCTGTTGGGCCATTAAATTTAAATGGACTGAGGGTCCACCCGAATTTTCAGCCACATCATTTTCGAAATTCTGAATTATTATGACACATATATACTCAACTAAACTTAACAAGCATTATAGCTATTTACTGAACCCAACCTCTCAGTTAGCTTACCAACATTTTGTGTCAAAATGCCAGAATGATACTGGTCTGGTAAAATTTGATCTGGTCATGAGATATTGCCAGCTTGCTTGACACGAAGTCCTGTGTTTTTAAATTTCTTTCGTGAAGATTACATACATGTACATTATCATGTATATAAGCTCTTTTTGTCATTTTTGACTCTTTCATTGTCTATATTTTTCTCTCTCTTCAGTTGTTCACTGTTTAATTTCTCCATTCTGTTCAGTTTTATTTAGTACAACGCTATTTTGTTTCTTTTTTTTTCTGTCTGTTTATTCCATAAAACAGCAACAGCTGCATTTTTCATAGGTTTTGCAGGAATGAAAGCGATGCAGTTCAGATCAATATTAATGTAAAAAACAGTATATTTTATATTTGTATAAAATACATTGTAATGGTACAAGTTGTCTTTATGAACAGCAAGTTCTTACAAAAACAAGACCTTGAATATTTTATGGTTTTCAGCACTGAAAATAGTAAGGCAAGTAGCTGCTTTTTTAATTTTTAGAAATACTTCTTTGAAATTTACAATTTATTTAGACAAAAAGAGTATAGTCTGCTACAGGGGCAAAGGGGTTTGATAGAGTTGTAAGAATCTGAAGGGAAAGTCTGGAAAATCCTTTGTAGGAAATCTGGTCAAAAAGTTATACAACGAGCTTTGGGCCTCTTCTGTCCGCTATCAAATATACAAGGTGGGTAGCTGCGTCTCTATCAAATGTACAAGGTGCGTAGCTGCCTGCACGCAGAATACGCAGCTGTGTAAACAGTGTCCTCAAAGAATGAAAACATAAAAAGAATTCGGCACCCACTTTTTTTGGTATGATGCAATCTTTTTACATTTTATTCTTGTATTTCAATTAGATGTTCTTAATTCCCTCTTTATGATGATCTCACCTGTGTAGAGGGATCTATACAAAATTGCAACTTTTGTATTGCCTTCACACTCAAAACACAACATTTTCATGAAGCATGCTGCCACTACTCCCTAGCTGCGATGAGTACACATCAAATCATGGCTAGCTACGCCCCTGTATACATTGTAATTGTACATGTCCTCATCTTTCTGCTCTGTCAGCATCAAAGGTGTGGCAGTTCTCAGGGACTTGTGCATCTAAAACCACATTCAATTCCCTATACTTCCTAACTCCAACACCTTGTCTTGCTAAATTGGATAAGCCTTCTTTCATCATTACACATATGCATCCAAAAACCTTCATGTTTCTCATACATAGTTTTTTTTTGCAGAGTCTTGTCTCCCACAACTTTAACCTGGCTCTGTATCTTTTCATTCTGAATGGGGAAGCATTATATCTTAGTACCTGTACACATGTACACCTATTGATGTATCAGCAGGAGACTTATAACTAGGTTTTATACTTTACAGGAGATGGTAAAAATTCGAACATTTTAGTTATAAATATAAAATTTACCCTGTATTCTGTTAAAACCATGTTGTTTTTTGCATTTGTTATATATAGAGTTATTTAGTTTTTGTGCAAAAAGATGTATTTTTATCGCATGATTCCCCTTGTTTTCCATACATATTTTGTTATATTACACTAGTGTAATACAGCTTTTGATTGTTGCCGTCACCGATATCATCATAATGCAGATTGTCTCATATCACTATTGCACTACGTATTGTTGTTAAAATATCGTAAAATATTATATTGGCAATTTAAATTATGTGATAAAAAATCTCTGACACTCATTGTCATTTTATACAAACATTTATAACACTCGTCCAGGAAAAAATGATAGTAAGCTCGACATAGGTTCACCTACTATTACTTTTCCTAAACTTGTTTAATAACTGTTTGTGTTAAATGACAGCTGATGTCACATCCTCTATTTATTATATTTTTTTTAGTCTTCCATTGAGCTATATCAATATGCATCTCAGATATGACAGTCTTCTGTTGAGCTCTATATAAATATGCATCTCAGATAATTATGATAGTCTTCCATTGAGCTCTATATCAATATGTATCTCAGATACGATAATCTTCTATTGAACTATATCAATATGCATCTCAGATATGATAGTCTTTCGTTGAGCTATATCAATATGTATCTCAGATATGAAAGTCTTCCGTTGAGCTATATCAATATGCATCTCAGATATGCAATGCTCTCTATCATAATTCTTAGCTTATATTTATCACTTTCTCATACAATCCACCATTGTCAACTTTCTGTTGATTGTCAACATTGTCTGTTTATTAAGAAAGCTGCTCCTTCATCAATTTTCAGACACGATCATGTACATCCTTTTCCCATCCCTTCTGATATATATAATCACTGGTTAATTGCTTTTCCCTTTCTTAGTACATGTCTCTACGTTTCTCTCTTTCTGTCTTCCAAGATTACACTCTGGCAATCGTAGACTGTGCAGGTTTCAGCGTCACTATGCATCTGAACAGCAGCTTCTGCAGTTTGATATTTTTAGTGCTTCTTTGCAGTCTAGAGATTCTTCGAGCATTTTCCAGCCGCGAAGAAACAAGCCACTCATGTTATATATGTTTACTTCCTTCTTATATCTTGCAAGAACAACAATAACAGCAACAGCAACAAAGCGGAATCCATTGCTGGGGGGTCAAAGCTTGTTACTTGGAAGGTTGCTGGTTCGAGCCTCAGAACATCTCTGACATCAGACGTGTCCTTGGGCAACACATAATTCATGCATTGTAACTGTTGTATGTAGAAACTGTGTGAGTACATATTGTATTCAGGCAGTGAAAAGTTCACAAGAAAAAGTACAAGAAAGAATTTTTATCCTAATCAATGAAAGGTTAAACTACCAACAACGACCTGAAAATATCTACTTCAGTCATTCATATATCTCGCAGCAAAGCCAGATCCTGATCCGACAGATGGCTGATCTTGATCTGTACTTTATATGCATTGATTTAAGCTGGATCCATACTTTATATGCATTGATTTAAGCTGGATCCATACTTTATATGCATTGATTTAAGCTGGATCCATACTTTATATGCATTGATTTAAGCTGGATCCACACTTTATAGGCATTGATTTGGGATGGATCCATACTTTATATGCATTGATTTGAGCTAAATCCATTACTTTATATGCATTGATTTAAGCTGGATACATACTTTATATGCATTGATTTGAGCTAAATCCATACTTTATATGCATTGATTTGGGATGAATCCATACTTTATATGCATTGATTTGAGCTGCATCCATACTTTATATGCATTAATTTAATATGGATCCACACTTTATATGCATTGATTTGAGCTGGATCCACACTTTATGTGCATTGTTGGAGCTGGATCCATACTTTATATGCATTGATTTAAGCTGGATCCATACTTTATATGCATTGATTTGAGCTGGATCCATACTTTATATGCATTGATTTGAGCTGGATCAACACTTTATATGCATTGATTTAATATGGATCCAAACTTTAAAGGCATTGATTTAATATGGATCCATACTTTATATGAAATGATTTAAGCAGGATCCACACTTTATAGGCATTAATTTGATCCAGATCCACACCTTATAGGCATTGATTTAAGCTGGATCTATACTTAATATGCTTTGACTTGTGATGGATCCACACT
This sequence comes from Sinonovacula constricta, assembly GCA_007844125.1. Classification (NCBI taxonomy): domain Eukaryota; kingdom Metazoa; phylum Mollusca; class Bivalvia; order Cardiida; family Solecurtidae; genus Sinonovacula; species Sinonovacula constricta. The sequence goes on along the minus strand of CM017569.1, from coordinate 43,441,733 downwards.
TTATATGCCTTGATTTGTGATGGATCCACACTTTATACCTGGTATTGATTTGATCCAGATCCACACTTTGTATTGATCAGTTCTTTCTGTGCAGGTTAAGAGTCTCACATCATTACACAAGCATACCTTTCATACATATTCATGGTTTACCTGAATAATCTTGTAATGCCTTCTGTTGCTGCTGCTGCCATTTCTGAGTGTGTTTTTTTTCTTCCGCTCAATCTACAATACTTGGGTGTGTAATTGGTGCCATATGGGCTTGTCTGCACAACTCCAGATAGGAGGGAACTTTTTTGTGCTCAGTCCTTTAATTCTTCATTAATCCCTGTAGAAATAGTTCTCATCCACGATTTCCATTAGCAACTGATTGTTGATTTAAATTGTCAGTTAAATTTTTGTAGAATTGTATTGTTTTTTCCAGACATTTCTACACAAGTTAGCATCATTAGCAGTTTTACACCTGGTATAATTGGTTACTTTTGGAAAAGTTCTCGTGTTTTCGTTACTAATGAAAACCCTGCACAGGAGAAAATGTAACAGTGTGCTTACATGTGAACTTTTTCTCAGGCCAAAGTGGGAGATTTGTTATTTTCATATAAATAAAGAAGGTACATGTAGTTAGTTGTCCTAGTAGGAAGATTTCTGAAAATGTGTAAAACACACTTCATTTTCAAATAATTTTGAATCTTAAAAGTGGGAGTCTCCCTCCAAAAGTGGGAAAGTTCACATGTATGAATGTGACAATTTGATGAGTACAACATTTTAGAGTTTATTTAAGAACTATGGGATATATTGCTAAATCCAGTCAGATTTTACAAACCAGTTCTGGAGCTCTTGGGTTATATATAAATATACATTTAAAATGTGAGTCAGAGTGGGTTTTCTGTTACTGAAAACTGAAGAATTTCTTTGAATTTCTGAGTATTTTATAAGATAAAAGAAAATGGCTTTCATAAATAAAATCTTTTAACTGGATAAATTTACCAATATCTTAGTGTTTGTTTGTTTGTTTTTCATGTTAAAGAAATGTATTGGTTTTTGTGAGAGAAAAAAAACACACACCCTAGTATTATTAATTGAATTGACACAGATATGTTTTACTTTTTCATCCTAATTTCTTTGTTCTGATTGTCTGCTATTTGTCCATCTAGGAGTTGTTAAACTATAATATGATAAAACTGTCAGACTTAATAATCACATGTTCCAGTATCTTTAAAAATAAATCCAACACTTTTGTACAAGCTAATTTTTTAAAGGTTGTTTTACTGTCATTTTCTTGCACTACCTGTCTTTTTTTTATCTTTACTTAAAAAAATATACAAAATGTCTAGCCCTTCATTGCAGGCGCGTTTCTGCCATTACGCACTTTACGCACGTGCGTAACCTCCGTTCGAAAATTCGGGAATCTAAAAGTACCAAAAACACTGAGAAAGTCGATGCATAACCCGGGTTAGGAATGATATATTTTATTTCCGTAGTTTTTGTGATATAAAATCTTTTTAACACCAATAATCAAGTTAAAAAGGTTTAAAATGATTAAACTTATACCCGTCAGGAATTTATATTCATTCATATTTTCATATAGTCGTTCATATTTTGCGTTAAGTTCCTCGCATTTCCGCATTTTACATGCTATTCATTAGAAAAGAACCAAATGTATTCACAAGTATTACTACAAAAGTGATTTCCCTTGTAATTGTGCGTAACTTCAAAAACGGCCCAGATACGCGCCTGCTTCATTGAGTATTCTTAATGAATTTCAATTACTTAAGGCATAACTTAATAATTTTGCTTATGTATAAAAAATGATGTTTTGAACCCGTTGCTAAGTTACAGTACATAGTATATATATATATATAACCATTCTTTGGCTCAAATTCAAGACTTTTGTGTAAAATCAAAATGTCATTTAAAAAAAAAGTACTGCATTGTCAAACTTTAATATCAAGGACAATGTTTAAAATTATTTTTCACTGAACATGGCAGCTTAATTAGTAGAACAAACAAAATTATTTAATTATGGTCAAAAATTTAAACAACAGAATCCTGTATCATATTGTCTGATTGGTTACCCCATTTCTCATTTGATTAATCAATTAAATTGAATTACCCAATTAAAGCTTTCTTTCACATGATCCTGCAGCTTTCTTCATTTGGAAGTTACAGTTAATAATTGCATCTTAGATAATGGCTTAAATTCATTATAATTGCAAGGTTAAAGATTTATCTGCATATACATCATCATGTAGTTCCTGACTAACCTTGGGCGGGCCATTGCAAACTTTAGTTACTGATTGGTTAAAGGCGCCTGTCAATCATTACCTGAGGAAGGGTCAATTAACATGTTGTAAGGCGAGAGAATTATTGGCAAATACATCATCATGTAGTATCTGCTGTCTGGATCAAAACTATTTACTAAGGCCTGACTTATCTAAGCTTGGCATTTTGGACATCTGTATAAGTTAATCAATTGAAACGTGACTTTATTGGATGATTTGGTTTGTTATTGTAGATATCAGATAGGTGTAACCAATCAGACATTAGTGGATAGTGTTCTGTTAATAATCCTTCAATGCATGTAGGTCCTTTCAGTTGGATTATTTGGTTTTTATGCTTGTGCTTTTTGGAGTGTATGCTAATTTTTTTTCCATTCAAGTGATACTTGGCTTTACCATCAACTAACACCTCCATTTTGTTGTTTAAGTAACACATCTCTTAAAATATTTAAATTGATTTTAAGCTAATATTTATTTAAATGTTAGAAACGTCAATGTTTTAAATAGCACCTTCTGCAAAAGAACAGGGAATAAAGTCCAAGAATTTTAACTGAAAGTACCTACCTACTGTTTGTACTACCTTGGACATTATGTAATAAGGGAGACAATTTCCATTTTATAAATGTACCTTATTACTGAAGTAGGAGTTTTGGAATGTTTTAAGTTTTACATCACAAATTCTTCTTATTGCTTAGATATGAGCATATAAGGTAACCAGGATCTGATTGAAAAAAATTGACTTAACAGTGGTTTCATTTAATATCAACTTGTATTGTAAAATCAGATGTTGATAAATATACTCTCACACAACCTGTAAGTTAATTTTCATGTTTTTTAACCTTTAACTATGGATCTCAGGTGTCACATATTTATAAAGAAAGAATCTAAGTGTTCTTTCTCTCTTAAACTAAGAAATTTCCTTAAATAAATTCATGCACTAAAAAATGTTCTCAGTTTGAATGATTTTATAAATTAAATTTAAGACATTTACTCAGTGTCCCATATAAGGGCAGTAGAGCTCCTGCTAAATTCTTTATTTCTTCTCCAAACCCCTTGTACCTGGTACTCATTAGAATCGCCTCAATCAGACAATTCTAATGAGTACTAGCAATATAGGGTTTGGTTGAGAACTATGGAATTTAGGGAGTCATAGTAACACCTTTATTTCTCCTCCAAACCCTTTATACCTGGTACTTATCAAAATCATCTCGTTCAGACAATTCTAATGAGTACTAGCAATATAGGGTTTGGTTGAGAACTATGGGATTTAGGGAGTCATAGTAACACCTTTATTTCTCCTCCAAACCCTTTATACCTGGTACTTATCAAAATCATCTCGTTCAGACAATTCTAATGAGTACTAGCAATATAGGGTTTGGTTGAGAATTATGGGATATAGGGAGTCTTAGTAACACCCTTATTTCTCCTCCAAACCCTTTATACCTGGTACTTATCAAAATCATCTCGTTCAGACAATTCTAATGAGTACCAGCATTATAAGGTTTAGATGAGAATAATGGGATATATTGTAACACAAAACTAGTTTCCACTTCTCTTGTCTGGAGCTCTGATTTACTTATATCATAGGAAATATTTCCAGATTTAAAAACATGTCTTCGTTTAAGCCAGAAATAAAGATTGAATACAACCTCAGGGGTTATGAAAATATTCTGAGCCTCATTCAGATATTCTAAAAGCGTTTAATTGGTCACATTCAAATTCCTATCCAAATCTGACCAATTAAATTCTTAGAATTATACTCTTAACAATACATTGACCTTGAAGCAAATTTTCTTTGGAAAGTATTTTCCGTTTTAACCTTGGTTGCAGCAAGATATATCCACGTACATGTTTGGATGACTCAACTGGAAGCTGGGTGCAGCATTGGTCTATAAATTGTTAGACATTTATTACATTAGACATATGTTCCTCTTACATACCGGCTCATACTTCCCAACATAATATCAGACTGCTATGGTGCTTTAGAAGCTTTGTGTAGATAAACAACACAAGTTTCAACAATATCTTTTACTGTCTATCTGCTTTCATTGATATCTTTATATATCTATGATAAAGCTTTTACTAAGATAGGTTTGGACAAAAAATATATGATCATAGGACACGTGATGCTAATGATGGAGCGGTAGTTATTTACAGATATTGATAAAGTCTGCTTTATATTTTTGTCATTTATGGAATACTAATGTATAAGCAACATTTACAGAACAAGTATAGGCCAATATTGAAGTTCCATAGCAACAAGCTTTAATGGTTTCATGAAAAGTATTATGTTCTATATTATATAGAATATAAGGAGCCTTGGACAATTAATGGAAAGACTGCAGTCCAGTTTATAACAGAAACTGAAGAGATGGCGTCTCATTGACTCTGGATAGGATACTACAAGTCACTGTGGCAACCATCAGAAACAAACTGATGCCCTGCCAGCTTGAGGGAGTTCCAAGATAAGGGGCAAAACTCCAGATGATGGGTGGGAGATCAGCTGATAAAGATTAAAGATAAAGATTTAAAGCTGTCCTAGGACTGTATATTGACACATCTTGTATGTAAAAATGTGGATTTTGCCATATCACATTTGTACAGTTATGTCCCTTTGATACCATGCTATGTTTTATTCAGTTTAATGGGAACATGTTCTTTATTATTCCTTTTATTGTGTATATGGAAAATGCTGGGTTATTGTTGAATAATGAAAATTTTATCAGACGAGGCTGAGACAAATCTAACTCCAGAGGCTTGCCAATATAATTATAATTATTCTAAAGTTGTGCATAACAGGTTTGCTCTTTCTTCAATGACAAATGTCACCGAAAAGACTTTAGTTCCACAAACATGTATTTCCTTTTTTAAATAATTATTTTTACCTTGAAGGCCTAATAAGAATCTAAGATATTTTTTTCTGATCTAAACTAAGAAATTTTCTTCGATACTGAAATATTTCCTTAGATTTGAGACGAACATATTTTAATAAGTTTCATAGGTGAAAAAAATTAATGAAAAAAAATTGTGTGTGTGTGGGATGTTTTTCAAAATTTAAGAATATTGCTTTGTTTAAGTAAGGAAAAAAGGCTATATATGGATGAACCCCCCTGGATGATGTAACTTTTACACTTACACTAAGTAATAGTGATAAGGCATTGAACCACAAGTCTTCCCCTCTTGTGAGATTTTTTTTACAAGACCGACCGTACCATGCTTTTGTGATGATAAGTTGAGTGTAGAAATGAGAAGCTATGCAGATAGTTGTGTCATTTTTAGGTTCGACATCTCATCTCTCTTTCAGTTATTTGCAGACACTGCTCACTTAAAGCAGATATAGTGCTGCTTCCACTGTGTTAACATGAATTGAACATAACAATACTAAACCAAGTCATGACAAGTTCATGACACTAGACCAGGCAGTCATAGAACTGCTTGTTTAAGCTCATCTTATGCGAAGCAAGAAAGCTAAACCATCATGTTTAGGAACGCTATGGTCTGTTATAGTAGAGGATCAAACCTTGCACCTTCTTTATTTGGAGCCAACACTAGACCTTCTGAGCTACAAGCTGCTAAGCCAGATATTTCACTATCAAAATTTCTGACAGGCCAGGGCATCAAACCTTTGACGTTACTCTTCTAACTGCTTAGCCTCTCATCCCGTGGGTTCGAGTCCCATTCGGGACAAAGGACTTTATGTGGGAAAGTCTTCCAGCTGACTTGCTGTGCACTGGTGGTTCTTCCCAGACATGTGTTTGTGGTCTTCCTCCCACAAAAAGCTGGACGTTGCTGTAATGATCCTAATTGGTCGCTACAATCTATTTTAAAAAAACAACAACAACAAACCTTTGCCAGACATCTCCTAAGGCTGAGAAATGGACTTCCTTCATTTCCAGGATGGTTTTCTAAAATTAAACAAAAAAGTGTAAATCATTGAATGGAGCATACATCGTCTGCTTGATTGCCTGATTAAGTGTCTGGAGAATAAGGTTCCTGATATTCTAGTATGGTGCCAAGAGTTTAATGGAGTTAAAAGGGTAGCATCAGTGTATCAAAGCATGTGCACTGTCTAGCTATGGCATTTTCAATTATCTCTGGATTACTACATGTTTTTGGGTGGGATTCTGAAACCTCACCTGCTGCCATAAGCATGTTCAGCCATCTCAACTTCTTACAATAGTCCTGATGGAGAAAGAACGCAGAAAATTGTCCGAGTAGCACCACTGGCACACAACAAGCCAGCTGGATGGCTTGACAACATAATAGATGACAGTTGTCAGCCTTACTAGAAGTTAAACACAGAGGATAGGGGACTCAAAGTTAGTGACAGTCCTGCAAGCACAGTGCTATTTACGGCTTCAGAAATTGCACATTATATGACAATGAGAGTCTTGTTTATCAAACTGCCATACATATTTTTGGGGTTAGATGTACCCTTCCATCTCAAACATACCATTTCAATTTACAAGACATCGTCCGAAGGTTAAGGGTCAACAACTAAGGCTGGTTGACCCACTTTATCGTAGGAGAGTAGGTCGCTCATTATCATCCTAAGTTGGTTGCATTTTATAATCACATGTGCCGGGCGCCCATGGCGTAGTGGTAGAGTCACTGATTTGTAACTGCTCTGACAGCTTAGCCTCTCACCGCTTGGGTTAAAGATGGGTTAGGGACTGAATGTGAGAAGGTCTTCAGACGTTTGTCTGTAGTTTTCCTCCACCAACAAGCTGGACGTTAATGATCATAAATGGTCGCTCCAATGTATCAAAAACAAAACATCACATGTGCATTTTGTTTAAGCAGGCTTGCCAAACTAATGTAAACATTTGATGATTTTACTTAAACAGGAATTGAATTGTGTGATGTCCCTTTGCATTTTCACATCCTATCATAGAAACACATAGTACTACCTTTTCATCACCTTGGAGACATGGATTGTCTTAAAGTGTTAAATTAGCAACTTCCTATATGATCCAGTAACATCTTAAATTGTAAGATTATCTACTTCCTATGTTGTGCAGTAACTCCTTAAATTATTAGATTAGTAACTTCCTATGTGATGCAGTAACTTCTGAAATTGTTAGATTAGCAACTTTCTATGTGATCCAGTAACATCTTAATTTGTTAGATTATCGACTTCCTATGTGGTGCAGTAACTCCTTAAATTATTAGATTAGTAACTTCCTATGTGATCCAGTAACATCTTAAATTATTAGATTATCGACTTCCTATGTGATCCAGTAACATCTTAAATTGTTAGATTATCGACTTCCTATGTGATGCAGTAACTTCTGAAATTATTAGATTAGCAACTTCCTATGTGATCCAATAACATCTTAAATTGTTAGATTATCGACTTCCTATGTGGTGCAGTAACTCCTTAAATTATTAGATTAGTAACTTCCTATGTGATCCAGTAACATCTTAAATTATTAGATTATCGACTTCCTATGTGATCCAGTAACATCTTAAATTGTTAGATTATCGACTTCCTATGTGATGCAGTAACTCCTTAAATTATTAGAATAGCAACTTCCTATGTGATGCAGTAACTTCTTAAAGTGTTAGATTAGCAACTGCACTGAAATACTGTGAATACAAACATCTTCATTTCTGTCCGACTTAACAGTCTGGCCATTGGCATCGTTATCAGAAGAAGTAAAACTCACTTCATGTAATCGAAAGAAGTAAAACTCTCTTTATAGCATTCAGTTTCTAAATGTAGCTTAAAATATTTTTATGCCAGGTGTCAGGATAATGTGAGAGAACATGGTGTATTAGGTGTGTTTTATAATGTGTTGTATTGTATATATTTGTTTTGTATAGAGTTTATATTATTTACAGAGTATAACATCTCATTGTATAGAGTTCACATTATTGGCAGAGAATAACGTCACATTGTATAAAGTTCACGTTATTTACCGAAAATAACATCTAATTGTATAGAGTTCACATTATTGGCAGAGAATAACGTCACATTGTATAAAGTTCACGTTATTTACCGAAAATAACATCTAATTGTATAGAGTTCACATTATTAACAGAAAATAAAATAATATTGTATATAGTTCATTATTTACAGAGAAAAATATCACATTGTATAGAGTTCATACTATTGACAGAGAACAAACTCTCATTATATTTGGAAAGGTTGGTACCTTATTCAAACCAGATGGGAGTTCTGAATGTTTACAGATTCGTAAATCATGGACTTTGGTTTGAGAGCTATTCTTGTCTGTTGTATGATATGTTTAGGCTCCAGTTATATATCAGGTGTACTGATATATTTATAACTTGGCATCTTCATGAAATGGCGTGATTTTCTGGGGTTTTCAGTATTTTTTATTTTTGATTTTAATTATTTAGTTATTCAAGTTGTGAAGCCAGTTTATTTATGTAAATGATAACTAATTCCATTCGTCAATCCATTTTTTTCACGCAAATGATTCAATTTGTGAAGATTGTTTATTCATGTAAATGATAGTCTATTCAATTATTAATGCCAGGTTGTTCATGTCAATCATAGTAAGTGATGCCAGGTTATCTGTGCCAGTGATAGTCTGTTCATTTCATGATTCCAGGTTAATCATGTCAATGACAGCCTATTCAATTATTGATGCCAGGTTATTTGTGTCAATGATAGTCTATACAGTTAATGATTCCATGTTAATTATGTCAATGATAGCCTATTCAATTATTGATGCCAGGTTATTTGTGCCAGTGATAGTCTATTCAGTTAATGATTCCAGGTTAATCATGTCAATGAAAGCCTATTCAATTATTGATGCCAGGTTATTTGTGTCAATGATAGTTTGTACAGTTATTGATGCCAGGTTATTTATGTCAGTGATAGTCTATTCAATTATTGATTCCACGTAATTTATGTAAATGACAGGTTATTCACTTATTCTGCCAGGTTATTATTGTAAATGATGGTTGGTACAATTTATGAAGCCAGGTTATTTATGTTTATGATAGTTTACTCAATTATTGAAGCCAGATTTTTTATAAAAATGATAGTTAATTCAATTATTGAAGCCAGGTTATTCTTGTAAATGATAGTAGCTGTTTTCAAGTTGCTTTTAATTTATATTAATATAATATTACCTTACATATTAAAGGTCACCTGTTATATTTATTTACTAAAGTAATAATCTTTTATTAATTTGAATATTTATCAGATTGTATTCCTAGTCTGAGATCTTAGGTAGGCAACCTTTCTTAAGATTCCTTTTATAGTAAACTTGGATCTTAGTAACTCGGTTTAAGTTAGAAAATTTTCAGAGTGATTTAAGAAACAAGCATAAAGCAAGATTTGTGCATCTTCTCTGGAAAAATCAAAAGAAACAATTCCTTAAATGAGAAGTGAGTTTTTTATCACTTTACGTTTATTAAGCTTTTCCTTATTGTAAAAATCAGACTAAATAAGAGTAGTTAGAGGTATATGACAGAATAAAAAAAACACACATTCAAGCAAATTATTGCTGTTTTTTTTCATCAGCACTTCAAATTAATAAATATTGCAAATTTAGGTTAAACAACTCCTTAGAAAAAGTTGTGAGGAAGAAAGTGAACTTGAATAAAATATTTATCCTAGAATATCCACAGTTAAAAATAAATTACTGATAACGTATAAATGTATGTAAAATCTATTACTTATGTAAACAAATGTTAGTAACATTTACGATTTATATTAACAAATGCATGTAAAATCTACCGTTAATATTAACAAATTTAAGCAAAATTTACTCATTTATTAACAAATATAAGTATTAAAAATGTTTACAATTTAAATATACAAATGTAAGTACATTCCTGAACGCCGACACTGCTGTATGTGAGAGGAATGAAAAACAACCTTTCTTTACAGCGTAAAACCCAGAAGTTGCTTGCCAAGAATGAAATCATGGCAGTAACTACCTTTGGCTTACACCCAACACTCAGCAATGAGTCTGTTAATACATTTCTATAGCCAGTTACTGGGAGAAAATAAACAGAAAAATGAGAATCATATTCCTAATTAGCACATGTACTAATAATTACGAGCTTAATTAGCACACATAAAAAATGTGTAAAGGAATGTTGACCCAGAATCATTCTGGATGGTTGAGATATAATGAAAAACAAGCAATGTTGTTGTATTTAAATCCCAGGTTATTGCTTGTTAAACAGCATGAGAAACAGACTTTTTGAGGCAATCATGTTTTATATAGATATGAGATTAAATGTCTTTAGTACTGGTTTTTAAGTAATCATCCTCACCATTATCATCATCATCATCATCACCACCACCTTCATCATCAACATTATCAACACCATCTTCATTACCTTCAACTATAACTATATGTATATGTATATATATATATATATAATCATTTACAGAACATTAATATAATCATTTGGTCAACAAAATATTAAAAAAATAAAATAATTCACAAAACATTTAAAAAATATAAATCGATTTGATAAACATTTGTAAAGTAAAATAATTTTTATGAGCATTATTCAAAAAACATTGCTATAGTAAAATCATTTTGATAAACATATAAACATTATTCACAAAACATTAATATAATGAAATCATTTTTGTGAACATTATCCATAAAACATAAATAGGATGTATTCTTTTTTGTGTGACTATTAATCACAAAACAGCATGCAAAGACAGACTCTAGCACAGGACCTTCATATACATGTCTGTTGCAGTTTTTGCCGGCTCACAATCTGTTGGTGAAGGATGCTGAAGCACCTGGAATGTTGACATGTAGCAGACGTGGCATACCATGTCATCTATAGTTGTAGAGTTCTTCTATACCTTAAATTACAAAAAGGGGGTTAACCTCACTGTTACCTCATAGGTAGAGTTTTGGCCCTTAGTTTTATACTTTCATTTATAGTTCATCTATCATTTTGAAAATTCTCTTGACTGTTGTTTTTATTTAAAAGAGATAAAATAATTTTAATAAATGTATGTTCAACTTGTAATAATAGATAATAACTTGTAATTTAGGGCTCAACCAGTCTACACATAAACCCTTAGGCATCCAGATTCTGCTAATGATTGTGAATGGTTTGTAAAGGCGTAAAATGGCGTATACTTGCAGGAAAGGGTTAAAAATAAAGTGTTCAAGTCCAGACAGAGAAATGCCACAATCTTAAATAAAGTTAGCTTGTGACAACATTGTTTTGCAATACAATGCATGTTGCAGTAAAGTGAGTTTATTGCAATAGATTATATTGCAATAGTTTTTACCATTGATGCATATTGTAATAATGCCTATAGCGATTATATGAAAACCATCTCCAGATAACTAAAAATACTTTTGATGGGACGATAAACCAAATAAACAATGATTGAATGGAAGTTTTATGATGTGGTCTACCATGCAAAGCCTGTGCATCTGCTATGCTGGTGGCATATAGATAAATAGTGCAGGAGTTCTGACACCTTTGAACAAGTAGTTTTGCATAAATTTTATGAACATTTACTGTATTCTGTTTCCCAGGGGCAGCATATGCACCTAGAATTTTTATTATGATGGATTATAGTATTGCCAAGTTGCTAGAATGTCTGATGTTTTTCATTTTGTATTTTCAAACTGCCCTTTGCATGGTTGATATAAGTGTTGATTTATATATACATGATTATAAGGCTTATTAATAGGGCGCTGCATGTGTGTGAATTTGGTGTATTAATTGGCGCTGTTTTGGAGAGCTGTGCATCTTATGGAATGCATTTTTTTATTGGGACGAAAGTATTGTGGGCAGTAACAAGAAATCTCAACTGTTCTGTGAGACCTATTTCAGAGAAAAGGACAGAGTATTACGCTTTTTGCAGTGTAGCTTGCAATTATAAAAAGGTAGCCGGCTGTTCTGGGAGATCTTTCTTAAGAAAAGAAACCAAGTATGCCAATGTTAACAATACACCTTGCAATTACAGATGTAGCAGACAACAAAGAAGAAAGCAGAACTGATAGTCTAGCTTCCATTAGCGATACATTCGTTACTCTCGAATATTTATATAATGAATCAACAGTGTAAGAGAGTGTTTAGTTCTCAGAATAGTCTTTTTGTTTAAAGCACGTGCTCTCTGCTGCTCTTTTGGGTGTGTCACTTCTCTGCTGTTTTCTGTATACATACAAGAATAGTTGACACAAAAAGTGGAAGAGGTAAAGTGATTAAAGCAATATGGGAGCAAGTAACTAGGACATTTGAAACAATATGGTTTTTATTTGAAAGTATACTATAAATCTCGAGAAAATGTATGTATAAAATAGCTTATAACAAAATAAAAAGCAGAACCCTTCACCATTTAAATAGGTTTTCTAGGATGTTACATATGTGTATGTTACATATGTAGAAAAAAGTTGCAAAATTATTATAATTTACTATTAAACTAAAGCGTACAAGCAGAAATTGCACATGTGCAGCAGCCTCACATTACACAAATAAGTATTGTTCAGATAGTATTTTTCTCAAATGTAGTAAGTGTTTTCTTGTTCAGTATCTTATTATTATTTTTTTTCAAAAATATTTTGAAATTAACAGACACCCAAAAATCAATAAAAAGATAAATAAATAAAAGAGAATACTAATATTTACCGAATTTGGACCCGTATTTTATCAAGTTAAGAAAGTCTGCAAAACAAATTTTCCCCATGTGCAAATATCCGTGAGCATTCCATATATCGGCGTCGCGCTCCAGCGTGTCCCCAATGATAATAGGCTTATGAATGGGAAGCAGCGTTTGTTGGGGGTGAAGGGGTATTCGCTAGACTTTGACGTACAATTTTTATTTTCAATATCTTCTTTTCCTTTTTAACCCTAACCATTGTAGGAGAACAGGTCTTACTACATGTAAATACTGTTGTTTGACTAACATGTACGTGTAGTTATCAACAAGCACAGGTGCACAAGCATGTATTCTACCAAGGTACGCTGACATAGGAATTCTTCCACAATTGAAAATGATATGGATCACATTTTTGGACATGGTAATATTAGTTTAACCTCACCTGAATGATGTTCCAGGAGTTATTGTTCTAATTTATTTTGGCTGTAGAGGGAAGGTCATCAACAGTGCATAGGGTCAGCTATAATAATGATTAGATAGGGTTTGGCTCTAGTATAGCATTCATTAAAGGTGGTATCCGACAGTTGGCCTAAAATGATGATTAGATACAGTTTGGCTCTAGTATAGCATTTATTAAAGGTGGTATCCAACAGTTGGCCTAAAATAATGATTAGATACAGTTTGGCTCTAGTATAACATTCATTAAAGGTGGTATCCAACAGTTGGCCTAAAATGATGATTAGATACAGTTTGGCTCTAGTATAGCATTCATTAAAGGTGGTATTCGACAGTTGGCCTAAAATAATGATTAGATACAGTTTGGCTCTAGTATAGCATTCATTAAAGGTGGTATCCAACAGTTGGCCTAAAATAATGATTAGATACAGTTTGGCTCTAGTATAGCATTCATTAAAGGTGGTATCCGACAGTTGGCCTAAAATGATGATTAGATACAGTTTGGCTCTAGTATAGCATTCATTAAAGGTGGTATCCGACAGTTGGCCTAAAATGATGATTAGATACAGTTTGGCTCTATCACAAAATGCATTAAAGGTGGTATCTGAAAAGTGCCTATATTAAATAAATGAAATTATATGTATATCTTTAATCTGTTTTGGAAAATTTAGGCATACTTTCTGTATAAGCTCACTCTGTAGTCCAAGAAAAAACAATCTGGAACACTGCCTCAGTTGTCAGACAGTACAAGTTACACATGGAATGAATCACACCAAATGTTCATGCTTTCTAAATATATATAAAATAAGCTTGATTTTGTTTGTTTAAAAATAGAATGGCTCTGATAAATGAAGGTTATAGCATGTTTGTAATTTTAAGTGGGGAGTAAATTCCTTCACTTTTTATAAAGATGTAGGACATCTACACATATAAACAGCATTCTGTGGAATCTTTAAAGTTATAAATAATTAATTTCGAGCATGTAATTGGGAAAAATGGTCCAAACTGTTGAACTCCTCTGACTGCTTAGCCTCTCACCGCGTGGGTTCGAGTCCCATTCGGGCCGAAGGACCTAATGCAGGAAGGTCTTTCAGCTGACCTGCGTTGCGCCGATGGTTCTACCCAGACATTTGTTTGAGGTCTTCCTCCACCAAAATAGCTGGACATCGCTATAATGATCATAACTGGTAGCTGAGATGTATTTCGAAAACAAAACTGTTAGATAGCACCTTCAAATAATTTGGCTCTACTATAGCAATAGTTAAATGTCATATGGTCTGGCTCTATCAAAGAATTCATTAAAGGTCATTTTTTTAGAAAAATAAAAAAAATTCTTTCATTGTATGAACTGTTAAAATATGATGACAAACAGATAGACACATTATGTACTTGTTTAGTTTGTTTTATAGGGGAATATATTCAGTGTTAAATTCTATAATATGTATTCTTAACTACCATAAAATGTAAACTTTCTTTAAAGGCTGTTCAATAAAATTTAACTATTTTTACAGAAAAACAACAGTGTTAATTGCCACTGATTTGATTAACGGCTGCAATTGTGAGCTTAGCCTCCACTTTACATTTTACAGAAACAATTTGTTGTGAACAAGTTTGCATAACGCCAGTTATTCTACCCTGAATATAATATCTTTCAATTAAGTCAACAATCTTGGAGGGGCAATTCAAAACTTTAAGTCAACAATTTTGGGGGGGCAATTCAAAAATTTAGGTCAACAACAATGTAGAGGTAATTCAAAACTTTGTCAACAATCTTGGAGGGGCAATTCAAAACTTTAAGTCAACAACAATGGAGGGGCAATTCAAAATTTTAAGTCAACAGCAATGGAGGGATAATTAAAAACTTTAAGTCAACAACCTTTGAGGGACAATTCAAAACTTTAAGACAACAATCTTGGAGGGACAATTCAAAACTTTAAGTCAACAACCTTGGAGGGACAATTCAAAACTTTAAGTCAACAACCTTGGGGGCGCAATTTAAAACCTTTAAGTCAACAACCATGGAGGTGCAATTCAAAATTTTTGGATGATAATATCTCCAGTAGCTAAGTGCTAAAGGTTATTGGCTTCCACGCTGAAGCGCAGCACCCTTTATGGAATGCTTTAGAAATTTGGTAGTATGCTGTTGTCATAGCTATCATATCATTCAGAACTCCTCAGCAGTTTCTGTACAAGTTTACTTCATAAAAATGTCCAAGGTGTTGCGAGTGGTTATAGGGTTTGTACCGCTTTAACTTCTTACAATATATATTATGTACTGATTTTTTGGCAACTTCGAACGACATGGGTTAAGCTGGCTTTATTCTCACCCAATAGCAGTGCTGTTCAAGGGTTTAAAGATTATAATTTGTTCAATATTTCTTAAAAGATTGATTGCATTATTAAATGAGTTGTTTGATACATTTAGACAATATGTAATACAAAAGTTGCAGCATATATTATATCTATGTCAAGACCAATTGTTTGATTATGTCTTTAGCACTCTTAAAGTCAAAGCACTCATTGAATGTCTGGTATTGTTTTATTTTTAACATATTTTGCTTTGCATCTTTGCTTTTCTTGTTTTCATAATGTTAAATGTCTACCAGAGGTTAATGCTTTTCTTGTTTTCATAATGTTAAATGTATACCAGAGGTTAATGCTTTTCTTGTTTTCATAATGTTAAATGTCTACCAGAGGTTAATGCTTTTCTTGTTTTCATAATGTTAAATGTCTACCAGAGGTTAATGCTTTTCTTGTTTTCATAATGTTAAATGTCTACCAGAGGTTACGTATCTAATTGGTTTGCACAAAGTGACCCTGGAATGAAACAGAGATGGACAACCAAAAAATTAATAAGTCGCAGGTTTGATCATCTCATTCAGCAACTACATACCGACTGTATCTAATGATGGTAATACCTTTATACCTCCAAAGCAATAAGGGCAACAACAAATTTGCCTGGTGATAAAGCATTGGCTCAAAAGGTTCAAACTAGGGCTGCTACACACTGGGCCTGGTAGCTCAATCAGTAGAGTATTAGCGCCAGGTAAGGGAGGCCCCGGGTTTGATCCTGAGCCGCAAAATAACAAAGTCATTTAAAATGGTAGTGGTATAACTATCTTGCAAATGTTCAAGCATATATATGGGTAGTTTCATGATTGGTTGACCCATTGTCAGGATAGTGGGACAGGGTATGATGTCATACAAGGCGTTCATGGCATGCTATACATAGTAAAGGTACTAAGTGGACAAAATCTCCAAGTGTATGAAATACTGATAGTTGGACAATAAACTCAGCAGACTTTATTTCTACCTGGATAAACTGCAGCAATTTAGGGTCTTCCACCACATATAACATGTATATGTACTACAAAAAATAACATCATGTCTCTGCATGGTAGTTATTTATGTCTTCAAAAAAACAAACCCTGCTCATCTCAGCCCACCTCAGCTCACCTCAGCTCACCTCAGTTGTAGAGTCAGAAAAACAATACCAGAGAATTATTGACATTTTCTGTAAGTGCCTGTTGTTTATTTCAAATAAATCCTTATCTGCTCACTGTTCTTAATTAATGTCGCAGACGTTGGGCTTTTGTGACTGTCGAATGGCTTCCTAATGGAGCATCTTCCATTATTGTGATTGGCTGAAAAATTATTTAGTCACATAGATGTTGGGAAGGTTTAGCTTTCATGCCCTTCCTAGCATTATTGTATTTGAAACAGTTTTTGCTGTTGTTTGTCAGGAAAGATTAAGGTGCAGCATGAATTTGTGTTGTGTGTTATGTGTGTCTGGCAGACTTGCATTAAGGCAATTTGTGTTTTGTGACAATTGCTGTAGTTACAACATGGATGTGTTTTAAAACAGTGGAAGAAAACATTTCAGAATGACATTTACCATTTTCAGGTACATGTATCAATGTATGTATGATTTTGTCCTGGGATAATGTTTTTTTATACATATTATTCTACCATTTGGTGATATTGGTGTGTATGAGTTGATCATACATACATAGTGTTTGTGTGCATAGTATTTTACTGTTCGGTGGTATCGGTGTGTCTATAATTTTATCATTGGATAATATACATGTACATGTAGGTGCGTGATTTTACTTTTGGATAAAATAATGATAATGTTTTTTTTGCAATATACTTTGTCTTGCCCTTTAATGCTATTGGTGTATATATGAATTTATTACTGGATAATGTTTATGTGCAAATTATTTTAGTTACATGATATTCTTGTGTGTATGATTTTCCATTGAATGATATTGGTATATGTGACTTACTACTGGATAATTATGATGCATGTGTGTGATTTACCATTTGATAATATTGGTGTGTGTGTGTGAGAGGATTTACCATTTAATTATATTGGTGTATGTGTATTATTTACCATTGGATAAAAATGATGTGTGTGATTTACCACTGGATAATTATAATG
Organism: Sinonovacula constricta; assembly: GCA_007844125.1. Taxonomy (NCBI): domain Eukaryota; kingdom Metazoa; phylum Mollusca; class Bivalvia; order Cardiida; family Solecurtidae; genus Sinonovacula; species Sinonovacula constricta. Next base: position 43,423,987 of record CM017569.1, on the reverse strand, counting down.
TGTGTGTGTGATTTACCATTTGATAATATTGGTGTGGTTTGGTCTGTGTGGGATTAGTCATTTGATTATATTGGTGTGTGTTTGTCAGTGTGGGATTTACCATTTGATTATATTGGTGTGTGTTTGTTTGGGATTTACCATATGATTATATTGTTGTGTGTATGTGTGTGCATAATTTACCAAATGATTATATTGGTGTGTGTTTGATTTACCATTTGATAATATTAGAGTGTGTGTGTGTGTGTGTGTGTGCGTGCGTGCGTGCGTGCATGTGTGTGTGTGATTTACCTTTTAATAATATTGGTGTGTATTTGATTTACCATTTGATTATATTGGTGTGTGTGTGTGTATGATTTACCAATTGATAATATTGGTGTACATATAGTTGTACCATTCATAGGTAAACACAGGTGAATGACTATTTTCTAAAAAATTATAGTGTTTGTTTCCATGACAATCTTTTTTTTAAAATTATTGTAATTCATCTTCAAGTCTTTATTTCTCCACATATAATATGATGTACTTGAGGTAGACTTTCCTACATTGTAAAGATGCAGATTTTTACACTGAATGGTTTGTGGTTTAGATTATTTGATTTTTGTTTTTCAATTAATCTTTTCCTTTGAATTGTATGGTTAGCACATTTTAATTTATTGATTTTCTGTTACATATACAGGAAGTGATTGAGTTTGATTTGGTTAGCTGAAAATTTTAAATTTGATAAACATGTGTGTTATATTCCTCGAGTTTTAAGTGCAGTGGATTTGATGGATGCTAGTGTTTGGACCATGAAGGTACATGTATTCTTTTTAAGGACTTTTTTACAATTGACATACATTAATTGTTAAGGTATAAAACATGAAAAACTAAGAAATGGATTGTGTCATAATAATGTTCACTACTTCTTGAAAATACTATTAAAATATTTTGTAGTGTGAATGGTATAAAAATGTTAAAATCTGTTTTATAATGATAATGGTGCAAGAAAAAATTAGTTAAATGTGAGCAATCGATAAGGTTTTATTTTATTTTGAAGTTATGTAGTCTTGACTCTTGATACAGGTATTTGGTCTACAATAGTTTAAAGTTCATTGTCATTTAAATGTTAATTTGCAAGACCCATATTTATTTTTGGTATGGCAAGATTTATTATAGATATACATCACAATGGCATAATTATGTTCTGTATTGTGGAGTAGGAAGATCTATGACCAATATCTTCGTAGAACAACCAACACACTACAGGTTATTTTTTTTTTCTTAAAATGCTTACACTAAAATTTTCGGCAGTCATTTGTCTTGGGTTCTTCCTCCACCAGAATATCTTGATGTTTCTATAATGATCATTATTGGTTGCAAATAATTGTATGTCACAAAACACAAAAGAAAAGAATCTTTAATATTTTCTGACACTCAAATTTTTGGCGAATTATTTTTTTCAAGAGTTAAACACAAACATTTGCTCTATTTACAGAATATGGAAGGACGATAAACTCAATAAACAAACAAACAAACAATAAACAGAATATGGCAGCATCCATGAATGTTTGCAAATATGTAAAGAGAGCAATTGTTTGTGTTTAACTCATGAAAAAAGCAATTTGCCAAAACAATTTAGTGTGAGCATTTGGAAGAAGAAAAATTATTCTACATTTCCTTATGGAACAATTTACAACACTGCAGGACAGCCAGGAAGACCTTCCCATAAGTGTTTATCTTAACTTAGGGTGAATTTACCAGAACAATGGGCTATAAGGGATAATAGTCACAAGGGTGAATTTACCAGAACAATGGGCTATAAGGGATAATAGTCACAGTTTAGTGTAGGTACAGGATGCAAAGAACCACTCAAATTACATTTCATTTGCCAATTTTAAAAGAAATTAAAAAACACTGGATTTTCAGTCCACCAAGCTGGCATTATTCACTGGACCAGACCAACAGACTAAATTTTACTGCACCAATATGATTTGGGTATTTTGACACAAAAGGTTGTTAAGCTTACCGAGGTGTTAGGAGTGGTTGGGTTCAGTTAAAGGCTGTAAAGCATTGTTTAGTTTAGTATATGTGTTTTCATAATAATTAAGAATTTTGAAAATGTGTGGCTGAAAAGTCTGGTGGACCGTCGGTCCATTTAATGTATAAAATTTATGGAAAAACAGAGATTTTGTTGGACTCGGGGTCCACCGGGTTTTGTGGAAGACTGCATATATATTTAAATTATTGCTTTGCTAAACCACCAGTCAGTGAACAGTGTAGGAATCGGCACCGTATGACCTATCAAGTGTCGGTGTGCCGTAAAACCCAAAATACAGTGTAGAAAAGACAGATACACAATATATATATTTTCACAGGCCCAGTTTACTAGATTGTTGAGCTTAAAACTACTTGAATTACTTGAACCAGCCGCAATTGCTCAGTTTATAGGGTGTCTCCTTGTGGATCGGGAGGTCACGGGTTCAAACCCCAGACGGGTCAAACCAAAGACTTTAAAGTTGGAAGTAGTGGCTTCCTTCCTAACGCTCGGGGCTAAGGAGACAGCAAAACGCCTGACTCGTCTGTGTCAGTATAATGGAACGGCCGGGTTCAGTCCCTCAGCACCTCATAAGTGCCCCTTGGATTAGGATGGGATTAGCCGGCATTTTTGCCGATACTGTGCAGCAACATTTCTATGATTATAGCACAGGGGCTCTTATGAGGGATTGAACCCAACCGGTCCATTATACTAACACAGACGAGTCAGGCGTAATGCTGTCCCCTTAGCCCCGAGCGTTATGAGGGAAGGCACTACTACCCACTTTAAAGTCTTTGGTTTAATCCGGCCGTAGTTCGAACCCACGACCTCCCGATCCACAAGCCGATGCTCTACCACCTGAGCTGTTGTGACCAGTAAAGTGCCCCTGTGCTATAATGATAGAAATGTTGCTGCACAGTAGCGGAAAAAATGCCGGCAAATCCCATCCCATCCCAAATTACTTGAAAAGCATTGCAATCATTTTGGTTTTTCTAACCCTAAAATAGACACAAGAACATCATGTTTATATAAAATCTAGTGATCAGAAGAATTTCTTTCTATTTACATTTTAGTTCAAAAAAGTTTTGATTTCTTGTAACCTATTTCACCAAAAATGAGCAAGTAGCTTTAAGTCAGAGACTAACAGCTTAGTCGTTGCTGCCATCTTTTATCATGAAGAGCAAATATGAAATTATGCCTATACATGAAAGCATGTAGATATGTATAGAAAGACATTAAATGAGCTTCATTTGCACTACATGAATATTATGTGGTCATATTATAGTAGAAATGGTTCTGTTGAAGTGGTGCTTTTCATAGAAAACTATGAAAACCTTTAGACTTTGATGAATATTATTTGTGATTCACAGGGTATCTGTCAAGTATAATAGATGTTGGTATTTGTTCAGTGAAATCCTGTATTAAGAAAGGAAAATATGTTTTTAAATTTCTAATTTAATATATAACTTGAAGAAATAAAATTGTTTATTTAATTTTATTTATGTTATGTTATTTTGTCATGAACTAACAAACCTTTGCTCTTTGCTGAGTGGTTGAGGTCACCAACTTATGACCTGTCAGTTCCTCACCAGGTGGGTTCAATTTCAGGTAAGAGCAGAAACTTAACTTTAAAAGGTTTTTAGTCTGATCTGCGATATGCCAGGTGTTCTTCCAACACGTAGGGTGAATGTCTTCCATAATACCATATAGTACACGTAGTGTTGCTGTTGACTGCTAACGGATAAACGCCTATAACTAAAACACCTTTGTGTATGTTTCAGCTCGAGCAGCTGAGCTCAAGAGAAGATTTGAGCTCGCTACTGCAGAGTATTGTGGCGGATGGCGATGAACTGAGTCCAGCGGCAAAAAGCCGGGGCTCGCGCCTAGATCTGGACCCTGCGACCATCATAAAGGTCGCGCAGATCTTGCGCAACATTAACGCAAACGGCGTTAATATGGCAACAGAAAACCATGGGACCACAAATGTTGCTTCCTCTGCCCCCCTGGTAAGGATATATTTGTTGTGTAATTGTTCCTTACTGTTGGAGATGCAGCAAAGTTCAGATTTTGATCAGACAGTTTACATCTGTAACTGACTGCCGCTGATCTAGATCGAAACTTTTTGTTAAGTGATTATTTTCAATTTTGACAACTACAAATAAGTGCAGAAGCACTTTTGACCTCCCTCATTAACTTTGTTAATAACCTTTTATTGCTCTTAATGTTTTTATTCTTTGTTATCGTCTACAGACAGGATGGAAGAGCTGACCGATCTACATTTACCCAATTTACTTAAGCTTAATTAATTAATGCTTAACAGGTTAAGAGTTGAAATTTAATTAGAATTTTGTGAGAGACAAATTAATTGATACCAGTTTAAGTTAGATGTGACACTACGTGATGTTAGACAGAGGCCAAAAGTCAAACACCAGTCAAGTTATCATTAGAGATCACTCATTTATTATTCATGAAACAGTGATCTGGTAGATAAAGTCTGGAAAATCCTTCCACCACGTCCCCTGTCTATTTTCCTAATTAACTAATGCAAAAGCTATACCCTTTTGAATAACAGACACTCTGTGTGGTTTTTCGTCAGCTTTCGTGTGTTTCATTGCACTGAAGGAAATATTAATGTTCCTGTTATATTTATCAAAGTGGATTATCATTTTTCGCAAGGTATGCTTAATATGATATGATCATTAAAACTGGTAATTACTTTCTTTTTTTGTTGTTGATAATTATGTTCTTTTTATATAATAAGAATTTATGACAAAGTCCTATGAGTATTGCAACATATAACAAAATTTGAAAAGGCACAAATCAAAGATATTCACATGCATGCCATATATAAAATTACAACAAATTTGTGATGAACCATTTAACAAAAAGAGGAAACCCAACAGTTACTGCCTTGGAACGGTCAGTTGGCAATAGGGACTGACTGGGGTGGTTAAACGGGTTTTACAGAGCTCTATGTGAAATGTTTTTTATCTTGTTTCTTTTAAATATTTACTAATCTGCAACAAGTGTGCTTAATGTAAATCAGCTGAAAGACCTTATATCAAACTGTTTACCCTGACCAGGACTAAAACCCAGGGTTAGGAAGTAACAAATGGTGAGCTCTCCTTGCTCCATTAACGGTGGTATCTGACAGTTTGCCTATATTAAATACATGAACCAATGTCTAACCACTGCTTTGGGGAAGTTGGTCATACTTTTTGCATTAACGCATACTGTAGTCGTTATAAAGACTATTGTGAACACTTATGTTATTGTTAGACTATACTAATCGCAAAAAAATTTACTTAAAATGTTCAGTCTTTCCAACTCTGTAAAAAGCGCAATAGTGGTCTCTGCTAAAAAAAAGATATCACTGTCAGAGCGGATTACCCAGTGACTATATAAAAGTAGGTTGTCATGTGTTTTTTTTAAGTTTAAATATAGCTATCTCTGCAGCGTGGCTCAGATAGGAAACACCCGTTTGCAATGACGAGTGGTGATTTATCCTGGACTGTTCACACAGTTGAATGAACAGCCTTTCGCAAGACCTTTTCAGGTACCAAGGACTTTTGTTATTTGAGGGAGAAAAAATTGGACAAAACTGTCGGATACCACCTTTAAAGGTTGAAACATATTTTCTAATACCTGACTGTTTGGCCCCTATATAATTTCCACTATGTTCAATACATTATGTACTATTTGGCGACATTTAACTTGCTCTCATGCATATTCACTAGTTTCCGTAAATAGTTGACAGCTTACAGACTGTCAAAGAATCAAAATTTTCATGTATTTGAGTAATACGGAACAATTTCTGAAATTTTGTGAAAAATGTTCTAGAAAACTAATAAGTGCTTGTTTAATGGTAGATAGATAGTTTTTAGATTTTTTTCGTCATAAGAATCATAAAATGGCTAACAAACTATTCATTTGTACAGCATAAAGTAAAAATTCTATAAAGACAATAATGAAATTAGAAAAAAAGAAGAACCATGGAATGCTTCCAAAACCTAGGATCATACAAAAAAGTGCCAGCATTTATTTTCCTTATGGACCTCAGTAATTGGTTTTATGAGAGGCTCTTTAAGGGAAAAAATAATTGGTAGGCATACATAACAAATATAATATCACAGTTAATATAATGCATCTATCACTGATAATTGAGGTTGACAATATTATGATAAATTAGATATCCAAATATATGCATTGCCACTTAAATTACTGATTATGTAATAAGTGCCAGTGTAAGAGTCATTAACATTGAATATTATAGTTAATTGAAATTCATATTACATATTGCCATGCTATAATTGGGCAGTCCGATAACTAAGTTGTCTGCCCTTGAGTACTCTCCGAATGCGCATGCGCATTTAAACTTCCGGGGTGTAAGTAGAAATTTTATCAGCGTGTATAACACAAACATCGAGTGACATGGAAAGTTAATTAAAGAAAGAAACAAAAGTGAAATGGAAATCGCCAAAATATTGCTGAATATGTAAAGGTGTTTATAGCGGGAAGGTGGTCGAAAACAGAACTGTTTCATTGCATCGATTTCCTCAAAACAAGCGACTGCGACGCATTTCGATGGTATTATAACACTTCGCCCTCCCTTAACTGGTAACAGTTTGCCCTTGATGGGTAACAGCTGGCCCTAGATAGGTAACAGTTCGCCCTTGCTTTATAACATGTCGCCTTCGGATATAAGTGTATACATCAAGAAAAAAAAGTAAATTGGTTAATTTATTTATAACCATTCACATTGTATTTGTTTTCTTCGTCTTAATATACATTATGAGCTCTTCTGATATAAGTGTATACGCCACTCTTTGCCCTTAAAAATCTTTAAGAAATTAAGTAAAAAGAATGTAAACTTATTAATTTTTTTATTATTTTGACACCATTCACATTAAATTTATGCTTCTTTTGTCTCCCTATTCTTTATTATTATTAACATCGTATTATTAGCATCGTAAATTATTATATTTTTATTTTTCATATTTTAAAATTGTTTTAACCAAAGAAAAAAATCTGATCCTCCCAGTACAATATACAAACTGTCACTGTTTCTTGATTTAAATGATATGTTGCTTCCTAAAATAAGATAATTATACTGTGTACGTGGTTTATTTATTTCATATTTTATATTTAAATAAAATTCCGCTGTTGCAAGGATTTTAATGTTACTTAGTTGCATACATATTTTGTTGCAAATACTTTAATAAGGTTGTCACACTCAAGATGATTTAAGAATGCTTTTATCTTATAATTGCACATAAAAGTGTGAATGTTAATTGATGTTTGCCTACAGTCATTATTGTGATGATACCAATTGCACTAATCTTGATTGATAATTAGTCAGTGTGATCTTGATTAATGTTTACCGACATAGACGTATATAAAAATTAAAATTAATAAATTGGTCAGTGTGTGATTGTTAATTGATTTTTGCCTAGTCATTATTGTGATGATAGCGTCAGCACTAATCTTGATTGATAATTAGTCACCATGATCTTAACTGATGGTTGCCTTCATAGACGTATATAAGTGCTTGCAATTAATAGACTAGTCAGTGATTCAATCTCACAACGTACGCTAGCTTTATCACAATACAGTATAAAGAAGTTGACTAAGACGGCAACCAACTAATTGTGTTTGTATACATATCTTATAAAATATTATATATATTATGCACAATATAACTAATTAAATCAAGTATAAACTTTACTTGACATCATTTTCCCCCTTCATTTAACGCGTGAAAATGGTACACTTATATCCGAAGTACTCATAATGCATATGAAGCTGATGGAAACAAATACAAATTAATGTGAATTGTGTCGAAATAATTATAAATAAGATAACAAGTAAACATTTTTGCTTGACGTATACACTTATATCCGACGGCCACATGTTACTGATCAAGGGCGAACTGTTACCGATCAAGAGCGACCTGTTACCAGTTAAGGGAGGGTGAGGTGTTACTAATTCTTCTCGAGTTGGTCTCTCCTTTTCAATTCATAATTGCCAGTAATATCTAGCTTGTGAGCGCCGATAATTTGCTTGATTAGCTGATTCCCTTCAGGATCCAGTCAAACGACGATTCGCCAGGTACTTCTTTAAATCTGTTAGCTTGAAATGGTCTAATTTTTAGTTGTTTACACAAGCTTCGTTGATTTCTTTGTCCGTGTCTGCCATCTTTTTTTTTTACTTAGTCCCCAGAGGCTCGGCAGCAATACATGTAGCCTCCCTTTGAATTCAAGGGAAGTAACCGAGTTATCGGACTGCCCAATACTATCTATGTGTGCCCCTTTGTGAGTGTTTTTCAAATAAATGTAGTTTGGTGGTGCACTGAATTAAAGGTAATGTGGATATTTGTGTGTTGTCTCTTCAGGGTGCAGTCTCAGTGGAGACCCCAGGGACAAAGGGTGGGGAGCGGGCACAGAGGGCAATTGATGGCCACATGTCACTGTCCAAACAGGATAGTCTCTATCTGGTGAGTACTAGGTCTTTATTGATGGCCACATGTCACTGTCCAAACAGGATAGTCTCTATCTGGTGAGTACCAGGTCTTTATTGATGGCCACATGTCACTGTCCAAACAGGATAGTCTTTATCTGGTGAGTACCAGGTCTTTATTGATGGCCACATGTCACTGTCCAAACAGGATAGTCTCTATCTGGTGATTAATAGGTCTTTATTGAGGGTCACATGTCACTGTCCAAACAGGATAGTCTCTATCTGGTGAGTACTAGGTCTTTATTGAGGGGTCACATGTCATTGTCCAAACAAGATAGTCTATCAGGTGAGTACCAGGTCTTTGTTGATGGCCACATGTTACTGTCCATACAGGATAGTCTCTATCAGGTGAGTACCAGGTCTTTGTTGATGGCCACATGTTACTGTCTATACAGGAAAGTCTCTATCTGGTGAGTACCAGGTCTTGCTTGATGGTCACATGTCACTGTCCATACAGGAAAGTCTCTGTCAGGTGAGAACAGGTCTTTATTGAGTGCCACATGTCACTGTCTAAACAGGATAGTCTCTATCTGGTGAGTACCAGGTCTTTATTCAGGGTCACATGTCACTGTCCAAACTGGATAGTCTCTATCAGGTGAGTACCAGGTCTTTGTTGATGACCACATGTCAACGTCCATACAGGATAGTCTCTATCTGTTGAGTTTTAGGTATTTATTTATGGCCACATGTCACTGTCCATACAGGATAGTCTCTATCTAGTGAGTACCAGGTCTTTATTGATGGCCACAAGTCATTGTCCAAACAGGATAGTCTCTATCTGGTGAGTACCAGGTCTTTATTGAGGGCCACATGTCACTGTCCAAACTGGAAAGTCTCTATCAGGTGAGTACCAGGTCTTTATTGAAGGCCACATGTCACTGTCTGTTTGGGATAGTCTCTATCTGGTGAGTACCAGGTCTTGATTGATGGTCACATGTCACTGTCTGTACGGGATAGTCTCTATCTGGTGAGTACCAGGTCTTTATTGATGGTCACATGTCACTGTCCAAACAGGATAGTCTCTATCTGGTCACTGTCCAAACTGGATAGTCTCTATCTGGTGAGTACCAGGTCTTTATTGATGGCCACATGTCACTGTCCAAACAGGATAGTCTCTATCTGGTGAGTACCAGGTCTTTATTGATGGCCACATGTCACTGTCCAAAGTGGATAGTCTCTATCTGGTGAGTACCAGGTCTTGATTGATGGTCACATGTCACTGTCCAAACTGGATTGTCTCTATCTGGTGAGTACCACGTCTTTATTGATGGCCACATGTCACTGTCCAAACAGGATAGTCTCTATCTGGTGAGTACCAGGTCTTTATTGATGGCCACATGTCCCTGTCCAAACTGGAAAGTCTCTATCTGGTGAGTACCACGTCTTTATTGATGGCCACATGTCCCTGTCCAAACTGGAAAGTCTCTATCTGGTGAGTACCACGTCTTTATTGATGGCCACATGTCCCTGTCCAAACTGGAAAGTCTCTATCTGGTGAGTACCAGGTCTTGCTTGATGGCCACATGTCACTGTCCAAACTGGAAAGTCTCTATCTGGTGAGTACCACGTCTTTATTGATGGCCACATGTCCCTGTCCAAACTGGAAAGTCTCTATCTGGTGAGTACCATGTCTTTATTGATGGCCACATGTCACTGTCCAAACTGGAAAGTCTCTATCTGGTGAGTACCACGTCTTTATTGATGGCCACATGTCCCTGTCCAAACTGGAAAGTCTCTATCTGGTGAGTACCACGTCTTTATTGATGGCCACATGTCACTGTCCAAACTGGATAGTCTCTATCAGGTGAGTACCAGGTCTTTATTGATGGCCACATGTCATTGTCCAAACTGGATAGTCTCTATCAGGTGAGTACCACGTCTTTATTGATGGCCACATGTCCCTGTCCAAACTGGAAAGTCTCTATCTGGTGAGTACCACGTCTTTATTCATGGCCACATGTCACTGTCCAAACTGGATAGTCTCTATCAGGTGAGTACCACGTCTTTATTGATGGCCACATGTCACTGTCCAAACTGGATAGTCTCTATCAGGTGAGTACCACGTCTTTATTGATGGCCACATGTCCCTGTCCAAACTGGAAAGTCTCTATCTGGTGAGTACCACGTCTTGATTGATGGCCACATGTCACTGTCCAAACTGGAAAGTCTCTATCTGGTGAGTACCAGATCTTGATTGATGGTCACATGTCACTGTCCAAACTGGATAGTCTCTATCTAGTGAGTACCAGGTCTTTATTGATGGCCACATGTCACTGTCCAAACTGGAAAGTCTCTATCTGGTGAGTACCAGATCTTGATTGATGGCCACATGTCCCTGTCCAAACAGGATAGTCTCTATCTGGTGAGAACCAGGTCTTTATTGAGGGTCACATGTCACTGTCCAAACTGGATAGTCTCTATCTGGTGAGTACCAGGTCTTTATTGATGGCCACATGTCACTGTCCAAGCTGGAAAGTCTCTATCTGGTGAGTACCAGGTCTTGATTGATGGTCACATGTCCCTGTCCAAACTGGAAAGTCTCTATCTGGTGAGTATCAGGTCTCCATCCTAAAAACACCTATTGGATAGCCATTATTTACGGAGTAAGTAAGATATTCCTTGTCAGGCATCAAGTAGCTATGTAACATAAACTTAATCTGTATTTGGTGAGAAACTTATTTGTGTTCAGTATGGACTGTATGCCACCTTTAGCAACTTTGTGAGCGAAATTGGTGCCATCCACTAGGCCTATTATGAAGTTCATAATTCAATTCATGTTAATTTTGAAGGTTTAAGACCTAAAAACAACTTCCTTCAGCACATTACTGAATAGTTGCCAACAGTTTCTGCCCATTACCACATGCCAGTTCTATCTTTATTGCCTTTGACAAGATTAAGACATTGCATTTTCATAATTTTCAATGTATAAAACTTTAGGAGGCATTTCTTTGGGGGAAAAAAATAATGATAAAACAAACATGAAAAACTGACAAATGTAGCAAAGAATCAAACTATCTTTTATCCGTTTCACTGCCCTATCTAGAGTCTGGCTTGGGTTAAGACTTGCTTTAGGTATGCTTTAACTTGAGCCTCAATCAAGTTTACTTACAAAGTTGTTTAATGGTAAAAAAAAAAATTGACTCTTGCAAAACTTATTGATATATTATGTTGTAAACTTTTCTTCTTTATTGCAACAATTAGCACTAGCATGCCTTTGAAAATCACACCTTGATTTTCATTAAATGATATGCTGCTAGAACTTTAAAATAACCTTTCCGGTGATAACTAGATTTATGATTCCCTCTGTTTTCAATTCATTACATCCATTACATATTTTATTATATTACACTATTGTATTACAGCTTTTGAGGGGGGGAGGGGGTGCCCATGGCATAGTGGTAGAGTCGCTGATTTGTAACTCTTCTCACTGATTAGCCTCCCACTGCGTGGGTTTGAGTCCCGTTTGGGGCGATGGACTTAATGTGGGAAGGTCTTCCAGCTGACCTGCTTTGCACCAGTGGTAATTGTTTGTTGTGATGTATCTAGAAAAAATAAATAATAATTAATAAAAATAAACAGCTTCTTTATTGATGACATCATTGACGTCATCATAATGTGGATTGTCTCATACCACTATTTCACCAAGTAGTGTTTTTAAAATTTCGTGCAATTGCATATAGGCTATTAGAATCATGTGATAAAAAGGATCTGACACTTGTTATCATTTAATGCAAACGTTTATAAAACACTTCCAGGAAAAATTATAGTAAGCGGGCCGATATTTTTTCTGAACTCCTTTAATAAATGTTTGTATTATATGACAACTTGTGTCAAATCCTCAATTTGTCTGAGGTCAGACAGTGAGAGATTTATCCGTGTGAATTTACATCTTCCTCTATTGGTGATGCACTGCAGATGATAAGGAGAAAGGAAAACACCATCTGGGACAATGTAAAATACAATGTATACACATTTACAACATATTATATCCTTTTTCGCAAAAGTTGACCTAATTTAACTTCTTGGATATATTGGTATAAACATTTTGAAGCAGGGAAATGTTTAGTTTATGTACTACACCTACATGTGAACCTTTTCTGAGGCCAAAGTGGGAGATTTTCACTTGCAAAGTGAGAGATTTTTTTTATTTTCATATTAACAAAGAAGGAAGTTATCTGTTTCCAAGAAGAGAGATTTCTGAACCCCTCATTTTCAATTAATTATGAACCTTAAATGAGGGAGTCTTCCTTCAAAAGTGAGAGAATTCACATGTATGACTACAATAAGGACTGAAAAAAATTATGCAAGTATGGTACTATAAAGCAGCAAGCTGCCCTCTTAAAGTTCTTGTCTGTCAGTTTAAAGTCATTTTTAAAAATTCTCAAAATGAAAAAAAGAATGAAACAATATAAGCTTTTTCCATACAAAAACGGAAATAAACTTAAAATCTATTTGACTCAAACACTATTTTTACTACAGTAAGAAAGAACAAAAAAAGATGTTGTTTTTTTTTGTTGTTGCTAAAATTAAAAAATAAAGATATAAAATTGAAATTGTGAAGGGCTTGAACTGTGGGCCTTGAGTTAGGAAAACCTTGACCACTTTTGTTAAAAGATTTGTGTAAGAAATTACTTGTTCATATTTACTATATTATAAAAGTTACTGATTTTATTGTAAAAAGATAGGGAAAAAAACTGGTAAAGACCAATGTTTAGGAATTAAAAATGCATCAGACCAAAAGTTACATAGTGCAGCAACAACAGTGATGCAGAGCTTCCTTCAAAGGTGATATCTGACAGTTTGGACCTTTTTGTTTACTCTTGTGCATACAAATAAATTATTGTTACCTGCAAAGATGTTTCAAAAAGATGATTATTGGTGCCCAACACAGATATGAAAAATATAACTTATCACACAGTTTGTCATCCCAAAAATGTATTTTTATGCAAGCCATGCTGCACAGTTAGCAATGTTTTAACTGAGAAAACCACATGACCACTAACATTTGTGTGTGATAATCTATGACATTGATATGTACATGTATTTTTACCTGAATTCCCTTACTTATTGCTTTTTTTTTTATAGATTTTGAAAGATTGAGCATATAAAGTGATTTATTTCATTATCTGTATGGCCTTCTAATTGAGACAGTGCAATTAACAGCCTTTATTTAAACAAAAGTATGAGTTTGTGCTGTAATTATATCCTAATTCCCCAGAACAACAGTAAGATGCTTATTTTATGTATTAGATAGGATAAAAACAGTTAGCTTCCACCTTTAAATTGCCTTTTGTCTTTGGTTTAAGAATCAGCAAGCTGATCGGAACGTATTGTACAAGACGTGGTACGAAAGTCGCAAATGTGAAGAAAAAGTTAATATATATTTAGTTATTTGTACATTGCCAAGATATTGGGTGCGTTTCTTCAGAAATCTTAAGATCGTTTTTTCATTAATATTTCTGAAAAAGCTGTCAGAGTGAAATCGCTCTTAAATCTTCAGTGCTTTTGATCGATTTGCTACCAATTGCCCTTATGACAGATTGTTGAAATACACTTAGGAGTGATCGTAAGACCGAAATTTAAGAACATTTTTCAATTGATCTTAATGATAAAATGCACCCATATTCTTCACAGAGCTGATGCTCATACATTTATTTTTTATATTATACTTTTTATTTATACTTTATATTTATACTTTCTTCAGGCCAAGAAAATCAGGGACTTTGAACAAAAGTGCAAACCCCTGCAAGAAAAAAACAAGAAGTTTCTTGAGAAGAATATGGAACTGACTTCTCAGAACAGTAACCTGAAGGAACAAATACGAAGTATTGCCGGGGAGAACAAGAAAATGGTGAGTCAACTAGCCCAATTTATAAGAAGGGCACAGATGTAACAGGAAGGGGAAAAGTGAACCTCAATTGGTATTTGAACCACAGACCTTACGTATACTGGCAGGTCACTCTACCAATTGAGCTAGAAAATAAGAATATATGACAAAGTCCTATGAGCATTGCCACATATACCAGAATTTGAAAAGGCACAGGACAAAGGTATTCACATGCAAGCCAGATGCAAAAGTAAGAATAAATCTGTGATGAGTCATTTAACAAAAAGAGCGAACCCGACAGTTAGCACCTTGGAACGGTCAGTCGGAAATATGGATCGACTGGGTTGCTTAGAAAGGCTCTGTGAATGAACTACCGGAGAAACTGCTACACTGACAGTCATTATTGACTGCATAATTCTTTGTTTAATATTATTGGCATTAACACAGTTTTACAATGTTTCATTTCTGTGAATTCATGAAGTTGTAATTATAAAAATGACAAGCTCAAATGCAAGAGTGTACAACTTTTAAGAAGTTTCAAGTTTGAAACTATGAAATCTCACTTCCCATGCTGAATAGAAGTGAACTGTGGATATCACAACAAGCCTTTTGGAGTGAATTTTATGTTTTACTAATTCATTTGTTTATTTAGAAAAAAATATCACTTGTTGGAAAATCGCTATACACCAATGGCAGTACAATTTAATAGAAAAGTTTTGCACACCTATTTTAAGCATAGAAAAAAAACAACACCTGCATACAAATTTAAATGTATATAAGATGAATAATACATGCTTAATGTTTTTGTAACCATACAGAAAGAGATGTTGGAAACATGCAGAAGAAAGTGTAGTTTACTGACCAAACAACTGTCCACAGAGAAACAAGAGAAAGGGATACTCGAGGAGCAAGTACAAGAGCTGGACAAACTACGGACCCAATTCTCAGAGCAGGCCAAACTGATTGAATGTTTGAGACTCACTCTCGCTGTAAGTTGTACTTAGCTAAAACAGCTATTGCTTTTGCAATAATGTCTTCTCCTGCTGTTTCTTCTTCTTATTCTCTCTTCTTCTTCATCTTCTCTCTTCTTCTTCTGCTGCTACTGCTGCTGTTAGTACTGCCACCTTCTTAAGTCATTCAGCTGTTACTGCTACTATAACTTCTTTCAACAGTGATAATGATGATGGTGATGATGATGTTGATGATGCCCTTTCTAAACTCATTTAGCTGTTGCTGCTACTACTACTGACAGCAACGATGATGAATATGGTGAAAATGTTGTTGATTATGATGATTATGATGGATGATTACAGCATTAATACTCAAGTTGAGATGATGATGATGATGATGATGATGATGATGATGATGATGATGATGATGACGATGATGATGATGATGATAATGACGACGATGATGATATGGATGAACCCAATTTCCTTCTTTTGCATCCAATAGTACACTTAACTGGTGTTTAAATAACAGCTACAACAACATGACCTCTTTGCACTAGTGGTCATTAGGCATACTCAGTTGCATGTCCTAATACTGCAGATGACATCTGCCTTTGTTTTTTGAAATGTCAATCATATCTTGGGAAGTTTGTTCCCAAATGTTTGTAAAATGTTTGCATACTGAACATGTTCTTTGTGAGAAACTTATTGTAAACCCTTTTTTAATAAAGTCCCAAAATATACTGGTAAAGTTATTTTAATTTGTTATTGTACTACACATCACAATGTACTAGGACTGTTGACCATAGTCACCATCAGTCATACATCTGTCTATGTCATGTATTTATAATAATGTATCAATAAAATGTTTAATGCAGGTGATTAAATACAGGAAAAATAGGCAACACCTCCATGAATTGGTGCATTTTTTTAAACTCGTTTGATAAATGTTTGTATTCACAGACAACTCCTCTCAAAACCTCTATAGAAAGGTTAGATTTAAGGTACATACTATGAGATGTTCCATACATCCTATGCTTGTACACTTGATAAATAGCAATTTAAATTACGGACAAATGTTCTTATCAATAACAACATATATTTTAACTAATTTCTCAATTTTTCTGTTCAGCAGCTTTTATCTCGCAGGCTTTACTCACTGTTTCATTCCCTTGTGACCTTTATCAAGAGAAATAAACACAGGCTTCATTTGATTTTTATTGTCCAGGATATATAATAGTGTGAGTGAATTTCTCCTCATAAAGGCAAACAAATTGAGAAAGATGGATCTAGTATAGCAACATAGCTGTAAACAATTTGGTGCTGGTACATGCAATTCTATAAATAGAGTCTTAAGTAGAAAATATGGTAGATCCTGATCAGACAGCTCGCAGCACCAGTGCTCAAAGTGCAATGGTTGAAAAATGGTAGAGATATAGCTCCCTTGCTAATTTTCAAGCAAATATAAGGGTAGTTCCACGACTGGTTGGCCCAGTATCAGGTTAATGTAAGTGGGTATGGTATCATGCAAGATCTTAGATGTTCACAGTATGCTATACACAGTGAAGGCAGCACTATATCTGCTTCAAGTGGACACCGTCTCCAGATAACTGAATACTGTTGGTGGGACGATAAACCTAACAAAGAAACAAACAGCTTTCAGCAGAAGACAGGCTGATCCAGATCTACACTTTTTTTACCTAAGGCTTATAAATACTTGATTAGCAGGAAACCAGTTAATTATCAATTTAAAGTAGTTAGATCAGTTATAAGTGTTTATTTGAGACAATAAAGAATATTTGTATGTATGTTGTACACATATTTTATATCTGTAGGAGAAAGACAGACGTGTTGAGGTGTTACAACACAGGAAACAGAGACGGTTAAGAATGTCTGCAGAACATGTAAGTAAAAAAAAAAATGTTTGTGAGACTGTATTAGTGTGTGTGTGGTTTGGGAAGGGCTGGAGGGAAAGTAATAAACATGAATTGATACAAGTATCTACACTTACCATTATCTCTAGAAATATTTCTACATACCATGTCTTGTTTTGGGATTTATTTGGGACATTCACAAGTAATTTAGACAGAGTCTGTGCCAAACATTTCTTGTTTCCAAATGATTCCACTGATTAAAATTCTACAAAGAGAGACATTAATTTGGCATTAATTTCAAATGGCGTAGAAATGATTATTTTTGTAGAGAAGTCATGCAGATAAAGAATGATACCACCAGTGATGTTTATGAGTAAGCTATAGAAATTTTAGAGGTGCAGGCAATCTTTAAGTTTAAAATGCTGGTTATTGATATTATTTGATAAAACTGTTGTGTTAATTTATTTTCAAAGATTCAAACCACCAGTCTTTTTACTGAATTTTTGCAATATAAAGTTGACAATTTCTTTAACAGCCCCTGGAGTATTCATTTTTTTTTCTGGCCTCATTAGATTTGTTTAATCCTAAAATTGATTAAAATATGCAAAAACAATACTAAATTACATCTTAAATTATATTTGAAAGCACTATTTCCGCTTTTTAACAATTTAATTAAAAACAATTTCAAGGCTTGATATATTTTATCTGATTAATGGTTTTAAAGAAAAAGCCTACCAAATAAGAAAATTCTTTTGCCTTATGTCATTATTTTAGCTTACATGTACAAAGTGAAGAAGCTTTTATTTTTGGTTCCCTTGATTTAAATATGACATTAAAATTTGGTATATGGAATGATATCATTATTTGAGGGGGGTAAAATATGCAGCTTTGTTGCATTTTCTGTGTTAACCTTTTGTTATTTAGGGTAGATTGATCTTAAGATGGGACACGGTCATGCTTGGGACACTAACAATTTTCCTACCCATATAAGATCAGGGAAAATAACTTTTTCTCCTTATTGATTTTAAATCTGGCAATGGTTATTTCCCTTAAGTAAGTGTCAATCTCTTGATTGTATCTGATCAGTCTACGGTAAGCATATAATTGAAAACTTGACCCTTGAGATCATTCTACCCTAAAACATGTAACTTTAACCTTGACCTTTAACAGTGGTATCCGTTTACATATATCAAATGCATGTAATATTTCGCCATGGTTTCTAGAAGTTTATGCATAATTTCTGCATGACTCATATTGTAGTTTAAATAAAGACACTTTTGAACACTACCTATATTGCAGGACAGTACAAATTATGAAAAAAAATTACCCTAAATCTTCATTCTTTTAAAACCTAGAAATAAGCATTTTGATCTGTGCTGAAAATAGATACCAACATCAGCTCAAAATACCCAGATGACCATATCAAAAGTATGTTGTCATGATGGTTTCTTAGTTTTAAAAAAGCTATCTCTGAAGCCTGGCTCAGATAGTTTGCAATGACGAGTGGTAATTTATGCTTCACTGTTAACACAGATCAATGGCATCAATGAACAGCATTTTGCAGGACCTTTTCAGGTAACAAAGAATTTTTGGGCTATTTGAGAAAAAATATTCAATCCAAACTATCATATGCCAACTTTAATATCATTCAACACTTAATATGTAACTGTTACCTTGAACTTTTAGGTCAGTCTACCCTAAACATGTAACTGTAGCTTTGACCTTTAAGATCTTAAGAAATGTAACTATGACCTTTGACCCTAACAGCTGACAAGACTAAGCAGCCCATGCAGTGGTGTGGATGATGACAGATCTGTGGATTCATCCCTGAATTTATCACTTAATTCATCAATTAACTCATCAATATCAGCAAGTGCAGCCTCCGATGATGACTTTCTAGAGGTAGGTCTTCTTCAAGTGATCAATATACCTATTAAATATTGCATTCAGGTGATAACGAAATCTTATAGGGGCACCCCTGGCGTAGACTGGCATAGAGTTGCCAATTTGTAACTCTTCTGACTGCTTAGCCTCTCACCGCATGGGTTGGAGTACTGTTTGGGGATAAGCAGTGTGGCGGTGGTTCTTCCCAGGCATTTGTCTGGGGTTTTCCTCCACCAAAAAGCTGGACGCTGCTATAATGATCATTATTGGTCGCTGCAATGTATTTCAAACACAAACAAAACAAGACATGTAATAATGGTATTCTGCACACTTAAATCATGATTTTGTTTCCAATGCATGCATCACACAAGAATTATGTTAATTCTTTGTATCAAAATTGAAGAATTTATGGATTGGGTAAAATTTTGTCCCTCTGGATCATATTGTGCTCAGAAGTGTGAAAACTTGCATGTTTGTAATCATTATTACTTTGGTTATCCCCCTACATGTGAACTTTTTCTGAGGCCAAAGTGGGAGATTTTCGCTTGCAAAATTAGAGATTTGTTATTTTCATATAAAAAAGAAAAAAGTTATCTGTTTCCAAGCAAGGAGATTTCGGCAAATCTTTTGCGTGGGCGTCTGTGGTCTAGTGGTTAAGACGTTGGACTCCGGATCGGCGGGTCCTGGGTTCGAACCCCGAAACTGACTACGTGATGTTTGTCCCTAAGCAAGACTATTCACTGCACATTGGTCCAGGTACTCAGTACCTGAATACTGGTTCTACCCAGAAAGTGGGCAGTCAAAAGATATTAATATAAATTGAAAAAACTTGTTTCACAATTGACTATAATTTAATAAGTTAAAAAAAAATCTTTTGCTCAGCCCTTGTAATGAATCTACTTTCTGTACCAGTCTCCTCAGGAGCAGCTAGCCAAAGAGAGGCAGCGATATAAGGACATGATGAAGGAACATCTGAGTCTACAGAAGTCAATGGCCCAGCTACAAGGCATGCTGGGATACAAAAGTGATCCCCAGAGATACCTCAAGGTCGGTTTAGTTCTAGGTATTTGATTTGCAAAAGAATGTCATACATCGATGAGCCAGAAATGTATTTTGTGCATTGTGATTTTGTTTACTCTTATCATGTGCAAATTGTTTGAAATATATATTGAAAAATAGCCAAATAAAGATAACTCTAAATGTTGAAATCTTCATTTTTTTTAGTTCTTATGTAAATCAAAGCAGGTCAGAGCAAAAAAGTCAATATTAAAAGTATGTGCCAATATTAAACTGGTCATGTTGAACTTCCTGTTGCTTAAAAACAACAACTGGATGTACAGTCTAAAATGCTGAGTGTCATAACCAGCATACAAATATAGTGACTAAAGGTTGGCAAATACATATTTAAAGTTAAAAATGTATTAAAAGAATCTTTTAAAATAGTATTTTATAACAGTAACCAATATTTTGCATAAATGTCTTGCAATGTATCTTTATTTGCAGTTAAATAGGACCAAATTTATCACATAGAATATTAATAAAGTTTAGGCATACAGTGTAGATCCACATCAGCCAGCTCTGTACTGGGAACTGTCTGATCCGGATCTACACTGTATTTTTATATAAGCAATGTATGGAGATTTTTTGTGTTTATTACGGTAATAAATGTAGCTTTAACCGAAGTTAAAATGTCAGAAGTTGTTTTATAGATGTTTTGTTATTAAAGATATTGTCAAGGTTATTTAGAGATTCAATAATGACCATTATATAGATACCTTTTGACAAGTTGTCATGGTGTCATAGGACCTTGAATTTGATACTTATTACATATATATATGAATGAGTGTTAACTTTCTGAAGTTATTATACATATAATCCAGGATATATAAGTAACCTACAGATATACCTAATGATCTGTTACTATGACGAGCTGTGATTTTGTTACCTGATTTCAAATTTATTGTAAAACTTGTTCCTCTCAAAGGTTAAAATTATAATACATAGTTTTAAAGTTTTATAATTTTGTTACAGTCATAGTATATCTTATATGTAGATATACACGAAACAAAAAACAAAAACAACTTAATATTTTACATTAAAGGTGGTATCCAACTGTTTGCCTACATCTTATATATGTAACAATATCTGTAAATAGGAATGATTGGAATTCCTGCTAAAAATAGACATCGATGTCACAGTGGATGACATGGATGAATTATAACATTAGTGGTCACATGGTTTTCTTGGTTTAAAAATAGATAACTGTGCAGTGGCTCAGATAGGAAATACATGTTTGTAATGGCGATTGTGGCATTATGGTTCACTTTTCCAACAGGTGTAGGACACTA
Source organism: Sinonovacula constricta (assembly GCA_007844125.1). Taxonomy (NCBI): domain Eukaryota; kingdom Metazoa; phylum Mollusca; class Bivalvia; order Cardiida; family Solecurtidae; genus Sinonovacula; species Sinonovacula constricta. The sequence goes on along the minus strand of CM017569.1, from coordinate 43,402,574 downwards.
ATAAACAGCATTTTACGAGATCTGTTCAGATAACAATGGTTTACTAAGATGTATAATAAAAATATTTTAAGTTACTGAGACATTCTTGCACCAGTAACTTGCTCATCATAAGAGTGATAATAAAACCAATACTATTGTCTATATACATGTATGATGATTCTGAGTCAGTGCTCGTAAAAAACTCTACAGCAACTAAGCCTGTCTGTAATAAATAAATCTGTTCCCATGATTTTGGATGCTATGTTCCAGATGAAGACCGACTTTGAAACAGATCTCTATATAGCTCAGTGTAAGATCGAGAACTTGGAAGAATGCCTAGAGAAATACAAGGTAAGTGATTTTCCACTCAATTACATAGCAGCAGCAGAAGCTTGTTGCTGATGAGCAGATGTATTTGGCCTCACCCCCCCCCCCCATACACACACACACACACACACACACACCACCACCACTCTACCACTACATAGAAAATACTACGCAGCCACCCCATAAAGTCACTACCAGCTCTACTGATCTACATTTACTATTTTGCCATATTCTCTCTTCCTCAGTCACATCTTTTCCATATTGTTTCTTTCTCATTTACCACTTTGCCATATTCTCTCTTTCTCAGTCACCACTTTTCCATATTGTTTCTTTCTCATTTACCACTTTGCCATATTCTCTCTTCCTTTGTGACCACTATACCATATTCTCTCTTTCTCAGTCAGCACTTTTCCCTATTGTTTCTTTCTCATTTACCACTTTGCCATATTCTCTCTTTCTCAGTCACCACTTTTCCATATTGTTTCTTTCTCATTTACCACTTTGCCATATTCTCTCTCAGTCACCACTTTTCCATATTGTTTCTTTCTCATTTACCACTTTGCCATATTCTCTCTTCCTTTGTGACCACTATACCATATTCTCTCTTTCTCAGTCACACTTTTCCCTATTGTTTCTTTCTCATTTACCACTTTGCCATATTCTCTCCTTCTCAGTCACCACTTTTCCATATTGTTTCTTTCTCATTTACCACTTTGCCATATTCTCTCCTTCTCAGTCACCACTTTTCCATATTATTTCTTTCTCATTTACCACTTTACCATATTCTCTTTCTCAGTCAGCACTTTTCCCTATTGTTTCTTCCTCATGTACCACTTTGCCATATTCTCTCTTTCTCCGTCACCACTTTTCCATATTGTTTCTTTCTCATTTACCACTTTACCATATTCTCTCTTCCTTTGTGACCACTTTGCAATATTATTTCTTCCTTAGTCACCACTTTGCCTTATTCTCTCTTCCTCAGTGTAGACTTACATTTGCATTTGGAAAGCCCCAGGTTCAGTTCAAGGTCTTAATCTTACAACACCTTATAGAAATGCTGTAACTCCTTTGACTTATAGTTCCCTTATGATCTTGGTTGATCGAGTCTGAATTGAGGTGAAAAATTCATGTTGGGAGGTCTTCCAGCTGATCTGTGGTGTGCTGTTTATTCTACCCAGGTGTCTCAGATCTTCCTCAACAATTTGTAGATGGAATTGGCAATACTGACCATAATTGTGTCGCAGCATTATAATTAGGTACAACAACATTAAAACATCTTTCTGGTATACCTTTTATTTCTTTTGGTAAGCTTCAGATTTCTGAGGCTGGTTTCTCCAAGGCCCAAGGTTATTAAATTTTAAGCGAGAGTCTTAAGATTAACCTCAAGCATCTGATTGGCCAGATTTTAAATTTGACAAAACCATCTGCCAATCAAATTCTTCAGTCTGCTCTAAGTTTTATTACTTCAGGCCCTGGTGTGGGAATAGTGAGATTATCGTTCTTAATAGGATTCGTTGTAATATCCTCCTTGATACTAAAGATATATTATTGAAGGGAGATAAATAAGGTTGGTTGTATTCTACTTGAGTTATCCCTCTTAACATGATAAAAATGTATTATAGTTTATTTGGAGCATAATTTATATTCCTGGTACTTCTGCTACAACATTAATGCTTAATACGAGGTGAAGGTGCAATCTGGTCCTTTCACTTCTCATATCATTACATCTATGGCCAAATGGTTAACTTAAGGACTTTTGATCTGCGGGTCCAGAGTTCAAACCCTAGACCAACTGCATGATGTAAGTCATTGGACAAGACTTTTTGCGACATACATATATAATTAGGAAGTTGACAGTCAAGAAAAATTGAAATAAGTTCAAAACTTATTAAATAAGTTGAAAGTTTATTTCCATTTTTACTCATATACACAAATGTTTATTTAGATATACATCACAATGCCTCTGACAAGGTTATTGTGGATATTCTACTACTACTAGACAGTCTATAGGGCGATGAAGACAAATGTCTTGGTAGAACCACTGCTGGACACCAGATAAGACAGAGAAACCTTCTTACCTTAGATATTTGCCTCAAATGTCATGTCAAATGTTGATCAATGACCAACTGGTATGAATACGTATATTGTTTTCTGACCTATTTATATTCTATTCCTACCATTAGGACAGTGATCAGAGCTGGGTAAAGGAGAAGGAAGAGCTGTCTGACAGGAACCAGAAACTTTCCAGTGAGATGAACACCCTCAGTAGTCATTATCAGGCAGTGGCATCTGAAAACCTTGCCCTCAAAACTAAGGTAACTGACTGCCTGCATGTACTGGCATCAAAAAACCTTGCCCTAAAAACTTAGGTATTTGACTTCCTGCATGTACTGGCATCTGAAAACCTTGCCCTCAAAACTAAGGTTACTGACTGCCTGCATGCACTGGCATCTGAAAATCTTGCCCTTTAAACTTGTGTATTTGACTTCCTGTATGTACTGGCATCTGAAAACCTTGCCCTCAAAACTAAGGTAACTGACTGCCTGCATGCACTGGCATCTGAAAACCTTGCCCTCTAATCTAAGGTATTTGACTTCCTGCATGTACTGGCATCTGAAAACCTTGCCCTAAAAAATAAGGTAATTGACTTTTCTTGCATGAAACACAATAAGGGTGAGGTGTGTTCAATATTAACACTTTAATTGCTGAAAACACTCTGAGGATGAAATGTGTTAACCCTTTCTATGCTTAAACCCCTATAAGGGTGGAGTATGTTTTATGTTAACCCATTACTCACTGGAAACACCATTATGGTGGGGTATGTTTTATGTTAATGGAGTGAATGACATTTTCAGCAATCATAGTTTTTAACCATTGGCATGCTATGTGTAAACAGACCTGGTTTGGCATTAAGCTGTCTTTCGTCCTATTAGGGACTGAGCTGTTGGCTGCTTAAATGTTTATTTATACAGTCAACTCTCGTTATCTCAAAATCGGTTATCTCAAATTTCCGGTTATCTCAAACTGTTTTCTACGGTCCCGTTTTTTTCCCTATAGTTTCTATATATTTCGACTCCGCTTAACTCAAATTCGGATGTGTCAAATTATCGGATATCTCAAACTAAATTCTATGTCCCCACACGTATAAAACTGTTGAAATCAGTTGGTCTATCTCAAACTTTAAATTGCTATAAGATGCAAAACGGCAACAATAGTGATTTTCACACCTACCGTGAAACTCGCGAAGATTTGGGCCCGAGTTTTATCGCCAATTATCGGCAATCTGGATGTAACGTAATTTAGAAAAGAGGTTAATCGATTATTATTTAATTAGCTGATTTAATGAACAACAATTTCATTTAATCAATTAACGCTGATTAAAGTGTTTCAGTTAGTACTTGTTGTTGTAACAGTTTTTGAGAACTTGTTGACACGGTCTTCTCAACTTGAAATAAAATGAGAGGTCGCGTTAGTGATTTTATCATTCTTCCACTACCTACCCACAATACAAGTACTGATTATTGAATAAAAAAATAAGATTGGTTATGGCAACAGACCTAATCTAATAACACTTTAAACATGCAAAACCACACAAACTTGCAGAAACTTAGTTTACAGTGGCAGATATAACAAGGAATTTCAGTCATTACCAGTCATCGTGTAGCAGGTAAGATTTTTTAAGATTTACAAAACTATCCTTAAATTCGGATATCTCAAACTTCGGATATCTCAAACTATTTTCTACGGTCCCTTGAAATTTGAGATAACGAGAGTTGACTGTATATATTTAACATTATTAGTTATTTTGTAATTCACAAAATGATGGCACCAATAATGATTTTCAGCTTTCCTTGGTATGTAAATGTAATATATATTAATTGATATTTGACAAAGAATATAAAGCATTTTCAGAGGGCTCAATCGCATGCAGCAATATACCACAGTTGGAAAATAGTGTTTATGATTCATTGCTTATGGCTCAAGTAAGTTGTGTAAGGGTTATTCCAGAAGTGCCTGTGTTGGTTTCATGTCTGGTGTCCATGGCATGCAATCTCTGTAATGGCAAAACTATATATCTGCTGCAAGTAGACACAAATCAATAACTGAACAATTCTTGCTCAACACTCAATAGCAAAAATATATAAATCTGTATGTACAAAACTGCTTTCTATTTTGATTTATAGATGAATGACCTTGAAGACTCGTTGAAAGAGATCAACCGTTCCTATGACGATGCTGTAGAACAACTAGAACAGATGGAATTTTTAGTGCTGGAAACTCAAGAGTGTAAACAAGTAAGTGACAGCAGATCATAGTATTCCCCCTCCCTGATTAGTTAAAAATGTGATAGATGCTGGTACAGTTTCCTTGCTGATGATTAAATATATCCTTCCTAAATTGTTTTAATAATGAAATATGATACTCAATTGTCCCCGATAGGTTAAAAAAATTACATATGATTATAAACTAGACCTGATTTGTTAAAAACATAACATGTGATTATAAACTGTCCTTGATTAGTTAAAAACATTACATATGGTGTAAACTGTCCCTGAAAGATTAAAACTACATATAATAGTAAACTGTCGTTGATTGGTTAAAACCATTATATTTGGTAGTAAACTGTTCCTGATTTGTTACAAAAATTTGATTGTCAGAAATCCTGATTGGTTAAGTGAACTATCCCTGATTGGTTAAAAACCTGCAAGCTTATTGTAAAATGTCCTTGATTTGTGAAACAACTTCCAATGAAAGTAAACCCTCAATGACTTATGCAAACTGTGATTTTTAAGTGATTATTTATTGCACTTTGTTGGGTTTTTTCCCAAACAGTTTCTTTTTATTTGTATAAAGGATTGTATTTACTTGAATTGGTGTTAACATGGTGACTTTTATTATTAGAGCAGAGTTATCAAAATCGTCTCACATTTGACAAGAGCATCTTAATTGGACAAGATTAATTGATGGTATGTTATGTAAACCTGATATAAATAAAGATTATTGTACAGAAATCAACTGTGGATCTTATAAATTAGGATTTAGTGTAGATATTATTTGTCTGTATTTTATTTCAGGTACTTTGCATGTCTGTCTGTACGCATTATAGATGCATGTGCTGCCAGTGACCATAGAGCATGAGCTTTACACAGCATGGCTTACATGTGTATTTGTATATTCAGCTGACCATGATTTTGTGCAGAGATGTATTGACCTCATTATAATCCAGCTACACTTCAAGCAAGAGCTTGCTTGGATACTGCAGATGATGGCTTTGTGTACTTTTCCTGTTTACCCTGTGTCAAGACTGGCGATAATTCCATAGGTAAAACTTTTTTTTGCAATTAAATTGATTGACTTTCTATCAAGTCTGTTGTTGTTTTTTCTTATATTTTAAATTTTCAGCTCTTCATTTTCAAAGATAACAAAAGTAGATCTATTATCATCAACTGCTTGGCAGTGTTGACATTGATAAACATTTATGTTAAGCTGCATTCCCAGAAAACCTATAAATGTGTTCACTTTAAACTTAGAATGCTTGTTCCCTATTAAAAGAGAAACCCATTTTAAAAAAAGCCGGTAGCCATAAAATTAGTTTTGGCAGAGTAATGCCCCCTTTTTATACTTTTTTCATGATACTGTCAAGAACTGAGCTCTTGTCTTAGTTTAGCTTTCTTCTTTTTTTTGACAGCGTTAAAATGATCTTCACCTGAATCCTTTAACTAGTTGAGGGTAGGCTTCAGTTAGAAACTAGGCAAATATATTCAGTTTATGTGATAACTTTAGTTTAAACAATATTTATTAAGAAATTGTACATGTACATATATGACAAAAATGTGCTAGAATTGGGAAAGAAGATGAGGATCAACTTATTTAACTTGTATGAATCAATTTCCTAGACAGGTGTGAAGATATGCCTCTATAAATAGACAGTTATGGCCAGTAATCAAGTTTATGCATCTACTTGTAGAATATACAAATAGTTTACATAAACAGAGAAATATGAAATGTGCAGTGTAGTAAGTCAATTTTAGTGAGGTGAAATTTTAAATAGACAACAAAAATGAAAACAAATTTGTTCTTGTTGTAGTTAAGTGTTTTTCTTTAGAAGAGAGTAAAAGAAAGAGCCGAGATTTAGACACCATAGACCATCCACACCTTTATAAGGCCATGTGCCATTTGATAACTGGAGAGTGAAGAGACATGAAATCCCCTGAAGGGTAAAAGATCCATTAATAGTTAATTAGTCATAACATTGGACTATGTTTAACTGGACACGTCCAATCAAATAACAGATCAATGATATAGCTCATTGCATACAATGTACATGCCTCAGGTGATAACAGTATTGATGTGTGATGGAGACATGTTTCAGATATATAAACTGGACCTCATTCAACCCTTATCATGCTATATTTATTCATAAGCAATACTGTATTATTATTATCATTATTATTATTATTATTATTATTTTATTATCATTATTATTATTATATAATTGTTATTACAATTATTATTATTATATAATTGTTATTACAATTATTATTATTGAAATATAATAATAATAATTATTATTATTATCATCATTATTATATTATTATTATTATTATTATTATTATTGAAATAGTATAATTATTATTGTTATTATTATTATCATTATCATTATTATTATTATTATTATCAATTTATTTTCATTATTATTATTATATATTATTATTATTATGTTATTGTTATTACAATTATTATGATTGAAATATAATAATAATTATTATTATTATCATCATTATTATATTATATTATTATTATTATTATTGAAATAGTATAATTATTATTGTTATTATTGTTATTTTTATTATTATCATTATTATTATTATTATTATTATCAATTTATTATCATTATTATTATTATATATTATTATTATATTATTGTTATTACAATTATTATTATTGAAATATAATTATTATTATTAAAATTTATTATTATCATTATTATATTATTATTATTAATATTATTATTGAAATAGTATAATTATGATTATTATTATAATAATATTTATTCAAATTATTATCTGAATCTACACTATTTGCCAGATCTGTAAAATATGTCTATAGCAGTCTAAGAATTAAATATACAAGCAGCTTATCTGACTTTAAAAAAATAAATATATACATATATGTGAACTCTATCACTTTTGGAAGGAGACTTCCTCTGTTAAGGTTCAAAATTATTTTTTAATTAGGGGTGTTTAACATATTTTCAGACATTTTCCTACTTGGAAACAGACAACTTCCTTGTTTGTTGATATGACAATAACAAATCTCCCACTTTGCATGTGAAAATCTCCCACTTTGGTTTCAGAAAAGGTTCACATGTATGTATATATCCTATAATCCTCACCCTAGACTGTGTATAATCATCTTAATGACATTGTAAGACCTTTTTATATTAGAGTCTTTGATAGAGGGTTTGGAGGAGAAACAACTAGTTAAATGAAAGACATTGCTGTTAATAACCATATTGACACCCTCACAAAAGAAACCTGCCATTAAGTCCAAGGATTCCAACTAAGATGACCTACCTACTATTTGGAGTTCCTTGGATCCTACCAGACAAGGGAGACAGTTTTAATATTACCAATGTTTTCTATTGAAATTGTTCTCTCATCTGGAACTCATTTGTTAAAGAGTTTAAGAAGATCGTTTTCCAGTTAATTAAACTCAGCATCAGTATAAATATATATATATATATAATGTATGTAACAATAAATGGGGAGAATGACATGATAAATAATTGTCATATACTTTGTATTTGTAATTAATAAATCTTCAGATACAATTTAAATTCTTCTTATACATGAAACTAAGAATTTTCTTTCCTTATGATTGCATGTTCGTTCATTTGTCACATGAAAGTCCTTAAACACTCTGTAAAAATCCAAACTATTGGATAAATGCTATAATTTTGCAAGAAAATTTCTTTAAAAAAAGCACAAAAAATTAAGCATATATTTTTTATTCATCTTGTTTTTAACCTCACATTTTAATTATAAATGTTTTGCATAGATTTGTTGATTTAATTAAGAGTATTAAATATTTATTAAATATTTATTGTTATAACACACAAAACAGTAAAGAGAATACCAAGTCATCTTTAGGAACACACTTCTGGATATGTTTGCACATTTTACCCATGTAATATAATAACCTGCACTTATTCTTTTTATATACTTTGTTTTTTATTTCACATACAAGCATTTACATATTTTAATTATTCCAGACAATACAAAATTAATTACATGTTTTGCATAATTAAAACATATTAGCATGGTATATACTTGTGAACTTTTCTGAGGCCAAAGTGGGAGATTTTCACATGCAAAGTGGGAGATTTGTTATTTTCACATAAACAAACAAGTTATCTGTTTACACGTAGGAAAATTTCTGAAAATGTTTAAAAAAAAACTCATTTTTAAATAATTTTGAATTATTAACCTTAAAAGGTGGAGTCTCCCTCCATAAGGTGGAAGGTTCACATGTATAAATATGTCCTGAAATTCTAGTAGAAAATAATGGACAATTTACAAAATATGGCATAAAAAAAGTATATTTAAAGGTAAAATTTGTTATTTGCTAAAAAGTTTATTTGTAACTTACAACAGAATTGTATGAGCAAATAGGGCATATTGTGATCAGATTAATCTTAATTTTCATCTGGATCTTCACTTAATGTCTGCCTGATCAATTTATGCATGACAGGTTACTTGGTGACTATAATGTCCCAGTTCAGTTTGCAAACATAGTTACAAAGTTACCAGAAATTAACCCAACATGATGCAATAATCAATACACAACATCAGATCTACCTTCAGGTCAGAAAATCTTAAAATGCTTCAGGCCAACACTGTCTGGAAAACTTTCATTGGTCATAAATAAATAAATTTGTACTTCTAGCTACAGGACTGTCACAGGGATACTGTTGCATTTTGGGAAATGTGAAAGGAGAGTGTTTGATCACCTTGCTTAATTGAGTTAATTAGTGATGGATAGGATTTAGGGATGTGGACATTGTAAAAAATGGATTTAATTACTGAGGTAGGATTATGTACAAATTTTTTTTATACCGTATATGATTTTATTTGTTTGTTTGTTTGCTTTTTTATTTATTTATTCATTTATTTGTTTATTCAAGTATTTATTCATATATTTATTTATTAATGTGGTTTATGGTTGGTAAATATATATTGATTTGTTTCACAAAAATAATAATAAGAGTAATAATAATGATAATAATAACAATAATAATAATAATTGTAATAATATAATAATAATAATAAAAGCTTCGTTTAAGAGACTACACAAATGCAAAAAACATTTTTTTTTTCATATATACTTTAAACTTATATTGCCATTTTCTTTCTTAACAAAAACTGTATTTCATTTAAACAAATGTGTTTGGAATAATCCAACACAAGATTATGGATTAGCAATGGTTAAGAGTTAAAGATTAAAGTCTGGAGGATAATCTTGGACTTAAGGGTCAGTAGACTCCTTTAAGCATAGGATTAATATAATCCATATACAGACATATTTAATTCCTCTTACATTATTTTATTATTTTATTTTTCGATCTTTGAATTAATGCGAAACTGCCACCAATAAACCCTTGTTTATATTTTTTCCAACCAAACACTCAATTACCCAACTTCAGCCTTTTCCTTGTTATTTGTTTACATGAATGCACTCGAGTTAAAAATAAATTATTTTCATTGCAGCATTTACCCGTAGTAGCTAAATTTTTTCATTATATGATACTGTATGTTATATTTGTAATCTGATGTGTCATGTATATGATTTAAGAATAAAGTTGAGTTGAGTTGAGTTACATGGTTTTGGTTACAGGGTAAAGTTACATGGTTTTAGTTACATGGCTTTTGGTTATACGGTTTTGGTTACATAGGTTTTGGTTAGATAGGTTTTAGTCACATAAGTTTTTCATTATATGGCTTAGGTTATACAGTTTTAATTACATGGTTTTTGGTTACATGGTTTTATTTACATGGATTTTGGTAACAGACTTAGTTACATGGCTTTAGTTTCACATTTTTAATTACATGGGTTTGTTACATGATTTTGTTACATGTTTTCTTTCTTTATTCTTTATCTGACTTATGTTCTAATGTATATGACTTGCAACATGTTTCATGTAATATACAAGTAAATATGATAAAATATAATATCTATCAGTAGAAATAATAATAACAGTATAATTTTTCAGCTTTTATGTGCATTCACGTTTTTCTGGCATGCATGTATTTTATATTTAAATAGTTCTCATAACTTTAAATGGTGGCCTCTGATATGGTTTATGCTTCACTGCATTTGTATGGAAAGTAAACGGTTATAAAATATAAATTAATATTTCAGTGTGCACCTGGAATTGAGCATCAACTCCTTAATAAAGACAACAATTCGCTCTCATATCTGCTTTATGACCTTTTTACACTCTTTTGTTGATTCTGTTTTCTCTTCTTTATGGCTTCATTTTGAGTTCCCTGGTTTTATCAAAGAATGTGTTTTTATTTGAAGCCATAGCAACCCTAATAATTTCTTTGTACATGTTTTAATTTCCTCCATTATAGCTGCTGTGTAGCAAAAGGCATTTCTTCCAATCTTAAATTCTGAAAAGAGAAGTCTTTAATTTTCACGATATGATTTGGTTACTCAAATACCTCTGGTGGTTCTGTTATACAAAGTAAGAAGATGCATGCATATATACAGGCACATGACCGTGCACAGGCACATACCCATGCATAGGCACACACCCATGCCCATACCCATGCACAGGCACACACCCATGCCCAGGCACACAACCAAACATAGGCACACAAGCACGCCCAGGCACATACCCATGCATAGGCACACACCCATGCACAGGCACACACCCATGCACAGGCACACACCCATGCTGAGGCACATACCCAGGCACAGGCACACACCCATGACCAGGCACATACCCATGCATAGGCACACACCCACACATAGGCACACACCCATGCACAGGCACACAACCAAACATAGGCACACATCCATGCACAGGCACATACCCATGCACAGGCACATAACCAAACAGAGGCACACACCCTACACTGGCACATAACCAAAGATAGGCACACACCCATGCACAGGCACACAACCAAACATAGGCACACACCCATGCACAGGCACACAACTAACAATAGGCACATGCACAGCACACACCCATGCAAAGGCACATACCCATGCATAGGCACACAACCAAACATAGGCACACACCCATGCACAGGCACACAACCAAACATAGGCACACACCCATTCACAGGCACATACCCATGCACAGGCACACACCCATGCCCATACCCATGCATAGGCACACACCCATGCACAGGCCACAGGCACACACCCATGCACAGGCACACACCTTTGCACAGTCACATACCCATGCATAGGCACACAACCAAACATAGGCACACACCCATGCACAGACACACACCCATGCACAGGCACATACCCATGCCCAGGCACACACCCATGCATAGGCACACACCCATGCACAGGCCACAGGCACACACCCATGCACAGGCACACACCCATGCCCAGGCACATACCCATGCATAGGCACACACCCATGCACAGGCACACACCCATGCACAGGCACACACCTATGCACAGTCACATACCCATGCATAGGCACACAACCAAACATAGGCACACACCCATGCACAGGCACACACCCATGCACAGGCACATACCCATGCCCAGGCAGGCACACACCACATAGCCCAGGCACACAACCAAACATAGGCACACACCCATGCACAGGCACACACCCATGCACAGGCCACAGCAACATACCCATTCACAGGCACACACCCACGCACAGTGCACACAAAGTTCACAGAGCACATGACTATGCACAGGCACACACCCACACACGGTACACGCACAGGCCACAGGCACACACTCCTGCACAGGCACATACCCATGCACAGGCACACAAGAGTTCACAAGCACATGACTATGCACAGGCACACACCCACGCACAGGCACACACCCACAGCTTCAGAAGGAAACCCTAATGCAGAGGAAAAATGTCTCTTATACTTAGTTTTTCAAGTGAGCAAGTGGTACTTCTGTCCTGTTGATACCAATTGTGTCTCAACATACCTGAAATACCATATGACATTTACCAGACATCACAATCATTGTTTCACCTTATAAATTATTTAAAATATACAAAGAAGTTAATAACCTAAGCATATGTTCCAGTTAAAGGATTTTTTTTTCACAAGGATATCTGTCAAGCAATAAGCAACTAAAGTATAAAATGATTATAAGTAGTTAGTGGCTTTTAGCTTTTAAGATGAACTTAAGGTATGTATTAATATCGTGATAACACAGGTATGTCACCAGGTTAATGCTCATAGAGAAAGATATTGTAAATTTCAACATGGTTCATTTGTTTCCACAATAATAAGGTTGCATAATTGTTCTGCTTTTATCTTGGTTTCACATCATTTCACTATAACTGAACCCATGTCATGCTACATTTTGTTCAAAGCCCATGATTATTTTTTTTTGCTTTTATGTTATAATTATTACATGTCAAGGTTAATACATCTGTAAATAGAGACTGAACATCAAACAGCGTGGTATATTCTGTTCAGGCAGCTTTCAGCATTCAGCTTGCTGATCGAGATCTACACTATTTGCTTGCCTATGCCTTATAAATGTTAGCAGGCTTACAGTTAAAGCATAATCATAATGGGGAATATTGGTGAAATGGAAATTGTCTCCCTTGTTAGTTAAAATCCGAGGTATTCCGAACAGTAGGTTGGTCCTTTTAGTTGGAATTCTTGGACTTTATCGCCTGCTTTTTTGTAGATATTGCAATTGCAAATTGTGAAATTTCTTACTTTTGAGTAAATAAAAGCTTAAAATCCATTTAAATACTTATAGAGATATGTTATTTAAAAAAAAATGGAAGTGTTTGTTAATGATGGTTAACAAATGACAAACAAATTAAAGGACCTACTTGCAGTTAGAGATCATTCAGGGGAGACTATTCATTAATGTCTTTCATTGTATGTGAGCTTTTATATGTAACTTGAAAAAAATTGGCACAAGACAGCTATGTATAAGTTTAAATACACTGCAATTTAATTGATAATTTTCCCTCTATTGTTCATATTAGCTTATACTCAAAAGATCAGATCTGGTTTTATCAGCTGCTTTATTGTTTAAACCAATGACTTTATTGTCCATTTAAATAACAAGTTATTTTATGATATTGTATAGTCTTGCCAAGGTTGGTCTTGTCATGGGCTGGTCTTGGGTTCGGACCCATAACCCTTCAATCCAGAGTTCAACACCTTAACCACCTTAACACTATTAGCAACCTGGGTCTGGTGGTTAAGGTGTTGGACTTGGGATTGGCGGGTCCCGGGTTCGAAGCCTGAAAATGACCACATGATGTTAGTCACTGAGAAAGACTATTTAATGCACATTGCTCCAGGTACTCAGTATCTGAGTACTGGTTCTACCCAGGAAGTGGTTTGTTTAGAGGGATTAATATAAGTTGGAAAACTATAAAAAAATATGTTTCAACAACTTAACCATTGGACCACATACTTCCAATGGCATCCTTAAAAGAGAATAAAGTATTTATTTCTTAATAACTTATGTAAGTTTTTCGTATGTATGAATTCAAGAAGGTCACAAGATATAGGAGTCTCTGAAACATTTTCCTTTCCTTAGTTTAATATTACAGCACACAGCATATATACACCCTTCGAGGCATATACTTTATATGTGTACTCAGATGTCAAAATTGCTATAGTATGACATGTAAATGTACATTTGTGCAGTAATATGCAAATTGCCAACTGCCGCATGCCAACATTATAATAATTACAATGGCCTTCACAGAAAGGAAAAAAAACTACCTGTCAGATATGGTGTGTCTGCTGCTGGTGGCTTAAGGTAAAGTGTAGTAGAAAATATACAGAATTTGAAAATTAACATGACTAATGTGTTGTATACTTCAATGAAGATGTGTATGGCAAATTTGAAGAAAATTCTCCATTCAGTTTTGAATTTACGGATATTTTTTCTTCTAAAATTGGTATTAAAGGTGTCTCTTTTTAAAAAAAAAGAAAACACTAAATAATTTGTAATATCCTCTTCAGGAGAAGTGTTCTGTTATTGAGTATCATTTGGAAACAAAATATAGCAATAGATAAACCAAGAAAACATGTTACTTGATTGGTTTGACTCAAACTCTCCCAAATTTGTAATAAATTGTTTACAAACACAAGAAGTTACAAGACTGATTTTCCCATTTTTCTGCTTACTTTGCTTCATTGAAAAATAAATGACCTCTTCATTATTCATAGCCAGATGATTTATCTCAGAAATTATCAAAATGTCCTATAAAGTATTTTGCTTGATTCTGCAAAAGATAAAAGAATTTCACCGCACGGTTTGTTTTTTTTTTAGACTTTGAATATAAAAGGTAACAAATTTGTAATCAAATAAAGCACAAACCAAACAATTAAAATTCATTTACAAGAATAAAATTGAAAAACTGTACATGTTTCCATTTTAATGTGGAATACTGAGACAGAAATAATTGTTTAAGAACAGAACAGTATTTTATTAATTTCAACGTGTACATAGTACATAGTTGCAAGATAATTACAATGAATAGTGCTGTCACTGATCATCTAGTCGTTTAAAGTCACAAACACACACGCGCACACACACATACACACACACACACACAAATGGTGTGGTTACATGGATTGTCACAAGAATGGTTCATTTTTGATGTAGTAAAAATCAATAATTATAAAAGTGAAAATAGGAAAAATAATATTGTAATCAAGATGAACTCATTGTGTGAGAATGATGCTGTTCTTTCGATATTCTAAAGCTTCTTCAATATATTTTGCAATGTTTGTCAAAATTCCCTTTTTTTCAGATATAAACATCTCACAGAATTTAAGTGAAAAAGTAAAAATAAAAAAAAGTTGACAAATCGTGCTCATACTGGGATTCTAACCCTCAACCCACTGTTTTGAAGCATTTTAACCCTAATTTTGATACTCTTCAATTGGAGGTGCAGCATTACAGTTGCTCTGCCTTAATCTGTGTATGGGCAAGTGTCAGTGTAATATTTTCATTCCAAAATAACTCTTGTCCCAAGTGGCAATGTATCTGGTAATTTAGGTAGTAGGTTCATTGCTGTATCAAGCAACATTCACTGGTTATTTTCGAAAACCTACTAGTAAGTTACATACATGTGAACTTTCTCTGAGGCCAACACGGGAGATTTTCACTTGCAAAGTGGGAGATTTGTTATTTTTTTTATAAACAAAGAAGGAAATTATCTGTTTCCAAGTAGGGAGATTTCTGAAAATGTGTAAAACACCCCTAATTTTCAATAATTTTGAACCTTAAATGTGGGAGACTCCCTCCGAAGGTGGAAGAGTTCACATGAATTTATCAAGTTGCAAATGTATGTTGACATGACACCCATTCCTGCATTATATAAGATTCCCATACCATAAATTTCAATTAAAAGATATATTTTACAGACTTTCTGGTTAGTTGACAAATAGAATGAAACAATCATTTTCATTGAATATTAAAAATAATAAACTAGTTGGTTGAAACAAAACGAAACTCAACAGAACCTTGTTTTGTATGGCTTAATCCATGTTAAATATTTTCAGTATTCAATGATTGTCAGTTCCTCAGTATGTTTGCATGTATTCTGGGAAAGGCTTAGTGTTAAAATGGCACATAAATATTATGGGTAGGGGTCATGGACCAAAGGTCAAGGACACTCTAAAGGGTTTTTTATCTAAAGAGATATTTAAGGTCAGTGGCTTAAGGGGATTCTCCCAGACAATGTTTGTTTGTCAGTGTTTATTGGTTTGATCAAAGATAAAAAAATGATTGAAGAAATAGTTGTATAAGTGTGTAATGATTGTTTAGTTTGTTGTTAGATTTTAACAGCCCTAACAAATCTGTTGCAGAAAAGCAGAGAGGGTCTTCACTTTAAGGAGATTAATTGCTGCCTTCATTGATTAAACATGCCAAGAATAAATGACGTAACCAGACACAGCAAGCATCTGTAGTTGTGGTAGTCTATTTTAATGTTTTGTGTGGTGTATTGTCTTGCTGTTCATTTTATATGAAAAATGTTGCTGTTAATGGTGTGATGTTGAAAGTTTGTAATTGTGATCATGGTGCTGACAATGTATCAAGAGATGGCAATGGTGCTGCTGCTGATGATGAAGGTTATGATGAGTTTCATAATGATGATGGCAATGATGATGTTGCTGATTATGTTGATCACAGCCATCATTACAATGATTCATCGTAACAATTATAATCATCATCATTTAACAGGATGAACCAATTTGAATTTAACAGGATGAACATACTTGTTTATAAAAAATTACATTTTCATGTGAAAGTACTATCTTTAATGCTTTTCATGCAGTACCGGTATTTAAAAATAAAAAATAAAATAATTCTGAGTTCTTGAGTATTTCACTCACAACTTCATTCATTAGAATTAAAGCTGATAAAAACTTAGCAGCATAAAGGATAGATCCTGATCAGATATCTGCCTGGGGGTGGTGGGGCGGGGCTGATCTTCATCTACACTGTAACCCTATGCTTGTTCTGTTCTTTTTAGCAGGTTAAATGTTACTTAACACACAATGAATGGCTCTAGATATGAGGAGACTTTGTCTTGCAATATATCCCATAATTCTCATCCAAACCTTATAAATCTGACACTCATTAGAATTGTCTGAACGAGACGATTTTGATAAGTACCAGGTATAAAGGGTTTGGAGGAGAAATAAAGGTGTTACTATGACTCCCTATATCCCATAATTCTCAACAAAACCTTATAATGCTGGTGCTCATTAGAATTGTCTGAAAGAGACGATTTTGATAAGTACCAGGTATATAGGGTTTGGAGGAGAAATAAAGGTGTTACTATGACTCCCTATATCCCATAATTCTCAACAAAACCTTATAATGCTGGTGCTCATTAGAATTGTCTGAAAGAGACGATTTTGATAAGTACCAGGTATAAAGGGTTTGGAGAAGAAATAAAGGTGTTACTATGACTCCCTATATCCCATAATTCTCATCCAAACCTTATAAATCTGACACTCATTAGAATTGTCTGAACGAGACGATTTTAAAAAGTACCAGGTATAAAGGGTTTGGAGGAGAAATAAAGGTGTTACTATGACTCCCTATATCCCATAATTCTCATCCAAACCTTATAAATCTGACACTCATTAGAATTGTCTGAACGAGACGATTTTGATAAGTACCAGGTATAAAGGGTTTGGAGGAGAAATAAAGGTGTTACTATGACTCCCTATATCCCATAATTCTCAACAAAACCTTATAATGCTGGTGCTCATTAGAATTGTCTGAAAGAGACGATTTTGATAAGTACCAGGTATAAAGGGTTTGAAGGAGAAATAAAGGTGTTACTATGACTCCCTATATCCCATAATTCTCAACAAAACCTTATAGTGTAGAAATTCATTGAAAGTGTCTGATCGAGATAATTCTAATGAGTACCTAGTATAAAGGGTTTATTGGAGAAATAAAGGATTTTCCAAAAGCTGTACTCCTAATATCTTAGGCTAAGACAATATACTGTCAATATTTTGAGTGCTTATCAGTTGATTTATACTCCTTATGCACTTTCTCTACCTACTTACATATTAACGACTCAACAATGAATATGTTTATGGGTTAACTTTATGACTATGTAAACAGCAAGGTTTTTCTGCCCATACCGTCAGGTATATGTCTAAATGTTTGTCAGATATGGGACCAAACTATATTAAAGTGACTTAAGGATGTTACCTTTGATGTAGATAAGACTCACGATGAGAAGGTTATTTTTGGATACAAATTGTTATATCTTAATTCATTCGACAGATTTCTTTATTTATTTTATATATATTTAGATTTTCTTAAATTTTCTTCCTGACTTAACTAACTTTATTTGCACTTCATTTACATGTTTTTTAATTGTTTATATATTTTTTGTATATTTTTTTCTTTTTTTTTTTTTTAGATACATCATACCATTTATAATTTATGAATATTTTAACAATGTCCAGCTATTTTGGTGGAGGAAGAACCCAGGCATATGTCCTTCGCCCCGAAACCAGACTCGTAACCCAGTCAGATATATTTTACAATGTTTTTTTTCTTAAACCACTTAAAAGATTTCTCTGATCACTTAACAGTTAATCTGTTAACAGTTAATCTTAACAGTTATTTTTTATCCAAAACATAACAAAAATCCACCTTATCATCAGCATAATATAATATGCAATTTACTGTAGCCAACAGATTTCTAAACTGTCTGTGCAGTAATTTACTTTACCTTAGTTTACTCAGACTAACAAATATGTAAATAACCTTTCTATAATGATGATTTGAGTTCAATTTATGTCCTGAACCTGAAATACTTTTTGTTGAATATGCCGAGCCAAGGGTTGCTCAAATTTAAGCCACACAAAAGGAAGGCCCTTAAATAGTTACTGTTTGCTTGCCCATTTGTGAGCTCCTTTTGTATTCATTGTTTCAATTCATTGCTCACCGCAGACAAAAAAAGATTGTCCCCAGATTTGGAATGCGACCAAATGAATGTACTCTGGGGATCCTATGATTGGATTTCATGATCATATTCTTGATTGGAAAACGCCTCATCATGTCCTATAAGGCTTGAGTGGGATACCTTATCAGTTGATAATTTTGGTCAAGCTTAGATTTATGATTGTTCATTATTTACTTAGTGCAGTATTTTTTAATTTTATTATCTTTGTATCACAACCTTCCCAAGATGATGGTATATAAAAATAAGATTTTATTATATATATTTTTAAGTGTTTTTCTTGGAGTCAATATTTTAGCTTGACTATAATAAATCTCAACAGAGAAATGAGTCTATAAGTAGTGTAAGCTTATATATTCATGAACCTTTCATCCAAAGAGATGACAGGAGGGTCACTTATATTCAGTCCTTTGCCAGGATTTTCCAATTTTAAAAAGAAAGCTAATGTAGCTTTCATTGGTATTGGCAGATATTCTTTCATCTCTTTTGATTGCCAGGTCTTTGTATTGATTAATCCTTCATTTTTATAATCCTTAGAAATGAAGAATTGTTCTTTTTTCTCAACATTGAATCCCAAACACTGCCTCATATCCTCTCATACTGTAGGCAAGAGAGTTTCTTGTCAAAGTTTTGGTTTTAGCTTGCTCAGTCAAGAACTTGAAGGTCGTTTCATCAAAAGTCCTAAGAACCATTTATTGTCATAAATTAGAATATATTAGACAAACTCCTATGAGCATTGCAACTTATACAAACATTGAAAAGACACAGGACCAAGGTATCCACATGCACACCAAATGTAAAAGTGAAAACAAATCTGTGATGAGTCATTCAACAAAAAGAGCAAACCCGACAGTTACCGCCTTGGTCATAAGACCACTAAATTATTTAAAGTGTGTTTAAGTAATAAAAGTCCAAGGACTGGATTGAAATTAGAATCAAACTCAAGGTGTAGAGGGTACCTGTCCTAGGACTGATAATAAATTAATGGGCCTGTTGATCTTACTTTAGTCCTAAAAATTTTATTGAAATGCAGTTATCATAATTTAGTGGTCTTAGGGCCATGTCATCAAAGGTCTTAAGACCATACATTTATAAAAGGTCAGATGACAAGTAGATGCTTCCTAAATTTGTATTTGGTTTGGAGGCTAACTCGTGTCCTAGGACCTAGGACTGGTTATCAAAATGCAGTGGCGATAATTTTGTGGTACTATGACTAGTTAACTGGACTCTTTTTTGAGCTGGCACCCTTATGAATATAAGCAGATCCTAGGACCTTTTGTGAAATGGTACCCTGAGAACTTGTATGGGTTATCTAGCAGATTAAGGGATAAATGACATGAGCGTACATTAAATGATCTCCAGTCATATGATATGCCAACACAAAGAATAGCAATCTATATTTCTTGATATCAAATTTGGCTGTTTAACCTTTAAGCATATAACTATGAAAAGAGCCTTGATTACAATCCAGTATATGTTGACAACGAAGGTTCTGAAATTTTTAAAATCCTTTGTTCTGTAATCATTGTACTGGGCTAATAACAATAGACTGACAATATTTGGCTCTGGTACTGTGTGCGTAAAAGTTTATCGGCGATTACTGGTTTAACTCTATGAGTAAATACCCAGCCCTATTAAGAGTACAATGGTATTTGGGTATTTAATTCTAGTCTTTACGAGTAAGCGGCAGTGTACAAGACTTCATTTGGATAGTTCCATTTTTGTAAAAAAATGGTTTATAATTTAATTTGTGATTTCTGATCCTTGTTCGGGTTTTTTTTCTATAATTATTTCTTGGATATATTTTTTTTTTCAGTGAAAAGTTAGTTAATGGATTATTGCTTGTGATAAAACTGACTCTGTCAGTACTCTTAAATGAAATAAGGTAAGATATTTTATATTAAAATATCAGTTTTAGATATAATACCTATTGTATCTCTTTCAGAATGTTTTGCTCACTTTTAAGCTGTCTGGGGCAAGTTGTGAGGGGTGTTGCTATGTGTGTGTTTAACAATAAGGCATTACTGGTAATTAATTTGAAATAGACTAAAATTCACCTGTTTGGACATTTTAAGAACATCTTTAGTAAATCATAACTTCTTTTGCAATCAAGGCACTTTTGAAACTGAGGTAATGATATTATAAGCTTAAGTCTAACACCTTTCTAAACATCTGATTGGCCAGATTTAAGGTACCTTTTAAAATTTTTACCAATCACAGTGCTGGAAAACATTTTCTGAGCATCTGGATCTATCTTTAAAGTATTTTTTATTTTAGTTTTGTGTGTGTATTTTATGGAAAAAATCAACAGATAGTCAACTCCATATGTCGATTGTAGACCCAATATGGCCATAATTAGGTCTTTGTAATATAACAAAAAACAGTTGAAAAAAGCACAAAAAAGCAGGACTATGTATTTCACTGAAAAATTATGTCATGAACCTGTACATGTATTATCATGTTTTGTTATCTTGAAACAACAGTTAATACAGGTAATCTTAAAGTTGTTTTTCTCAGTTTTCTCTAAAGTTCAGCAAACCATAGTAATACCCATACCATTTTTTACAGATTTTGTGGAAAGATGCCAGTAACAAAGTGGTTAGTCCTCCTAATCTTTTAGTTGAAACAAATACATAATTTTGATACACTTTCCAGTTGACCTGGTATTCTACTAATTTTTCTGAGGTGTGTTTCTCAAACAGTAATGACTGGACATTGTCTTCATGTTTTAATGAACATAAACGTGTCAATGCAATGTAGGACAGAAACATTTAAATGGACTTTGATATCTCCAGGCTGGCTATTGAACCCTTCTCTTCCCATTCCCTTTGTCAACAAGCTATTGAGATTTTGTATTTGTTTATTGCTCTGTCATACAATCACCCAAGTGTTTAATAAACAAACCTTAAAATCAATAACAGCCATTTATAATTTAAATGCCTGCTGCTTTATACTATTGTATACCTAGAAGAAAGCCAATAAATACATATTTTTTGAAGGCAATGATTTTTTAATATGAGAACATTTATTTGTAAGATTGTAGGTTAAAAAAAATCATGGCGTTTTTCCAGTTCAGAAAAAAAGCTCTTTTAAGTAGGCAACTTTTAAAAAAAAAATTATTTACTAGTCTGACCAATGGTACTTATCACTTGGTGACATGTATTAAGGGTAAGCAGAATACTATCATTCTATGCAACTATAAAACAACAGAAAATATATGAAATATCTAATACATATTGTGATAAATTAAAGGTGGTATTGACAGTTTACACTTAATATTTTTTTGCAAATAACAAAATTAGTCACTTGTTGCCTGAAAGGTTTTGCAAAATGCTGTTTAATGGTGCCCTAGATCTGTGTAAATCCTCTCTTGTCATTGCAGACTAGAATATACTATCTGAGCCATGCTGCAGAGATAGCTATTTTTAAATGAAGGAAACCATGTGACCACTTACTTTTGAGATCATTTTACATGAACATTTGGGTAATCAGCTGTGATGTTCGATCTATTTTTAGCTGAAATCCCCATTATACTTAGTTACAAATTCGGCAATAATGGACATTTTAGGCAAAATTATTCACCATTTGTGATATCATGAATAGTGTAGATATTGATAAGATAGCTCCCAGCAGGAAAGCTTGCTTATCTGAATCTACACCTTTTGCCTGAGCCCTATATATATATATGTGTGTGTTTTTCAGGCTAAGATTTTAGCAATGATGAAATGGAAATTGTCTCCCTTGTTAGTTAATATCGGAGGTATTCCAAACAGTAGGTAGGTCCTTTTAGTTGGAATTCTTAGACTTTATTGCCTGTTCCTTTTGTAGATATTGCAACAACAAACAGTAAAATGTTTTACTTTTGCATGAATATAAGCTTAAAATCCATTTAAATACTTTTAGATTTGTTATTTTAAAACAAAATGGAAGTGTTTGTTGATGATAGGTTAAACAGGGTATCACAAGAAAGGCAGAAAAATCAACATACACTCCAAAAAGCACAGGCAAAAATACATGAGTAAAACAAATGAAAGGACCTACTTGCATTAAGGGATTATTCAGGGGAGACTATCATTAATGTCGCATTCTTCCAGGAATAAGTCCATATTTTGCATTTTTTTTAAGTGAAAATCAGTCTGTGAAAGAGCAGTAAGAGTCTCTAACAAATAGTGTAGGTTCGAGTTCCATTTAAGACCAAATTCATTTTCATGGTCAACCTTGGATCTACAGAGTACAGCTAGTTCCCCCAATTTCTCCACCAATTATAGATCAACTTCACAATAATGACTGTAATATTGAGATGGGGCAATATATATAACAACAATGATGATCAATAGATGATTAAGCCACTGCCTTTAAGTCTAACATGTTGGTATTTATCTGAGCTACATGTATTGTACATCTGTTACAGGAAGTTTGTTTTATGTCAATATGCAGGCATTAACATGGACATACATTGTCAATAGTTGGCCTGCCCTATCACATGGGCCTTACAGTTTCAATACTCAAACTGTGAAACACGTTTAGACCCAGCAAAGGCAAGCAGTGTAGATCCAGATCAGCAAGCTTTGCAAGGAGTAGTCTGATCAGGATCATCAGTATTTTCTGCGAAGTCTCTATAAAAACATCCTTTACCTTTGCTTGATGTTGTCAAGCAGTAACTAAGAAATTTTTTCATTTATTTATTGGTTTTATCATCCAGCAAACAATATTTCAATTATCTGGAGACGGTGTCCACTTGAAGCAGATATAGTGCTGCCTTCACTGTGTATAGCATGCCGTGAACACCTGGCACAATACCACAACCAGTCACATTATTCTGACACTGGGTCAACCATTTGTGGAACTAACCTTTGGTAAGTCATGGCCCAGGATTGAACCTTGATCCTTTCGCACCTGGAGCTGACGCTCTACCATTTGCGCTACCAGGTCCGGTTTTAATGAATATGATCATGTGATTAATGTAGTATATAGCTTAATGTTCTATTTCATATCCATATCAATTCACCAGATACCAACTGGACTAATTGAAATAAGACAATGTTACTTAGCATAAGCAATAAAGGATATAGCTATATCTTTTATATCTCAACCAAACCCAGTATATGTAGTACCAACTGACAAAAACAATAATCAGAGAAATTCAGTGAGAATCAGTAATAAATGATATTGCTAATTTAATTTTTAACCAAGCCCAACATACCTGGTGCTCATAGGAGTCACCTTTATGAGACATTATTTTATGAGCATGATAATATGATTGATATAAGATATGTCTAAATTTCTCAACCAACCCCAATATACCTGGTACTATATAGATTGACTCATGATGACAATTTTTAATGATGAATTGCTATATGGCTTGTTTAAAAATTATGGGATATTTTTCTACCTCAAATCTCATATTTAGTTTGGTTATCTGAGGATTTAGTTGTCATTCCATGGTATGGCAGTAGTTGTTGTCTAGGGGAGCATGACAGATATAGAGGAGCCGGGGCTAGCTGTGCGATTGTCAAGGGGAAGCTCGGCCCAGCATTTATTTGTTCTATTCATAGTTGTTACAGGTTGTTGTATAAAAGTTGTAAAGCATTTCTATAGGCTGTCAGTTGGACTAGGGTGACTCTGTACTTCGACTGCTGACAGAGGATACTGAATAAGTGAATATATAAATTGTGCTGTATTGTCACTCACCAAGAAGCTACTGACTAGTGCATGCTGTTAGAGTGCATGGGACAGAGCGTGAATTTACAAAAATTCAGGTCGTGTGTAAAAGGTTGAGGAAATTGTTTTTTAATTGTGGGCAAAGGAAATTTATGGTAGCGATGAAAAAATTCATGAAAACAGCTGGCTTAGTGACAAGGTGTGTGATGTTAAGTTGAATCTAGTGAGTTACGAGGTTTAAAACAACTGTCAGTTTGAGTCTCCAAGAAAGGATTGACTTTTTTGTGTGTGTTAAACTGAACACTTTCTTGGATGAAATTTTTACAAGGCCAGTGTAAATTGTAACCAAGTTTGTGGCATTTATTCTTTTACTTTTTTCAGAAAGACCAATTCTGTTCCTTTTTTATAAGTGCATTTAACCGTTTATGGATATTTACGTATTTGTAAAATCTAGCTGTGGCAATTATATGGCAACAGTTTTTGAGGATTCCTCACAAATGATAATGGACCTTTTTCTGAACACAGGACTCTTCTAGTTTCTAATATAGCATTAGACCATGGACAAGAACCTTCCCTTGCAAAGCTGTGAACTCATATTTCAATGTTCATTGATTTAAACCAATGACTTGTTAGCTTCCTTGTCAGTCTGAATAAAGGTTGTTTGTATGTACCCAACAGGTAGATGTACCTGAAGTACTTATGTTCAATATTCTTTTGTTTACATCTAGTTTAGAGTTTTGTGGAGTTTTTTGGATTTACATTTGAGTGCACAAGGGTGGACATATCAGGATTATCTGGATAGTAATTTGCTAATATTCTGTAAGTATCCCAATGATTTTATTCATTTTTCTTAAAATATTCTGAAAATAGTTTTGTAACCAGGAAACATTAACATTTTTGGTCATTTTTGTTTGCTGTCAGCTCATTTTGTTGAATTACCCAATGCCATTTTTTGTGAAAGCATCGTAGAAAACATTTTTTTTTATTTGAAGTACATGCCCATGAACAATTTAAATCTTGAACTATCTCAAACAATTTCCTGTATGGCCATTTATTGAAGTATGGGGGAATCAAAGAAGATAAAATTTTGTGGATGATGTTTGAACAAGTACAATCATAAATCTCTTAAAGCATTGCTTTTGGTTGCTACGTGTAATTTGTGACAATATTTTATGGAAAACATGTAAACAAAATGTTTGATGAAACATTTATTACCAATTTTTCAAAATTTATAAAAAAAACAAAGTATATTGTGTAAAATAATTGAAATAAACTTCTATCTATTTATCCAAATGATTAATTTTTTATGAAAAAAATCATAAATATGAAAAAAAATGGCCCCATGCATTGTACGATCATGGGACACAGAGTGTGAAAGCATAGCTTGTTTCTACTCAACCTTCCAGAGTGTTGTTACTTGATCCCCAGTTGTAAACTTTGCTAGTTTAATTTTAAAATATCTTTACAACCATTTAAAAAAAATGTCCAAGATGTTACTTTTCAACTTTGCCTCATTAATTACAGTAGGTTTTGATTGTGAAGAAGGCAAAGATCAATTTTAGGCTCTGTAAAAAGTGCTTCAGGCATTAAACTTTACTGAACTAAATGAAGGAACTACTGCTGTGCAATTTTTTCTTTCAACTTTTGACTTTTTAATCTTTTTTTCTTGGCTAGTTAACTTTGGGGAAACAAAATTAACTGAAAGGACCGACAACGAAAACCCCGAAATATAATGGGCTAGATTATACAGTAATGTAAATAAATGTGACTTGCAGTTTTTGTCAGCTAATAGTTAATCAATGCATCATATAAAATTATGTTATGTTACAAATTTTGTTGCAGAGTTATTTTTAAATATCTCTGTCACCTGTCACAGTTTTCTTTTACACTGAGTGACAGGTTATTTTGACCTTTTGTTTTCAAACAAAAGCTATCTATATCTTATTCATCAAGTTAGGACAAAACAGTAATGAAGTATAATGAATTGATCCCTAATTGAGAACTTTGGCTAAAGAATCACCCAATCACACAAAATTATTGATATAAGATTGTGTTTGGGGACGCAAAATGACTTGACACTATGTTTAACACTCTCCATGAATAATTTATTATGTGTGAGTTAATATAATCTTGTCCATTGTTCTAAGAATGCAATATGTCAGTGTGACATGACAGTAGCTGAACATTTATGCTAATTGATTACTCATTCAGCTGCATGTGATATAGACATAAACTACATTAATTAACATAAAAAGCACAGAAGATTCTGTCCAAGGTACCCGTGGCGTAGTGATAGAGTCACAGACTTGTAACTCACCCGATTGCTCACCCTATCAGCACGTGGGTTTACATTAACATGTTTTGTAAATACAGAAATGTACATGAATATTAATTATACATTATCCACTTTGAATTGTTAGGCATTGTTAAAAAAGATCAACAACAAACACAAATTCATACACCACTGTCTTCGCATCTTGTGTCTAGAAATTGAAATATTTTACAGTTTAAATTGACATGTTTTGTAAATACAGAAATGTACATGAATATTAATTATACATTATCCACTTTGAATTGTTGGTCATTGTCAAAAAAGATCAACAAACACATATTCATACACCACTGTCTTCGCATCTTGTGTCTAGAAATTGAAATATTTTACAGGTTTAAATTGACATGTTTTGTAAATACAGAAATGTATACGAATATATATGATATACATTATCCACTTTGAATTGTTGGTCATCGTTAAAAAAAGTTCAACAAACACAAATTCATACGCCACTTGTGCGTCTTGTGTCTCGAGATAGAAGAGATCATTCCACAAAGGCTTATGTTACTAAATGAATACAATTCTACCCAATGGATGTGTGATATCAGTTTATAAAAGTCTTGTCATCATTATTTTTTTGTGGAAATTTGATAGATATACATGATATGGCTGATAAAGATCATTTTGATATGGTACATGTATTTGCATTCATCATGCATTGTGTTGCCGTATACCAATACATTGAAATATTATAGCAGCGTAATGTAGCATGTACGTATATATAATAGATGTCAGTTTTACGAGTCAAATTACCTCACCTCATGCATGTCACATGCCTTCCTGTTGTCATTTTATTAGTTCTACCATTCATGTTTGGATATACCACACACAATTATTATTATTATTATTTTATGAGCCATGTCATTGTATGTGAATGCTTGTAGCCACCCTATTGTGTGCAATAAATCCGTAGTACTGTGATGATGATGCACATTGCTAATGTATACCAGGGATATTTCTGAAGAATTATCTTGCTCAATGTTTATACGTACAATATGTGCTGGTTCTGCCAATGGAGGAAAAATTATACTGAACATCTTTAAATGTAAAATGTAGAATTTTTGGGACAATTTATTATGTTTAATCATTCTTAATAGTTTAAAAAGCAAGACACAATATGTGTTACTAGCTTTCAATAACATGCAAGGAAACAAGACATATATTCCTAGTGTTGTTGCTACAAATAGTGCACATCCCAGATGAGTGGGCTTAAAATTAGTGATGATGGTTATTTGATGTCTAAACATAAAAATACACTAGCAGCACAATATTTTCAAAAATGCAATTTTTTAGTCTTAAGTTTAAATAACCATCATAAGAATCAAACATATCTTTACTTGAATAAACAAGCCACAGAAATATAAACAATTTCAGAAATATGATCCTTTTTTTTTTTTTTTATTCATTTCACACTTTTACTTTTTTAGCCATTTTTGAGGATTTCTTTTCTACTTTTTTTCTTTTTACATTTGTGGACAACCTATATGTACTATGGCACTTCCCTTGCAGCAAATCTAGCTACAGTTATACACATGACAGTCACATGCATGTTGTACTGTCATTATCTATGACATTTGCTGATATATGTTAGTAGAATAGGCATGATAATTGTGTTTTCCTGTCCAATTTATTGTCCCTTTTCCATCCATGACAAATTAGCTGTGACTGACATATGCAGTTACACCATGCTTGATAATTAAATGTCACCTCAAATAACCTGTCTATCCCACAATGTATGTGTGGTCTATAATCTTGACTATCAAATGCTACTATCTGACAGCATGCTTTTATACACACTTTAAGAATTTATCAATCTAGGCAAATAGTTTAGATCCAGATTATCAAGGCTATACTGGAAGCTGTTTGATTAGAATTTGCACAATTTTGCTGCACACTTTCCATAAGATGTTGGTTTATGTTTTGTTTTGTAATACATCGCAGCTACCAATTTTTCTAGCGATCTCCTGCTATTTTGGTGGAGGACCACCCAAAACAAATACATGTATCAGGGTAGACCTAGCGGCACACCGCAGGTAAGCTGGAAGACCTTCCCTCATTAAGTCCTTCGCCCAGAATGGGACTCGAACCCACGCTGTCAGAGGAGTTACAAATTGGTGATTTTACCACTATGCCAAGGTCATCGCAGTCCATTATTGCCATGGTAACAATTTTATAGAGTTACCACTGCTCTACTTCTTCCTTGTTCGTATCCAGCCTATAAAAATTGTAACGGGGCAGGTTGAAAGGTCAAGTCACTTTGGCGAAATACAGATAGTGGGGCATCATGTTGTGTCCTCAGTCTCTATTTCGAAGGTCACATGCATATCAAAACACATTACCTCTGCCACAAAGAAGGAAAATCGTCAATTTGTCTCGATGAACCAGATTTCAATGCTATTGTAATGAGTTAAAATTGATGTAAAAGTTTAGTTTAAACAGTGATGAAGTCAATAGAATGCTTAAACTTTAAAAAATAAATTGTTTAGATTTTATGACATTTAAATTGTATGGGACATATATGTACATTGATGCTGATATCGATATATACACATTGATGATCCCCACAATGGTTACTTACATTTTAAGATAGCAGTGGTTACTATAGCACAGCAAAAAAAAAGTCCTTATGGCATGCTGTAACTGTACTTTTAGTAATATAATATGCAATCATAGGGGTGGGCATTGTTTCACTTTAGCATAATTGACATTTATTAATTGATTTAATTAATAATTAATGAAACTAAACACCAATTTGCATTTACCTCACAGTGTCTGTTTCTTAAATGTCACTCTTTGTTAACATTAATTTGCTTTTTCTTGTAGGTCACTGCTTATAATGCACCTATTAGATGAGAAAAGTAATGTTTGGAATGTGTGTTTATTAAATTGATATTTTAATTAAGTTGATATTCACCTTTTATAAAGATACATCTCCTAAATTGAAGTTGAAGACACTTTTATCTTCACAGAAAATGATAAAATAGCAAAAAATGCATTGTCTTATTAAAAAGCAATTAATAATAAAATCAAGTACATATATCATTATTTAAAACGTTGTTCCTCTTACCGCATGGGTTCAGGGCGAAGGACTTAATGTGGGAAGGTCTTCCAGCTAACCTACGGTGCGCCGGTGGTTCTACCCAGACATGTGTTTCAGGTCTTCCTTCACCAAAATAGGCGGATGTTGCTATAATGATCATAAATGGTTGCTGTGATGTATTTCAACAACATAAAATGTTGTTTCTTAATTTTATATTGCTAAGCAAGAACAGATCAGGCTAAGACTAGCAACACATAGTGTTGATCAAGGTCTGCACTATTTGCTGCCAACTCTCTTGTAAAACTTCTTGGTATTGTTTCAAATAACTAAAGATTGATATAATAAGTTATCAATTTTTAAACTGTTTCTTTAGCAACCGTTATACTTTTTTAAACAGTTTAATATATTAACCTATTTTCAATTATAGGTCACATTATTTTAACCTGATAGATTTTTGTATTTTTCTATATTTTACTAACAAAGTTTAGTTTTAAACCTGATTATTCTATATTCTGTATGACCTGTTAAGTGTCGGTGTGCCATAAAACATAAATAAATAAAACAAACCCCATAGGTTATAAATTATAGCACAAATGTGGTCGGTTAATGGCTAAAAATATTTTAGGATAAGATGATGTGTACATTTTGACAAGACTTTCATCAATGACACAGCCACTTAAAGATCAACAGAAGCCATGTTTCCGTTAAAAACTAAAAATGTTTTATGTTAGTACGACGTTTACATTTTGCCAAGACTGTCATTTGTGACATTAAGCTCCTCGTAAAATTTTATCAACAGAAGCCATGTTTCCTGCCTGTAATGTAATGGTTCACATTATTTGAACAGGGCATATCTTAAAAATACCCCCCAAAAAACACAGGTTAAAAAGTTAAAACACAAATATGTTACATTAATTTTTTTATATTTTTTATGTGATTAAGAATTCGTTCATTTTGCTTAGACCGTCAACACTTACAAAACAACTTCAAGGACCACAGATGCCATGTTTCCAGCCTGTATTTAAACAGATATATCTTAAATAATAACAAAAAACATAGGTAAAAAGTTATAACACAAATGTGTCAATGTTAATTTTTTTATTTTACTGTCAACACTGTTACAAAATGCCTTGTAGAACAACAGAAGCCATCTTTCCAGCCTGTATTTGAACAGATATATCTTAAATAATAACAAAAAACATAGGTAAAAATTTATAACACAAATGTGTCAATGTTAATTTTTTTATTTTACTGTCAACACTGTTACAAAATGCCTTGTAGAACAACAGAAGCCATTTTTCCAGGCTGTATTTAAACAGGAATATCTTACAAATAACACAGAACGTATGTTAAAAGTTATAAAACAAATGTGTTACATTAATTTTTTCTTGTTTTGTTATGTGATTAAGAATGTTTACATTTTGCCAAGACTCTCAACACTGTGTTACAAAACACCTTTAAGAACAATAGAAGCCATGTTTCCAGCCCTTAATATAGTGGTTCACATCATTTTTAATGGGCAAACATGTATCTTAAAAAAACACACACAGATATCATGTCATTATCAGGTCTGTAGCAATTAATATATCATTGTGCAGGACAGATACATGTTATATTGTACTGACGTCAGAATAAAGGCTGTTAAATATTCTTTACTGAATGCTTCCATTCATGGCGAATCCTGCTGACACAATGAACACCTATTTGCATATATTTTCATAGCTTAGCCTGCTACAATTGTTAAGCCAGAAAAAAAAATCTTTCTTTAAAAAACACACAAAAAAACTACATACAAAGGTAACGTTTCATACTGCTGCACACCCAGCAGCAGACAGTGCAGAACTTTATCAGAAAGATTCTATCAGAAGTGGACTAATCTGGATCAACATTATTTGCCTTTTTCCTGATTTTTCAGGCAAAGCATAATAACTTTCAACGTGTTGAACCCATTCTTTAAGACTTAGGTAAAAAAATTTGATCCAGATCAGCCAGATTCGACGGGAAGCTCTCTGATTAGAATCTACACTATTTGTGGCGAAATCTTTCTTCTAGCATTTTTTAAGCTATAAATAATGTTTTTTAATATAAACAACAACAAAAATTGTGTTATTTTAAATAGCTGCAGCAGGATAAAGGGTTACGATTTAACAATTCAATATAACCCACTATTGCGTGGCATTTAAAGTTTCAAGTGTCATTCACACTTTCTCTTATGCTCTAATGATCGAAAATGGAAACTGTTTTATTTTCTAACATGTATCTTGTTTAAACAGTTCTACTTAATCTTTTGTTAGACATAGTTCACTTTCTTATCGACATATTTCACTTGTAAGTTGACATATTTCACTTTGTGGAGCATAACAATGCACACAAACAAAAGCCTATAGCATAGATAAGACACCTTGTATAAGGCTTATTCACCGACTTTCGTAAGGCCTTACTTCCGTAATTACTTAACTTGTTATGTATTGGGTATACCGTAATGTGGTCATGGTGCCTAAATGTGTTGTTGGAAGTGTAAAAAGTATTAACAAGTTGAAAAGAATTGTTTCCCAATTAATCATAAGAAAATGAATATACAACTATATGTAAACTTAAAATAAAGTAAGTAGTTTAAAATATTGCCATTGTCTAAAAGCAATGTTCAATATTTGTTACAGTTCAGACCAGCTTGACTTAACTTGGTATGTTTATCACAGTAATACTCCTCAATACTTCGCAGATTAAAGTGATTAGTGGTCTTAAACACTTAAGTCATTATTTGCCTTTGATCTGCGGGTCAACAATGGTCTGGTTATTGAATTATATGGTTAAATGTGTTCACTGGGCACTAGGATTGAATGACTGATACACAAACTTTTACCTTAGATGGGCACTTGCATTGAGCAATGTGGATTTGTAGGTCTTCATTATAGTCACAGATTTTGGAGCTTTCTAAATTTGATATTCTAAATATTATCTTCTAAATATTACATTCTAAATATTACATTCTAAATATTACATTCTAAAGAATAAAACAAATCTGCAGTATTTAATAGTGAAGTTATGTTCTTACAAAATTCAATATTAAATGCAGTTTTTAACTTTTCCAAGGTAATTTTAAGTAATTATATTCAAAATTTAATGTTTTTTCTCCAAAATAGTTTTGAATCATTATTATAAATATCAAATGCAGTTTTAACTTTTCCAGTATTATTGTAAGACATTATATTCAATATTAAATGTTGTTACCAATTTCTCAAGTGAATTTCAAGCTGTTTTATTCCAATATGAAATTATCTTTCAACTCCTTCAAGATAATTTTATGTCATTATACCGGAACTCTGATAACCTGGTAATATGAAACAACAAGAAAGGAAAAATCTTCTGCTTTTGCAACAGTGTAATTTAAAATCTGTTGTCATACTATTCGATCAGATTCCTATAAATCTGTCAACTGTCCATGTATATAGAACCATGATGATCGTATGCATGCAGTGCATTTGACAAATAAATACACATGTAATAATAAATAAAATATATTCAAAGCCAGCATGGCAATATTAAAAAAATTGTAAATAAAACATGATGCAAATAAAACATAAGAGATAAAAATAATATATACTTATAAGGAAATTAACACTACCCATCATGCCTTTTAATTGTAATTTTACATAGTAAATTCTATTTATTCTAGTAAATGTTAGTCATATTTACATAGTAAATTCTATTTATTCTAGTAAATGTTAGTCATATATTGGAATGGTTTATCATATAATTGGTTAAATGATGTCATAATTCTGTGCAGTTATGTAGCTTTTTCCCTCATTATGCTACCGGTATTATGCCTGTCATTTTTGGCTAACAAGTACATTACAAAAGTTGTATGACATATAGTAAAAAGTGCAGATATGGGTCAGACAGCCCCCACAAGGAGCTGGCTGATCTAGATCGATGCTGTTGGCCTAAATCTCATCAGTTCATGTTTTGCTGGATAAACTTCAGGTTGGATAGCTCTCATTAACATTTTTTGTTAGTGTTATCATTAAGTATTTAAAACAAATCCGATTTAATGTGTTGGTTTGCAAAGTATTTGCCAAAATGTTGAGATATAATTTTATGGTTGGTTGAAATGGAACTGAAAAGTGTATTGACACGTTTTAGTAATGTCGGTGATAGATTAAGAATTATGTAAGCAAGTGTTACATTATGTTTATCGCAATGAACTGAAGCTTAAAAAGATTAGGAAAATAGGCATTAAATAGGGGTTGTTTATAATAAAAATTGCAAGCGAAAGTGTAAAATTATGTATCAATCATGACTTGTTTGACTGTGTTTTTTTCTATAGGTCAATAATTCTACAGAATTACCTCGTATGTGGGGGCTACTCAGCCCTGCATCTTGTGGGTTTAAAGAAGGAATATGACAAATCACCTATGTCAAATATATGTAACAATATCTGGTCTCTGTTTGGGGTATTTGTGCATAATTTCTGCTGAAAGATCATACTTTAATCTAAGTTCAGACGATTTTCAACAGTATCTCAATTTTAGGGCGATAAAACTTGTTAATCGCATCTAAAAATGTTCTTTTTTTTTTTTTGAAAGCTATAAATAAGAATGCTTGGGATTCCTGCCAAAAATAGTCAGAGCAGATGACGTGATTGAGGTAAAACATGAATGGACTCATGGTTTTCTTAGTTTAAAAATAGCTAAATAGGTAACTGGAACCATGCGGCGTGTCTCAGATAGGCAATACTTTTTTTGTAATGAAGACTTAAGCATTATGGTTCCCTTTTGACACAGGTGTAGGACATCAATAAACAGCATTTCACAAAATCTTTTCTGGTGGCAGTAATTTGGTTGTTTAAAGAAAAGAATTTTGATCCAAACTGTCAGATATCATCTTTAAGTTCTAGTCAGGGCGAGGCCTTTCATGTGCTGGTGGCAAGGTTTTACAGCTGATCTGTGGTGCCCTTGTGGTTCTACCCAGACATTTGTCTTTGCATTTTCCTCCATCAATAAATAGCTAAATCTTGCCTATATGAACATAGTTGTGTCTATGCAATGTTACTTAAATCAACAAACAAAACAAACATCTGGGGATATTACTGAATTTAAAAAAAACAACATACTTTTGTAAGTGTTACACATTAATATCTTAAACGAATGATCAAACATCAGTTCTTTTAAAAATCTTACAAAATGTTTTGTTGTTTTTTCATTCAAAATAAAAATATTGTAAAGTTTTAAATTAGAAGATAGAAAATATGAATAAGATGATAATAGCATGTATTGTGTTTAAATTGCAACTATACAAATCTTGTAAAGTATGTGAAAGGTTATAGTAATTTATTTCAATATGGTGACAGGTACACTTTTAACGTTCTGAATAAACAATGTTAAGACATGGTTAAAATGAATGAAAATGAAGTAATTGGTGCCTTTGTATAAATATTGACATGAGATATCAAAGGGAAATGAGTTTCCTGCAAGTCTTTTGTGCGATGAAAGAACTTAAAAGCTGTCTGAGATTGGCTGCTAAGACCAAACAAATGTCTAGAGGCCTGTTGCATATTTACAAAGTGAAGCATGAAGGAAAAGAGAAATTCAAGTGTGATCTAAAAAGGAAATGACTTGTTTGATCCTTTGGAGAGGTTATTGTAGTTTTTTACTTTGTTCTGTTTTGCTGAACTGCTTATGTTTTCAGCTATAGCAATCTTTGAATATTAGGTTAAATGTGCATAAAAGTGTGTATGTATAAACGCTTTTTACATGTTTACCAAGGACAGCTGTTGAGTTATGGAACTTGAAGCTCAACCTTATCATTTTTGATAATTGTTATGTATAAACAAGTTTTGTTATCATATACAGCCATGTCAATAAAGATATTTTAATTTAACTCATAATGACTAAGCAGGAATTGATTGGGACCTGGCAAATACTAACGATCCAGGTTAGACAACTCCACTTGAGTTTTCTGAGCTTTCACCTGCCAAGTCTCTAGCAATGTCTTGTTATCTCTATTTTTTTGTTTTCTTCTGTTTTTATGATTCATCGAAGTGACAAAATTATAATGACATCAAGCTATTGCAGCGACATAATTATGATCATTACAGTAACGTCCAGCTATTGCAGCAACATAATTATGATCATTACAGTGACATCCAGCTATTGCAGCAACATAATTTTGATCATTACAGTGACATCCAGCTATTGCAGCAACATAATTATGATCATTAAAGTTACATCCAGCTATCGCAGCGACATAATTATGTTCATTAAAGTTACATCCAGCTATTGCAGCAACATAATTATGATCATTACAGTGACATCCAGCTATTGCAGCAACATAATTATGATCATTACATTTACATCCAGCTATTGCAATGACATAATTATGATCATTACAGTGACATCCAGCTATTGCAGCAACATAATTATGATCATTACAGTGACATCCAGCTATTGCAGCAACATAATTATGATCATAACAGTGAAATCCAGCTATTGCAATGACATAATTATGATCATTAAAGTTACATCCAGCTATTGCAGCAACATAATTATGATCATAACAGTGAAATCCAGCTATTGCAATGACATAATTATGATCATTACAGTGACATCCAGCTATTGCAATGACATAAATATGATCATTACAGTAACATCCAGCTATTGCAGTGACATAATTATGATCATTACAGTTACATCCAGCTATTGCAATGACATAATTATGATCATTAAAGTTACATCCAGCTATTGCAATGACATAATTATGATCATTACAGTGACATCCAGCTATTGCAATGACATAAATATGATCATTACAGTAACATCCAGCTATTGCAGTGACATAATTATGATCATTACAGTTACATCCAGCTATTGCAATGACATAATTATGATCATTACAGTGACATCTAGCTATTGCAGTGACATAATTATGATCATTACAGTTACATCCAGCTATTGCAGTGACATAATTATGATCATTACAGTGACATCCAGCTATTGCAGCAACATAATTATGATCATTACAGTTACATCCAGCTATTGCAGTGATATAATTATGATCATTACAGTTACATCCAGCTGTTGCAGTGACATAATTATGATCATTACAGTTACATCCAGCAATTGCAATGACATAATTATGATCATTACAGTGACATCTAGCTATTGCAGCAACATAATTATGATCATTACAGTTACATCCAGCAATTGCAATGACATAATTATGATCATAACAGTGACATCCAGCTATTGCAGCAACATAATTATGATCATTACAGTTACATCCAGCTATTGCAGCAACATAATTATGATCATTACAGTGACATCCAGCTATTGCAGCAACATAATTATGATCATTACAGTTACATCCAGCAATTGCAATGACATAATTATGATCATAACAGTGACATCCAGCTAATGCAGCAACATAATTATGATCATTACAGTTACATCCAGCTATTGCAGTGATATAATTATGATCATTACAGTTACATCCAACTATTGCAGTGACATAATTATGATCATTACAGTTACATCCAGCAATTGCAATGACATAATTATGATCATTACAGTGACATCTAGCTATTGCAGCAACATTATTATGATCATTTCAGTAACATCCAGCTATTGCAGTGACATAATTATGATCACTACAGTAACATCTAGCTATTTTTGGTAGTGTAATACCACAGATAGATGTCTTTGTAGAAAGACCAGCGCTCCATTTGTAAGCTGGATGACCTTCCCACATGAAAGTTCTCGCCAAGGCCAGGACTCGAAACCCTCACAGCTTAACCCCTCTTATCTGAGGTCCTTATTTCAACTTGTAAACTTTGATTCGCCATATAACTTTGTATAGTCTCTGTTTAACACAAACATGATTTTGTTTGTTTTATGAGTAAACATACACTGTTATGTTACATTTGTAAATATTACCACCTTATGTACATACAAGTTTGTGTATAACTTAACAATTAGCTGGATTGTTGTAAAGGTTTGCTGCTATATAAATTGTACATGTATTTGCTATATATAAAATGTGCAAGCATTGTTTGTAGTATGGGTTGAAACACAGTTCATTGTTGCTGAATATTGATTCAGGTATCAGCAGGTCCCTTACCTAGATGCATGTTCTAAATGTTGGTTTCAGGCAGTAGCAGTTGCCGTAACACTATAGATATATCTGCCCCAGACCTGGGCAGTCCAGGGTTCAAGACTCAGCCAGGACACCTCAAAGTACACACTAGATTAGAACCTTAGAATAAAGAGACGTGGATCTTAAAGGCTCAATCTTTTAACTCTCCCTTAAACCCTGTTTTGTTTGTCTTTGTTGGAATTGGTGTTAGAATAAAAGTTATGGGATACATCAAACCAGGTTTACCTCTTCTTTTCTGGAAGCATCATCATTGTATGAGAGGCAGCCAGTGACAGTCACGATGCACATTTTGCACACATCCCATTATCATACCAACCTTGCCCAACAATCAGATAATGTTCACAGTTTGCAGCTCCTGTTTCTGACCTTTCTTCAACTAGCCCCCTCCCTCAATGCCCCCTAACCCTCTTGCCACCCTCTCCACCATCGCCCAAAAAATCTCCCCATTCTTTCACCAGACTACATTGTTGTCAATTAATGCATAACTACAGAGAACATGTTTGTCTAATGGTAGGCTGCACAATCTTAAATCATGAGGTCTGTGGTTTGAACAGTTTCAAGCTATTTTCTGCTACAACATAGAATAGTTTTACATTACCATTACATTTATTTTTTCATGAAACTTCAACTTTTTGTTTAAAAATCACATGAGACAGACTTTACTTCTCATAAGACCAATTTCAGCACCTAGGGCTTTGTTCATGGATAGGGCCACAGAAGCGGTGGTGCAAATTGTCGTAACTTGTTGTCATGCTAGGGTTATTTTTTGGCAGTCACTTGAGACCATTTTGACTACTATTTGTATACTTTCATTCACTTACAGAGTTAAACTTTCACAGCCTAAACAGTGCTTTTTAGTGCTTTGATTATAATTGTCAGCTTGATAGCTAAATCCTGGTTATCCAGATTAAAGCTTAAGGTATTAGATGTGTAGTCAATCTCAGGAATATTCATGTAATGTCATCATTTAGTGTTTTAAGATGTTACATTTGATCATTTATGTCAGCACTCGGCTTTTCAAGAATAAAATCACCCGATTTTAGATTTCCAATTTTATCCGATGAAATGTCGTCAATTTCTTTACTCCAAAATGGCAACAAGAAATAGCGGTCAGCGATGAAAATTCATCAAAAAAAAAGCAAAATTAAAGCAAAGAAAGAAAGAAGTGTGTTTTACACATGTTTTTGGATTATTTTTATTGAGAAAAGTATACTGTAATGAAAATGTAGAAAACAAATAACATTAATGTGTTTTCTTTATTTTTTATTAATCCAAATTTGACATGTATAAGATTATTTAAAGGTCAGATTTGAGGACATCGACCTAGTACATAAATATTCGCAAAACTTAAGTTAGCTGAGGTGAAAAGTTGTAAAATTTGGAAAATAGTCCAGAACACAATGCTGAATAATGTGATACATTGTTTGTCAGGATTCATTTTAGTCACTTTTACACATCTAATACCTTAATCCTATATTGGTATATTGGCAGTCACTGTGAGGTAATGTGTTGCATGGAGGTGGAAGGATCTAGGGTGTTGAAAGACCTGACAGTCCCCTTGTCACTGTTTATCCCACCTGGGACTATGGGAGCCCTATTCAGGTGCATTCACCTTACCTGGAGGGTGTGAGAAACACACTCTCTGTGAGAAATACACTGTCGTGGCCCTTAAATCAGACAACAGATCAATAAGGCCCTCTCTAAGGTAGTTGTTCAACCACATGTAAATTATATTATCTGAAGCCCATAATGTTCCCTTCACTACACATTGCTTAAAAGGCCATTTAATGTGCAATTTACTGTTTCAAAGGGGAAAAAAAGAAGTTGAACAATGTTTGAATGTCCTGCTGTAATGCATTTACGTGTATTTACAAAATGCATTTGTATTAGTTATTCATGATCAAAAGAGAATACATGTGATTCTTTTCTGAGGCCAAAGTGGGAGATTTTCACTTGCAAAGTTGAAGATTTATTATTTTTACATAAACAAAGAAGGAAGTTTTCTGTTTCCAAGTAGGTAGATTTAAAATAATTTTAAATCTTAAAAGAGGGAGTCTTCCTCCAAAAGCACAAGAGTTCACATGTATACTGAAGAGTCAGCTGTAATCCGAATCAGTTTCCATGTGTATAAAGAGGTGCCGTCATTAGGGTCCTCATCAAAGAAAAATAAAAGAAATTTGGAAGAGAACTATTTCCCTTTACCTGAAATTTTACACATGGATGTAGGCTGTAGATTGTTGACAGAAATAAAGTATTCCTCTACATGCTAGTCTATTATGTTACTTGAGAAATCAGGACAATCCTTTTAAGATGGAATCAACTTCCTGCTACCGTTACAGGAGCCAGAAAATATCAGCCTCAATCAGAATTTGAACCTCTGAACCTTCTGAATACTAGCATGGTGTTCTACCAACTGAGCTGTAAAGGCTATATTGTAACAGGAGCGGAAAAAGTGAACCTCCATTGGGATTCAAACCACAGACCTCCCCATTACAAACTGGTCGCTCTACCAATTGGCCTATAGAGGCTCTGTGAACAAACTACTAGTGAAACTGCTACACTCCTCCCTCCTTACACAACAAAATTCACCCTGAATCTCCTCCCTGGTTCTACTCTACAGCATCATTGCATATCACAATACAAACAGGCTACTGCAGTAGGTCATGGCAGCAAATGTAACTGGAAAAAGTTAGCCTCAGCTTGGATTTGAACTGCAGACCTCCCCAATACTAACTGGTCGCTCTACCAATTGGCCTATAGAGGCTCTGTGAACAAACTACTAGTGAAACTGCTACACTCCTCCCTCCTTACACAACAAAATTCACCCTGAATCTCCTCCCTGGTTCTACTCTACGGCATCATTGCATATCACAATACAAACAGGCTACTGCAGTAGGTCATGGCAGCAAATGTAACTGGAAAAAGTTAGCCTCAGCTTGGATTTGAACCGCAGACCTCCCCAATACTAGCTAATTGCTCTACCATAAGCGTTAACTTGGATTTGAACCGCAGACCTCCCCAATACTAGCTAATTGCTCTACCATAAGCGT
Organism: Sinonovacula constricta; assembly: GCA_007844125.1. Classification (NCBI taxonomy): domain Eukaryota; kingdom Metazoa; phylum Mollusca; class Bivalvia; order Cardiida; family Solecurtidae; genus Sinonovacula; species Sinonovacula constricta. Next base: position 43,361,328 of record CM017569.1, on the reverse strand, counting down.
TAACTTGGATTTGAACCGCAGACCTCCCCAATACTAGCTTGTTGCTCTACCATGAGCCTTAACTTGGATTTGAACCACAGACCTCCCCAATACTAGCTTGTTGCTCTACCATAAGCCTTAACTTGGATTTGAACCACAGACCTTCCCAATACTAGCTGGTCGCTCTACCATATGAGCTATAGAGGCTCTGGGAATGGACTACCAGTGAAACTGCAACACCAAGGACAAACTACATGTACCAGTAAAATTGCTTCAATTTTACTCCAGTAAGATTACCTTCTAATTTCTATAATTTGTACAAACCAGGGTTAAATGTTACCATGACAATTCACAGTGACACATCTCAGGGCACATAGGGGAGGGGCAGATTGGGTACGCCATGGCTCCACAAGCCTAGGTTAATGACCGGAAGACACCAATCACTGGGATTATCTGTGTTTGGTCATGAATTAAAAACTTAATATCAATGTTTGCCAATGCTATGATCTCATGGTGATTGCTCTCTTGATCTGGCTCTTTATTCTACCATCTAAACTGCTTGAGAAATTAAAAAGGTTGCAATAAGACATACTTTTAATGGGGACTCTGACACGTAACTTTACAAACCCCTGCAGTGAAGGTTAAAATCCCTGTTGAGTCTATATACTGCTTCATGTTAGGTAATCTTCCTCTAACTTGAAGTGTTGAAGTGGTTCTACCCAGAAATAAAACTTGCCAACGTCCATCAACCACCAGTTGTAAATAATATTGATCATAAAACTACAACTTTGAGCTTACTGAACAACAATGCACAATGTGCTGTAGTCTTTTGCTAGGCTCAAGCTATATCTAGTTTACTGCCATATATATGTAGTTGTTATCAAATGACTGTAGTTTACTGCCATATATATGTAGTTGTAAGCAAATGACTGTAGTTTACTGCCATATATATGTAGTTGTAAGCAAATGACTGTAGTTTACTGCCATATATGTAGTTGTAAGCAAATGACTGTAGTTTACTGCCATATATATGTAGTTGTTATAAAAAAAACTGTAGTTTACTGCCATATATATGTAGTTGTTATCAAATGACTGTAGTTTACTGCCATATATATGTAGTTGTAAGCAAATGACTGTAGTTTACTGCCATATATATGTAGTTGTTATCAAATGACTGTAGTTTACTGCCATATATATGTAGTTGTTATCAAATGACTGTAGTTTACTGCCATATATATGTAGTTGTTATCAAATGACTGTAGCTTACTGCTTAATGCATCTCATTGTAATCAAATGACTGTACTTTACTGCCATATGTGTAGTTGTAAGCAAATGACTGTAGTTTACTGCCATATATATGTAGTTGTTATCAAATGACTAGTCTACTGCCATATATGTAGTTGTAAGCAAATGACTGTAGTTTACTGCCATATATGTAGTTGTAAGCAAATGACTGTAGTTTACCGCCATATATGTAGTTGTAAGCAAAAGACTTAAGTAATGTCATTGCTTTCTCGTATATTTCTTATATGTATTCTATTTCTGTATGTATGTCATTGTATGTTAGTTGACAATAAAAATATAGCTGTGTTGAGTAGATTTTTTTTTTCCAAACAAATGAAATAGGGCTAAGGTCTAATCAGCAGATCAAGGTATAAGTCCTTTATGAAAATAAATGTGTTTCCATGGCATTTTTCATAATTCAAACATTTATTGTATAAAAGCTGTAATTCTGTTGAAATGTGAGCAGATGTTGGTCAGATTATCCCAATCTAGTCCCTGAAAGTACAAAAGGGCTGTTCGGATATTTGAAAGGAAATTTGACATGAATGAAGTACTTGAAAAGTTATTAACTTTATTACATTTTGAAGATTAGATAATGTTTATTTGTGTGTGTGAGTTTGAGGTGTACAATTTTATAAAAAAAATTAATAACACTTCAGTGTTAAATTAGAATAAAAATTGTCCCAAATGAAAGATTAAATTCGGTTAAAATGAAAAGATTACTTCCCAGACTGTTGAACACAGGAAGTTACAATAAAGATTAAGACTTGTGGTGCAATTGAATAGAAAGTTACCTTACATTTGTTTAAAGGTACTTCAAACAACTTGCTATTTAGCATAAACTTATTTTTGGATAAATTTACATTTTTCATTTTTTTCCTTGAACTTATGCTTAAAATTTAAAGTTTTATTTGAGTTAACTTGGAAGAAAGGATTATTTTAAGCCAGTTTTACTTTTTACTGTAATTGATTTTTTAAGCCTGTCTTTAAAGTAAAAAATGCATAGTAAAATGGTCTCGAAATGACTCAGTTTTAAAAAGAAATTTAAAGTTGTTTCAAATAGATTGGTTTGATGTATTTTAAATGTGTTTAGATATTTTTGTCACTAATAAAATGTTAATTTTTGTTTGTTATAAAGTTGTATTGACTTTTTTGTTGTTTAAACATGGTTTAAAATTTGAATTCCACAGGAAACGAGACTTGATTTTGTTTCTATTGGCAGTGCCTTTTATCATTTGATTGTTTCCTTGGACTATGTGTTTAAACATTGGTTTAAAGTTTAAATTTCAAAGGAAACAAGGCTGGATTTTGTTTTAATTGGTAGGGTCTATGATCACTTTATTTTCTCTTGGAACTGTGAAAGAGCTAAAAACTTTTAATTTCAACCAATTGTATCCTTGAGAATTAAACTTAGACTTGAGCTCACAGTTTTATAAGCTTGGACCCTGATTGGTCAAGTTTCAAATATCATTTAAAATTTGACCAATCAGATACTTGAAAATGAACTTAGAATTAAGCTCACAATTTTTTAACCTTGGACCCTGATTGGTCAAATTTCAAATATCATTTAAAATTCAACCAATCAGATACTTGAGAATTAAACTTAGACTTGAGCTCAAAGTTTTATAACCTTGGACCCTGATTGGTCAAATTTCAAATATCATTTAAATTCAACCAATCAGATAATTGAAAATGAATTTAGACTTGAGCTCAAAGTTTTATAACCTCAGGCTATGGAAGTTAGTACCTGAGCACAGGTTCTACTCAGAAGGTGTATTTTGAGGTCATAATATAAATAGAATTAAGGGTTCTTATCTGATTGTGTTGTGTGTTTTCTTTTAAAACAACGAAAAATCAAACACACATTCCAGCAATACAGGGGTGCCTGATGCAATCCAGCATGTTAACAAAGTTATTTTGGACTTATCTTGGACTTGCCACAGGCTCCTAAATCAGTTTAAGCAACTACATAAATCAAAGGGATGACATCCTTGAAACAAGCAACAAGATATCCAAACAGATGTTTGACAAAAGAGCGAGATTTGTAACATGTCACTATACAGGAGGCCCCTCAGGTCATGAATGAAGAGATAAAAAGACTCACTGTAACCCAAACCCATACCAACAACAGACAAGATGAGTGAGGTCATTTTTATGTCTTGTGTTTTTTGGTCCTGTTCAAGAATGTATCATGACAACATTATATATATGACTGAGTCAGTAAAGTGCCTATGTACAGTAAGCGTATTGTACAAATACTTTACCCAGCAAACAACAGAAATTATGCTAGATTTTTCAATAACAAAAATCTACCGCCTATTTTTAATTTTTATTTAATGGGGTTTTCTTCTCTCTTTTCATTACCCCACTTTCCAAAAACAGAAAGATGAAAAAAGAGAGGGGAGCTTTATTTATGGCTCTTTAGTCAGTGACGACATTGGCATTGGTTAATTTTTCTGTTAAGGACCATTTCTTAAAAACTGAAAAAAGATGTTAACTTCAAACTTAGACTACTTGTTCCCTGTCAAAAGCAAAAAACCATTTCAAGAGGGCCAGGGATGGATCCAGCAGGGATTGGGGATGCATCCTCCCTGCACCATCAACCAGGTAAAAGAGCAGAGTTATGAAAACCCATACATGTAAGCTTAAAAAATACTAAGTTTTTTTTTTGTTGACTTGTTAGGTCAAAGTAAGGGTCCATTACTCTGCGTGTGTGTGTATATATATATATATATAGTATTTACAGTTTCCAGAGAGAAAATGTTGAAATAAAACAGTCTTAGTGATGCCTAATAATAAGAACGAGTTTATTTTATCATACGATGAGAATGCAGCGACGTCATGTCAAAAGTAAAATGTACATTAAACAAAACATAAATAAACACGGGGGAAATTATGGAATTTTAGAAAACAATCCAAACCAACTAAATAAAATATTTTGAGATTCAAGGATGTATATTACAGATTGATTCTAAGCCTGATAGGCACAGCTTATCCCTTTTGCTCATGCATATGCCATTTTACGCCTTCAGCAGCATCAACACAACTGAGGGTTTATTTGTAGACTAGTTTAATCTAGGTTATGTAACTATATGCTGACAAATGCATGTGTTTAAAAATGTTTTAAACTGTTTCAAAGAAAATCACTAAAATCAATGAATTCTTAAAACCCTATACATTTATTATGAATGAAAGAATTAATAAGGTAAAACAGACAGCTCTCGCTAAATATGACTTGCTCAGTCAGAATAACTTGTTTGAGGAGGTCAGAACAATAAAAGCATTTTAAGCATAGTCCTATTATGTCTTATATAAGCTATGATAGTAGCTTTATTTGTTTTGATATAAACAGCAGTCAATAAAACAAGAAAAGATTCTGTTATTTGTTTTAAATACAATCATTAACACAAGGTAGGATTCTATACTTTATTTTAAAGACAAACATTAAAACAAGAAAAGATTCCATTATTTGTTTCAAACAATGCTCACTATTGAAAGTTTTAACACTTGAAATCCATGATAATGCCGTTTTTCTGCATAAAATAGGACCATACAATAAACCCAAACATTAGAACCAAATTACAAATGTAGTAAGAAAATTTTGTTGAAAGTAATTTGGGGCTAATATAACCAATAATTGTTCAAAATTATTCTAATCATTTCATTCTTCAACAAAATTTGTATAGTTAAAGTTTTAAGACTTTCTTTGTGTCTGTCATGAATGCAGTTATTTTAATCCAAACTGCCAAATATGGATTTCTGTTTCACAACAATAACATTCTGTACCTTTTTAGAATTTTTGAAATCTTTGAAATTATTGTGTAGGAAATACTTCAATGGAGGGAAGTATCAACAAAGGCATTCTTGGGTCTCCTTGTGTCATTTATTTTTGTCATTGGGTGATTTGAATGTATTTGACAAGTTAAGCCACCTGTTGAACATAGCCTATACAGTTTGATAAACTGCTTGTTCAGATAGTGGGGGTGTGAAATAAGCACCTAGTTCTCCCAGGGTGTCTTGTGTTCCTAGTCTTATAAGGCCATCCTTATTTGCTGGCAAACATGTAGGGAATTTTCACTTCTAAAGGTGCACAAAATTGACTTTATTTTTTTGCTTGGAAATTCTGATTGTTGTCTTTTAAATAATGACAGATTTGTCATAACATTTTGTCTAACTGATGACTGACTTGGTAAATTTTGTTTGTAAAAAGTCATCTTCCTTTTGTAGTGTTATTGTTCTCATATATACCAGGCAACTGTTTTACAGACATATATTGTTTGTTTGTTGGTTTTATTGCCCCAGTACTTCTGTTATCTGGAGACGGTGTCCACTTGAAGCAGATATAGTGCTGCCTTCACAGTGTATAGCACGCTGTGAATACCTTTCATGATGTCTCACCCAGTCACATTTTCCTGACACTGGGCCAACCAGTCATGGAACTACCCTTAGGTAAGTCGCGAGCCAGAATTGAACCTTGGGCCCACCATAACAATAAATTAAACAACAAACAACTAAAATTATAAAATTCAACCTTATTAAAATAATTCATCTTTATCCTATTTGTATATCACTAGCTTTGTGCGTAACAAAATCGAAACTTTTATTTTTATTTTTCTAATTTATGTTTAACATCATATGTCACATAGTGTAACAGGGCACAATTCTGTAAGTGAGATAAATGTAATGAAACACCAGTGTAAGAGAGTGGTTATAACATCATTTTGTTTCATTTATTAAACTTATGCTACTAATTATAATAATTAAAATAGTAAAAGTGATAATGATAATAATGATAATATAAAAAAACACAATCACTGACTTACATATTTTATAATAATAAAAGTATTATGCCCTTTCTTTCAATAAACAAACAGTAATTTTAAGAGAAGATTACACTTCCTTATAAGGAAATACCAGTACATTTTTTTTTAAACTTTTCACGCTGAAAAATAACTCTCTTTTTTAAAGTTCACACTTAAAAATTAACATTTTTTTTGTTAAACTTATCACACTGAAATTTTACTTCTTTTTTTTAACTTTTCACACTGAAAATTAACATTTGACAAGGTTTTATAAAAAATCTTTTGAATAAACAATGGTTTGATTTGTTGAAGTTCAGATAGTTAACTGTAAAGTTTTCTTGGAACCTTCTCGGGTTATCAAGCTACCACTCAGAACCCAAAAGTCAGAAAATTGAAACTGCAGGTTGAAAGAAATACCTATGCCATGACTCTTTGAAATCTGTGTGGTATACCGGCTGCAATAGCTCAGGTGGTAGAGTGTCGGCTTGCAGATCGGGAGGTCGTGGGTTCGAACCCCGGCCGGGTCAAACCAAAGACTTTAAAGTTGGTAGTAGTGGCTTCCCTCCTAACGCTCAGGGCAAAGGGGACAGCATTACGCGTCGGTCGTCGGTGTCAGTATAATGGACCGGCCGGGTTCAGTCCCTGGGCAACTCATAAGTGCCCCTGTGCTATAATGATAGAAATTTTGCTGCGCAGTATCGGCAAAAATGCCGGCTAATCCCTAATCCCTGTGTGGTATAAAAATGATAGAAAACTATGCATTCATTTTTTGTGTCTAAAAGAAAATGTTTGAATGTGTGTGTTAACTCGCCTTTAATAGCAGGCAGAATGTCTTAAACACATTACACCAAATATCCCTTTATTTACTCAAATAATAATTTTCTTAATATGTCGGAGTGTAATCTGTTAATAACAGTCAGAGAAATATCTTCATCAGTCATCTCCACATGTAGTAGTTTAAAAAATGGTGTGAAAAAAAGAAGATGAGTAGGGTGGGAAGTACAGAACAGATGAAATATTTTAAAGACAATACTTAACTGAACAAATAAAAAGTGTTTGCAGAAATACTTCTATAGAAAGTGAAGAATAATATCTTAATAAGGGCTATTGTCCTCTTAGCATTCAAAATTTTTTGGTTAAGAATATGTTACTTTTTTATCCCATTTCCAATACTTAGCCGCGAAATGTGTAGATCTAGATCTTGATCTTCATTAATTGCCTCGGACTGATCAATTGAGCTTTGCAGGATACGAGTTAATTGGCACCGCTTTTGGAATATTTAGAATTGCCTTTCATGGAATGCATTGTGGTACGGGGACAAAAGTGTTCTGATCGGTCACAGTTTATCACTCTCAAATGTTAATGTTTGTTTATTGGGTTTATCGCCCACCAACAGTATTTGTTACTGGAGACAGTCAAATATTAATGTAATGAATCAATAGTGAAAGAGAGTGCTTTGTTTCCCAAAAAATCATCATCCTGTTTAAAGTTTAAAGCTCGTGCTCTCTCTGGTATCTTGTATATTTATGAAATGCGCCTGCCATTTGTGTAAGAGTCTTGGCAGCAAATAGTGCAGGTCATGTTGGGAGCTATCTGATCCTGATCTACACTATTTACTAAGGAAGAGATAAACACCTTTAGCATGTTTTGGTTGTATGTGTAATTTTTATTTTATTCATAACATTAACCCACATGATATTGTTGGGGTTTTATTGCTTAATGAGTCATCTTGCTGTCATTATTTTGCAATAAAGTTCCTTGACACCATAAACAGGGGAGCTTACTCCAATGCTATAACTTGGAGATAATTACATCTCATGAATAAAAAAGCTGTAAGAAGTGGTACCTATTGGCCTTAAAGGCTTTTTGTTTGTTTATTGCAAGTATAAATTAACTACTAAATATAAGAAGAGTTGTTTGCCATCCAAGGATATGACTTTTAGACTGCTATATAAACGATGTAAAATGTTAACATCAAACGATACAATGTTTGTTTTTATTGACATAATTAAGTGAGCTAATTAAGAATTCAGATCAAGGATAAACATTCAATAAACTGAACTGAAAAATGCCAATATAATCCATGTTGTAGTTGCAGTTACATCTCAATTGTTGCCTGGTAAATTTTTAACAATTTGCACTTCTTTGTTGTGTTAATTGTTTGTGCTCATGTAAGTTTAAGCTATAAAGTTTTAAAGAAATCTTTTAAAGAATTTAACCGATATTCTCTAAAGTAAGTCATACATGTATTTATCGGTTTGTGGTCATTTTTTAGGGTAATGTAGAAGTGGTTAAAACACTGTGACATAGTTATAAAATTGACGATATTTGAGAAATTGTTAAAAACTGATTAGGATTCCTTCTGATAAATATCTTGAATAAAAAAAACTTTCAAAAACATGATTTAAATAAGTTGCCAACTTAACTCACCATCTACCTCTTGCCTAGGTTACTGTTGTACGAGATTGTTAAAATGTCTAGTCATTTAATATTTATACTTATATTTTCCTTTGTCATTTTTCCTTGTTGACCAAAGATAAGTCTGCAGCTTAGGAATTACTTAAAATAAATTGGAATATTGTTGTATTTGTGCTGGTTTTTTTTTTTTTTTTTTTTTCATTGAAAATATTGACTTCTTTAATTATTTATTATGTCAATGTTTTGTAGAATACAACATGCAAGAGAAAGGCAGTGTCTCTTGTTGACATATAAACTTCTTTCAAACTTAAGTCAATATTTGTTTTAAGAACACTTAAAAAACTAGTTACTTTCCTGTTCAGTTCCCCGGGGAGCCTGTTTACAGGAAGTTATCAATAAAATTATTGGAGCTATTTATTGACAGTTTGATTGACAGGTTAAATTGATAGCTGACAGGCAAACATCCCCCACCTGTCGACAGGTATTGGAAAATCTAGAAGGTTTATATGGTGTCTAATTTCTATGTTATTTTAGATTTTAGACATAAAATGTGTAATTTTGTACTGGACACATGATTTCTTACAAAGTTTTGACTTAGGTCAGTGTCTAGATTAATAATGACTTTGACCTGTTATTTCAAGGTTTTGAAGATTTATATGTAAATTATTATAATTATTATTTTAATAAGTAATTTCTACAATGATTTAGAATTTGATCTGGTATTTCTGTTACTGAAGATTTACCTGTAAATTGTTATTTTTATGTAAAATGGGCCAGTAATTTCTATGTTAATTTAGATTTTAACCTGGTATTTCTGTAGGGTTTTTAGTATTTACATGCAAATTATTACATGGAGGCCAGTTATTTCTATATTTATTAAGACCAATAATATACTTTAAAAAAGTTATTTCAATATTTAACTTATTATAGCTTAAAATTATGTTAAGTTAAAATCTCTTGGAATGACTATTATTATATTATGACATTTGACCTTGAAATATGACCTTGACATTGGTTCTTTGCCAAAGTCCAATGTATTTACATCATTGCATGGCGGTTATCTTAAATTGTGTCTGGTTGCATGAAAACTCACTGCTTACTTAATTTATTCAAAATGGACAGATGAAAAGACAGACTGAAAAATGGATGGATAAATGGACAGACAGATGGACAAAGTAAAAAAAACTATGTCCCTTTTATAAGGGGATGAACAGAAAGCTGGAAACACAGGTATGCCAATACTGGGGGCTATTAGAGGGAGATCAGAGTTGATTGACAGGTCATAAGGTGACCCTGACCTCGGGTCAGTTAGTCATCTAATTGGTTTGTCTAATTGGGGTTAATGAGCAGTCATGATCCTCAGCAAATGGATTCAAGGTGTATGTATAAGCTGTAAGGTGTACTTTCATGCGTCTAGGACATACATAAATGTGTTAAACATGGATATGTAACTTGGGGGCACTGTGTTGTGATATTTTTTTCAATTGAAAAGTGTTGGGTTTTTTTTGCTTGAATTGTAAATTATTATCACCTCAGTGCATTTGTTAGTTTTTGTGTGTGATGTAAGTAAGAAATGTACATGTCTTAATTAGTTTATTAGTAGAATTTCTGAGTATTCAGTTGGAGTACTGGTTCTTTTGTTTAACTTAAGTTTAGAAGGTGTTATATAAATCAGATTTTCAAAATTTAATTCTGTTACAGATTTTATGTATGTTCTATGTGAAACATACTGCCATTTCAGACTAAGCAGTCAGACTAAACAGTACATTGTAGCAATGATAATGAAACAATATATTAAACAATATATTTTTCTTTATTTTAAAGTCCTTGTACAGTCTATATCTTTCAGCAATTTGTAAACACACTTCATTTCTGCCATTTTTATTAATGAGGAATGGTAAGACAGTCATACAACAAGAGTGCAATATAATTAACATTTTGTAATAATTTACAAACTAATTATGCTGTTATGGCAAGGTCTTATCTAAAATATGTACAGAAAATAATGACAATATGATGCAGCTCTCAGCCGTTACATCTCAGTTGGTAGAGTTCTCTAGTGGTGTCAGGGAGAATGGTGGTGCGAATCCAGGGGCGTGCCTGCCGTTACGCACTTACGCACGTGCGTACAGTGGCTTCCAGAAATTGAAAAAATAAAAACGCCAAAAAGCGAATTAAAATCGCCGCCTAACCCGGGTTAGGCACTACCTGTAAGATCTAGTGGTTTTCATCATTCATAATAACAAATGTCTAACTTACACCCATCTTTTTCTTGTTTGACTATATACATATATAGTCTTAATTTTACTACTATTACTTGTTTTCAGGAAAAAAATGTTTTGTATACATTATGAAGCGTTATAAAGAAACCTGAAAAAGTATGATGTATTTTCTATTTCAAATGATAGTTATTGGCAATTTTTTTTATGTTTAACCCGCCCCCCCCCCCCCCCCTAGCAGGAGTGCGTATACACAAAAGTCGTCTAGGCACGCCCCTGAAATCCCAGTGGAGGCTCACTTTATCTGACTCCAGTTACTAATACAGCTTTAAGCTTTAAGTTCCGCCCATGTTATGACAGGGTTACTTTTTATCATAGCATACCTGTAACTGTACCCACACGAACTGTTGCCTTGAAAAAGACAAAGACAAATACAAAAAAACAGCAAACAAAACAAACAATAACAAGAACAGATACACAGGTGTAAGATTACTACAGCGATATTATTGACTTGGATCTCAAGTCAGGTCTGTGATTCGATGACAAAAAGGGGAAGATGGGTTGTCTACGGAATATAGTAGTATACACTCATTGTTAAAACCTATCCTTTTTTCCTATTCATAAGCAGTTTGGAATAACTTTTCCTGAAGGGGAATCCATATTTTTTGTGAAATTAAGTCTCTAAAACCTACTTTATGGTATACAATTATGCATTTATATATGTGAAAAAGACCTTATGGTTAAAACAGCAAAATTAAGGTTGTGAAGGTTTTGAGCCATGATTACAGTTTTCATAAAACAATTAAAGACACTGGACCTTTGGTCCACCAAGCTGGCAATATCTACTGGACCGGACCAAATTTTACTGAACCAGTATGATTTTGGCATTTTGACACATAATGTTGGTAAGCTACCCGAGGTGTTGTCAGTGGTTGGGTTCAGTAAAAGGTTGTAAAGCGTTGTTCAGTTTAGTCAGTATGTTTTTATAATAATTCAGAATTTTGAAAATGATGTGGCTGAAAATTCTGGTGGACTGTCGGTCTATTTAACTTACCAAATTTAATGGACCGACTGAGATTTTGCTGGACTCATACCATGGTGTTTACTGGGTTTTATTAAAGACTGATTACCAACAAAAAAGTTTCTTCTTCTAGATAGCTTAGCAATAATTGGTCAGCCTTATGCCAGTATATAAGATCCAGTTTAGAAAGCTCTGGTTGGGATGCAAATAGTCTTAATATACTTCCTAGCACTTAACTTACTAAATACAAGATTTTTTGAATAAAAAAAAATGCTTAAACATAATGGACATGAAAATAGAAGTAGTTAGAAAGTAGAAGTAGTTGCTTGATTGTCACAGGCATTATTTAATTAACATCAATCAAATCAAATATTTTACTTGTTAAATTGTTATTTACTTCAACAGGAAGTCAGTCCTCTAACCAAAATGCTTCAAGTACCCCTATTATTAAGGGTGAAGAAGGTTTTCAAGTACCCTTAACCCTCAAATACTTTGTCACCAAGAAACCCATCAGACTCTTCAAGGCCTGGCCAGTCCTCGTTTTGTTTGCCCTTTCTAAAATTTTTCTTAAAACCCTGTACTTGCTTGAAACACCATTAGAGTGGGATATGTTTTATGTTACCCCTTACTTGCTGGAAACACCATTAGGGTGGGATATGTTTTATATTATCCCCTTACTTGCTGGGAACACCATGAGGGTGGGATAGGTTTTATGTTAACCCCTTACTTGCTGGAAACACCATTAGGGTGGGATATGTTTTATATTAACCCCTTACTTTCTGGGAACACCATTAGGGTGGGATAGGTTTTATGTTAACACCTTACTTTCTGGAAACACCATTAGGGTGGGATAGGTTTTATATTAACCCCTTTCTTGCTGGGAACACCATTAGGGTGGGATAGGTTTTATGTTAACACCTTACTTGCTGGAAACACCATTAGGGTGGGATATGTTTAATGTTAACCCCTTACTTGCTGGAAACACCATTAGGGTGGGATAGGTTTTATATTAACCCCTTACTTGCTGGGAACACCATTAGGGTGGGATAGGTTTTATGTTAACCACTTACTTGCTGGAAACACCATTAGGGTGGGATATGTTTTATGTTAACCCCTTACTTGCTGGAAACACCATTAGGGTGGGATAGGTTTTATGTTAACACCTTACTTGCTGGAAACACCGTTAGGGTGGGATATGTTTTATGGTAAACATTAGCACTATTTGTCTAGTTCTGCTTAGATGCAAATAGTGCAGGTCCTGAATAGACAGCATCCAATGAGAGCCTTGAAATCAACATCGACACTATTGGCTTAGTTCTGATCATGACAAGCATTAGTTTAGTCCTGCCACATCCATATTTATCCCTTTTGTTGTGAGTTAAAGACAAATCTTGAGATTATTTGCCCTATTTGTTTGTGCGCCCAAATTGTAACATTGGCGCTGTATACGGATGTATACACAGACGGTTAGCTGAGTAAATAATAACACCACATTCATTAGTTTCTAGGGAAAATTTGAATGCATCTTCATGGTGGAATTAGGTACAAAGTAAATGTATTAGTAGCCTCAAAATAAATACATAATTAAGTGAATATTATGTTCAGATGTTTGTCTGTCAGAAGTTTTGACTACTAACAAATTTTCCTGAAACTTTAAGAGATAAAATTTTAGATTCAGAACAAATCTTGAACAATTAATTATAATAGTAGTTTTCTCTCATAATATATATATCTTATGTAAACATAAGTATGATATAAAAATCTAAAATTTATAATTATATAATCATATCTCTACAATAAAGGCGGAAAAGAAAAACATTATGAGATTTTGACATTAAAAAGAGGGGGGGGAGTATAAATGTTATTTACATAATTAAGAACTCTAATAAGGATACTCCCACAGTGAAAAAGCACAGATATGAGTTCTTAATCTTTTAGCAATTAGAAAAAAGGGCAAAAAGAATAGTGTATGCATGTGTATTCAAATGAATATGCAGTAGTAGGCATTTATTTATTTAATAATATTCAACTATTATTCATACTGTTTAATATTACTTCATGCATGTCGATAGAGTACAAAATAATGAACATTTAATTAATCGTCATGCATGAAAGTTAAGTATATGCCTGTATATAGTACTATAAAAGCTAATTAAATAAACAAGATTTTCTGTACCCACATATAAATGCAATTTTCTATCAAAATTTATGATGTACATGTATACAGAAACTATTTATTTACCTCCTACATACACACTTTCCAACATCAAAACCAAACCTTGTTCATTCATTGGACCATAGCATTTGTGATAATTGTCATGTTTCACCGAACTAGCGAAACCCCTCCACACCCGTTCCTATAATTGCAATTAAATAGTAAGAAAATGATCTTTAAATGCCTAAATGTTTAGGATGTATATAATTGTGATGTTTTTAGCCAATTCACCTAGCTGTGTTTTACAGCCTTATTATCGGTACGGTATCAGACAATCTATCGACAATTGATTGTAGTAAGATTATTTAAAACTACCATACTGTATTCAGTGTGTAGGTAAAAGTTTAGGGAGATTATTTATACAAAAGTGTAGGAAAAGTGAATTGTAACAAAATATAAACAGAACGAAATGGAATCAAATTGGATTTTATTCCATGGATTATTTTTGTTTTTAAAACAACAAGAGGTTCTCAGAAAAGCTGTTTTAAAAGTGTGTTTTAAAAGTATATTTTATGTTTTGAGTATGTGTGGTTAGTTTTTAAATAATTCTGTAAAAGTGGACTTAAAATTTGTGGTAGTTATAATGAAGGAGTGGTTTATGATGGATTTCTAAAGTATTTATTTCTAAGTCTTCATTAGTCCTTATAACTTAAACTGATCCTGAATTGAGTGAATAAAAAAGGAAATAACTATTGTGTATATTTTTTTCTGTCTGATCAGAATAAACTCTTTTTGAGTATTTTTGTTTTAGCTTTTGAGTCTTTCATCATATGTTAAACTCACTGTGCACCTCTAAGAATAAGGAATTAATTTTGTTCCTAAGTGATTAAAATCTGCACTTTCTGCACTGGATATGGATCTTAAAACATGAGAACTAATTGTGATCCTTCGTAAAAAAGGGATGATACATCGTACCCAGAGATTCCCCGAGTGAAAAAAAGGTCTACGTTGGTTTTAGTGGGATTTACTGAGGGAAAAAAAAGCATGTCAAAATGATGCGATTCTTCTTCAGCAAAGATGTAAGTATAGAAAATAAATGTTTATAATCACATATTAAGGATTTTACATTTTTATAGGGGGCCAAAACTTTGTTTCAAATGTTAGGTGTACAAAAAAAAATTGCTTTATATAATTTTGAGATATTTTTTCTAAGATGTTAGAAAATTTCAGAAATTTCAGAATTTCATTCATAAATTATTTAGTCTTAAAAAGTTCTCGGGCGCTTGTGGCCGAGCAGTTAGAGTCGCTGACTTGTAACTCCTCAGCCCCTCACCACGTGGGTTCAAGTCCTGGTCAGGGCAGGAACTTTTATGTTGTGAGGCTAACCTACAGTACACCAGTGGTTCTACCCAGACATTAGTCTGGGGTCTTCCTCCACCAATAATTACCTGAACGTCATTAATTTGACCATTATTGTGTTGGTGCGATGTAAAAAGAAAAGAAAAAACGGAACTGAGGAAAAAATTGTCTTAGTTTAAGTAAAAAATAATTACTAAGTTTCTGTATGAATACTTAACTGGGAGGTTTGATGGGGGCATTCTTGGTATTTGCTAAATCTATCACTGATATTATTGACAATGAAATTAAATTGAGGAATCTGTTAATTCATTGCTGCATTTGAATGACACATCTGTCTCCTCTGATGCATTAGATTGTTGAAAACTTAATGTGACATATATATTTTAAATGATAATACCTTTGTTGATATAAGTAATTTCTCTTCCATTTATAAAGCTTACAACACAATTATGTGTTTGCTTATTTTTAATTTTTGAATAAACCAAAATAATCAAAAAAGTAGAATGACATAAATAATTTTTCAATGAAAATAGCCAAATCTCCCATTTAAAATAAACGAAAGCTCCTGCAAGAGAGACAAATGATATATTTTTCTTAAAAAATGACAAAACTTTCTAGGGTTTGCTTGGAAAACTGCTTCAACCATGGGAGGCTGCTCTTATTAACCAGTTACTTTATTTTGGCAAGGTGCTATTTATAACAGCGGCAAAAAAAGGAAGAGCAATACCACTGTAGAAATAGCAGTAACTCTAGCCTAGCTGTAGTAGTGGGTAGAACCTCCAAAATACAGTACCTTCTGAGGAGAAATGGGTGGGATGTGTGTTTATTGTAGCAACTGATGTAGGCAGGTAGAATGGATGGCAGGGTTTTAAAACCCAGGGTTTAGTGGTAGCTTGAAAGCTCCAAACAGATTGGGAGGCTGGTGTATGGATTGTCGCTGCTGCTGCTGCTGCTACTGATGGTGATGCTGACAAAATGAAGTGTGTATGTGAGCTGGTTAGAGTGAATCGTTTACTGCCTAGCTTGAAGGAATAACCTGTGTATATTGTCTGATACAAGGATTAATGTAATGTTTCATTATTTCTTATTATACTTTGGTGGTAATGGTGTTGAGAATATGAGGTGTGTTGTAGAAGATGACTTTGTGTGCTGAGAAATACCTCAGGTAGTGTGTTGATGTAAGATTATGAATGGCGTGATTCATACCTTCAATACTTATGTAGAAGAGTGAAGTGAAGAAAGTGAATGGAAATTGTTAATAATTGAACTTGGCTATAATATATACAGTGTTGCTTTTCTATGAGTGTGATAAATGCTGGACAGAAAATATTTCAAATTGGAATTAATATGAAATAAAACATACATACATACAACAAGATTTATGCTTAAGTTTTTGGATAAACACAAAATGTGATACATTATTTAATTTTTATGCCATGACATTTAATATCAAGCCAGTATCTAGAAAAGAACTCTTGGATTCATGTTTTACTAGTTTAGTATATTTTGGATGGATTGGTTTGATAGGTTTTTTATTAATATTAATAGAAAACATTAATTTGATAGTAAAAATATTGAGCAGGTATGCTTAAAGTCTGTTGTAAATATTTTATGGTTCCATGAGTTGACTATGCATTACTGCTGTGCAGGCATCTTTCTGTAGAAACTGGCAATAAATTTTAACCGTGTTTTGCAAGCCTGAGCAATATGATTGTGACGTTGTTTGTGTGAAGCTGTCAGTACAAGCGTGTTGTTTTTTTCTGAATCAAGTTGGAAAAGTGCCCAAGAATTTTCTTGCCGGAGTTACAATAATAAAAAAAGGAAGCTTGGTAAGATAGTGTTATAAATTAAACTGTCTGTTATAAAGTTTTATCACATTTTTTTAATCTTAACTTCCGTATTAGCTGTAAATTGCCCTGTTGGATTAGATAATGCTTGTTCATTTAAAGTTTCATGTCTGGTGTTGAAGATAAAGAGACTTGTTACAATTTTTTGCCTCTGTACATGCCACATAGAACCATTCTTCCTATGTATTTAAATTGTTATGTCACTTTTATGCCAATCATTGCAGAGTTCATACATGTGAAATCACCCACTTTTGGAAACAGATAACTTCTTTCTTTGTTTATATGAAAATAACAAATCTCCCACTTTTCACATGAAAATCTCCCACATTGGCCCCTGAAAAAGTTCCCATGTATAATGTTTTGGACTGACAATTAAATGCTCATTACATAGATCACCATGGCTTGTTGTTGAGTTAAAAATGGTTTAAAATACATGTAGCTTACATGTGAACCTTTTCTGGGGCCAAAATGGGAGATTTGTTATATTCATATAAACAATAAGAAGAAAGTTATCTGTTTCCTAGTAGGGAGATTTTTAAAAATGTGTAAAACGTCCCTCATTTTAAAATAATTTTCAACCTTAAAAGAGGGAGTCTCCCTCCAAAAGCAGGAGAGTTCAAAGGTATGATGTATTGATAAGGCACAGGGACACTTTTGAATTTCCTAACACAGTAGGTTGAAAGACAGCATGATTGTTCACTTATAATGTAAATTAAAAAAATGGAAATTTGATCTTCTGTTACTAGGTTGCTTTAAATATTGCATAAAACATATAAAGCATATGGTAAACTTGTTCAAGGTCAGATATCATGCCATGATTTTATTATCCAAAACTATTTCATCAAATTTTTATATTTAGCTACAGTATATTCTATTTTGGGATTTTAATATAAATCACACCCACAATATTATGATTATTGTGAAATTGTTCAACTTATTTAAATGGAGAGTGAGCCCTTACAAAATGTCCAAGTAGAACCACCGGTGCAGTGCTGTTCATTTGTTTTATATTATGTTTTTGAAATACATTGCAGCAACCATTTGTGATAATTATAGCAGATGCTTTCCTTGGGACCATGTTATTTTTTTCTGAGTTTCTGCTTCAAGTGGGCTTTATTTCAGGGTAGCTAAGCAGCTAAAAAAAACAAACAGAAAAAAGACAGAAACTAACACAAAAGTAAAATAAAAACTTTTCTATTATAACTAACTCTGTTTACTCATGTATGCAAGCCTACCTCATAATAATCCATATTTGTAACCCATATCTTCAGGGATATCAAGAATGTTAATTATAACAAGGTATGCATGAATGCATAACAAGAAAGTATTTAATTGGTACAAAACATTAGTTTTTTATGTAGGTTTTTGTAAATAATTATAAAATATGTATAAAAATGATAATAAAAGCAAAGCAAATGGACCATATCAATATGAATTGATACAAATAGGGAGGGTCCTAAAGTAAATGTGGAATAAAAATGTTTAAATAATTGTGTGTATTGTATTTGAAAATTGGCAATTTCACGTTTTAATATGAGCTTGCTTCCGTAGTAAAATAATTGTTCTTGAATATCATTTGTCTTAACACTTAATATTGACAATAGAGAATCCAAGTATCAAGAAGACTTTTAAAGTTAGTCATAATATTCATATACAAAATGCACTTTTGTGTGTTTTTCCCAAAAAATGTTGGCCTTTCTCTCTTAAAGAATGTCATAATTAACAGGAAAACAAGGTCTTTTAGCTAGTTTTAATACTTAGATTGTCCACATCCTGGATATAAGCACTACTAATGGGTTGTAACTATCTGGATCATTGCAAAGTCCATCCTCCTGGCAAATAACTAACGTCTTGTCAGGTCTAATGCTTGAACCTATGACCCCCGGATCTCAAGTCGAAAGCCTTAACCATTCACCAATAGACTCTACAAATAGGAATGATCTACAACCTCTAGTCGCATTTGGCTGAAACTCGATCTATATAAGGATGCTTATGATTGAGATGGTTAAGTCAATTTGTAACTCCTCTGACTCTTGCCCACTCACTGCATGGCCGGGTTTGAGTATGGTGTGAAAACTTGTCATCTGTCTAGGTCTTCAAGCCGACCTTGTTGTGCCATTGGTTCTACCGAGACATTTTTCTTGGCTTTACCAATAATAGCAGCTAGCTGAACCATAACTGTGTGCTAGGAATAAATTCAAAAGCAATTAACCAGGAGCCACAACAAGTACTAATTTTGTATTGGCTTAATTTGCTATGGTACATTGCCTTTGATTTATAATATTTATAAATGTTTAATAAATGAGGTTAAAAATAAATCATAGGGTAGACTTAATGCATTTATTCCTGTAATGTGTTTGAATTCTTTAAAAGTAGAATCCTACTTAAGTAGAAAATGCAGACATCATTAAGATCGTTTTTTGCCTCTTAAATATCCATGGCAACTTATGCATGCAACATGCAGGAAATAGATGTTTTGAAAGTTTACCCCTAGCAGATTCTGCTGTATAAGATTAAATCTCAGCCTACTTAGCATAAATTGGTCTGGCTCAGACAAATGTTGTAGTTTCAGATCAGCCAGCCCCCCAACTGGAAGCATTCTGATCTGGATCTAAACTATTTGTGGCAAGATCATTGTCTTTATCTTTGAATAAAGTTGATAGCGATTAAAGTGTAATGGTAAATACATTTTAACCTTGCATCAGAATGAGGGTTAAGAAACAAGGAAGGGGAAGGAAGGCCTACCTGCCTTTTAATGAAGCCTGAAGGTGGTAGAGGGGAGGGGACAGAAAACAAAAGTCTGGGAGATAATGAAGGGGAGCAATAATTAACTGCCATGTTCTGGATCCCTGGGAATGCAGGGAGCAGTCATTATCTACATACATGTACTATCTACATACATTTTTACTATGGTGGACGATTAGGGTCATCCATTTGGAACATTGACCAAGGTTGCTTAAAAATTTGGTACAGATGTTTTGAGAAAGAAATATGACCACATTTCTATAGAACAATACAATTTTGTGCTGAAAATCTCTTTGTTTGGCTAATAGGTTTTACATGTGTCAGAAATCATTCCGAAATCTGAAATCCTGGGGCTATTTCATAAACAATCTTAGATCCATAAAATGGTCCTTCCTAGAACAGGTTTAAAGAAATACTCTTTAATTCATAAATGGTTTTAAGGCTAACTCCAGTCCTCACACTTATGCTATCTTAAACACATTTAATAAGATAATAGATAAATAAGTGGTCTTACCACAATGACCAGGTCCTAGCACGTTCATTGAAACAGCACCAAGCCTTTAATAGGCTAGGAAGTTTTGATGAAAGTTCTGTGATGCTCAGCCTCATTAAAAACTTCTGTTCAAGTGTGAATGAAACTTTCATGGTGCATTATATATTTGGTATGTAAAAGACAAGATAATTATAATAACCCTTATTATAAAAGTTTGTGTTTGGAATTCAATCCCGAATCCTTGTTAAGGAATAAACACATCAACTAACAATGTTCCTGTAGAAACCATAGGATGTCCATGTTATCAGGTGCTTTGCTATAGTTGTTGTGTGATGTGCATACAGGGACAGGTGCAAATCAGGATCTATTACTGGGCATGTTGTGGGATACAGAGATGGTGGAGGAGGGGGTGGTAGGAGTATTGCACACCTGGAATTCATTGCAGGATTATTATAGGTCCCAGAGTGCCAGGGCCCAAAGTTGTAAAGCTTTGATCTTAGCCCTTAACCTGTTAAACCCTTTCATTCATAGTTCACCACTAATTTTGAAAATTCACTTGACTGTTGTTTTTTCTTTAAAAGAGATAGAAGGATTTTAATAAATGTATGTACAACTTGTAATAATAGATACTGGTTTGTAATTTAAGGCTGAACCAGTCTACACATAAACCCTTAGTTATGCAGATTCTGCTAATGATTGTGGATGGTTTGCAAAGGCGTAAAATGGCTTATACATGGAGGAACGGGGGTTAAGAGACATTTATGCATCTTTGGTAAATAATGTTGATCCAGACCCCCCAACTTCCTGCTGTATGGTGTCTGATCAAGATGTGCACTAATTGCTGCTAAATTTCTAGCACTATGTCTTGGCACCATTGCATATAAATGTAAGAACATGACTAAGAATGAGTCAGACTTATTAATATAATAATATTAATATTAATTATAACATAACAAGCTAAGGGTTAAGTTTTATACCATTCTCGAGGATTTGATTGGCTGAATTTAAAATAATATTTGAAATCTGACCAATCAGATGCTTGAGAATGTTTCAGACGCTAGCTCACAGTTTCCTTATATTGGACCCAGATTTCGGGAATTTCTTTACATGTTCAACCCTATCATGTCTGGTCATGATCCTGTGTTGCTGGTACCCACAAGAAGGGTCTTAGTGCGACAGGTTTCATTATTACCAACACTCAAGAAATCATACATGTGAACTTTTTCTGAGGCCAGAGTGGGAGATTTTCACTTGCAAAGTGGGAGAGTTATAATTTTTATGTAAACAAAGAAGGATGTTATCTGTTTCCATGTAGGGAGATTTCTGAAAATGTGTAAAACAACTCTCATTTTCAAATAATTCTGAACCTTAAAAGTGCATATCTACCTCCCAAAGCAGGAGAGCTCACATGTATGAAAGATTTTGTTGAGAATGAAGGGATTAGTCCCCCAAAAAGAGAGGAATAAGTCAGCTTTATTTTGCAGGTCTGCAAAAACCTTTTGTGTGTGTGTGTGGGGGGGGGGGGGGGGGGGGGGGTTACTAAAAGCTAAAGAAGCGTTTAGATAAATTTTAAGTTTAGGCTATACTAATAATGGATGTCTTTACTGAAATCTATAATATAATTATATAATAAGATAAAAATCTCTGAACTAAGAATGCAGTAATATACATCATATGTATATGTAAGTCCTAAACAATATGCTTGAGTCCCTTTCGGGGCGAAAGACTGGAATTAAGGTACCAGCTGACTTTCAGTGCACCAGTGGTTCTACCCAGACATTTGTCTGGGGTCTTCCTCCACCAAAAAGCTCGACATTGCTATGATGATCATAACTAGTCGCTGCAATGTACTTCAATAACAAAACAAACAAATAAACAATGTGCTGATTCCTTGGATATTGACACAATCATTGAAGTACAATTAACATGCCATTCTTGCAGTTCTAGATACCTACTGTCCCCTATGACCAAGTCGCGTTTCTGCTGCGCAACCATGTAATTTGTAAATGTACATAAGAAATTAGTGCTATTTTACTTGTCATGGAAAATGCCTTGCAAGATGTAATTTCATTTGAATTTTACCCCATACCATAGGACAGAAATAATGAATGTATTAAGGTTATTCTAACTTCTTTTAACTTAAATTATATTTATTTCAATAGAAACTGGAAACCAGCTTTTATGTCATATAAGATGTATTTAAAGAGAGATTAAGTTTGCACGGCTTATATGTTTGTAAAAAATGAAAAGGATACTGCTTTAAAGACTGTGTTTCATGTTTCAACATTAAAACATAAAGATGGTATCTGACAGTTTGGGCCAAAAATATTTTTATTAAACATCTTTAATAAAAATATTGTTACCTGACCAGATCTCTCAAAATGCTGTTTATTGATGTCCTACACCTGTCTGTAAAGTGAACCATAATGCCTCAATCATATTACAAACATGTATTTCCTATCTGAGCCTCACTGCACACTGCTGTTTTTAAACAAAGAAAACCATGTGACCAATTATATTTTAGCTCATTCACGTCATCCACTGTGATGCCTATTTTTAGCTGGAATTCCAATTAATCTTATTTATAGATTTGACAGGAATGAATAATTTAAGTGTTAATTAACAAGTTTTACTGCCTTAAAATTGAGATACTGTTGAAAATTGTCAAAGCTTAGAGGAAAACAGAAGAATGTTGTTTTTTTTCCGAAATTATTCATAAATACCCCAAACAGAAGTCAGATATTGTTACATATATTAAATACAGGCAAACTGTCAGATACCACCTTTAAAAAAGGGGGCACCTGTGGCGTTGTGGTAAAATCGCCGATTTCTAAGTCCTGACTGCTTAGCCTCTCACCGTGGGTTCGAGTCCTGGTCAGGGCAAATGACTTAATGTGGGAAGGTCTTCCAGCTGACTTGCGGTGACCGGTGGGTGATTCTACCCAGACATTTGTCTGGGGTCTTCCTCCACCAAATAGCTGGACATTGCTATAATGTTCGTAATTAATCGCTGCTATGTATTTCAAAAACACAACACAACAAACCACCATTCAAACATTTTACCTGATATAAAAATAAGTCTCTAGGTCAACATAAAGACTTACATACCTACCTTATATGTAAGTTGTATATGTAGGGTGAACACACACAACACATTTTAATGTATCTTTTTTTCAAATTATTTTTGATTGGGCTCAAGGCATTGCAGTAAGAGATCCGGATGCCTAACTTCTCAACATCTCATTGTGTGGGTTCGAGTCCCATTCTTCATAAAGTTTACAAAGAATTTTTAAGAGATGACATATAAGTTATGAAGAAGCATATTATTGAATTTTTCAGATGCACCCATTGTTTTTATCTTCTTTTTTTTTGGCTCATTTTTTTATTTGCATGTGCTTGATTCAAATGTTTTGTGTATAAAGTAAATCAGATTTCTTTAGTTTGTAATGCATGTTTCCCTTTTAGTGGGGATCTTGAATGAACATGGCTTTTGCATGCATTAAGTTTAGGGGTTTTATCAGTATGTTTGTTTTTTGTATTTAGTCCTATTTTATTTTAAGGCAAGTATGGTAATAATTTTAAAATAAGAGATTTTATTTTGACTACTTCAGACCGATGTGCCAGTAACGTGCACTGTTGCTACGACAACAGATGACCTTGAACCTGCACTCAGCAAACAGGACCAGAAGGTAAATACATGAGTTCTCTTATTTAAAAATATCAGCTGCAATTCAATTTATTGTAGATTTAATGAATTATATTTAAAATGACATTCCAAAAATAACATGTATTATCCTTGTTTTGTTTTGTTTTTAGCTCACCCGAGCACAACATGCTCAAGATGAGCTTTTCTAATACCCCTTTGTCCGTTGTGTGGCATCAACATTTTGCTTGTGAATACATTAGAGGCTTCACTTTTTATTTAATCTTCACTAAACTTGGCCAGAATGTTTTTACTGCATAAAATCTTGGAGGAGTTTTGTAAGTGGGTCACATGGGGTCAAAATATAGGTCACTAGGTCAAATCTTAGAAAAACCTTGTGAAAACTCTAGAGGCCACATTTATGGCCCCATGTTCACTAAAGATTTCTTAAGTAAATAACTCTTAATCACTTGATGAGAGAGCCTACTAAAAGCCTGTGTCTTCAGGTGAGTGATTAAGGCCCATCATGGTTCTCTTGTTTTAATACACTGAACTTGTACAAGAATGGTCAGTTTAGTGTTGCTCAGGTAATCATTGACAAATGTTTGGGTAGAACTACTGCCTCACTGATGGTCAGCTGAAAGGTCAGTTCTCACCATAAGCGATTTTCTTGCTTGAACCTAGTAAAACGTCCTTGCAATATTTAAAATAAGTCCTAATATTGTATAGCTTTTCTTGTTCAGTTTATTAGGACATTGTATGAAGACTTGAGTTTGTTATTTTCTCGTTCTTTCCTACCTCATCAACTAAAGATCCCCCAAGTTTATTTTTCCTAACCCCTTCTGTATAAAGCCTCTTGTTGGTTGCCAGAATAAGTGACATGCCATTTCTGTAATGACAAAATTATTTTTAGATATAAAAGTGTGCCTGCATTTCCTATCGACCAAATTCAAGAATTGTTTGTCCTTACTCGCAAACACACAACATCATGTCTCTGAGTTTCAGTGTTATTTCATTTCATTTTCCAACCTTCTAGACTGAAGAACCCACGGCTGTGTCCCGTACTGTGGCCCCCCTGCATGAAGCGCTAAATATGGCCGCCGGGAACCATCAGCAGGAGTATAGGGCCACAATCCACGGGCTCGAGGAGAAACTGACACGCCTCCTTCAGGGTCAGGGGTCAGAGGTCAATACAGTCTTAGCACAGCTAAGGCAGGCTGAAGGGGTGAGTACACAAACGCTGTTAAGTTTATCATGACACTTGCAGTCATGTCATGTCAGCTGCTTTCTTGTTCTAGATTGTTCATTTGATTTTATAAAATGCACACTCAAAAACGTTTAAGCTGATCATTATTTTCTTACTTAGAAAATTTTGACTGTGACACAAAGTCTTCATCAGCTTGTTGAATATTGCTCTCCAGCTAAAATTAACAAGGTATGGCCAGAGATTATCTCACATTCTTGACACTGTTTAGTTAACCATAATCCGCCATTTTATAATTGAACTGTTTTTTAAACTGCTGCTGCAGCAACAATTTGGCCTAGTTTGCAATTTTGCAATGCATTTTCTCCTTTAAAAATAATCTAATATCCTGTTTTGACTTGAGAACAAGCAGGGTAATTTCTAAGATATTTAACTATGATAACAGTTAATTAAAAAAGTAATAAACAGTTAGAAGTCAAGGGGTATCTATATTGAAAATCTTCACTTAATCCTCTGCTTCAAGTGGACACTGTCTCCAAATAACCGAATTACTGCTGGTGGGACGATAAACCCTATAAATATAGAAACTTTTTTTTTTCTTTGTTGACAATGTTTTGCTCATATTTAAATATATTTTCAGCATGTGGAGGTGGTTGAGCAAACAATGCAGGAGCTCCAGGGTAAGATCCAATCACTCCAGGAGGAAAAAGCCGAGCTTTCCGATAGGCTGGCACGCTACAAGACCAAACTGGACTCCCAGGAACAAGATCTTTCACTGACACGTGATGAGCGCGAGGAATTACTTCAGGTCAAGGTGCGTACTAGATATGAGAGTTTACGATTATACATTTTATTGCACAGAATTAATTTACATGAGTGTGTATACTTTATATATATCAAATTAATTGGATTTTTTTTTCAGATTTATATGAACAAACCTGACAGTTTATTTCTTGCATAGTAAATTGTATGGAAGTACATGAATATACACATATTTTACTGGCTCATATTGTTTCAGTTGTATTGGTCCTAGTAAAATTAAATCACATTCAATAAAAAAAAAACTCATGATAAAGGTGGTATCCGACCAAAAATATTTTCAGTAAATATCCTTATAAACCATTGTTACCTGGTCTCGCTTATTAATGTTCTACATCTGTCTGAAAAGTGAACCATAATGCCACAATCGTCATTTCAAACATGTACTGAGCCACGCTGCACAGTAAGCTATTTTTAGACAAACATGTGATCATTTATACTATAGCTCATCCAGTCATCCGATGTTGATGTTGATGTTTAGTTTTAGCCAGAATTCCAATTGTTCTTGTTTATAGATTTAAAAAGAATGAACATTTAAATGTTAATTAACAAGGTTTACTGTCCTAAAATTGAAATACTGTTGAAAAACATCAAAGCTTAGACTAAAGAATGATTTTTTTTTCTGCAGAAATTATACACAAATACCCCAAACAGAGGTCAGATATTGTTACATATATTAGATATAGGCAAACTGTCAGATACCACCTTAAATGTCACCATGTTGCTAGAAAAATCAGAATGTGTGTTTCTTGTCTAGTAGATCAGAAGATGTATAGAAGTTATAATAAAGCTTTCATATCTCATATCACAGAAGACAAAATCTTGTGATACTCATTTAATGGAGTGGATTTATAAGAACTGATTTCTTGAAAAAACACAGACTTTACTTGCTTAGCAGATGAAAGGGTTTATGGTATAAATGGTACAGGGGAGCTTAGTAGCATTTATATTTCTATTATTATTTTGAGATACTAAGATTTAGTCTATATAATTGGCTGGCTATAACCTGCTTAATGGCCTTTTGTTAGTTTTATTATGTAACTGGCACAGCAGCATCTGGGGGTATTCCTCATCTTCGATAATAATTCTGGGGGTATTCCTCATCTTCAATAATAATTCTGGGGGTATTCCTCATCTTTGATGATAGTTCTGGGGGTATTCCTTATCTGTGATGATAATTATGGGGGTATTCCTCATCTTCCATGATAATTATGGGGATATTCCTCATCTTTGATAATAATTCTGGGGGTATTCCTCATCTTCGATGAAAATTCTGGGGGTATTCCTCATCTTTGATGATAATTCTGGGGGTATTCCTCATCTTCGATAATAATTCTGGGGATATTCCTCATCTTTGATGATAATTCTGGGGGTATTCCTCATCTTTGATAATTCTGGGGATATTCCTCATCTTTGATGATAATTCTGGGGGTATTCCTCATCTTCGATGATAATTCTGGGGGTATTCTTCATCGTCGATTATAATTCTGGGGGTATTCCTCATCTTCGATGATAATTCTGGGGGTATTCCTCATCTTTGATGATAATTCTGGGGGTATTCCTCATCTTCGATAATAATTCTGGGGGTATTCCTCATCTTCGATGATAATTTTGGGGGTATTCCTCATCTTGGATAATAATTCTTGGGGTATTCCTAATCTTCGATGAAAATTCTGGGGGTATTCCTCATCTTTGATGATAATTCTGGGGGTATTCCTCATCTTTGATAATAATTCTGGGGATATTCCTCATCTTTGATGATAATTCTGGGGGTATTCCTCATCTTTGATAATTCTGGGGATATTCCTCATCTTTGATGATAATTCTTGGGGTATTCCTCATCTTCGATGATAATTCTGGGGGTATTCCTCATCGTCGATTATAATTCTGGGGGTATTCCTCATCTTCGATGATAATTCTGGGGGTATTCCTCATCTTTGATGATAATTCTGGGGGTATTCCTCATCTTCGATAATAATTCTGGGGGTATTCCTTATCTTCGATAATAAATCTGGGGGTATTCCTCATCTTCGATAATTATTTTGGGGATATTCATCATCTTCGATGATAATTCTGGTGGTATTCCTCATCTTCGATGATAGTTCTGGGGGTATTCCTCATCTTCGATAATAATTCTGGGGGTATTCCTCATCGTCAATAATAATTCTGGGGGTATTCCTCATCTTTGATGATAGTTCTGGGGGTATTCCTTATCTGGGATGATAATTCTGGGGGTATTCCTCATCTTCCATGATAATTATGGGGATATTCCTCATCTTTGATAATAATTCTTGTTTCTTATTTATATTCTTCCTGTTTATTTTATTAGAATATATAAAGGCCTCTCCACATGAATTGTTTTGGAATACCAATGAAGTTAGTTTTATCTTGTTCATCAGTATGTCATTATCATGATATATTTGTTTTGTTTAGATAAAAAAAAATCAAAAGACTTACATTCAATTTGTTTGTCTTTATATCAGGCAGAAACATATATTATTATGATAAGTTTTATTATATTATTCAACAGCTTGTGTTATGATCCTGTTTAATATTCCTAATTAGACAAAAGGAGCAGACAACTTCTTGAATTGTCGGCTGCGGCTCGCAGAAATGGGGCAGGACTCTGTTCGTGGGAGATCTCTAGAACGCGAGAGGTCTCAGGAGCGAAGCGGAAGTCCATCTATACCATCACCATCCCCAAGACAACCCCAACAATCCAGGCGTGAATCTCTTGTGACCGGTTCAAACGTAGAGGTTGAGGCGGAGGAAAGTTTCGTTGCCGAAGTCTCACATTTGGTTAACAGAGAACCGGTCAGTTTCGGTAACCACAGAAACCAAGACAACCAGGGCAACCAGTCGCCAAGACGATCAAGAATTCATAGTGTACCAGTCATAGGCAGTGGTGAAATATTTCACTTTGAAACTTCGAGCGAAGTCGACATACTTCAGAAGCAGATCACGGAACTGAGAGAGGAGAACGATGTTTTGAAGTACGAGCTGATGCAGAAATGCGATCACGACTCTGATGCATCAGGATCTGACTCTGAAGACATGAAGCTGGTCGAACTTCGTGAAACCATTGAAAATCTCCGAGAGCGTCTGCAGAGTTCGGAAATGGCCGAGAAGCAGCTAAAGGAGAGGTTAAAGCTCGCGGAGAAACACATTACAGAACTGGAGTTGGGAGATACTGTACTGCGAGACCGAGTGGAGGAGGGAAATGCCGACTGCGACAAACTCAGGAAACAGATTGTACGTCTGCAGCGCAAAATACGCGAGCTGAAGGAAGTAACAAATGACAAGGAGGTCAATGAGCAAGCTCTCACCAAGAAGGTAGCGTGTGCGATACTTGTAGAATGGCATGTTGGCTGCATCGTGGATATAACGCTTCATTGTACTTCTGTTACACTTATCTAATTGATATTGTTGTGTTTGTGTATTGTTTGTGTATGTGACATAAAACCTAAATGATTTTTGTGCCATTTCATCACAAGTCTTGGGACCATAAATTTATTGGAAATTCAAGGACAATAAGAAACTACTCCACACTTTTTGTATGGTTGTGAGTCTTACTCCAGGCCTAGAACTTTTATTGACTTTTACAAACAGGTCCTAATACTTCTAATGAAATGGCAATGCTTTTTTTTCAGATTAATGGGTTAAAGATTTTAACTGTTGTTTAGGAGAATAGTAACATTATTTGATACTGGATTAAATTTAAATTGATCTTCCTTATTTAAGAGATGTTTTATTTTTAAGATGTAATTTAGATTTAATTTACACAATTATATGAATTATAAGTCTTCAATAGCTTTCTCGAAATAGTAACCATTATTATGATATGTACTTGAATCAGACATCATACTTTTTTACTGTGACAAATGACTTGCTCATTACTTGAAGCATGTGTCTTGACAGTTAACAGCAAAAACTGCAATTAGTGCTGATTCTGATCAGACAACTCCAGTTGATCTGGATCTACACTGTTTGCATAGGGCAGATATATTGATCATTAGCATGTTTTATACAGGAGTTTTATTAATTGTCATAATCTTCTTACTAGATGTTTGTTTTCTAGACATGCATGAAATGGCTACATTTTAAAAAAATGACTCCTTTAGAGAAAAAGTATTTATGTCTATGAGCTAATGACATTTACCCAAAATCTTTACCCAAGCCTAAAGAAGAGGTGCGCGCAATACATGGGCACGCGCTATCTTTAACCCTTTATGGTAATTGACATAACTCATAACTCTATTTTTAGTTTCAGATGTGAACAGTTTCACAGTAGAAATGTTTAGTGCTAACTTTTTTCTTGATATTGATTTAAATATGTATTTTAGTTGCTTTTTTCTCATCTGGGTTATACTAAGGCTGGAACCATCTTTTCAAAAGCACCATCTTCTTGCTGGAAACAACCTCTTACCCATTAACCTGAAACATTATCCACCCAAATAATGTTTCCAACAATTGAAGAGTTAAAATAAGAAAATGTTAGTAGCTTTGACACAGTTCATGTAAAATGCCATAGCGGGAGTTACAGTTCTGTATGTTTGATAGAACAAGTTCCTTGTATGTTTGCCTGTCCTTTGGTTACATATAAGTATCAACTGAATGTTTTAACACATATTTTAGTTATGTTTCTTTTTTGTTTTGTTTTTGTTTGTTTTTTAATCAAGCATTCTTATTATTGCCATTTTCAGCATGACTGGGTGAGAAATATTATTTGATAGGAAGGGAGACAATTCAGTGGAATTTTGTTTGTTTAATTAGTCTCAGTTGTTTCCCTTGCACTTATTTTCACCTTATTTTACTTATTTTCACTATCTTGTTCTATACATTTTAGATGAGCGATGTAAATGTATTTTCTCTGATCTATAGAAAGACAAAAGATCTCTCTTTTAGTATTTTTCTTCTTAGAAAGTATGGGAAATATCGCTTATAATTCTTTATGTATAATGATGTAAAATGTGTGAAATGTAGATCATATCTTAGATAAAGAGTAATTGTCAACATTAAGATTTATTATGAACATGATTAGTCAAGAAATTAAAAAAAAAATTGAAATTAGTAAAAAATGTTTTTAATTATAAAAAGCAAATGTATGTTAGTAATGATTAATATAACACAGTTCATAACTCTTTCCTTCATGAAATTAATATTGATTGCACTGTGTGTATAATAACTTCACCTGACAATACCTGCTTTGTGCAGTTGAACTTGAGTTGAGAAAATAATAAGTTCTACAGTTTTTTAATGTAATATACCAAAAAAAAAAAAAATATGTGTGATATGGGTTTGTAAAGCTAGTTTATTTAAATGACACATTGATCACATATGAAAAGGTGATTAAATGGGTTATTCCCTTGCATGGTGTCTAAAGAACTGAGAATTTGGATAATCTTTTCATTGAAATATTTTCTTTATTTGGTAAATGGAAATAGTGTGCATGTTGTGAGTGTGTTCTCTGTGTGCCACCTTAACGACATGTTTCATGTTATTTAGATACATTCTCGTGTAAAATTGTTCAGGAAGGTAATCAAATGTGCATATGGCTCTATTTCAGATAAATGGAAAAAATGACAGCCATTACCTTTTTATGCTGTTTGAAATCTGTTAGCATAAATTGTATTATTAAGGTATTTTTATTTCATATTAACTGCAAAGATATTATTTTAAAAAAGTACATTGCTTTGTGTTGCTTGTCATGACTTGATCCTTAGTACTTTTTTGTCAAAAATGTCAAAACTTTAAAGTTTGAAATTATTTACAAAAAAATAAATATTTAGTCAAAGAACACATGGAAATATAAAATAAATTTTAATTAGAATTTATATTTTTATTAAATATGAAATTAAGACAACCAAATCACTGAGTTTATACAACCAGATTTGTAACTAAGCAACAACAAAAAGTGATGGTCGTTATTTTTTTCCATTTATCTGAAAAAGATCCATATATTTACAACTTTGCATGGTTAAAATTACAGACTAAATAAAAGAAAGATGCATTTCAATTTACTTGTAAGACATTATTTTATTACATTAATAATAAAGTTAAATATATTTTAAACTGCATTTAAAGATCAGTGTTTATACAAAAATAGTTTGGATGAGAAATCTTTTATTCTAACACAGAGTAGCAAGTACAGAATGTATTTAAATCTGTTATTTACTACCGGTAAACTACCGTTTCTTTTAATCATGACAAATAAAATATTAAAGGTACCGGTACCTTACAATGATCTGTGAAACTTTCAGATTAAAATTTTACTTTTTCTAATTTTCCTATATTTAAAAATCTGTATTATGGGGTGGATTATTGTATTGATATTCAAAATGTATCTTTTATTAGAAAAATTTATATTTCCTTAATTTTCATGTTTCAGTTAAAATTCCTGGAAGAGGCTGAATCATTACTGTCCCAGAAGGTGAACGAACTTGAGGGCACTAATCAAATTCTTCAACAACGCCTTGACCTGAAGGAAGAACTTCTTTCTGACGTTCAT
Source organism: Sinonovacula constricta (assembly GCA_007844125.1). Taxonomy (NCBI): domain Eukaryota; kingdom Metazoa; phylum Mollusca; class Bivalvia; order Cardiida; family Solecurtidae; genus Sinonovacula; species Sinonovacula constricta. The sequence continues at coordinate 43,328,832 of CM017569.1, read as the reverse complement.
CTTATTGCCACCTTGAAAGAAAAAGTCACTCAATTAGAAACCGAAAATAACGATCTTGGTTCCAAGGTCATTGACCTAGAAGAAGACAATGAAATCTTGAGAGACAATTGGAGCAAGGTTGCTGATGAGGAAGCAAACAGAAGAGAGTGCCTCGAAGAAAAGATCAGAATTCTTGAAATTGCAAATAGTGAACTGAAAGAGAAACTAAAAGAAAGCGAATCAGATTTGAATGTTAGTAACTGTCCATCTATAGCATCTGAACTTAATGAAGATGCAATTGAACAGTTGAATCTTAGAATAAAAGAACTGGAGCAAGAACTTGAAAAGTGTGCTGATGAAAAGAATGAGAAGATTGCCTCTTTACAGGAACAGCTTGACAATGTGAAGAGTTCAGAGATCAAACTTGGTGAAACTCTTGTGGAAATGGAAAATTCAGAGAGACAATTGAAGTTAAGAATCGCTGCTTTAGAGACCTCAGCAGAATCTAGACAAGCTGCCTCACAAATTCTGTCTTATGAAGACAAAATTGTTCAGTTAAGATCATCCCAAGAAGACTTGCTGGAAAAGATGGATTCTATGGAGGAACATGAAGATGATCTTAAAGAAAGACTGATAGACATGGAAAAGTCTTATGAAAGGAAACTTGAAATGTTGGAACGTGAAATTGCTGAGTTTCAACAACAGGAAGATGATCTGTGTGTTCGTATTCAAGAACTGGAAGAAATTGAAAACATCCAAGCAAAAAAAATAGAAGCTCTTAGAGAAGCAGAAGAAGAACTAAATAAAAGAATTGAAGAGTACGAGAACAGAGAAATGGATTTAACTGTTAGTTTTTCCAATCGCATTGAAGCGCTAGAACAAAATGATAAGGAAGTAACTGAGAAGTTTTCCCATAGAATCCAAGAACTTGAAAGCAAAGAAGGTGATTTACATAAAAAGATTGAAATCCTTGAAAAAGAGAAACAAGAACTTCTAGGCAAGGTGTCTGAGCTTGAAAAACATGAGAAAGAGTTATCTGAAAAAGTTCTAATGTCAAAGGATGAACTTATCCATCCAGATCAGGAAAATTCTGAGCTTCGTAGTAAAACCATATCATCCAATGGAACGCCCACACTTCAGTTACAAAACACTGTCCAGACATTTGCTAAAGTTTCATCAGATGCCACTGCTAGTCTAAAACTGAATTCTCAGGAAAAAGAAGAATCTGATAAGTTGGCAAGTAAACCAAATAATATTGAGGTTGAAATGCTTAATGAAGAAATAATGAAATTGACCAAGAAGTTGGAAGAATCTGAAAAAGAGCAAAAGTCACTAACTGATAGGATAAGAAAAATTGAAAGGAAGAGAAAGAAGTCACAGAGAACAGACAATTTAGATGACTATGATACATTAGCTAGAGAAGTAGTTACATTTAAACTTGAAGTTGATCAGTTGAGGACAGAAAACAGTGACCTTCATGATAGACTTATAGAACTTGATGAATCAGAAAAAGTTCTGCTGGAAAAAAATGAAGAACTAACAAATGATTTGGCAAGGGTGAATACTGGTAGAGAAACGGAACTACTTGAAAGAATATCTGAACTTGAGAAAGCGGAAGTGTTGCTAAAAAATGAAATTGCATCAATAAGAGAAGGAAAAACTGATGCTGATAGTCTTCAAAAACAACACTCGTTTGACTCAGCTTATGGAAGCAATAAAGACAATGAAAAGGAAACATCGGATAAGCAAGTTGGTACAGATGACTTTCTAGAAGGCGTTATGGGGAATCAAGAACAGGGTAAACCAGTGTCTAGCATGTTCTGTAGAATTCAAACTCTGGAAACTGAAAATCAAGAACTTAGTGCCAAACTAAGTGTATTAACAGCAACTGACGCTCAAGTGAGACATTTGTCAGAGAAAGTAAAAGGTCTGGAGGAAAATGAAGATTCATTGATGGAGAGGGTCATGGAACTTGAAGAAGAGGAAGATCGATTGAATAGAGAACTGCAGAGAGCTAGAAAAAGTATTGAATCTTTGTCTGAAATAGAGGAAGAATTACATACATTGCAGGAGACTGAGAAAAATATCAAACAAAAAGTTGAGGAGTTGCAAAGTGAAAATAGCATGTTGCAGAAGACCATTGAAAATTCTGGTATGGAAAAAGGTGACATTGCTGTAAGGTATGCATCTGTTCAAAAACTGTATGAAGATGAAAAGAAGAAAGTGGAATCTCTGCTTAAAGGAGAAGAAAGGTGGATGAAGAGCACGGCTTCAGACAAGAAGGTTATTGAAGATATGGAACAAGAACTGGCAAACACACAAGAGAAACTTGAGGAACTGCAGACTGAGTATGAAAACAAACTTTCTCAAAAAGATGATAGAGAAAAAGCCTTAAATGATGAAATAAACAAACTTATCAGGGAAAAAGAAATGAACAAAAAGAAAATGCAGGAGTATGCTAACTCCAACAGTGAATTAGAAGATGAAATTGAAGCATGTAAAATATCTGAATCCAGAATGTTCCACAAACACCAGCAACTAATTACTCAAAATCAGGAACTAGAACTAAAGGTGTCAAAACTCTTGCAGTATCTTCCAGCTGTTGCAGGAAAAGTTCCAGAAAATGTAATCGAAACACTTGACAAAACCAAATCTTCACTGATGTCTGAGAATCCAGACCTTGTCAGTGAAAGCCCACTTACTGTTAGCATATTCTCTGATAAAGAATTGGATCTACTTCGAAGTAAAACCCCTGACACTGAGCTTCTGGGTTCAGTTCCACTGGACATGCTTCGTAAGATGGAAGAATTTGATCAACGTGAGACAAACTACCAGACTAAAATTCAGGAATATGAATCCAAAAATGCAAAACTTGTTAGAAGCGTAAAAGTTCTTCAGGGGAGAGAGAAAGACCTTAAGCATGAAATCAAAGAACTGCAGATAGAATTGCTCAATTTTAAGGAGCCTACCTCAAGTCTGCGTGCTTCCACATCCAGCATTGACCTTGACAGATCTGGATCAGATGAAGGTCTGGATAGCTGTGACAATCTTTCCACTGAGGGCAATGATGATGTTGTGGATATCTTCAAGTTTGAGGAGAAACTCTCAGGAACTGGACCATCTCAGTATGATAAGATGTCCAGAGACCAACTGCTGCTGAGCGTGAAACTGTTTGAGGAGAAGCAAGGACAGGAGCTTAAGAAGTTAGAAGACCTGGAGGAATGGGTGAGCACTGCCAAGGATCTGCTGAAACACATGGTGGAAGTGATGGTGTCTGAACCACTTGAGACATACATACAGAGTGTGGAGGCTTTCAAGGATACCCTGGATTCTCACAAGGTAAGAATTGGTCTCTTAAAATGTTTAATTATGTCTAAGTTTTCCAATAATCATAAGTTTAGTCATGCATTGTCATCCAGTATATAATAATCATCAGAAATATCATTCTACCTTTTTATGCAGTCATCGTTTATAAGAAGCCTTTTATATTAAATTCATAAATCAATTTCCAGCTATACTTATCATTGAACTTCTATGCCGTCATTTAAAAAGTATTCTCTGATAAAATGTAAAAAGATGATTTCCAATATTTTCATATGTACCTGTATTGTCAATGTTTATGCACCTGATGCTTTATATTGGTCACTTGCTGTCCATAGTTGATAATGATTTTATCAAAATTTGATAATAAAGGACAAAAATTATATTTTTGACATGTTGTGTAAAGTAAGACAGTCATTTGCCAATTGGTTTACAGGACATATCTGAAGACATCAGTAAACCCTTGTTGGGGGCCATAGAGAGCATCACCAGCCTCAGACAGCGGCTTCAAGCCCTACAGAATAGTGAGGAGAGGCTTAGGTAGGGAAGTTTTGTGTTTCTTTTGTTCCTATTTTAAGAATTATGTCTTAATTGGCTTGTTTTTGATTTGTCTCAATAGATTTGTCTGGATTTAAGAATTATAGCTTATATTTAATTTCTTAAACAACATATTATGATATGGTATCATTGTCTAACTGCCTATTCACCCTTGTGAGTCTAAGGAGCTTGTATTAGGGTTCAGGGTTAAAGAATTATTCTGGGGTTGTTGCTAAGTTCCTTTTTTTTTTGTAGGGTTAGGTTTGGGAATGTGGCTTTAAAAAATGCCTGTGAAATTTAAAACTTTATACATAAGGCATATTGTCACAACTGCCGTCTGGTACGAACGTCTGTCCATCTTTACATATATGAGAATTTAGTTTCATGACTCTACAGTTAAACTTTGAGCTAGAGACTGAAGTTCTTATCAAGCATCTGATTGGTCAGATTTCAAACATGAGTAAAATTTTTACCAATGAGATGCCTTGGACTATACTCTGACTCAAGCGTAAAGGTGGTATTTGACAGTTTGACTATATCAAAAACATTTAACAACATCTTATTATTGCTTTGGGTAAAAGAAGCATAATTTCTGCATAAATTCATACTTTGGTCCTTTTGAACATACAAATATTGTTAGGCAGTAATTGAAAATTTAGTTGTAACATGTTTATCTAAGTTTAAGAATCACTAACTCTGCAGCGTGGCTCAGATAGGAAATACCTGTTTGCAATGACGCATCAGGATTTATGCTTTATTGTTCACACAGATAAAGGGCATCAACGAACAGCATTTTGCAGAACCTTTTTAGATAACAAGTACTAATTTGGTAATTCATATAAAAAATTTGATCCAAACTGTCGGATACCACATTTAAAGTTTTATAACCTTGAATCATGATCTTTGAGGAGAATCTGTTGAACAGCTGCACCACCAGAGCTATCCAGTGAACAAACTGCCTGTTAGACTACATCAGTTTCTTGTCTGTTTGACCAGGCTATCCCTAGCTGAAACAGAGCTGATGACAGAAACTCGTGTGGCCGAGTCGGAGAACCGAGTGGCTGAGTCGGAGATGCAGATCAAACAGCTAGAGACACAGATCAGCTTACTTGAGCAGCTTCACAACAGGTAATAATTTTGTTTCATTTAAAATAACACCATTGGTTGAGTCTATTGTTCAAGCACCCAAACAATAAGGCTTTCAGACTATAGATTGGAGAGTCTGTAGTTCAAGCACCCAACCTATAAGGCTTTAAGACTAGATTGGAGAGTCTGTAGTTCAAGCACCCAACTAACAAGGCTTTCAGACTCTAGATTGGAGAGTCTGTAGTTCAAGCACCCAACTAACAATGCTTTCAGACCCAGGATTGGAGGGTCTGTAGTTCAAGCACCCAACCTTTAAAGCTTTAAGACCTAAGATTGGAGAGTGTTATTCAAGCACCCAACCTATAAGGCTTTCAGACTCTAGATTGGAGGGTCTGTAGTTCAACCATCCAACCTATAAGGCTTTCAGACCTAAGATTGGAGGATCTGTAGTTCAAACACCCAACCTATAAGGCTTTAAGACTCTATATTGGAGAGTCTGTAGTTCAGTCACCCAACCTTTAAGGCTTTCAGACTCTAGATTGGAGGGTCTGTAGTTCATGCACCCAACCTATAAGGCTTTCAGACTCTAGATTGGAGGGTCTGTAGTTCAAGCACCCAACCTATAAGGCTTTCAGACTCTAGATTGGAGGGTCTGTAGTTCAAGCACCCAACCTATAAGGCTTTCAGACTCTAGATTGGAGGGTCTGTAGTTCAAGCACCAGACCTATAAGGCTTTCAGACTCTAGGTTGGATGGTCTGTAGTTCAAGCACCCAACCTATAAGGCTTGAAAGAACTTCTTCATCCTATTAACAATAAGAAGAAAGTTTAATAAAATAAACTGCCTTATCATTCTCCCTTAATTGTGGTTTTTCAAGTCACACTCCCATCTTTACACAAAATATTCTGTGATTTGTAACATAAAAAATACACATTAATTTAAGCAAAACTTTCTTTGTAAATCTGTAGGTACCATACATTTATACTCTTAAATATTTCTTTTTTTTCTTAGCATGGCATTTTTTTTCAATATCAAATACAATGGAATAGTAAAATACAAGAAATATTTGTGTATTATGATTACAAAATGTTGTATGAAGAACTGTTGGCAAGAGCAAAACTTCCAGCCATTCATATTCACTGACAGTGGTCAATGGCTATAGAAACTTTCAAAATTCTAAAGAACTTGGCACATCCTTGGTTGTAAGATATGGTAGTAAAGAAAGAAGCTATATACGATGTTAGATATCCCAGTATATTACATGTTCCATGCATAAAAATTACAACCTATGGACAAAGGTCATTCAAGTTTGCTGCACCAGTCCTGTGGAATTCACTCCCAGAAACTGCTAGACAGTGCATAGATTTTAATACTTTTAAAACTCATATTTCTTTTTGGGATAGTAAAAATTGTAAATGTTCCATTTGTCTGCAAAATTAGGCCTCTAGATTTGTTAAAAATGATAAAAAGTTGTAAGGGTAAATTATATTTATGATACCTAAAAAAAAGTTGTTTGTAAAAGCTTATTAGAGCTTATGTTACTTGTTAAAATCTTCCCTTGACTCAAAATAAATGTTATCCTTTAAGTGTATGTATGATTCATTTAATTTAAGTTGCATTTGTTATGACAAGGTACTATGTACAAGTCATATGATATGCTCTTTTCTGTTGTTTGTATTTGGACCTTTTTCTAAGTGCCTAAAGACAATTCATTACTGCATATAATTTTAGGACATGTAAATTTGACAGCATTGTTAATCTTTTAATAACAATAAGTTTTGGTGTTTCTTGGTGGGTTTGTTGGTAAGCAAGTTGTTCCACATTTGAACAAGACCTCAATGGTGACCTTTAATGATTTGCGTCAGTGCTCTCTTGTTGTTGTTATTTTTTGCAAACAACCAATAAATTATTGTTACCTGAACAGATCTTGTTAAATGCTGATTATTGGTGCCCTTTCTTCATAGTGACAAGTGAAGAATAACACCCTAATTGCCATTGTAAACATGTATTTCCTTTTGGAACCATGCTACATATTTAGCTATTATCAAACTTCGAAAACCATGTGACCTCTTACTTTTGAGATTACACTATATTATCATATGGCCGTAACAGATCAAACCTGGTAGCACAATCGGTAGAGCACTGACTCCAGGTATGGGAGACCCCAGGTTCGATCCCGGGCCACAACATACCAAAGTTGTGTAGCTTTCTTGCTAATGCTCATGCAAATATAATGGTCGTTCCTCAACTGGTAAGCTCAGTGTCAGGATAATGTGACTGGGTGTGGTATTATGCCAGGTGTTTATGGCATGCTATACACAGTGAAGGCTGCACTATATCTGGACATCATCTCCAGTTAACTGAATTACTGTTGGTGGGATGATAAACCCAAGAAACAAAAGGGCCATGCAACTTGTGTTACAAATTGTCTTTCTAGTTGGCAACAAGAACACACCTATTATGTATTTCATGTTAAAATGAAGACAACTAAAATTGTGTCTCCCAAATAGTGCTTTTAACTCCTCAACAGCCAAGCAGAGATGATCAGGCCTAAGCTAAAAGTGCAGATTAAAATCATTCCAGCTTCTGCTGGGAGCTGTAAGATATGGATCCACATTTTTTTTTCTGCAGATTTTATAGGTATACAATAATGAGTTTTCATGGTCTAATGACTCAGATGATGGACTCAGTATTAGAGGGTCTCTCCTGCAAAATCTGTTCTTACCTGAATAACTTCACTACCTGCTTAATTCAATTGGAAGTGAGACCTAGCTTACATCAACAGTATTCTTATTGGACACTGGTTGTTTCTGTTTCAAGCTACACTGTGAATGTCTCCATGTCTGTGCTGTATGTAGTGTAGGTTGGTGTAGTGGCATGAAAGGGGGGTGTGGACTGTTTACATTGTTGTCACTTTTACATACCCTCTCATCAATCCAGGATTAAATCCTGGCTGCTGTCACAAGCCCATTCATGTTGGATCTATAACCTACCAAGGATGTTTTTAGCCTGATTTTAGGGGGAATTTTTGTTATTGGTTTTTTTCGTATTTTCTCCCAAATAGCAAAATCAATCAATAGTTGGATAAATGTGTATTATGTGAGTGTTGTTTCTTGGCTGGGTTACCTGTGGATACCTGTTGGAGGAATTTTTTGGAAATTATTGTGAATGAAAGAAAGATAACTATTACAGCTTTACATGGTTGATGGAATGAGTTCAGTGGATGTGTTTATTAATTGAGGAATAAATGTTTGTTAGTATTTAAAGGATGCTTTTGGGGAAAAAAGACTGATGAATAGATTTGCTAGTATATTGAGTGATGTGTGTACCAGTATGGGAACCAGTTTTTATTGCGGTGAGTCTTTAATTGATGTATATTGATTGTCTGATAGATATTGATGTGTTGTTGGACATAATGACCCACCAGCAATCTTTCATTCGTCCTGTGATGGTATGTGATCATTTGTAGCAGAGACAGTGCTGCTTTCACTGTGATAGCTTGTCATGTCATAAACCTCTATTAGGGTACCATGCCCAGTCACCTCATTCGGACTCATGGAAAAACATTCATGAAATACCCTGATAAGTTGAACTCAGCATGGGAGTAACGCATGTATCAATATCCCTTTCATGAATATGTTTTGTCACAAACAAGCATCAAACCTATGGTGACCAGGCCTGGTAGTACAATCAGTAGAGTACCAGATTCAGATGCAGGATGCTTCAAGTTCGGACCCTAGCTGCACTATACCAAAGTTGTTAAAAATAGTAGTGGTATCGGTCCCTTGCTAACACTCAAGCAAATATAAGTTAAGTTCCACTGACTGGTTGACTGGGTGTAAGGATAATGTGACTGGGTGTGGTATCACGCCAGGTGTTTACAGCATGCTATACACAGTGAAGGCAACACTATGTCTGCTTCATGTTGACAACAACTCCAGATAACTGAAATACTGATTGTGGGAACATTAACCAACAAACATCAAACCTGGTGCTTTTTGTATCTATAGTGTAGCAGGAGGGGGAAAAGTGAGCCTCCACCTGGATACAAACTACAGACCTCCCCAATACTAGCAGGTAGCTCTACCAACTGATTTATAGAGGGTCTGTTAACAATGTAGTGAAACTGCTACAATAGCACCAACTTCCTTCTGGGGGTATTAGCGGCCATTATGGTGATAAGGAATCTTAGGTTTTTTTTACTTCAAACTTTTAAATTTCTTAAGATTTTGAAAAATTTCCTTAGATATATAAGAAAATTCTGAAGTTTCATTCATAGATATATAAGAAAATTCTGAAGTTTCATTCATGAAATAATTAAATCTTTAGAAATTGTGTAGTATTTCTTCAAAATTAATGGGAATTTTTAAGCTTAAGTAAGAAACAGTAAATTAGAATCTTTATTGCAAGGACCCTAGCACTATACTGTTCATAACCCAGGAAAATGAGAAGAGTGCCATCCTTGAATTATTCATGCTGCAAAGTGAGCCAAGAAACCAATAGACTGGAATAATATATCAATATTATTGATCTAGGGCAAACATCTTCCTATATCAATGTAATCAGCCGGGAGCAATGATTTAACCTTGTATCAATACCGCCACCTGTTGCAGGTGTAGCTCACAAAATATTGACTCAAAATGTAGAACACACGCAGGAGTCCGAGTGTCTCCTACTTCGCATTGGTGGCACCTTTTTTGGCGATATGGTCTGAGGATAATGTGTGATGTCGACCCAAGCATCCCTACTTCTTCTTCATGTGCCAGGTCTGTTGCAGACATCGGCGATCATGGCCTTCCATTCCATTTGTCAGTCCTCCTGACGAGTTCATTGTTGGGAGATTCTTTCCCCGTTGCGTAGCTATTCAGACTGTCTGTATTTTGTCCATTGTCTTCCTCTGCTTTTCGTTCCACGAATCTTTCCACACAGTATTTGCTTTTCTATTCCATCAGCTCTGTTTATGTGCCCAAAAAATTGAAGTTGCCTTTTTCTGATGGTTTTAAGTAGGGATCTTTTGTACCCGGCCAGTTCCATTAGTTCTTCGTTTGACTTCTTTTCAGTCCATGATATTCTCATAATTTTTCTGATATACCACATTTCTGCTTCTTCAAGTCTTCATTTGAGGTCTTTTGTCAGCATCCAGCATTCACACTCGTACAGAAGGATGGACCATCAGGCTTTCAGAGTGTTGATTTTGGTGCTGAGTCTTATATTTCTGTTTGTAAAGACGGGCTTCATCTTGGTGAATGTGTCTTTAGACATAGCAATTCTCTTCTGTATTTCTGTGTCGCTTCTGGCGTCTGGAGTTATTGTGAAACCTAAATATTTAAAGGTGCAAACTTGTTTTATTATTTCCCCTTTGCATGTCTGACTTTTTTGAGATTACCATGCACTCAATCTTCTTTGCATTCAGTTAGGGTCCTTTGTTTTCACTTTCGATTGTGACTCTTGTAAGGATATTTTGTAGTAAAGCATCTTGTTGCTTTAATCTTCATTTCTTAACATTGAGGTAAAGCTCAATGTCATGTAGTACACTTATAGTTTTACTACTAGAATGATGAGAAAAAAACAGATTTGAATAAATCTCTAATCCGTAGTTCTTTCTTGTATAAGCATTCTTATAGTCTTTGTTAACAACTAGTATCATAGTATTTATTCATCAGGTGTTAGGATAAAGTTGCAGAGTGAAGTAAAGTATCATTTAACCCTTTCAATGCTGAAAACACCATAACGAATATAAACCATTTCTATGCTGGAAACACCATTACTGATATTAACCATTTCTATGCTGGAAACACCATTACGAATATTAACCATTTCTATGCTGGAAACACCATTACCAATATTAACCATTTCTATACTGGAAACACCATTACGAATATTAACCATTTCTATGCTGGAAACACCATTACCAATATTAACCATTTCTATGCTGGAAACACCATTACGAATATTAACCATTTCTATGCTGGAAACACCATTACCAATATTAACCATTTCTATGCTGGAAACACCATTACGAATATTAACCATTTCTATGCTGGAAACACCATTACCAATATTAACCATTTCTATGCTGGAAACACCATTACCAATATTAACCATTTCTATGCTGGAAACACCATTACGAATATTAACCATTTCTATGCTGGAAACACCATTACCAATATTAACCATTTCTATGCTGGAAACACCATTACCAATATTAACCATTTCTATGCTGGAAACACCATTACGAATATTAACCATTTCTATGCTGGAAACACCATTACCAATATTAACCATTTCTATGCTGGAAACACCATTACCAATATTAACCATTTCTATGCTGGAAACACCATTACCAATATTAACCATTTCTATGCTGGAAACACCATAAAGCTAAGATATATTTAATGTCAATGGTATCAAGTGAAGGCAGCACTGTTCCTATATTGGCTTTTGTGGTGCTAGAATCCATAGGATTGCTAGGACAATATTGTCAGTTAAATTTTAAACCAATAAATACAGATAAAACAGCAACATGATGTAGGATAATCAAAAAATTAACCTATCATAACAAAATATATACAACTTTCTTGAAGAAATTCACCTTCAAAATATGCCATACAAATTTTAAAACCACTTAAAATAATTTCAGCACATAAATTAGCCGATCAATCATGAAACCAGATTATAAACTGCCACCCCCCACACCCAAATGTACTGACCTGATTTGACAACTAGGTGAGAAATACCTTCACAGCTTTATTTGTAGATAGTGAGAAAAGTAATCTCCATAACGGCCACATAATTACCCATAATCCTTCTCACCTCTCCTCGTACCTCTTCAATGGCTCAGGATAATAGCTCAGACCAAGACTGAAAGTGAAGATACAGACCAGCAAGCTACTGATGTGAATTATCTGATCAGAATCTGCACAATTTGTGGCTGGTTTGTAACACTGCATCAAATTACCCTGCATTAAGATACCAGTTGTAACCTGTTATACATGGCAGGAAGGGGTTTCTGACCAATAAAGAAAGGTGAAGAGAGAGGGCTGTTAATGATAACCATTCATACATACAAGGGAAGCGCATTCAAATTTGCATGGTGTCAGAAATGAAGTTATCAATGTCACATAGTGTCCCATTTTTGGCTCACCTGAGCACAGTATACTCAAAGTGAGCTTTTCTAATACCCCTATACTAAACTAGACCAGAATGTTTGCCTGCAAAAAATCTAGGATGAGTTTGTAACAAGGTCACGTGGGGCCAAAAACTAGGTCACTAGGTCAAATTTAAGAAAAACCTAGTGAAAATGCTTAGAGGTCACATTGATGACCCAATCTTCACCAGACTTGGCCAGAATGTTTGCAAGTATGAAATTTTAGATATGTTTTAGTAGATCACTAGGTAAAATTCTAGAAAATCTTATCAGTCCAGTGGCCACACTAATGGTCCAATCTTCACCAAAGATTTCTTCAATAAATAACACTTAATTACTTGAGGCCAGATGACTGTGAGCCTACTAAAAGCCTGAGTCCTCAGGTGAGCGATTAAGAGCCATCATGGCCCACTTGCTGTGTAATTCATTTTGATTGGGATAAGTTAGGAGAGGGGGTGGTTTTAATAATATGTGATCCTTTGAGTGGATTATTTGAACTTGATGATAAGAGTTATGGTTCATGCTATAGGTAATCATATCACTGTGGGTTTGATTTTCTTTGGAAAACTATTTATATTGATTTTAAAAAATGTTAGCTATATCATTTTAGTTATTTAAGATTTATTTAATGACCATAGCACATTTATCAAAATCAAAACTTTTTAGGTATTGATTATCCTTAAGCAAGACATTGGTTAGCATGTTATTTATTTTTAAAAATTTCAGATTAAGTGTTTGTTAAGGAAGTTTTCTTTACAGATCTCTTTTAGAGTGTAAGGCCTTCTAGAAATTGTTTTGTTTATATTGGTATGTGTATTTTGTATTTTGGGACACTTGATAGGTCATATGGTGCAAAATATGATGAAGTTTAACATAAACAGAGTGTAATCAGGTTGAAATTTAAATATGTGAGTAGAAATACACAAATCTATAAGGTTAAAATCTGGTAAATTAAAGTTGAAAATATAATACATTTAAACAGTTGAAAAAATATACAACTTATTAAGAATATCAATCTTGTTTAAAAAGCAAACAAGTTTAGACTTGGACACTGTCCTAAATAAGTTCTTCATGTTATGTGCATTGAAGTAATTCAACCGAATCTGGTTTGCATACATTGAACTTTTGTGAACTGAGGCCAAAGTGGAAGATTTTCACTTGCTTAGTGGGAGATTTGTTATTTTCTTATAAATACTCTGTTTCCAAGTTGGGGGATTTTTAAGAATATGTAAACCATGCCTCATTTTTAACAATTTTTAATCTTAAAAGAGGGAGTCTTCCTCCAAAAGTGGGAGAGTTCACATGTATGGGTTTGTGTTAATACAATGTAACAAGATAATTATGTTTTCTATTTTTGTTAATAATACCTTGTCATATAATGTTAAAGCTGTGTGCATTTCATAATATTAAAAAAAATCTTTTAAATGTTCTCAAATTTTTCTCTTAATCATGCTCCTAAGCATAATGGACTTGGAAGTGATTTTTCATGATTTGGAAAAAATACTGAAACCAACTGTTGGGAGAAATTTCTAGTTAGTTACCAAAATCACCTTTGATATTTTGTATTGCCTTATTCTCTTTAGTTCTTAAAGATGAAAGTTTGAGGAATATTGCTGAACTTTTAGTTAAATAATATTTTGTCTATTTTCAGGAATACCCAAGAATCCAATCCACAAGTTGACACAGTAGACATTGCAATTCAACCTGACTTAAATCTTGTCACGAGAGTAGCTTCCCCTGACAGATCTCTTCAGTTGGAGGCATCAAAGACCATCACTATAGATGTACCTCCCCAAGGAAGAATAGAAGAGCTATACAAGTTAACACAGTCTGAAACCATCACCGTGAATGTAACAGCAGGTAAGATTTTAATGAATAGTTTTTCTAGAATTGTTTCAAGCAAAAACCTTATGAGCATAATGAAGAAAATAATAAATATATTATATTTGTGGAAAAAAAATGTAAAAAGGTAATAAAATATTCCCTAACTGTTATATAATATTGTGCTGTGGTGAGGAAGACAATTAGCACACCTTAAAAAAAGCTCCAATATAGCCATTGATGTTTATTGTTGTCCTGTTAAAGACATAAAAACACAGATACCTTATAACAGTATTGGTTTATATCTTGTCCAGAATTGTACATTTTGTTTCTTAAACCCCTTTGACACAGAACATATTTTCTTACAGTATATTTCAACTGATTTGCTTATTTACCTAGTGAACAAATGTCAACAAGCAGACGAAGACTGTGAAACAGTTGGCATATACTTAGTAAGAAAATACATTCTGTCAAAGGATATTATGTAACAAAACGAATACCTTATGGTACGTCTGCTGTATTTAAATGGGACATTACTCTAACTATCCAAATTGCATTTTGTTACTTCCCTTTCTGGTAGGTATTTTGTTCATAGTTACTGTAGACAAAAAATCCACTTTCTTTATTAAATTAAACTTTACTGACTGCAACATGCACATAAATTGTATCTTGTTGAATTAGATAAAAGTATGATTCCATCAGCAAAATAAGAAAAATATGCACATTAAAATAAAAGTTTTGATAATTTGTAATATAAATGATATGAAAATGCCTTCCCACAAAGTCTGTATTTAATACATTTTTTTTATTTGGAAAATAGAGAATTCAAGCCATAAGTGTTTATGATGTTCTAGGTGAGGAGGAGAGTGAGGAAGTAGAGGCCGACACCCACCAGTGGCCCATAATGATGGAGAAGGCTGAGGATGTGCTTAGGCAGAGAATCAAGGAGCTGGAGAAATTGGAGAAACACCTCAAACAACAGGTCAGTCACATAGAACTGTTTTAAGATTCATTCCATTTGAGGTTATTGATTTCACTGTTGGTAATAAAAGTAACCTATAATCATCAAAATGATTTGGCTTTGCTAGTAGGAGTCTACAGTTCTTTGGCAGTGGCAGGAAGAATGATCTTTGTGTATTTTTAGCATATCTGTTTACAGAATTTACAGAAATTGCAAAACTAACAGTATCGGACCTGGTAGTGCATCGGTAGAGCTTTGTCTCCAGGTATAAGAGGCCCCGGGTTTCATCCTGGGCCGCGACATACCGAAGTTGTTAAAAATGGTAATGGTATAGCTCCCTTGCTAATACTCAAGCAAATATAAGGGTCTTTCTGTGCCTGGTTGGCCTGATGTTAGGATAATGCGACTAGGTGTGGAATCATGCGAGGTGTTCACAGCATGCTTTACACAGTGGAGGCAGGACTATATCTGCTTCAAGCGGACACTGTTTTCAGATAACTGAAATATTGTTAGTAGGATGATAAATCCAATAAACAAACAAACAAAACTACCAGTAATTAAATAATCTTTATTTGTTCTTCATAGACAATATCTTTAATGCAGTATGACATTTAACCATGTCAGTGTGTAATATTATCTTCATAACTAGTTTATTTAAGGGTCAGCACATACATCCGTATTTTATCATGACCCAGCCATATTGCCAAGGCATGACTTAAAGATTTTCTAATCAAAGTACTAAAAGTGGGCTCCTATCAGGTATCCAATTTGGGGTACCTACTTAACAAGCTTAAGAGCTAGAAAATTAGTAACTAAGCGCCTGTTAACCGTAAAAAGTAAAAGTAAAGTGAATGTACATGTTTGTGAATTTCACTGCCTATCATTAACCCTAAATTCACTATATTGTTATAAAGCATTATCCAAATAAATCAGAAAATAATAACCAAAACAATTCTAAAGACTTGTTTAAACACCATGATGAAAGGAAAGCAACAAAATAGAGTGACCTGAGTAAACATATTGTGTTATAAAGTATTTATAAAAAAATGCAGATAAACGGTAAGGAAATCTCAACTTTCTTCTGTTTTAGGTTCAAGATCTGGAATCTGATCGAGAGGAACTGCATGACATTGCCAGAAAGGACAAGAATATCATCCATGAGCAAAATGTCCGTCTACGAGAGCTACAGTTGTCCCAGCGAAACCTTCAAGAGCAGGTCAAAAGCTTTGAGACCAGTGAGAACACTTTATACAACCGCCTCGACGAGCTTGAGAATGAGATACAAATCAAGGATGACAAGATCCGACATCTTGAAATCCTGGAACAGAGGCTCAAGGACCTAGTGAAGCAGTACAGACTGGATGAGAAAATCCTCCGTACAACGTCTCAGACACTGGAGTCATCTGTGAAGGAGATGTCGGACAAAGAGGTCACACTGAAACAAAAACTGCAGAATCTAGAGAGTGAGAAGTTTGCTTTCTCCGAGAGGTCAGAGTATCTTCAAATGCGACTGAAAGAGTTAGAGAATGCTGAAATCGATCTGGCACAGCGGACGAAGAACCAAGAAAGCATTATGCAGAGTTTGCAGAACACTGTAATGGAGTTGGAAACATTCGGTGCCAATGCCCAAGCAAGAGTGGTCGAATTGGAGCAGATCAATTTCGATCTTCAGCAGCGTCTGCATTATTCCATGACGGAAAATTCACCGCTGTCGAAACAGTATGCGGCAGTGCAGCAGCAGTGTGATAGCATGTCTAGTGAATTAAGTACTCTGAGGGACTTGGAGATTAAACTAAGGCAAGAGAACGAAACTCTGATGAAGAGTCAGTCGGCATTGCAGCAGGAAGTGAAGGTGTTGAGACTCAAAGAGGTGGAGTTGGAAGGTAAAGTGAGAGATCTAAGTGAGTTAGAAACCCTTATGAAGGACAAGGTCAGCAAACTACAGCGAAGTGAGAATACACTGAAGTATAGGGTGCAGGAATTGGAAAACTCTGGAATTCAAGTGAGTATGAGATTATTTGTGTGGGGTGCATGTAGCCAAGTGGTTGTGTTGCTGCCTAGTTATTTCTTAGCCTCTCAATAATTGAGTTTAAGTCCCAGTCAGGTTGTAGGAGCTTATGTGGATATGTCTCAGCTAAACTTCAGGCATTTGTCTGGGGATTTTGTCCATCAAAACAGCTTGACATCACTATAATAACCATAATCATGTATGTTAAAAATCAAATAAAATAAATAATTTGTTGGAATAATACATGTCGTGCTCAACAGTTGCTTTAAAGGTCTTGAAATTGACATATAGTTATATATAGTTTGAAAAACAACTATCAAATGTGTACTATCTGATAGATCAACTGCAAAAATGGGTAAAACAAGTAATATTTGAAGGTGATTTAAATTACTTTTCCTTTAAGGATGAGGTTACAAAACAATAGTATTTAGAAGATTTTTCATCTTAATATTCAGAATTTAATATTTGTCTTTTTCATCATTTAATTTCTCTAATTCTTTACAGGCGTCATTCTTACTTATAAAAGCTTTAAGTCTTGGGCACAATCAAAAAGGTCAAGGGTTATTCAGCATGCTAGCTCATACTAACTTCTATCTACATTTTGTTATAGTTGGACACAATACAAGCAACATAAGCTATAAATAACTGATCTAATCTTTTCAGCATGCAGCCAGAGAAATATATATATTTATCATTGTGGATGGTCATACAATATTAAAATTTACGATTGTTATTAATTTTTTTAAAGGTGGTCATGTTGAAATTGGTTATCAACTGTTGGTATATTATTAAAATATTGTGTACAGGATAATGAAAAATATTTTGGGTACAAAACACATAACAAGGGTCGTTTTTAACCCACTCACTTTCCCACTGAGATTAGGGTAAAACTTGCTTCTGATATCCCTTACCCCAAGAATTGCTTGGATTTACTGTATGTTATGCTAAAAGTATGCTAAACCAACCAAACAAACAAAGGGGAAAAAGCCAACCATATTTCAGTTTTATTACAAACCTTCAGCCTGATTTTGAAATCACTCCTATTGTATAGAGTTTTTTAGTTTAATCAATCAGATGCTGGGGAATGGTTCTATCCATGTGCTGTGACTGTATTGAGAATACATGTGTTCATGACAGCAGAATTGCTTCCCTACATATAATGTGTTTGTGTTCATGACAGCAGAATTATGCTTCCCTACAGATAATGTGTTTGTGTTCATGACAGCAGAATTATGCTTCCCTACAGATAATGTGTTTGTGTTCATGACAGCAGAATTATGCTTCCCTACATATAATATGTTTGTGTTCATAACAGCAGAATTATGCTTCCCTACAGATAATGTGTTTGTGTTCATAACAGCAGAATTATGCTTCCCTACATATAATACGTTTGTGTTCATAACAGCAGAATTATGCTTCCCTACAGATAATGTGTTTGTGTTCATGACAGCAGAATTATGCTTCCCTGCTGATAATATGTATGTGTTCATAGCTGGAATAATAGAAGCATGTTAAAATCATTAAATAAATTCCAATTAAACTTGCTTCTCTCCTACAAAATCATCACACAACTCTGGGTGTCAGTTTGGCATGAATGTAGATCAGTATTCCCTCTTTTTTGTTCTTGACAGCTAATACCCTAAAGATTTATTTTAAAACACAGCTGAATTACACTACCCGGTTATCATATTTATATATATATATATATATTATACTACCCTGTAGATCATATTATTTTCATAACACCTTTATAATAGAAACTTGTCGAAACCATGAAAAGAAAAAAATCCAACTAAATTTGCCTTTCTCTTACAATTTCATAATCAATGAACAACTCTGGGTGTCAGTGTGAACAACTCTAGGGTGTCAGTTTGGCATGAATGTGATGAACAAACATTTCAATTCCTTTCAAGCTTGTAGAGGATTTAGTGTTTGTATGTGTTCACAGCCGTAAGTAATTCTTTAAGGGCTACTTAGCCGAATTGTCAATATTTATTCAATAACAGGATGCCATTCCTTTATTAAAATATCAATGTTTGTTTTGTGATTTTAATGTAAGTAAGCTTGAAATCCATTATAAGCTGAGAAATGTTCCATGTTTTTGTACGAAATATATCAAGTCAGTGCTTCGTAACTATGTCTCTTAAATTTTGCTTCAAATCTTTTAAAAGCTGATTTATGTTTGTTTATTTTGCAGTTGACTGTGTGTAAATAAAGAATACTTATTATTGTATCGCTTTATTGTGATGAAGTTTATAAGATTATCTATTTGCAATGGATACGAATATTGATCAAGGTTTTAGAAGGTTCCTGAGATATATATTTTCAACACCTGTCACAACTTTTTAGCTTTTTAATGTCTGATTAATTGGGCATAAAAGATTGAAGCAAAAATTGTGATTGTTTGATCCTTTGGCAATATAAACATAAAGAAGACTTCTAAAAAATTGCTGTATCATGCTGGGGATATTTAAGTTGACCTGTTTGCTGTCATATCATTATCAGATTGTTAGATATATACAAATACTATTTTGTTAACTTAGGACTGAACATTTTATGCAGAATATAGCTTTTGAAGGTGGAGATCATGCACCTAAATGTTTGTACTATGTTCTTTAAATTGTTTAAGTAGTTCTCATACTTTAATATTGTGGTTTGATTGTCAATAGATATTTGCTTATCAAGTATAGTACCTGCTTTGCCTGTATGCAACAAATAGTTACAGGTAAAATACTGTTTGCAAGCTAATAGATTTAAATATTATCAATTTTCTTTACCATTTGCTATTATCTCTGACTTTTTTTACTGTTATAAATAGGTATTTACATGTACATATTTAATATTATCTACTTAATCTGCCATTTTTAAATGTATATCTTCAAAATATCACTTAAACAAATTGCACATTATTCTTTTTCTAGGCACCATCAGATTTGGAAAAAGGAATTACAGAAAATGTGAAACTTCCCCAAACATTGGAAGATTGCCAGAGACGCATAATTGTTCTACAATCCCACAATGCTGAGTTGCGGAGTCGTCTGCACTCAGGACAGGACAGTACAGGACAGTGGGCATCAGGGCCAAATGGTGAGGATACTTATTTGTCAATTAAGCCATAACATTAGTTAATTAACCAATAAAAACAATCAACATTACAAAATGTAAATTACCCTCACACAAAACATAGAGCACCTTATATTTGCATAGAGCACTTTATATTTGAACAGAATTAACCTTTAATTATAAATTTTAAATCAAGCAAATAATTTTAAGTGGTCTTTAAAACTGTTTAATTAAATGTAACAGGAGTTGAAAAAGTGAACCTCGACTGGGATTTGAACCCCAGACCTCCCCATTACAAACTAGTCACTCTACCAATTGGCCTATAGAGGCTCTGTGAACAAACTACCAGCAAAACTGCTACACCTTTCTCTCTGTACACAATGAGATTCACCCTGAATTTCATCCCTGGTTCTACTGGGCAGCACCATTGCATATCACAATACAAACAGGCTACTGCAGTAGGTCATGGCACCAAATGTAACAGGATCGAAAAAGTTAGCCTCAACTTGGATTTGAACCGTAGACCTGCCCAATACTAGCAGGTCGATCGACCAACTAAGCTATAGAGTCTCTGAGAACGAACTATCAGTGAAACCGCTACATAAACAGTAAAACAGAGCACCTGATATTAATGCAGCATAATAAGTGTTAAATGATAAATTTAAAATAAACCACCTTATCAGTCATCCGCCTTTTAATTAGACAATATGACAAGAACAGTAGACTAAATGATAAACTTACATAAGAAACCATTCAGTAACAATTGATAAAAAAGCAGCCTAAAATAGAATCCCCTTTTCCTGAAGTGTGACCTTACACACAACAGCAACATCAAAGTTGGCTGTTAGTGTTTTTCTCTTCTATGCTATTAGATGAGACTAAACAATATTACATTGCAAGTTTGCTGGAAAATATCCTCCAAGCCAGACTGTGATTTGAACTATTTCATTGATAGTTTGAAAATAAAACAAAAAAACTTTACAACTTAGACTGATTTGAGCTATTGCACTGAAGGTGTGAAAATAAAAACTAAAAACATCACAACTTAAAATGTATGTATGTTAAACATTTTTCTTTTCACACCTAGGAGTTTCGGGCAGCCTCTCTCCAGGTCAGCAGGTGTTGTTGAAACAGTTCCCTGAGGAAGAAGAGGAGGAGGTAGAGGAACTGATCACCCCAACACAGAGGACCAGCCAGGAGATGATGGCTAAGGTAGGCAGCCATAGCCCCAATATCTAAAATATAAAGGATATTAAGAGAATAGGAACGTATAACAACATCTTAAAAATATTAATTAAAATTTGATATTATACTAGACATATACCAGTAAAATATAATAAAAGAAAAAACAAACATTGAGATGATACATAACAACAAACTGCAGTTCTTGCTAGGGAATGGTTTGTTGACTAAAGATCCATCTAGGGTGCTTTATATCAGTAAATAAAGTTCTAAATTCCCAATTCCTGAGCATTTTTTCAAATACAAACAGTGAAAAGAACACCTCATTTTTTAAGAAAATGGTGTCAAGGGATAGCATAAAAAAAGGAAAAGAGAGAAACTTTACCCATTATTTCTTTGCTGACCAATAGGGAACACTGGTGCCATAAGAACATCTTTTTTTAGTATTCTCCAAGGTAATGTAAATCGGTAATATGTTGGAATCCATGGAGTTTATTGCTGGCTCTTTGTGAGATAGTGCCATCACTAACAATTTTTTTTTTTTCTATAAATATGCGCACTATCATCCATCAAAGTTCTGATAGAGATGTTATGTCGCAACAGAATATAGACCATTAAGGTTGATAATAGTGTATCATAGTACCTCATTGTAAGCATAAAAGTCAACATACACCCCAAGAGTTCAAGCATAACAACTGGGTAATCCAAATAAAAGGAAGTACTTGCATTTAGAGAGTATGAAGGGGAGACTATCCACCATGTCCTTTACTGAGATGATGGACTCATCATATCCCATAATTCTTAACCATACAGTTGATGATGGACCCTCATAACAGTTGTCTAAAGGACATGTGAGTGGTTGTATATTTTATTTGAAAAACCAGTTGTTTGTTAGACAGTTAATGCATTACATCTTCTCCTGTTTTTCAGACTATGTCTCAGGGACATATGTTATCTCGAGATCGTCTGATGACAGATCTCGCCAAGGGTCTACAAGACCCAACAGGCATTATAAGGCCTGAGGATGACAAGTGGAGAGAAATAGAAACTCTCCTTGAGAAAAGTGGCAGAGGAAGCGAGAAGTGGATCAGCATCGGCAAGGCTCAGAGCTTGTATGCTTCAGACCGTGCCGGCTCGGTCCCTAACCTTACCCGGTCCCATGGTAAGGATGAGGAATTAGAAGTGGCGGTGACACTCCAATCGGAGACAGAGAGTCAGCCGCACTCACAGAATGACACAGATTCATGGCGATACATGGATAATAAACAAGCACAGGTGCCAATGCGGTGCCTAAGTGACATTAACATTTATCACGCGGGGAACTCTTTAGAGTCCCGGACCCCCTCACTGCCGCCACAGGGAACGCGAATGGCAGGAGGGTCGCAGGTCATGGACGGTTTCGGGAACTCTCTCTATGTGCAGGATGGTATGGAGGGAATGACAGAGCACAGCAAGGAGGTAAGAGAATATCTTGTTAAATAACTGTCAAAGACCATCTCCAATCAATGAATTTTAAAGTATTATATATAAGTAACATTACAAAATATATGTAAAATAGTTTTATCTCTTTTTTTATGTGTGTAACTTTAGCCTTGAAGGTTTAAATGCATTTCTATGTTACACAAAACATTGTGTATGTTCAGTAATTCTTGTATGTTTTTTTTTCCAATTTCCAGTGGAATTATTATTTAGAAATGTGCATGTGGCATATATCTAAGGTTTTATGTACTTTGCCTATAAAACAGTAGGGTTCAAAAGATTTTGTGTCATACTTTACAGTGTTTTATTTCTTATTTTCTGTATTGTTTCTCCCAAGTACTTGTTGCTATGCACTTTGACTACATGTATCTTCTATCTTACCCCAACATTTATTTATTGTTAGCAGGACATTAAACATAAAAGTAAAACATTAATAAAGCTTCTGTTATTTCTTTTTTTCTCTCAAGCTGCAAGGTACAACAACCCACTGGTACCCTGGTTCAACCCATAGCACTGTAGACAGTATTGCTGACAGTGGACGGGGAACCAACTCCATATCCATGGCAACTAGTGCACAGACGCTCCGTGAGAGAATTGCTCACATTGAGAGACAACTTTCGGTATGTTGTTAATTTCAATATATTTCATGTTTGTTGCTGAAAGGAACAAAATGTATTTTTCCAATGGGTGATAGATAAAAAAAAAATTATTGTAAAACAGAAAGCAGCATTGGAGCCCGCAGCTTCTAAATACATAACACTCCACCATGTGATTTTTATCTAAGATAACAATGTATTGAAAGTTAATTTGAATAGATATAATCCAATCAAAACAACGCTTACATTTCTGCTACACTTACATGTGGAGGTAGCTAAGTATCGGGAAACTTAAATTCTCTTTTAATTGATGACGTCATTTTAAAAGGAAAGCCAAAAGCTACATAGTATGAGTCGTCCAATTTGACTGAAATCTTCATTAGCTTATGAAGCGACCAATGAAATATCATTACCAGAAACGTTGAAAAGTGAACTAAGTATCCCATGGGTAATGAATGGAGAGTAACAAATGGATCAGTCGCGGGTGTCTGACGATGAACAGAAAGACTAATGTGATGTATTGACAAAAGATTAATCTTACAGATAGAAAAGAAAGATTGAACTTACTTGTGATGAAATCAATATGGTTTATCCTGATTAGTTAACCATTGAAAGTTCATATATAAGATATGTACATAATTTGTATATTTTTTACTGCAGGCAAGAGATTCAGACTCTGCAAGAGAACACAAATCTGAACTAGACTTAACATCCTGGAAAGCAAAGGTGAGTTTAAAACATTATTTTGTTCTAAAAACATCAAATTAATCAAATTGTTTCATACATTAAATTTATGTTGGTTTAAAATAACAAACTGTGAACACCTGACTTGATACCTCACCTTAAAACTTTGTCCCGACACTGGAACGATAAACCCTGTGAACACCTGACATAATACCCCACCTTATCACATTGTCCTAACATTGGAACAATAAACCCTGTTAACACCTGACATGATAGCCCACCTTGTCACATTAACCTGACACTGGAACGATAATCCCTGTGAACACCTGACATGATACCCCACCATATCACATTGTCCTAACATTGGAACAATAAACCCTGTTAACACCTGACATGATAGCCCACCTTGTCACATTAACCTGACACTGGAACGATAATCCCTGTGAACACCTGACATGATGCCCCACCATATCACATTAACCTGACACTGGAACGATAAACACTGCGAACCCCGACATGATAAACCACTGTGTCACATTAACCTGACACTGGAATGATAAACGCTGTGAACCCCTGACCTGATAAACCACTGTGCCATGACACTCTCGCAGGTGTCGATGCTTGTTAACCTTTTGTTAACGTCATTTCTTAAAAAACATAAAAAAATATTCACTATAAACTTTTAATGCCTGTTTACTAACAAAAATGGAACACATTGCCTATGTAATTAATGATGAAATATTTTAGTGCAAAGTTAGGAGGCTTCAACTTGTTGCCTCATTTTAAATGTATTTCTTTGTTATACTAAACATTCTGTATGTTCAGTATTTTTCGGATTACATTATTGATACATAAAACATAATATTCTTTAAATACTTTTTATGCTCCACCAACCCCAAATTGATTGTTCAAGTCCTTTTCAGGGCCAGTATTTTCATGTGTTTACTGTTAGGACTTTTATTAAATCTGTAATGTGTGGGTGTTTTTACCTAGGTATTCTGACACAAAAATTAGTTGGACATCACCAATATGGCTTTAATTATGTAGGTGCAGTATAACAAAAAACAAAAACTATTCTGCGTTGTACAAACGTTAACACAGTTGGTGCAAAACCCAAATCATTCTTTTTATATATTCTCTGTTTTATTACAGGTAAATGAGAGTAACAGAAGGTTGGAGTTGTTTGACAAAGAGAATAAGACCTACAAAGATGAGGTATGTATGTATGTTTTTATAAAGTGTATATTAAATTGGTTTGCTTAAAAGATTGGTAAAAAATTGGTAAACTCATATTTGGTACATTTTAGTACATTTTGTTACATTTCAAAAATGCTTTTTAAAGTAATTGTATTTGTATAAGAGTTATGTTAATTTGTAAAATGTTGTACAATTAATGTTCTTTAGTACTTGCTATTGTGTAAAAGTATATGACATTATTTTTGATATTTGAAAAAATGTTTTTCTATTTATATGATAAAAGTAAAATGAAAAACATAAATGGAATTAATTAACAGTGTAAGACCTCAGCATATAATGTGTATTTTTTTTTAACCTTAGACGCATACTTAATATTTCGTACTAATTTATTTGATTAGTTAAAGTTTTTTGTTGGGTGCCCATGGCATAGTGGTAGATGCTAAGCATCCCACTGTGTGGGTTCAATCCCGCTCGGAGTGAAGGACTAAATGTTGGAGGGTCGTCCAGCTGGCATGCGATGTGCTGGTGGTTCTACCCAAATGTTTGTCTAGGGTTTTCCTCCACCAAAAAAGCTTGATGTTGCTATATTGGTCATAATTGGTCGCTGTGTATTGTCTCAATAACAAAACAAAACAACTTAAAAGTTTTTAGCAATAGCCAATCAAATGGCTGGATATTTTGCATAAATGCTAATCTGAGTAAACTTTTGAGCATTAAAAACTGACTTTTTTCATAATTGTTCTACATAAAAATACTCCATTTTGTGTTTGATACATATTTATATACATGTGTGAATTTCATAAAAGCCCCATCTTTGTGTGTAGTGTAAATTTAATATTTTTAGTTATCTCTAATCTTAAACTCATCATAAAACAGCTGACAATAGATTCAAACATTTTAAAAGAAACTGTTGTGTAAAACAGAAATATGATGTGTATGTAAAGTTGTATAGTTCATGCGTCAATTTGTGTTATCAGCAATATAAAATGCGGCCCGCGTATCGGCGTAAGATGAAGGTGAGATTGTTGTTTCACTGCTAGGGGTCAACATACTGGACATATCAATGTACACTGTAGTAACAAACACTGGGATGCTTCAAACATCATAAAAGAAATATAGAATAAGATATTTTATTCAGTATGATACAATCTGGCCTCCCTGGATGTCCTCCCTAGGTGTAAAGTTATTCTTAGCTCGGAAAATTTTATATAAAGTTATAATCAAGTTATAGACATTCATATTTATATGACATTTGAATGGCATTTGAAATTTGACCATTCAGATACTTTAAACGTCTTTTTAAACTCAATTCATAAGCTTATAACTTTAAGATGGAGATTGCCCAGATGCCCCTCCCATTTCCAGCCCACAAAACCACAATTAAGTGGGGTGTGTGTGGGGGTGAATCCTAAACAATACATACTTTATACATGTATATATTATTCATGAATTTTAAAGTGGTTTTAAAACTCAATCTAAAAGCTTGAAACTTTTTGGCAATATTAAGATGTAGACTGACCAGATGCCCCACCCCAATCTCCCAGCCCACTAAAACAAAATAAACAATACATAAAATATCTATATATAATTTCATAAATTCTCTTTTGGTCCAGTTACATGCCAAAAAAACATATTCAACATTCCAGATAAAGAAAATAAGGTAACTAGAAATTCTGTTTCCTTAGGAATAGCATTTTAAAAAAAATGAACCTGGGTTAAGGACAATAAGTACTTACTTAGTAGATTACCAACTATTTTTAAGGAAATTAGTAGGAGTAAAATTATAAATTGTGTGATGGCTTTACAGGTACTAGACATATTAAAAGATCCATTGGTGATATATCTAAAATAAAATATCAAAATATATGCAAAACCAGTCAATGTGTTTTACACCTGTGGATACCTTTGTTAATTCTATATCAAAGGGGGTTTATTTGAAGCATCTCTCACATATTTATGTTGTCAAATGTGTTGTCATTGTGAACTTTATGTTTAAATGCCATTGAAACTTGCTTACCGTAGATGTCACATTAAAGTTTACATGTTCGTATATTACTATAACAGGGTTCAACATATATTTTGTGTGTTGCATAAAATAGGAATGGGTTAAATCTGGTTGTTATATAAGGGTTCCTAAATGTTGATTTTCACAGAGATAACTAATAGAATTGTGGGAGGGTATTATGTTGCTTTAATATGATATGGGATATAACTGCTTTAGCATAGTCGATCGCTTTATGTATGGCAGCAGTCATTGTAATTACATCTACAATATCTTTACAAATGATACGTAACTCCTCTCACTGCTTGGGTTCGGGTCCTGTTCAGGGCTTTATGTGGGAAGGTTTTCCAGCTGACTTGCGTTGTGCCGGTGGTTCTACTCAGACATGTGTCTGGGTTCTTCCTCAACCAAAATAGCTGGACGTTGCTATAATGATCATAATGGGTTACTTAGATGTTTTTCTAAAAAACAATCAGAAGCAAAAGCAAATGATATTTAGAGGTAAGCACATGCTATTTAAGTGCAAGCTGAACTTTATCTGATTAAATTCAATATTATCCCCAAATAACTGCTACATTGATGGGGGAAGAAGTATATTCAGATATCAATTAAACATGATAACAATTTTCATGCATTCATAAAAGTTGGTAACTAAGCACAGTAAAAATTGTTTGCAGTGCAATAATGCACTTGTCACATGTAATTTTGGCAATAATTCAGTGTACACAAATAAGTCAAGCATGAAAGTAATTATTTGTCACAATGTTATGTACAAACACAACTTCTTTTGATCTTTTTCTCGTTATCAAAAATTTCATTTAATCGTTAAAATAAATACCTTTGCTGTATGTCTTAAAGCATATTTTCCATCTTTTAATCTCTTAAATATTGAGTTGTTTTTTTTCTGCAACTAATTATTTATTTTTTAAGTTTAGAACAATGTAACTCGATGTTTGTCTTGTTTTTGTCAATGATTTCTTAAAATGCTTCAATTATGTTCAATATATTTGTTCTCATTTTAAAGGTGGTATCTGACAGTTTGCCTATATCAAATTCATGTAATAATACTGTACCACTGCTCTGGAGAATTAGGGCATAATTTCTGATAAACTCATACTTCTGTATGACGGGTTTGAACACTGCCTACATTGTTAGACAGTACATATCTTGATAAAAAATAAACACACTTGAAAGGTTCAGTCATTCCAAATCTATACATAAGCATGATAGTGATCTCTTCTAAAAATAGATATCAGAAGTCAGGGCGGATTACGCAGATTGCGATATAACGTAATCTCAAAAGTGAGTTTTGACGTGGTTTTCCTAGTTAAAAATAGCTATCTCTGCAGCGTGGCTCATATAGGAAATACCTGTTTGCAATGAGGAATGGGGATTTATGTTTCACTGTTCACACTGATCTAGGGCATCAATGAGCAGCATTTTGCAAGATCTTTTCAAGTAACAATGACTTATTTGGTTATTTTAGAAAAATATTTTAGTCTAAACTATTGGATACCACCTTTAAATCATGTATCTGAAAAAGACCTTCATCAGGGAACCCTGCCTCTGTTGTGTGTTTTTTTTTCAGCATTTCCTGACATTTTTTTTTGTTTGATGTGTGTCCTTTAAAAATTAATTTTGTCCGTTTCTTTGTTTTAGATCAATAAACTTGAGCATGAGCTGGAGGAGAAGACCAGACAGTTTTTGTTACTTGATACCTTTGTCACCAGTGTGGAGGCAATTATTAAAGATCAGGTAGGATTCTTGAAAAAATAACATGATGATTTATTGAACAGTTTTAATTATAAAACATAAATGTCATTATGATGAATACTGTCAACAAATAATATTGAAACGCAATTTATCTGCACTTTGTTTTCTACTTTTAAATCATGGCAGCCTCCAGACGACAACAACACAATACAATATTGCATGATAATCACACAGATGTAAAAAATGCACAAAAAAGGGCAAAACTTTATATCTTGAAACTCGATTCTACCATAATCCAGTAAAGAATAAACAATATACTGACTGAAAAAATATCTTAAGTAACTCATTGACCTGAACTACAACTGGATACTGTGATAATAGAATGGCATATCTTCTAGGTACATAGCATTCAAAATTAGATTGAAAATTTATATTGAATCTAAAAATTGCCTTAAATATTTTTTTTGCATACATTGTTGCCATAGAGGTCTGTTTGAATAATGATGTTATGTAGGAAATGAGATTAAGTTGCTTGTATAACATGTCCTGAGAATTAAGCTACCTGAAGTTCTATTTTAATGAGTTCCTCATGAATATTTATGTCACCTTGGAAACAAAAGTTAAGTTTTGTTCTTTGAGAATTGTTTAAAATTTCTAGCTTGTCTGCTTCAAAATAATTCAGCTTCATAACTATAATATTGTTGTATATCATTTTTTTAATATCTAAATATTATATCATAATTTAGCTGCAAATTGTCTTCATGCGTGCTTATCAATAATTATTTTGTTATTATTAACAGAACATCTCCGATGAGAAGGTGAGGAGTAAGTTAGAGAAGGAGGTGGAGAATCTCCGTGAGAGGTTGTTGCCTAGCAACCTGCATCCCGTGGATAGAACCAGTGACACAGCAGCTCTACAATCAGAGCTTGCCAAGAAGGACAGAGAACTTAATGCCAGGGTGGGTGAAAATACAATCAAATTTAAACTTTAATTTTGATTGGTCAGAATTAGGTGGCAGACTAGACGTTTCCTCATCAACCTTTTGCCTTTCAACTTTGTCACTTTAAGGAAGTTTTGGGAATGTAATTAATTTGTCATGGGACAACAAGGGACATCACAAGAACCATAACTCACTTGATTGCTTTTTTGAGTTATCCCCCTTTGTTGATTTTGCATTGCAGGAGCAAAATTTCATTAAAGGTGTATGTGCAAAAAATAATCAAAATGTCCAAAATGATTTTTTATGTTAACATAATTTGTCTAGGAACTTACATATGTTATTGATTGGTATTCTTAATAAGCTATAATTTTAAAAACTTTTTATTATGCTAACATTGTGAGTTTTTTTTAAAAAGTTTATTGTACTAACCGGTATTCAATTATTTTTCATATTAGTTTAACCTGATAGATTTTTATACTTCTACTCACCTATTTGCATTTTAACAAGATTATACCCTATTTACATTAAACTTCATTGTATTCGGTGCCATATGACCTGCTAAGTGTCACTGTGCCATAAAGCCCAAAATACTAATACAAAATACACATGTTATTTGTATTTGCTGCCTTAGATTCTTAAGAAAAGTTTGTTTTTTATTGATTTGTGATACAAAAAAATGAATATGTATATTTTGTGAAACAAATGTTGTGTTGTGTTATTTTAGATAATTTTAACCACATGAAAAAAAAGTAAATATATTTCATTATGTACATTGGCTGGAGGCAAGATTGGGCAAGATTGATTTCCTTATCACAAAAATTTCTGCCCAATCAGTTATGTGTATGAATAATTTTAACTTTCAGATCTATGATAGTGAACTTGATTGATTTTACATATTGATTTTATTGCTTTTTTATTGACTTTTAATATTTTATAGAAAAGTGAGGTAGAGAGCCTTAATGGTGAGCTTCGACAGTGGCAGGCAGAATGTCGAACCCTCGAAGATATGAGATCTAATGCCCTCGATTCATTACGTGGCCTTGAGATGGAAATCTCTGAGCTTCAATTGGCGGATAAACAACTAAAGGTGCTAAAGGAGGAACACAACATGCTCAAGGGGCAGGTAAGGGGTGAAGACTTGTATTTTATTATAAAAAGTTATTTCTCTTTAATTAATTATATAACCGTCTCCAGATAACTGAAATACTGTTGGTGGGACGATAAACCCAATAAAAATAAATTAATGATCTACAGTTAGCATAGTTATTCAAGAATAAGCTAAAAATTAGTAAATTGAGGAGCTTTTCTTGAGTATTTAGCATATAGACGAGTTATTTTGTTAATTATTGGCAGAGTTATTTCCCCTAAGTACATTTGTAATAAGCAATGTGTGTTATCAGCTGAGATATTCCTCTTGAGTTATAAACAGAGTTATTTCCCATGAGTGTTATGGAGTTATTACCCTTTTAGTGCTGGCAGAGTTTTTGTTCACTTTAGTTATAACATATTTGTTGTGTTAATTCCCTTGTGTTATTGTCATTGTTATTGCTAATTATAGCCTTTAAGCTTTAATGGATTTACAAATGTTTTTGTTTTTTTCTGATGCTAAAATTGTTATGTCCCATACAGTTCTCTAAGTTCTATTAGAGTTATCTCCCTTTAGATTTAAGTTATGTTTATCATTATCTTGTATTATATGTACCTTAGTTGGTTTACTTTACGTGTTTATATACTCATTATAGTTAGTCATGTTATGATATAATAGAATTATAGGTTACAGACCCTAAATGATTTTTGTTAATCATCTTTTACTTCATTTATTTTATTATTTTAATAATGGCTTATTTACATCCCATTTGCTTATTCACAATATACATTTTATCTAAACCAACTTTATAAACATTAAATATTTCACGAATTATCTTTTTGACATATACCAGCAACAGTTCTTAAACATTGACAATTAAGCTTTGCACTAACTGGACAGCCCAAACTAAGCAAAACTCATCAAGTTGTTGCGGATGTGCTGACAGTCACTACTCCATACTACATACAGAAGCCTATAAGGGACATATTTAACATCTAATATTGACTTTGCATGTACACGTGCAGCACAATCGTACATCTGAACTCTCCTGCTTTTGGAGGGAGACTCCCTCTTTTAAGTTTAAAAATTATTTTAAAATGAGGGGTGTTTTACATATTTTCAGAAATCTTCCTTCTTGGAAACAGAAAACTTCCTTCTTTGTTTATATGAAAATAACATTTCTCCCACTTTGCAAGTGAAAATCTCCCACTTTGGCCTGAGGAAAAGTTCACATATATGCTCAATGTGCATTTTAATAATTTTTAAGGGGTTGTCCCCCACCAGCCTTGCAAGATTTTATTTGCTTAACAAGAAAGTTGTTAATTATGAAAAAGATCAGGCCAAGTAGAATACTGATACCCGGCTAGTTAAATTATGCAAACATTTACAACATTATTTCATCAAATACCATGTAAATAATAATTATGTTGGCAAACAAGTGCATAAGATTTTGCAGTGATAAATGCTAATCTTTGAGTACTCACAAAGTTCTATCAATTGAACAAATTTTTAGACTATAGCTTGTACATAAAAATTTACTAAGCATTGCATTTGCTTTCCCCAGGTTGCCTTTACTTTTGAAAATTTACTATTTTTTTATTTTTTAATGTTATCTTTATTTCTAGGAAAGTTTGCTTGCTATGACTTTATTATATTTTTATTTTTCATACTTGTGCTAATTCCTATAAATAAATGAGGTTTTTTTTACATGTATCTAATGTGTATCCGTATATGTTAGGTACATTTAGCAGTGCTCATGTTGGGGTTATGGTATGCTAGGGTTGTTACAGTTAAATTTAAAATTCTAACACAATCACTAGTTTACATATATTAACAAACAAGCATTCAGCTATTTTAAAATAAAGGATAAGTCACATCATAAATTTGGACTATTTTACGTCAGTAGGATAGCTGTTCCTTTTACTTTCCCTACCCATTTTCGTATTTTTGACCCAGGTGACATATTTGGGATAAGTTGTTTTTTTCGTTCACATGGCCTTCAGCAGAAACATTTTAGTTTAACTGCATAAATTAAAACACTAAGGCCTTTGACCTTCATCATTAAATTAATACAAGACTGAACTCAAAACTGTGATATATTAGTCTTTAGATCACTCATACTTAAAATCTATTATCTAAACAAGAAATAACAAAAATAAACCGCCTTTTATACTTTTGCAAGTTGTCAAAGCTTGCTGATGCTTATACAAAACTGGACAAAGTTTGCCAACAAATGGACAACATTACTGTGGAAAGAGATGACCTTGATGTTGAGGCTACTGGGCTGAGGTCAAAGGTCACACTGCTTGAAGGTCAACTCAAGGTCATGCATGAGGTCAACAAGGAGAAAAAGGATTTGGAGGAGCAGTTAATGGAAGTACGAGATGAGTTGTCCGACCTTCAGAAAGATAACACTAGCATCATGAGTGTGGAGAAAAATCTTCAAATAGTTACAGATCTTCTTAATGAAAGGGTACATACACATATACACATATACATATATTTTTTAAAGATATTCTCCGATTATGACTTGAGTATATAAATCAGATAAAAAAATCTTATTTTTACAGAAAGTCTTATTTTTGCATCAATATTGAAGTCAGAATATAAATATAATTTAAGATATTTTTTTTATAATGCATTCCATCAGGTAATTTCTTTTAGGAATTACATATTGAATAAAATACTGGTAAAAGTTTGTTGTTGTTCTTAACTGATTTTTTTTTCTTTAAATTGTATTTGATAGATTACATTATTAAGTTGTTTATTTTTGTAACATTTGATTTGACACAAAGACATATTTGTGTAACATATTAAATTATTTATTTTTTTTTTTTTAAATTGGGAACTTCATATAGAAGGTTTAAGCAATACCGGTAACTTATTTACTTTTTGGTCTATTGAAATAATTTACTAAAGTTCGAGTTGTAATTTTACATTAGATGACAAAAGTGGAAAGTTTGACAGAAGAAAACTTTGAACTGAGAAAAAAAGTATCAACAGTGGAGCGGGAAAACTACAAACTTCGTCAACAACTTGGTCCTAACTTTAAAACGGAGATAACAAGTAACCATGGAAACCAATACAGGGCAAGTCTAAATATAGACATGAGCACAAAGCTGTTGTTTGAAGGAGGCACTACTTGATGTTGTTCACATTTTTGAAGCATGTTCATTTCAGAAAAGAAAAATTCTTTCAGTCGCAAAGGGGACACAATTTTGACTGTGTACAGTGTGTCACATTTTTTTTTTTTTTACACAAATTTTTACAGTTAAGAAACATAAGTATGAGCCAAGAGTGCATGATATGTTTGTAAATTAAACATACAGTTATACAATGTTGATATGTGTGCATGTTCTCTCTTGTCAGGATATGATTTGAATTCACCAAACATTATGTTCAAAATTGTATTAGATAATTTATTTTTATACACATTTTTCATATTTCAAATTATTCTACACAATCACATTAAATGGTGCTGTCTGACAGTTGGACCAATTGTTTTTTTCTCAAACAACTAAATAAATTACTGTTACCTGAACTGTTCCCACACAATGTAGTTTATTGATATCCAACATCTATATGAAAAATGAAGCTAAATCCTTTCCTGCATGTATACACCATTTTATTCCTTTACAATCCTTTCACAATCTTTAGCAAAATCTGCATGACTAAGGGTTTATGTGTAGACTGGTTCAGTCTTAAATCTATTATTACAAGGTGAACATGCATTTATTAAAATCCTTTTATCTCCTTGAAAGAAAAACAACAAAGGCAAGTAAATTTTCCAAATTATAGATGAACTATGATTAAAAGGGATAACACATCGTTTTAATGGTCCTAATTTACAAATTATGCTCAAATTCCTGGAAACAGGGGTAAGATCTTGTCACATGTATTAAATATCGACTAACTGTCAAATACCACCTTAAAATCACAAGTGTTGCATTGGGTCATTTGTTGTTTTGGCAGTGCTGTGTTCTTGTGCTACTTACTTCAACATTCTGGTCATTTCAGGATCTATATCTGGATGTGCATTGTATCTAACAGTCCTTTGCCAGAATGTTTAATTTTCTTCCTGTTGCTTTTTTCCAGCTTTTATGCTCTTGAAGGCCTTATACAGCTTTTGTACTGTCTGTTTGTCTGTACATCCATCCACCTGCCCCATCACTGTGTCTTGACCAACACAATTTTTTCAGTACTTCAGTCAAACTTCACCAACTTACAGACCTGCACTTGGTGCATGCTGCATAACATTAACAAATAATGCTCCCAAGGTCAAATTAAAGGTCAAAATATAGTTCATTACATCTTTGGGAGATTATTTAACAAATAATGCTCCCAAGATCAAATTAAAGGTCATAATGTAGTTCATTACATCTTTGGGAGATTAATTAGCAAATAATGTTCCCAAGGTCAAATTTATGGTCATAGTATAGTTCATAACATCTTTGGGAGATTTTGTCGATTGTAGTAACATTTCATATTTCTTATTTTCAATTGTCTTTCACTCTTAATTTCTCACTCTTTAATCTTTTATATGTGTTCACCCTGTGATTGTTAGGGAAATGTTTTGTTTATTTCAGCACTCTTTGTGTAATTTTCCAATATATTTTATTTAAAAAAACAACAATGCATAGACTTCATCCAAATTTTAAATAACATATTTTATTGTTATATAATATATATATGTCTTCTCATAGATTTTGCCCTACTTGCAGAATCTATTTTCATTCTCAAGCATATATGTTTAACATTTTGTGTTTATTCATATAATAGCATCTGTGTTGATACCTTAACATTCCCAGGTTAATGGTGTATAAAATATTGGAATTGTAAAAGTGTGTCTCAGTAAAAAGTATTATGAGAGTCAAAATTTGATCTTAAGCAAAATATCAACTGAGGAAAGTTAATAATAATGTGTAACAGGTAGCTTGTTAATGTGCGTGTCTGGACATAAGATCTTCACAGTATATTTACAGGATTCTGTAGGGATTGTGCAGCGTTTACCTAATATTCTGCTATGCAAACTTTGGATACATTTTTTTTTCTAAATTTTTATACATGCTTTTATTCCATGACCAAGGAGACTTTATTTGATAAAGGTGCAGAATATAGATAGTTTCCACCTCAGTGAAGATCTTGTATATTGGCGGCCATCAAAGATGGCAACTTGAAGAGATATTCATATGAATTATATATAAGCGTAAATTTCATTTTCTTATATTTTCTTCATTTGTGGTCTGAAAATTAAAAGCTATACACCATTGAAAAGCTCTTGAAATTCGTATTTTTAGAATACAATACTTTTTTTAATTGATGAATGCACCAAGAATTAATACAAAGAAAAGATATAAAATTAATAGGCTCACCCTTAAACAAAATAAACTGTATTATTTTGATTGTGTTTTTTCTTTCTTCAATAATACCCCCAAAAAGTTTGATTTCTTAAAACAGTTTGTAGAAGCTGTTAATTTTTATATGAATAACAGTAAAATAAGAACTAAAAACTAAGAATAACAGAGGTGAGTAAAAAAAACAACAACAACAAAAAAAAACAGCACATATTTTTAGATTTCGACCTGCATTAGCTTCTGCCTTCAAAGAGGGCTACCACAAACTGTCTGTCTTCTTAGAGCCTGTGACATCACATGGAAACTATCTATATATGGGAGGAATAAGAAAGGAAAAAAATGCTTTATAGAAATTAAAGCAAAATTGGCTTTAAGCAGTTGTCTCCTAATATCTTACATCAATTAATCTGACTGTGCAGTCACTGTCTGAACCAACCTTCACATCAGAGTTATCTTCCTTTTAAAACATAATAGCCTCTACATGCCATCCCATAGAGTATAGGACATAGCCTTTGGCAAACTAGATTTGAACAATATTTTGATATTTTTATATAATATTCAAATGATAATACAATTATAATTTGATTTGAAGTATAAAGTCTAAGGTTTGTTTGATTTTTTACTTTTTTTATATTTGATTTCATCTAGATTTTGTGTGTCATTTTTACACCAATAATGATGTACGCAAGCATGATCTCTACTGAGGTCACATGATTTTTAATTTGTCAGTGGTTACTGTAGCACAGCAAAATGTATACGCTATGAGAAATGTGTGTCTAGACATAAACATATATATATTCCTTCTTTTTTTTGTTTGTACAGGGACGTAATTCTATTTTTCAGATCACATTGTATAACCTCCCTTGTGGAAAGATATTTGTTATATTGCTACTGACCTTTTTTAACAGTTGAGGACACCTCTGACTGTCATTTGCACATACAAATGTATGTTGTATTTGATAATAATGTGTCACAGTGCTTGAGCTTTTTGATGAGAGAAAAAAATGCTAAAATAAAATTGACATTACTTCTTATGGTAAACTAAATGGACTGTGTACATATAGACAGCAGTTTTACATATAGCTTAACATTTTTTATTTCAAAGTTGGGGTAACTTTCTATAACTTGCTATAAATGGATTCTGTACATGTAGATAACAGTTTTACATTTAGCTTGAGTGTCTTCTCTTATAATATAATATAATATAATATAATATAATATGTTTTGCAGCCAGGAGATGCTGAAATGAAAGGTCGATCCCAGGTCTCCCCTGTTGTTGTCAGTGCACTCAGGTCAAAGGTTGTACAACTGACAAACCTCTGTAATGAAAAGGTAGGCAGTTAGAGCTTTTATGTATCTCATTATTTTATGTGTTTTTTTGTAAATAAAGGGTTTAAAATAAATTTTAAAATGAAATTACCATATTTATTCACCCAAAAGTCAACAAAAAAGATGTCCCAAAATTGTCTTCAAAAGCCATCTCCACTTATGGGCAAGGTCAACTTATGTCTGAAGAAATACAGTATTATAAGGAAAAAAATAAATCTTTTCAGCCTATGTATTAATTAATCATGACTGTCAATATTCTTTTTGTATTACCTTTGTTGCCCATGGAAATATATTCAGGTTGAGGAACTAGTCTGTTATCTTTCCACAATACATTGGCTTTATAAACAGATCTTTTTTTTAATTTATTATACCCCCACCACAAAATGTGGTGGGGGCTATAATGGATTCGCTTTGTCCGTCCGTTCGTTGGTCCGTACATCCGTCCGTCTCCATTATCGTGTCCACTCTATAAGTCCTATACCAATTGAAGGATTTTCTTCAAACCTGGCTGAAATGTTCACCACAACAAGGGGATGTGCAGAACCCATGTTGCCCATGTGTCAGCTCAAGGTCAAGGTCACAATTGAAGGTCAAATATCAAACAATCAAATATTAAACATTATGTCGTGTCCGCTCTGTAAGTCCCACACTAATTGAAAGATTTTCTTTAATCTTGGCTCAAATGTTCTCCTCAACTGGGCAATGTGCAGAACCCATCTTACCCTTGTACCAGCTTTGTCAAGGACATTGGTGGGGGTATAAATCGCATTCAGCGATAGTTCTAGTTTATTTTAAAATGTTTCTCCTTCATATACATTGGTATTTATTTTCATATTTATTTCTTTTTATTGTCTAGAACAGATTTCTAACTATATTGTTTAATTTTGTAGGACATGTTGATCAAGAAATTAGTCCAAGAGCTGAAGAATCTCAAATCTGGTGCTAAGTCCTCTCCACTGATTGATGAACTGTGTCGGTTGGAAACCAAATCAGACTACAATCACAACCAACTTGGTCGGTCTTCCTCTCAGTCTTCATTGGACAGTGGTGAACATGTTTCATACATGAGTGATACAGAACTTATCCGTGATTCTTCCAGTACACACCATCTACAACGACCGCGCTCTGCAGACGTGAGTCAGAACCGCGGCGCAGGCCATCGTCATAGTTACCATGGTCCACATGGCCGTGCCCATCTACCTCGTATTTATGGTAACCATAGTAACCCGGCATCACCAGCACGCAGCACTTACAGTGGAGATAGGAAGCGGGAATTATCAGATTCTCATTCTACTCCTCACAGATTGCAACATGGTGGATTATCAAATCGTGCACTCGGACATTTTGTTGCAATCGCCGACTATGATCCTTCCATGTTTTCACAAAGTGGCCACCAGAGACTCGAACTCTCCTTGAAGGAGGGTGATTTGGTGAGTGTCACTGGTGCCCTGGATCACAATGGTTATTATGAAGGGGAAGTGGATGGGCAAGTGGGCCTGGTACCAGCCAGCTACCTGAAGCCAGCG
Source organism: Sinonovacula constricta (assembly GCA_007844125.1). Lineage (NCBI taxonomy): Eukaryota > Metazoa > Mollusca > Bivalvia > Cardiida > Solecurtidae > Sinonovacula > Sinonovacula constricta. Next base: position 43,289,820 of record CM017569.1, on the reverse strand, counting down.
CCTGTCAGCAGGATTCTGGGTCATAGTCACAGACATCCGGTCCCTGGCTACTTGAATGCCAGCCCAGAAAGAATATCCGACATGTACAGCCATCTGGTTTCAGCTCATAGACCCGATACACAAGGTGAGTTTGCTGGATTATTTTGTTGGTTAGGTTTTGAGTTCACACATTTACAGTTAAAGACTCATTTGTTATTTGTCTGTTTTTGTGTAAGCTCTTCATTTTTCAGTGATGGAATTTACAAAAGATTATGTCTTTATATATTGTATATTGGTTTCATGATTACCATTTTTAGAGACACCTCTATTTTTATTCCCAGGTTAATATTGCTGTTAAAAAAAATACTGTTTTCAAATTCCATGTAGTCGCCATGTTTTTTTTACAACATGGATCAGGGGTGTAGCTTGGCTGAAAAAGTGACGCCATGGCTTTAATTGGAGTCATATTGGGGGATTTTTCCTGTTTTTAAATTTGGAAAGTCAGTTCGTCATATTCTGCCAGGGTTTATGTTAAAATTAGAAAATAATGACTTATGATATGAATGTGAAGGCTGGTTCCTATGTTGTGCCATATTTATACAATCTCTTTTGTCAATAATAACATCTAACCCCTAAATCCGACCAATCAAAACTCTGTTCCCAGTTCCATACAGTTTGAGGACTCCCAAAGAAACCAACAAAATCTTGACAGAAATATCAGCTGTTGCTAATCTTAAACAGTGGAGTGAACGAGAGAAACAATTAGTTGACCAATCAAACAGCTCAAAAGTTAATCCAGATTACATGTTGCCAAGTCGATCAGATGGCAGAAAAACTGACCAATCAAAAAGCACAAAATCTTACAAATCAGGGAGCAGGAAAACTGAACCATCAAAAAGCTTAAAATCTGACCAATCAAGAGCCAGGAAAACTAATCAGTCAAAAAGCATAAAGCTTGACCCATCAATGGGCAGAACTTCTAATCAATCAAAGAGTACAAACCCTTACGAGACAGAAAACAGGATAAAGGGAAGGTCACAAGACTTAGACCATGATGCAGATAAGGAGAGTGATTCTGAGGATGATGAAGATGATAATAATGGCTCGACAAGTAATGTCAATGTCGAAATTGTGTATACTCCGTGTCATTTTTTTACTCAGTTTTTTTTTTTATTTACTGTCTTCTTTGTATAATTGTAAATTGTTGTTTCACAGAAAAATGTGTAAAATTACAAAGCTCACTCACGTACAATGTGTTTTCTAGTTATTAGTCCTTTCTATTGCAAGGAAAAATAATAGTTTGCTGTGTTGCGATATTTGAACATGGTATTACAATATGTTATGATACATGAAAGTTTATTGCATGATAGTATATAATGCCTGTCCCAAGATACTTGCTTAGACAAGAATAATGGTGGTTTTTATCATGTTTGGGTTCGCTGTCTTTCATAGATATCTATACCTCTCAGTTACCACTCAGTTATTTCTCAGTTATGTTTTTATGATTCTATAAATTTTTGATATATAACATTTGTCACAAATGTGAAATGCTTGCATCCTCAGTACAAATTGTACATACAAATCAAATCATATGTTGTGTGTGTCCCGCATATTTTCACATATTTGTCAATTATGTGTTAACCACACTCACATACCAAATGTTGTACAGCACAGAAAATATTTTTTTTTGTATTTACTAAGTGTTTTCTTTTTTATGAAAGTTCATACATGCAGTTAAAGGGTTTAACTATTAACGTGTCATGACATTTACCTTAAAAGCCTTTTAACAATTATAGCAATTTTCTTGTTCAATGTTTTTTTATCATTGTTTGAAGGGATAATCTTATACATATATGTATATGTAGGTAATTATTTGTCATTTCACTTATATTAGCATTATATTGTTTATGTTTTTAGAATCTAATATGTACACATACAAGGAATATCTTTGTTCCCTTGCACCAAATTTAATCACATTTCCATTTCTTAACCCAGGTCGACCTTCACCTCATGGACTCCCTAATGGTCACATCAGTGGACTCCCAGCCAATGGGTCTGTGTTCAATCCCCAGTTTATGCCTGGACCACCACAAGTGCCTGCCAACTTCCATGTGGAGAAAATCATTGGCAACAGCAGTCTTCTTTTGGCATGGCAACCGCTGATGCTTGACAACAATGGCTGCAACAATGGTGTCAAAATTACAGGCTACAGAGTGAGTGGATGTGTTAAATGATTGTCAGAAAGTATTTAAATGGTCATTGATTGCTTGCAATATGCCTAAAGGTGAAAGACAGGTAAATAATTAGTCAGCAATGTAATCCCTCTTGGTTGAAAATACTGGCTTGTGCAATTTTTGTATTCCTGAGGTGGGTTTCAATCTGCAACATTGTTTAGGGTGTTAATAGGGACTATATATGTGATATGAAAAGTGTCTACCTTGTAAGATAAGGTTTGTCATAGTCCAAATAGTATGTAGGTCCTTTTAGTTGGAATCCTTTGTTTAATTGCCAGTTCCTTTTGATGCTTTCATTACAGCAAAATTTCTTACTGTTGTAGAAATATTAGCTCTCAATCATTCTTAGGTACTGAAAGGGATAGGTCATTTAAACAAGAATTTTAAAATATATGTTGCACAAATGTAAACAGTTCCTCTAAAGAATACAAACATGAAACCCAAGTAATCCAAATAAAAGGACCTACTTTCATATAGGGAGTATTAAGGGGAGACAATCCAACATTGCCTCTTAAACTACAAAACTACATATTTCTCATTTTTATTTAGATGAATTTTTTTTTTTTCAAAATAGTCCTTTTTCTAAATGTTTAATCACTTCTTTTTCCAGATTTTCAAAAACAACAAGATCTTAGCCCAACCACGTGGCACTCAGCCCAATAAGACAATAGTTGCTAACATTGATATCCACGCGCACCATCGATTTGGCATCCAGACAGTGTCAGCAGACGGTCAAGTGTCAGAACTCTCTGAGATCATGTACGAAGGAGTGGAGGAAGTGACGAGCGATGAAAACAGTGACACGGAGTCCGAGATGGATATGACCGCAGTGCTAGATATGGATGCCTATGTATCAGGGCCTAAACGAATGGTAGGTGACTTAGTTTTAACCCTTGACTTGCTGGAAACACCAGTAGGGATCTTGTATGTTCTAAGTTAATGGAGCAATTGGTGTTTCCAGCAAGGAAGATGTTGAATTTTATTTTCTATCGTTGGTTTGTAATATGTTGAGGTGTTTTTGTGTTTTTCTTTTCAGCATGAAACAATTTTATAAAGTTGTATTAGTATTATATTATTTTCTTTAGATAACATTGCATGTTTAAATTCTCCTCCAAAATGCTAAATGGCCAAAAGTTTAAGAGGATTTTGAATAACCTAAATTCCATTTTAGCAGTATTGGTACCATACAAAATTGAGTAGATTTTTTTGATTTGATATTTTTTTAGTTTTTTTTTAAAAATGATTTTTTTTAATTTCTGTTCATTTCCTCTAGTTAAAATTTGTCCTTGAGTTCTGTCATTTGATTATTTTTGATTTTTCTTATTGAATTATTTAATTAATTTTGTAATTGGTAATTAATTTGTAAATGCTGTTTCTATCCTTGCCAGTTTATGGGAGTGTATGACTACGACCCACACAAGAATTCTCCCCAAGATCACCCCAGCTGTGAGCTAACATTCTGTGCGGGGGATGTGATCACGGTGTATGGGCGACAACGCTCGGACGGATTTTATCACGGAGAGGTCAGTTACAGAATTGAACACAATTTATCTTGTAAATAACGACTGGTGGCATTATAAACAGACTGAGACTAATAAATTTGTGTCTGTAATGTGAATTGGTTTGGACAAGTTATTGTATGGACATTATTTTGAGAGATCATTTATCTGTTGTTTTTTTATATACATCTCAGTGACAGATGTCTGTGTAAAACCACCGGTGCATCAGTGTCACCTGGTAGGCATTACATTAAGTCCTGCGCCCCAACTGGGACTCGAACCAACTAAGTGAGAGGCAAGCAGTCAGGAGTTTCCAGTGTGCCGCTCTACCACTGGCGCCAGTTTCATTTGTTTTACAATTTCGATTAAAATATTGCATACTTCTTGGACTATTTATAACTGCCACATACACATGATGTGTATTCAAATAAGGTCAAATGGATTATTTACCAGGTAGTTGGAGGTTATGACAAATTATTTAGATTGATGATTGTTACATAACATAATCAGTGCTGGTAATTAAATAGTATTAATTGCAATTAAATAAGATTTTCTTATTTTCTTGGCAAAAGAAAAGAAATCAAACAAAAACATAATTTTACAGACTGCTTTATCTCTTAGCCTGCTGTATGCACATTTATAAGGCTTAGGCAAAAAGTTTAGATCCACATCAGCCAGCTCTATGTTGGGAGCTTTCTGATAATGATCTACACTATTTGTTGCTCAGTCTCTGTTTATAAGTATATCAACCCTGACATTTAAAATATATAATATTAAAGCAAATAAACAGCAACAGATAATTTAGCCTGGCTTTTTAACAAAATGTAGCAAGCTAAGGGTAAATTATACACAGTATAAAACATTTGATTTGATGTCTAGGTTCTTTAACTGTGTTACTTATGTTAAAGCTCCTAAAGGCTAAAAGCAATAAAGAGATGATTTACTTATATTTTGACAGTAACTATAAAACACCATCCGTCACCTATCAACCATTCATACATTTTTTTTTCCTTAAAAAAGTATATGGGGGCTATGTTGGAGTCAAGATGTCTGTCTGTCAGGAGTTCTCTCAGTCCCTCTGTAGATGACATGTGTCTAAAAATTTCTCTGCTGCCATTTGTTAGATTCAGATAAGTTTTGCAGGACTGTTAAGTACCAAGCCTTGTTGATAATATATGCTTGGCATATCACGATCAGCTTAATAATACATGAGTTATGGCCCTTTGCTATCACTATAGTAACAGTGGAAAAGCAGTCTTTTGAGGTATTCATCATTTTCAATGATAATTCTTCTTATTTTTAGATAAATGGTATTCGAGGTCTGGTTCCAGCCTTCTTTATCGAGGAAATGCCTCAACCACCACCAAGAACCAAGAAGGTAAAATGCTTATATTAGGAAAATAGTTGACTCTGTCAGTCTGCAAAATGCTACCTTGACTACTGAATACATAGTACATAAAAATCCCTTATGTGTAGTTTCAGGTTACTGAGTTTGAAAAAGCTTAAAAATCATTGCAACACTTTTTTTATATATAATCAACAATCACATGTAATATTGGAATCTATTTTTCATTTAGGTTTAACATTGCTTCTTTTGTTTGAGCAAAATTAAAAAAAAACAAATGTAAATATTACTGTGACCAAGTCACTTTAAAAATACCCTCAAGATATTGTCTCCAGAAGTATATTAAATTATATGAATGGCAATACAGACTTTTTTATATAAAGGCCATAATTCTGATAATGCAGCTTTGATATCGAAATAAGGAAAAAGCCATCAAACTACAATATTGTCTCCAGAAATTCATGAAGTTATATTTGTGACAATGAAGACTTTTTTAATATAATGGCCATAATTGTGATAATGCAACTTTGATATCAACACGAAGAAAAGGCAGTCAAACTACAACATTTCTGAAATTCTTTTAGAATGATGCCTTTACTAATGTTTAAGTTGTAGAAATTTATTATCGTATTCACTCATGTAATCGCCGCACTTTATTACCCAATTTAATCATTAAGGAGTTGTGGGTACAGCCATTCTATAGGTGTAAGGCCTTTGGACATTTTTTCTAGAACGATTTTGCAAATTTTTGGGACGCCATGCAGTTACTTCGTGATAAAACTAGATGAGCTCTCTAAATAGGAGGTTGACGGACGATATTAAGGAGATAGCGCCATTCTATGCTTATGTCACCCGGTTGACCATTCACAAGTAGAAGACCTTCTACACATTCTTTCCAAAGATTCTTGTAAATAAAATATTGAATATAATTCTTTTTATTCCAGAACTCAAGAAAGCAGACATCAAAGGAGAACAAATCAAGCACAGATCAACAAGAAAGTTGACCTTTATCTTACAAATGACCTTCACCTTGACTTCCGACAGGGTCATCACAACGAACTTACCGCAGTTTTTAATGTTGACTATTAAGCAAGATTATACTAATGTTGGAATACCAACATTTAAGGCCGTTTTTAATCTTGCCTTAATAATACTGACATTGAATATCTGCTAATATTTGTTTTAGTGCCAGTTATTTAGTGAAAATTCTTGTATGAATAATCAAAATTTTTAGTTGCTATAGCAACTGTGTAATGTCATAAAATGTACATTTAGTGCTTCCATAGACTCAGAATTAAGATTATGAAATGGACGATTGCTAGATTAATATATTTGAAAGACCTAGATTGTTTTCACATGTTAAAAATGTTACCTTACTTAAGATCGTGTATATTATTTTGTGTCACGTTTGTTAAAAGTAATAATTTAAATTAGAAGTGTCTGTTGTATTGTACCAGTGTTAGGAAAGACACTAGTGTTTATGTTCCCAGAATTAGTGAAATATTTTTAAGACTTTGTACATATTTGTATTTTAAATGTAGCTAATGTGATACAAATTTGATCTGTTTTAACCGTCAACATTTGTCATAAATTCTCTTTTTGTTCCTTATTTTGACAAAATAATGATTTTAATTTTTAAACATTTTTTAACATTTAATCGGATACGTTTGCATGATCTTGTCATTTTATACTAATAAGATATAAGCAATAGTAAATATATTTTACTTCATTTTTAATATTCACTGGATCCTTTTATTTTTCAGTTATGTGAAAATATACAGATTTGGAAAACATAATTTTATAGTGTTGTTGTTGTTTTTTTACAAATAATGAGCATGTATTTTTTGTTAGATGATGTTTTAACTACTGCAAGAAAGAAAGTGCAATGTTATTTTTTGTCACTTCTGTCCCATTGTTTCTTCTTGTTTCTTTTATTATCATTGAAATCAATACAATTATAATTATAACATCAGTTTGTATTACTATTATTTGTGTGACATATAATAAAAGTTTATTGAAAAATACAACATTGTTAGCATGTGAAATACAATAGATTTGTTTAAGATCAAGGTCGTTTATTGTTGTTATGTGTAACTTTGTATTTTATTATCATGATTTTGACTTTATTTTCGAAACCTTTTGTCCACGCAGAATCAAAAGGTTGCTTTCTTAAAAAAAAATTGCAAAAAATGTTATTCCTCATTGTCATGTTTTTGATACATGTAGCTGTTTTAACACTGTTTTAGAATAAATGTAGACACTCATGATCAAACATACATTTTGTATTTCTGTCAACTGTTTTCATCTAAACTCACTTGGCTGGTAGTTTTTTCTGTTACTTCTATTTTTTATAAACATGACAAAATAAAAATATAAAACATAAAGTCGGCTTTCTTTTTTAAATTCCATAATTAATTTTTAATTATTTTTTATAATAATATCTAATAGCTCAATGGAACGAGAGTCGTCTGCTTGCTTCCCTCGTCTGGGGGGTCTATGGTTATATGCATGAAAATGTTAATCTGGTGTTATATTTTTGGGTATCTGTTACTGTTTCTGAGATACAGGGTTGGGGTGACCTCATCCCAAATGAAGATATCCGTCAGTAAGAGTTGTCCCCTTAAACATTAGGAATTAATGCACCAACAATCACTTACTTAATTGTTTATAAGGTTTATCATTTCCAATATAATGTTTCATTTATAAAGATACAGTATCTACCTGAACAAGATATAGTGCTGACTTCATTGAGTGTGAACACCTGACATGATACCATAGTTATATTAACCTGACAAAGGGTCAACCAGTCAGAAAACTAATAATAATGGAGTGTTTTTATGGCACAAAATTGGTACAAACACGTGAAACTACAATAAATACACAAGTGATAAGCTTTATGTATTAAATCAATGGCCATTTAATGGTCTTCCAGCAGTGAGTTGGTGGTTCTACCCAGACATTGATCTGGGTTTTTCCTCCACCAATAATACCTGGAGATTCCGAAAATGTGTCCGTAACAATGTCGCATATATAGAGGGCAGGAAAACCGAGGTAAGTTTCCTCAGTTTAGGGTAGAGGGATGGGATGGGATTTGCTGGCACTTTTGCTGATACTGTGCAGCGACATTTTTATCATTATAGCACAGTGGCACTTAAGAGATTCCCAGGGACTGAACCTGGCCTGTCCATTTTACTGACACCGGCGGGTCAGACATAATGCTGTCCCCTTAGCAACGAGCATTAGCAGGGAAGCCACAACTACCAACTTTAAAGTCTTTGGTTTGATCCAGCTGGGGTTTGAACCAGCGACCTCCCAAGCCGCAATCTGACACTCAACCACCTGAGCTATTGCGACATGTTTAGTCTAAGATTTAAAAAAAAGAAAAAAAAAACAACAAAACACCCTTTACCAAGAACATATACAAGTTTATTCAACAGTAACATAACAGATCATTACAGTGTTTTATCAATACTTATACATTTAGAACAGCCAATTATTTTCAGCAATTTCATTGACTTATTGATGAAAAAACACTGAAAACTTAAGAACAATTTTAATTTAATGCACCATGAATGCAGAAAGCTGATGACTAATTATTAAAAAGTCCATAAAAATATACCTTTTGCCTATAAATTGAAATTAATCAATTAAGAATATCTTTAATACATCAAAAAATAGGAAAAAAATAACAGGGTAAGTAGGTGTTTTTACAAGGAAAAACAATAAAAAAAGGGGCGAAGAATAAAAAGTTATGAAAAAGTTAAGTTTTTTTTGGATTTTGTAAATAAGATTTCATCTTAGAACATATTTCTTCCTCTTATTTAAGATTTTTACTCTGAACAGAAATAGTGACAAACCAGTATTTAAACACAAGGATTCTTTTTCTACACATGTCATACTATTTACAAGTTACATTTTTTTAACAAAAATACATATAAGGCTGTGTTTAGTTTTTCTAATAGACAACATAAACCTTGTTTTAAATATATAAGAATTACAGTTATATTAAGTATACCTTTGAATATATGACTTGTTAAAAAGACCACATATTATAAAGCAGTGTAATGTTGTTAATTTTAATAATATACTTAGAGACAGTAGTGAGTAGTCTCCCATGAATACTCTCTAGTGTAAGTAGGTCCTTTTCTTTGGATAACTCTTTTTATATTCTTGTATTCTTTGAACTTTGTGTTGACTCTAGTGCTTATATTGTGATACTCAGATTCAAAATCATAATCATACAAATCCAAAATACTGGTTAATATAACATACCTCCATGATAGGTTTAGCACTAATATTAGGCAAATGTTAAAAATTTCGCTGTTTGTAATGCCCCCATTTAAAACCCTGCAGGCAAAAAAGTCTGAGGATTTCTGCTAAAAGGAACTTCATCTTGGACTACCTTGGACGTTTTTTACAAGGGGATAATTTGTCATGAATTGTCCCTCTTGACATGGCGGTTGTCAACTCTAAAAATCTTTAATTAGCGCAATTTGTGTTTATGGGAGAAAAACTACTGACATGAAAAACACTTAGGACAAATTGGCATTTTATTCTAAAACATCATCCTACATTTAATTACAATAAGAAAAAAAAATGATGATAAAAATTTTTTTGGTAAAGAATTGAGTTCAAAGTTAATAATCACAGGGGAACATCCTTATGTATAGTGCACTATAAGTTATCTACCTTCTGTAAAAAAAAAAACACAACAAAAACAGCCCTAAAACCAATAAGAAGATGATTATACCAGACTCGAGAACAATAACAATTAAATTGTTTGATAATGAGTTATGGAACTTGAAAACATCAGTAGATTTGATCACTAGGTGGAAATATGCAGTCTTATTTCAATGTTTCCTACAAGAACCCAGGCAATATTTCTCACAAAATCAAACCAGGAACTATTAATCTTGATTGTATCAGCCTGTATGGTTACTAGGGGCATTTTATTCTGAGTGAAACAGCGAAATAAATGCCAACCAAGACACTAACACTCGGGTAAGTGGAACAGCTCTGATTAGAATAGCCCATCTCATTCAGACAAAAGTCAAACCAAACAATCAATATGAAAAATACTCCTTTTATAAAAGCTTTGGATTCTACATTTTCATTGGAAGGAGATGGAGTGATGGTATTTGTCAGATTACGAAGTAGTTCCTGGGCTGTGTATGGCAGAACATGGCAAAAAGATATTTCCTGGCAATAACAGCCCTGCAGTGAGTGGGCTATGTGTGGCAGAATAGTTTTTGCAAGTAAAATAGGACTGGTCCCAGATAGTCTTTGTTCACTAATGGTCTTTCGGCAACCCAAACAGTTTGACTGTACCGGCGTCTCGGTCTCTGTCACGTTCATGTTTATCGTCGCAAGCAAACGCCAAGAGTGGTTTCTTTGGGTGCCAGGCTATGGTAAAGGTGGGAGATTCACATGGGATGTCTGTTATTTTCTCACCTAGAATAAAAAACAAATAACAGATAAAACACCATTCAAAAGATTTAAAAGAAAAATTCATAGCATTTTATTAAAGCACTTAAATGTTTTTACTTTTCAAATTACTTACTTTTAAGCAGATAAGAAAGCATATCTAAACAAGCATTTGATAGTATTGCGGGCAATACAGTAGTCCCCTACCGTACCCTCAAAAAGTTCTTTTATTATCATACGCTCCTGTTTATTGCCATATATAATTAATTTGAGGTTGAAGTCTGTATTTGTATAATTATGGCTTAAAATTGAAGTAATACACAAGGAAATCTACAGTAGGAGCGTTCACATAAATTTTTTTAATTCACCATAATTGTTAACTTATCATGACATTTATTTTTGGCCTTTATTTAAGGTATGAGCACCTTAATGCACTATCATTTAAGGTAAGTGCACCTGAATGCGCTATCCAAAACTTCACAATTTTGCTGCAAGGTCATGCTGTGACCTTGACCTTCAAGGTAGCGACCCAAATGTTGTGCGTGACACGTCATCTTAACTTGGTGATCATTTCTGTAAAATAGTTGTAAAATCAGACTTCAAATAACAAAGTTATGGGCCGGACATGATTTTGCTGCAAGGTCATGCTGTGACCTTGACATTCAAGGTATCAACCCAAATGTTGTTCGCGCCACGTCATCTCAATATGGTGATCATTTCTGTGAAATAGTTGTAAAATCTGACTTCAAATAACAAAGTTTTGAGGCGGACACAATTTTGCTGCAAGGTCATGCTGTGACCTTGACCTTCAAGGTAGCGACCCAAATCTTGCTTGCGACATGTCATCTTATTATGGTGATCATTTCTGTGAAATAGTTTTAAAATCCGACTTCAAAAAACGAAGTTATGGGCCGGACACGATTTTGCTTCAAGGTCATGCTGTGACCTTGATCTTCAAGGTAGCAACCCAAATCTTGCTCGCGACATGTCATCTCAATATGGTGATCATTTCTGTGAAATAGTTCTAAAATCCAACTTCAAATAACGAAGTTATGGGCCAGACACGATTTTGCTTCAAGGTCATGCTGTGACCTTGACCTTCAAGGTAGCGACCCAAATTTTGCGCGTGCATATTGTACACATTGCTACCTATTAACATAACAAGTTTCATGCACCTAGCTTTAAAAGTTTTAAAAAGTTATCAAAGGATCTAGATTTTTAGTGGACAGACAGACAGACAGACAGACAGACAGACTGACGGACTGACGGAAGGTAAACCTACAGTCCCCTCCGGTGCGAACACCGGTAGGGGACTAAATAAATTTTTGTCTCTCCATTCAATGTATTAGTAATTTTTTAAGCTTAGTTTGCCAATACAATCATGGTCAATAGATTAAATTGTCCAACTTTTTATGGTAGAGAAGACCCAGATGAAAGTCTTGTAAGGACCAGCAGCCCAACACATGTCAACTGGAAGACTTTCCCACCACAGGTCAGTTGGAAGACCAAGCCCACCACAGGTCAGTTAAAGGACCTAGCCCACCACAGGTCAGTTGGAAGACCTAGCCCACCTGGAAGACCTAGCCCACCAAAGGTCAGCTGGAAGACCTAGCCCACCATAGGTCAGTTGGAAGACATAGCCCACCACACAGTCATATAAAATATGATTTGAAATTTACAAGCATGTCGGGCTAGTAACTAAGCAATTTTTACTAGCCAGAAAGAAAATTCATTAGCCTGAATAAAATTCTGTTTTATTTTAAAAGTTAGCAAAAAAAAACAAAAAAAAATATGATAACTTCGGAAAAAATCACCATTTAAGTATCTATTGCCTGGTAACTTCATGTTTTTTTTCCCAGGTTTTGCACCAGATTCATGTTTCAGTTTAATTTTCTGATTTTAATTTGGTATAGAACATAATGTACCTTGCGGGCACCAGAATACCGTGTGGTTCCTGCACAGTAAACATATTATCGGTTTAGTGCGCATGTTTATGATACAAGCGACAGCTTGCCGAATGAAATAAGCAGCTCAAAAGTTTACAAATAAAAAATGAAAGTACAATGATTTTTTAATGATCAGGATCTTAGAAGCCTATCGGCTAGTAAATGGGAATTTTTACTAGCCGTGAGAAAATCTACTACTTTTTTGCTGTCAGGCTAGGGCTAGATTCGAGCACTGACCACAGGTCAGCTGGAAGACCTAGCTTACAAATTATCCAATACAATCCAATACATTCATACATTAATAAATAAATGGATACTACTAATATAATAGTTAAGAGGACTATTAAATGCTTTAAATGCTGGAAATGCCATTTACCTCATTAACATAAAACATCCCCCCATTCTAGCACAGAAAGGCTTAATATTTACCTGTTTCAACTTCCGCAATATCAATGACGAGATCTTCAGAGGCCGAGGCAATCATTTTACCATCATGGCTGAAACTCAACGTTCGTACTGGCCACTCCAACCTGGTGAAAGAAATAGGAAGAAGATAATATTATGAAAAATGGTAAAACTTGAGTGTAATAGGGACTACAAGAGGCTCATATTAAACTTTAGAAATGTAAAAAAAAAAAGTTATTGTTATGACTTGTTTATTAATTTGCGCCTGATTTAGTTTAATTTAACCCTTTCATTCATGCATAAGCCATTTTACACCTTTACAAAGCATAGTCAATGGGTTTCATTGGTGAAATGAGAATTGTCTCCCTTGTTAGCTAATATCAGAGGTATTCCAAACAGCAGGTAGGTCTTTTAAGTAGGAATTCTTGGACTTTATCACTTGTTCTTTTTTAGATATTTAAATTTCTTACAGTGAAACTTCTTACTTTTGCGTAAGTATAAGCTTAAAATCCATTTAAGTACTTATGGAGATGTGTTATTTGAAAAAGAAAATGGAACTGTTGGCTGATGATGATTAACCTGTGTATCACAAGAATGGCAGAAAAGTCAGCATACACTCCAAAGAGCACAAGCATAAAAACAGAGTTAAACAAATGAGGGATGGGATGGGATTTGCCGGCATTTTTGCTAATACAGTGCAGTGACATTTTTATCATTACAGCACAGGGGCACTTATGAGGTACCCTGGGATGGAACCCGGCCGGTCCATTATACTGAATTTGACGAGTCAGGCATAATGCTGTCCCCTTAGCCCCGAGCGTAAGGAGGGAAGCCACTACCACCAACTTTAAAGTCTTTGATTTGACCCGGCCAGGGTGTGAACCCACGACCTCCTGATCCGCAAGCTGACACTCTACCAATTGAGCTATTGCGACAGGTACCAGTACTCACCTGGATAATGTTCGGACACAGACCACCTCCTGTATGTCCCAGAGGCTGACCAGGGCGTCAGCACTTCCTGTGGCAAAATACTTTCCTTGGGGATCGAACTCAATACAGATACAGTTGCCAGGATGAGCATTCAGAACATGCTGGGTTTTCAACTCAGGGTAGCTGTAATTAAATAAGATAAATGCCATCAAATACACTGGTAGATTACTGAAATTACTTTTCACATAGGAAAATCTCTGTTATAATGTTACATAACTGTCTTACTTATTTAAAAGCAATATGCAAAGCATACAATTCATTGGTATGGCCCACTCTCATTTTTAACCTGTATTCCATTATAATTCATTTTATATTCACCTATTTGAATTTTAACCTGATAATACCCTATTTATGTTATTTATTTAAGTTAAAATTCATCATCATATTCGGCACCATATGACCTGTTAAGTGTCGGGCGCCATGAATATTTCCCAAAACAGTGGTTAGAAATTATTTAATGTATCTGATAAAGGCCAACTGTCAAACACCACCTTTAGCCTCCCTTTTCTTTCATAGAATACATAATTATCTGCTTTTGAAATGTCACCTAATTTGTTCATTTTCTTTGATACAGATATGACCATTTTGACCATTTTTTTCCCCGCTCATACATCCAAGTAAGTTATTGCTACTTTCGGCTTGGGGTACAGGATTCTAAGCAGCAACATACCAAAGTTAAAACTGGTAGTGGTATAGCTCCCTTGTTAATGCTCATGCAAATATAAGGGTAGTTCCATGACTGGTTGGCCTGGTGTCAGGATAATGTGACTGGGTGTGGTATCATGCCAGGTAGTCACAGCATGGTATACATAGTGAAGGCAGCACTATATCTGCTTCAAATGGAAACTAACTCCAGATAACTGAAATACTGTATACCAAAATACTGGGATGATAAACCCAATAAACAAAGACATATTGTTACTTAAAAAGATCTCTTAAAATGCTGTTTACTGGTGTGCAACATCCTTGTGAATAGCAAAGCATTCCACCCCATCTGTCATTGCAAAAATGTTTTTCCTATCTGAAACTGGCTGCATAGTTAGCTATTTTCTTAGCTAATAAAACCATGTTTCCAGGTAATCAGCATACATGTGAACTTTTTTCTGAGGCCAAAGTGGGAGATTTTCACTTGCAAAGTAGGAGATTTGTTATTTTTACATAAACAAAGAAGGAAGTTATCTGTTTCCAAGTAGGGAGATTTCTGAAAATGTGTAAAACACTGCTCATTTTCAAATAATTTTGAACCTTAAAAGAGGGAGTCTCCCTCCAAAAGCGAGAGTTCACATGTATGAATCAGAGTTATCAGCCCTGATGTTGATATCTACTTTTAGCTGAAAATCCCATCATGCTTATTTATTTATAAAGTATAAACATTTAAAACATTTATTTCTCAATCTGTACAGTACAACACATACTTTATTTGAAACTACAGCATGAGCTTATGTCTCCATTATGTTTCAGAACTGTGGTAAAATGTTGTTTAATGTATTAAGTACAGTCAGACTGTTGTCTCAACTTACTTGTTTTGTCATATCTATAGTGAACATATCCGATCTGTGATATCTAAAGTGCCATGTGAAGTTATCAAGTACCTTCAGGTGATTGACAACTTTAGGAAGAAATATCAGTCACCTGTAGCAAACACTTTTTTTTAAGTTTTACTATCCTTTATTGGCTCATGTCACAACCTACCTGAGGATATGAATAGCACCTTGACCACTTGTGAGAAAAAAGAAGTCTCCATCATTGTTCCAAGATATTTCATTGACTTCAAAGTTGTATTGTTGATCTAGTCGAGATCGACATGTCTTAGCATCGATAAATGTGATGAGGTCGTCTTTGTTCCCAACGGCTATTGTACTGCCATCTGGTGACCAGCATATATTGATGTTCTCACCTGTAAAATAAAATATTTAAAAAAATATTATTTAAAGATTATGGATTTGGTTACAAACATGTATTTAGCATTATCAGTTATTGGCTATTTCTTTAAAGTTGAGGACTTATAATAGTCTAGGTTTGGGGTTAATTATGAAATGGTTGACAATTTTGGGTTCTAACATAGACACCTACATTAAAACTACATTAGTGTTTGAGTTTTTTTAAAGGATTAAGTGTCAGTGTAAATGATATTTAAAATTATTGTTTGTTTTGTTTTTTGTAACGTCACACTAACACAATTATGGTCATATTGGCGACGTCTGGGTAGAACCACCTGCACACCACAGGTTACCTGGAAAACACCCACTACGTTCTCACCCAGACTGGGACACAAACCCACGTGCTGAGGGGCTAAGGAGTTACAATTCAGTGACGGGCTCCCGCTATTTAAAATAAGTGTTCGATCTAAAACATTGACTTTGTATATATTAAATTATCATTTACAAATAATAATAATTTACCATCTATGATTTGATTTCAATCAACAACACTACTTATAATAGTGATTAGTAAGTTATATTGCAAAGTGACATGATGAAAAAAATCAGAGTGACAGGAAACTATTAGTCTTCTTATACTACAAAAATCCAACAGAGAAACCTTTCATGCTTTTTAGTGAAAGAGTGAGAAATACCAGTGAAATAAAACCTTCACTCTGGCCCACAGTAAAATAATAGGCTTATTAATTTCCCTCTGCATCCCAAGAACGATAATTTGGGGCTACTGATTAAGATCAACTTTAAGAAAAATCATGAAATAAAAAGAACATTTATCGATTATAGTGTATGATCATATTTCATTTCACTCATGGGCACAGAAAAATATTTTCATGAAAATATATTTTTCTATGACCACTTGTGAAATATTATATGACCAAACACCAAAATTGGGATTGGGATTGGGATTAGCCGGCATTTTTGCCGATACTGCGCAGCGACATTTCTATCATTATAGCACAGGGGCACTTATGAGGTGCCCAGGGACTGAACCCGGCCGGTCCATTATACTGACACCGACGAGTCAGGCGTAATGCTGTCCACTTAGCCCCGAGCGATAGGAAGGAAGCCACTACTACCAACTTTAAAGTCTTTGGTTAGACCCGGCTGGGGTTCAAACCCACGACCTCCTGATCCGCAAGCCGACGCTCTACCACCTGAGCTATTGCTCTGTTACATACCTCACTATGAAAATTAACAAAGACCTTTAAATGCAAAGATAGAAAACTAAAAGAAAGCAGATAAATACATATAAATCTTGGTAAGCTAGACAGATCTGATATGACTGATACATGGACACTTATCATTGCATTCCCATAAACTGCAAAGTGAAATATCCATAAATAAGGGAAGTAACCATTGCTGAGTTTTAACGCTCATATAAGAAAGAGTTATTTTGCCTGATCCTTTAAGGGTGTCACAATAGTGCATCCTAATATTGTCCATCAGACATGTGCCTACACCAAGTGAAGCTATAGAAGACAGTCAACATATCATATAAGACCTTGGACACTTCCAATGACCCAGTTAACCTAAAATGTTACAAACTAACTGCAGACGCAGCTTTCCACACCTGTTGTTTCATAACAGTGGGATGGATATTCGCTTGGTATTTTGTGTGCAAAAGATTTTTAATAAACAATGAAGATAAGAATATTCCTTTACAAGACATATAGTAAATAAATACTGAAATGAGACTGCTAACTGGATTGGTATTTTTTTCCTGTGCCATGAGAAGAAAGAGGAGAGTATTCACATGGAGAAATTGTCGAACTGGTTGAAAAAGACTTGGAAAGTGTGGGAGACAAATGATCAACATGTGAGAGGATGTCCAAAGAAAATCTGGGACACTACCATAAAAGAGAATGTAAATAAACTGTGCCTGATCCCTGCCCTTGCTCTGGATAGAGATTGATAGGGGACTGCTTTAAAACATCATGTGACCCAGAAACAGTGAAACAGCATGTTAAATAGCCGATGATTATGAACATTTGTGAAATACCTACGGACAAGTCAAAGTTATTAAATCATTTTTCAAAACTAGGTGCAACAGAGTCATTATATTGATATGTAGACATTTTTGTTGATGGCAAATGTGTTTTAGTAGGGCCCAGATCAAATGGAAGATTGCTTTTATTCAATTATACACACAAGGTGAAAACCAAGGACATACAAGTTGGCTAATCGTTAAGCCAGTGGCTCCCCCTACCCTAATACCTTTTGTATTCACTGTAGCTACAGATTTGTTAGTTCGTGCATCCCACAGTCTGATGGTTTTATCTCCGGATGCTGTCACCAGCTGATCTGGATTTGTGGGATGCCAACACAGCTGGTCAACACTGTCGCCATGGCCTCGAAACGTTACATCTTTGGACTAGCAAACAAAACAACATGTATTTATGTAAAAGACTCCACAGGACTTTGTTGATGTATAATTTTCACAAATTATTATTATATCAATAATATTTTCTACTGAATGCTGTTATTGACATTCTGCCCTTAAACACATTTGGTCTTACCTCAAATGCGTCTAAATATAGAACTTTAAAATTTTCGCAATCAAAGACGACAAACCCTAATAAAATTTTATTGTACTACCATATATATGCCAAGTCTTGTTTTAAGACTAGACTACATATATTTTTCTGAATTGGGTATTCAACTCCTTAATTTTACTTATAATTGGTTTTTGTCAGATTTAACTGAATAATTGAAAATTAATATGTCTTCATTTTAAACTCAATTGCATAACAGAATTTTCAGTTCATTTTTTGTCAGTAAAAATTAAGCCTGTAGTTAACATTGTCTTCTAGATTTTATCTTGCTTATTTGTTAATCACATTCTTTCAAAAAAATTGACATTGTTTTTAGGCAGACTGACTCAGTGTGGTATAGTATTCACATTATAAACATAAATTTATGAAGGAAAAAGAGATGTCTAAGAAACTGATAAATTATTGTCTGTGTATAATTTACAAAGCTTTATATGGAGTAAAAACTGTGTGTGTGTTTTCTCTATTTGAAAATTGCACATAAATACATAAATTTAACCATTAATGAAAACTAAAAAAAAAATCTTTTTAAGATGGGTGCAGAGTATCATTCTAAATGGACAGCTTTTGAGCAAAAAATAGGAGCATTACATGTACTATAACATTCCTAGGTAATTTTAAAAATATGCATGTCTTATGCATTTTTAAGATCCAATTGGCATCGCCTTAAAAGAAGTGTTGTTTTTTAAAATATCTAATTATGTCAAACTAATATCTAATTGAATGAGACTCATTTTCAATAAAATGATGTCAAAATGACCTCAAATTGATGGCACTGAAAGTGATGTTGTATTTTACCCCTAAAAAAGCACTTAACTGACGCTAATGTCATGGGTAAAAGTGTGCAGTCTATATATTCAAAGCAGACACAACAGGTTAGAACTGCTCCTGTGTTTTTGTTGTATACAACATTCTTTAGATGAAATAGTTAAATGTTAATACATGACAGCGGAATTATGACCTCCCAGCCCAGCGCTGCCATGTTTTTACATCTTTAATATACATGTGGATGTTTTTAAATTACACTTATACGGTTTTGTCTTTTATTCATTATTCTGGCAAACATGTTGTAAATAATCTACATGTAAGTGATTTATACTAAACTTTACAATCATTTTAACTAAAAATGACTGGGATCTTTCTTGACTCTGTAAATATACTTCAGCTCTTAAACCGATGAGATTCAATAAGTTGGTGAGAAAGTGGAATTGAACATGGCGTCCTGAGAATGAAATGTTTAGAAGTTGGTGAAAAAACACAGTTTTAACGAGGTAAAGGGATTAAACATGTAGCCTCTTGGATGAATAATTTAATAATGAGGTCATTATGACATATGATCAATTTTCATGTTCTCCACTTTGGAGGGCCAATTATTAATTATGCAATTCTTTGGTCCATGCAAATAAGTGATAATCGCTAGTGTGACTAATAATCCCATCAAAACGAATAATTTGTGTTACTTTATATATAGTAACATGTGTATTAATGTACTGTCTTGTAATGCGAAAATAATTTCATTTTAATGATTATGCTGCTTGTACATGGCTACATCAACTTAAGAGCTTAAATTATTTCTCAGACACACTCAATAATCTGTAAAATTATGTTTTGTGATACTAAGCTTACTAAAGAAACAAAAACTTAACTCAAAACACAGTGTAAAACAATAAATTAAAATTGGGCTTTGTTTTAAACAACCAGTCAAAAGTCTAAGTACTGGGTTAACAAAATTTATGGTTAGGTTTAAGTTCATTCTCAAGCATACGATTGATTAGAATTATCAGAAATTACTAAACACAGAGAAGGTAGTGAAAAGCATTATTCACCCAATGCTTGTTCAAACTTTAGGTGTTTTTTGTGTGTGTGTTTGTGCTATGTGTTGTATGCTATGTTTGAAGAAGTTCAGTATTAATGGGCATAATGAGTTAGTAAGTAAATCACGCCGCCGATGTATAGTATAAAATGTATTACCAATATCAAAGTATCTTAAATTAGCTACTATATAAGTGAATAAAACAACATTCGAACAAGACATAATAAAAGATCCCCTGAACGTTAGCCAGTTGAAGCGATGGACTAAATATTCCGATAACATGTGTTATCCGAAATTTGTGTAAGGCTTACCAGCCGGTCTCGATCTAAGTGAAATACGTTCACCGTCTTGTCGTAGGATCCAGACGCAAGCTTTCGGCCATCACAGTTCCATGCAACCGAGTGAACTTTCGATGTATGTGCCGGTGTTTCTCTTGTTTTGGAGTTATTTTTAAAATAATTTTGCATGCTTTCTAAATAAGACGCCATCTTTGTTTACAACCAACCGGTGTTTCGTGCGAAAAACAAGGATGTACATATGCCCTTCTGGCTAATTACGACTACAGCTGTGTAAAATAAAAAATATCATCATATAATTCCTTCTTCTCTCCTTCAAAATAATTGTCATGAAGAACATA
The DNA here is from genome assembly GCA_007844125.1 of Sinonovacula constricta. Lineage (NCBI taxonomy): Eukaryota > Metazoa > Mollusca > Bivalvia > Cardiida > Solecurtidae > Sinonovacula > Sinonovacula constricta. The sequence goes on along the minus strand of CM017569.1, from coordinate 43,269,059 downwards.
GTCGTCATCACCATCCACATCCTTCTAATTGTCATCACCACATCATCATCTTCTTCTCGCCTTCGTCATCGTTATCATCATCATCATCAATCATCATCATCATCCTATGTCAATAAAGAATACGATTTGCAAATTAACTTATCTAACTCCGTCTAACAAAGGGAGGCAGCGGTGGGATAGTCAACTGTCGGACAGGAGTTGCTTGCCCGAGTCTCGGGACGAGACTTCTCGAAGGGGGGAAATTAACGGAACGATCGTAGAGGGGGCTAACTCTTTAGCGACGCGGCTTAAGCGGCTTCTCGATTTTCGCGGATAAGCAACGGTTACCGTGGCTAGTGGTCGGATGGGTGACCGCTGGAGAGCACCGGCCTGCGTAACAATCTGTTTAATAGCACTTATTTTAATTTTGGTTCATTTTGTATTCAAACCGCATCTTTGTATTTACTGCAAACGCAGAGAATAACACAAAAAGCAGCAACAAAAACAACTGACTTATCATACAAGCTGCCGTACGTTATACAAACATTTTATTAACAATTATAATACAGGGGCGGAGTAGGAAGATTTTATTCTAATCAAAGCGCTGAAAGCGTTGGAAGACTGGCGCCGGTTGAAAGCGTAGTTCCAAGGGAGTAATCAAGATGTCTTGAACGGCGAAATGCACATTAAGGAATTGGAAAGATTGCTGTTGATGGTCTTACATTGGCTTTCATAGGGGAGCAATGAACAACAATAAGTAGTTTTCATATAAGAATTTAATGTAACAAAACTTTGAAAAACATTTGAAGATGAACAAAAGAGAGGTGGAGAAGAACAAAAGAATCAAACTTTTCCTGCACAGATATCATTACTCGAAACATACGAAACTACGTGTATGTTCTTTTCGTTTGTACGTGACAGTCACTATCAACAACATTAGCAAATAATTCAGTATATTCAGGGATTTTAACAGATCCAGATATTTGCATTTTGATGCAAGGAAAATTGAGGTTTTCCAGTTTTGACCTCACCTAAATCTTAGGTTGGGGGTCATTTTGATGCAGAAGCGCAGAATAAGTGGTCAAATTTTGCAAGAATAACCATAAATGTAGTATGTAAAGTATTTAAAAAATGAAGTAAATACTAATTGGACCCTTGTAAATATATGGAAATGAAGTTAAAGCAATTTTACAATTAGTTAAGTTCGTGAACACATGATTTGACTTGTGTCAATCTGATCATGACCCCTTGAAAATTGTCAAAGAAATTCTCAACAAAAGTGAAAGCTATTGAAATCCCTGAGTATACAGTACCGTGGTGATAACCATTAACCTGGCTGTTGTAATTGGTTCATGCAATAGAAGTACAGTGATTGTCAACAGTAGCACAGCATGAAGGTTACGTGAACGGTTGCGGTCATCAGTATTGTAACATATATGTACATATGTAACATACATTCCACCAATGGATGTCACTGCTACCTTAATATTGCTTAGGAAACTCTCAATCCACAAAAGCTTACAAAAATGGCAACCCACACTAGATTTTCCCGCAATTTTGGTCACGTGACTGATTTGTTTATAATCGTAGCCTCCTGTATTTAGGTCTAGATTTCAAGACAAAAAATGCCGAAGACAGTTAGCTTATTAAACTAACACCACACCACAAACGTTACGAAAAATGCATTATCTGAAGTTAACGATAAAAAACCTTCTAGTTCTAATGCAGTTATGATCAGCTTCCGCCACAACTGAAGTAGTGTCAACAATGAAATGCACAAGGCCCACGTAACTTAAGAGACTGAAACAGTTACAATCCTAATTTTTACGTCGATCGCAACAATGCATTAACATAAATATTTGCCAACTTATTTACGGACCTTGAAAGCTGAGCAGAAACTCGTTCAAAAGCACTCCGATCTATCCAAAATGACGACCAACGCTATCTCCCGCTTGTCACGTGACTGATTTGTTTGTAATCGTTCTTTTAATATCCTTTCATATTTGTTCGAAAAACAACATTACATTGTTTCCTTGTTTTTATTTGTCGCATTTCCTTACAAAGGTTCGCATTCCTTCGTAATATTTGTGTTTTCTAAAAACGCACTACTTCTTATGCCGCACAACTACTTGAATACGCTCTCGTGGTCGCAATGATACACCAGATGTTAAAAACCGCGCGTCGCTGAGTTCACAGCATCGTTACTTAAGACTGGCGCATGCGCACCAGTCTAAAAATGAGGGCTTGTTTTTGCAAATGTTAATTGTGCGGAATACGTATATTTTATGACGGCTTTTTTGTCAGGAATGCCGGGCACATTTTTATGTTAATTTGGACCAAAACGAATATGATTTCCATAGTAAATTAAATTTAATAAATTGCATAATATATTTTATATTGTATGTATGGTTAGGTTATTAAAGGGGTGGGGTGCGGCGTACGTCGGGTCCAACCCTGTGGTGCTAAAATATCCAATACACACACATTATAAATAGAATAAGCCTTTAACTCATATTTTTATAGTGTTCTGTTTTTTCTAGAAACACAACATTGACCCTAGGTATATAATTCAGTGTTAAACCCTAGATGAACAAGGACAAAAGTTTTGATAATTGGATTTTCTTTTGATATAAATCATAACACTTAGCTAGCACATAGATATTACGAACAGTCAACTCCTATCCGGCATATGTTCAGGAATTGCAGGTGTGCCATAGTTTTGGGTGTATGCATGATGTTGCCGCAACGAATGCAGAACTACGTCTGCTTCAAGTAAACATCGTCCCAAAATGATGGAAAAAAATGGCCACTGGTCGTTAAACATAAAACAAACAAAAGCTTAAAGGGCAAACAAGACGTGAACATCACGGTGTGAACATCACGGTAAACAAATGTGTTTTGCGGCCATCTACAATGTCTATTGTGGATATTATTTTAAAAGCATTATGTTTTACTCTAAGGACCACGTAGTCATCGCCTGTATTTGAAGGTGGTATCCGACAGTTTGGACCAAAATTATTTATTTCAAACATAAATTGTTGTTAATCAGAAAGGTCAGGCGAAATGCTATTTATGGATGCCCAGTGGGCAAATTAGAAAACCTCGTGATCACCTTATTTTAGGTTTACATTCTATCATCGTCCGGGTTACTCGCTCTGACGTCGATGCCTATTTTTAGCAGAAATCCCCCATCGTGCTTATTTATGGATTTGGAAAGAATAATCATTTAGAGCGAGTTAATTTTCGATTTGTGCTGTCTTACAACTGAGATAGTGTCAAAATCGTACTCTGACGAAAGTTTGAAGTTATGACGGAATTATGTCGTAAGACATTGTTTCATGTATTTGATATAGACAAATTGTCGAACACTACATTTAAATGGAACTTTTAGTAATAAACCAAGTTGGCATTATATTAAATGTCAGGTTAGATCAGAAAGAAATCCATTACAATTATGTAGTTTTCAGTGGGAAAGTGCGACAGGAGCTGATCTACGATTTACCTTAAAGAATAAGTGACGACCCCCCCACCCCACCCCCGCCCTCCAATAAAAATGTTATGTAAGCGAAACGACATACATTCTCACATTTATTATGAATATGGAAAAAAGTGCTCTTATTTAACTAGTTGATTTCATTTGATTATCACTTATTGCCATTTAAATACTTTTATTTAAAACATGTTTTTTTTTCTCTTTTTCTTAACGAGCTTTAAGAAACAGTAAAATGGTTTGGGAAAAAAATCATAGTTTTCATACATCCTAAAAAAAGTTTAGATAGAATACTATGGAAAGAAAAAAGTCAAAGCGCTGAAGGCGAAAAATATGTATCGGTATGTATGGCAAAGAAAATAATAAAAGAAGACTGAAATGGTCTTTATTTGTAACAATTAACATAAAACGAAGTAAGTCTGAATATAGGCACAGCAGTGCAACGGTTGAAATATTAATGTCTCAAATGTTGTCACAGAGTCCACGATATGGTATTACTAAAAAAAGTCAATATTTGAAGCATGGCAGAAAGGGTGTCGTTGTAAACATATTTTCGTAAATCTTTTAATGAGACTGAACATATATATTATAATTTTATCTGTGTGCATAGAAGTATAGTCCTGCAGTTTAATACACTAGATACAGGGTGCGGATCGAGGAATTTTCAGAGATGCAGTTGTCCAAATTGGTGCTAGTCGCGCCAGGTGGTGTCTGGGATCATGCCCCCCCCCCCCCCCCCCCCCGAAAACTTATAAAATGTAGCAGCCAAACAGAGTCATTTCCTGCATTTTGAGAAACTGCAAAAACGTTTCCATGAATCAAAACAGTTTGTATTTTCAGCGACAAATATAGTCTATAATCAGTTTGTTTTTTCATGGGAGGAGTGGAGAGGTCAAATGAAGCGAGAACTATAGGTACGTGTTGTGTTACGGGGTCTAGAGGCTTGTTCCCACAGGAGGAGTGTTGACATGTAGAAGCCTAATAATGTCGTTTCCTGCATTTCAAATGCTTGACAGACCTTTATAGAAAGTATTTTTACACAAATGGTTTAATTTCAGTGCCATTTAATACATTTTAGGTGTAAACTCGTGCTTCCCGTGCTTATATATAGCACTGGACACATGTAATTGCTGAACACGTGCATTGTGTGTTGGTTTTATGAGTCTTTTGTTTTCTTTTTGCTCCAAAATATTAAAAAAGTTAATGATCTTTATTTTCCGTTTTCGTGTTACATCGTACATCTCATTGCACTGACTCGTTGATGGTCAAGTCCAGCTAATTGTTTGTGGAGGAAGACCTCAGACATACGTTTGGATAGAAACCACGGCGCACCGCATGTCAGCTGGAAGGTCTCCCCACTTTAACATTCTGACCCCCACCGTGACTTGAACCCACGAGGAATTAGGAGTTACAAGTCGGCGGCTCTAACGGCTAGGCCAGGGGCGCCCAATAGTTCTCATAAATAAGGTTTAGTTCAGTTGTAAATGTATGAGTCATTTAAGTATATTAGACAAACAGTTTGAATGCGTCTTCCTTCGATAAATATTTTATTGCCTAATCACTACACAACTCACCAGACTAAATTGAAAGAGCAAATAATGTAGCGGTTTGTCAATACATGTAACTTGTTATTCCTTTTAATGCAATTACCGTATACGATCGTCTCATGTGCGCTGGGGGATTTGAATCGCAGGAAATCGCGGAAAAACAAGCTATATTTACCGTAATTTTGAGGCTACGATAGCGTTACCATTTCATAGACGCAAAAGTGACGGTCATGCACGGTAGTTATGATCTTGGCAGAGAAGGGGAACAGGAAGCTATCTACTTATTGCTAATGGAAATAATTTGACAAGTGTTGCAGGTAAACGTTTTATTTTTAATATTTGTTTGCAGGTATTGTATTTTGTGTATAGGGTGAAGTTTCATTCAGAAGGTGTAAGAACGTTTGTTATTATTGTTTTTCCTTTCATGTCCAAGTTGTGATCTTGGGTGAGCAGAAAGATAAAACATAATTTGTACATGTAATCCCTTATTCATTTAACATATAATAAAAACAAGACTCTCACAAAAATAAATATTTTCCCGATTGTTCTATAAAATATAAAATCACAATTGACAATATATACATCAGCGAATTCAGCGCTAGTCAATCAATTCGCTATCCTTTCTTTGGCGCCGCCCCTTTGCCTCTGCCAGCTCCCGGTTTCTTCTGGCCCGCCCCCTTTTTAACTGGTCCCGCCTCCTCGCCTCCCGGCCCGCCTTCTCTTTCCTGTCCAACACCTCCAGCTCCTATGGGAAGATATAAAACAACTGTACTTAGAATGAATTCTTTAATTTATATTAATATACTTGATTAGTGGTACTCGGCAAATAACATAAGGTAGAAGGTGAGGGTAAACAAGACCTAATGACACGATGTAATTCTTTAGAACCATCTGGGTAGACCCCCACCCCACTACGCTTCCCAACCCATTAAACTCTAAATGGAAAGGAAGATATGGATTGAATAGTTCTAGGATTGGTTAAGTTAATACTAAGCATTGATAGGAAGAGGTTCACCTTAATATACGGACTGCACAGGGTTCGAACCCCAGCAGAGACATATAAACATTAAAATTGTAGTAGATTATCACCCTTGCTTAGTTCTGCTTAAAATATAATCGAACGACTGATCGCACAGGTGGCATAACAATGTGGCTGAGTCAGAGATCCAGATTTGTTTTGGGGTTTGGGGTGAGGTGTGGGGTGCTATGACTCAAGATCCATTCAACTTTATCGCTGTAATATATATATATATATATATATATATATATATATATATATATATATATATATATATATATATATATATATATATATATATATATATATATCTATATATATATATATATATATATATATATATATATATATATATATATATATACATAGTAAGGGGCCCGAACTTCGACCTAAGCAGTCAACAGACAAAATTTACTTTAAAAGCTTCGTATTTTTTTAAGCTTACATATATATGTTTTCACAACTCTACTCTTTTACCTGGTTGGTAGTGGAATCCCCCTATCCCTACACCGGGATCAATCCGAGGGATGAATGATGTAGCATATCATACTAACACAATCAGTGATATTTCCCTAACACACATAGACTTGTACTCGACATATTTATTTGACATTTGGTACTGTTATATTGCCCGTCTGCCACTTCATATCCCCTGTACTACAGCAAAAAGTACTTTTATGTGCACATACAAACGGGTTTAGTAATATCGAAAGGAAATGACATTGGTTAGTTTATTCTACGTATTTATTAAGGTCCATATGTCCATGTGACTTTAATGTAAAGAATTCAGCAGCATGACAACAAACAAATCACCATTTTACGTATTTGGCAAAAAACATTCTCATAGTTAATGGACAGAGTGGACAAATTATATACACAGATTAAATAGTACTGAAATATAAATTCATTGTCATAGAAGAATAATTTTAATGTCTGAACTAAATTCCAAGTGGTCAATTTAAGCCAAGTCAAACTCTACGGAAAATGGCGGAGATTGCCGATCTTATCAGAATGAAAGAATCATTAATTTATAAAGAAGTTATCGCGAAGTTCATATACAGACACTCTATAGATATCTTACTTTTTTCGTTCAATGACTCATCACAAATTTGTTCTTTCTTTTCGCTTGGCTTGCATGTGAAATACCTTTGTTCTGTGCCTTTTCGGAGTTTGGTATATGTTGCAATGCTAATAGGACTTTGTCATATATTTTTATTCATGATCACAACGAGGAAGGACGAGAAATTAATTTGATTTATTTCTGTGTATTAATTCTTTGTGCATTTATTAATTTATCAAAGACAATATTGTATTTTAAAACTATGAATTTCAAAAGCTTTCCAATGGTGAATATCTTTTAATGTTTAATGAGAATATATAACAAAGTAAACCACAAATGAAGAAATTACAAGTATATAATGGTTATGCTTCTAAACAAGTCATCTGAAAATCCCTTGAAATTGCCATCAAAGATGGCTGCCAAGATAATGGATCTTCACTGATGTGGAAACTATTTAAGATTTTAAAAGACTCGTACCTGCGGGCTTCGGTCTAGCATTGGGGCCACCAGGTCCCGCGGGTCTTGCAGCCGCGTCCGGACCGTCGGGTCCGTCCATAATTCCGAGGGTTTGTAGCGCGGAAGCCATGGGATCCTGTCTCCCCATACCGGGCCCCATCAAACCCCGCCTGGGACCACCTCTATTACTGCCGGTCAGTACGTCCCATAGCACTCGGTCGTTTATATCTACAAGTATAAACAATTAGATGTATACAATTAAATGTGATTATTTAAATATACTTATAATACGGATAACAACTTCCAACATAAACATGCATACATAATAATTAACAATGTCATAGGTGTTCACACCATCGGCAGTAAACCTAAACGCCTGGTCTACATACGGGAAATGCAACAAATGACCACCTCTCTTGCCCTTACACCGGTTACGTTTTGCTGTACCATCTTCTTCCCATGTTCACAAAATTAAATGGCGGAGTTGTGAAGGGATGGCAAGATAAGTAACTGTGCATGAGCACGTCATAAAAAAACATAAATGAAAATATAAAATGTCTATTATTAAACACAAGGAATATGACATTTTCCCCAACAAGGGAGATAAATAACACACGTCATTCCAAACAACCGGCTTTATGCACAATTTCGCTGACTTTGCACGTCAGTTCTCTTATACAATATATGCTCATACATCTATGTCCCACAAATGTAAATGATGTATCCATTGACCTGTCAGGTAATTGTGTTCCTTGGCTTACTTCAGATTCAGCAATAACAAATGGATATATTGACACCTGACTGATAAACAACATCAATGCGATAGCCGGTGATTAATTGTTTTGCAGCTAAGAAATCATGCCCTTTTGCATAATATGTACATTCTGCGGATAGCGCTGCATAAATATAAATGCTTATTTATACCTGTGATAATTACAGGAAACGTTACCTGTAAAAAGTAAATAAATATATATATATTTTAAAATTACTAATAATTAATGTCCTTCTATAAAACGGCCTTTTTGCCATTCTCCTCTTTCTCTTCCCACGTCCTCATTTTTTCCATTCTCAAATTCTCCTCTTTCTCCCACGTCTTCCTCCTCCTAAATCCTTCTCTTTTCACATAGTCGTCCATCAATATGCTCATCCTCCTTAATTCTCCTCCGTCCACATCCTTATCATCCACAACTTCCTGCCCGCACTTCCTCTTCACACAACTCCTTCCAAAATCACATCCTCTTTTCACCACATCCCCTCTTTTCCACATCCTCCTCTCACCACATCCCCTCTTTTCCACATCCTCCTCTCACCACATCCCCTCTTTTCCACATCCTACTCTCACCACATCCCCTCTTTTCCACATCCTACTCTCACCACATCCCCTCTTTTCCACATCCTCCTTTCACCACATCCCCTCTTTTCCACATCCTCCTCTCACCACATCTCCTCTTTTCCACATCCTACTCTCACCACATCTCCTCTTTTCCACATCCTCCTCTCACCACATCTCCTCTTTTCCACATCCTACTCTCACCACATCCCCTCTTTTCCACATCCTCCTCTCACCACATCTCCTCTTTTCCACATCCTACTCTCACCACATCCCCTCTTTTCCACATCCTCCTCTCACCACATCTCCTCTTTTCCACATCCTCCTCTCACCACATCCCCTCTTTTCTACATCATCCTCTCACCACATCCCCTCTTTTCCACATCTTACTCTCACCACATCCCCTCTTTTCCACATCCTACTCTCACCACATCCCCTCTTTTCCACATCCTCCTTTCACCACATCCCCTCTTTTCCACATCTTACTCTCACCACATCCCCTCTTTTCCACATCCTACTCTCACCACATCCCCTCTTTTCTACATCCTCCTCTCACCACATCCCCTCTTTTCCACATCCTACTCTCACCACATCCCCTCTTTTCCACATCCTCCTTTCACCACATCCCCTCTTTTCCACATCCTCCTCTCACCACATCTCCTCTTTTCCACATCCTACTCTCACCACATCTCCTCTTTTCCACATCCTACTCTCACCACATCTCCTCTTTTCCACATCCTACTCTCACCACATCCCCTCTTTTCCACATCCTCCTTTCACCACATACCCTCTTTTCCACATCCTCCTCTCACCACATCCCCTCTTTTCCACATCATCCTCTCACCACATCCCCTCTTTTCCACATCTTACTCTCACCACATCCCCTCTTTTCCACATCTTACTCCTCCCACAACCTGCTCTCACCACATCCTCTTTCTCATAATCTTCTCCCATATCCCAAAGTCCACAAACACCTCTCATTACCCCCCCCCCCCCCCAGCCTCATGCTTTACATTCTTTTTCTCTAACAGCCTCATCATCCCACAACATCACTCTCACACATCATCCTCTTACCATCTGCTCTTATCCTCCTAGCATCACATCTCATCCTCCCCCATTCTCCTCTCCCCACGCTCCCTCTTCCAATATACTCCTTCTCCACAACCCCCTCATTCCAAAATCTCATCCTCCCACATCATTATCTCACCACACCCCCTCTTTCCCTAACCTACTCTCACCACACCCATTTTACCACAACCTTATCCTCTCACATCCTCCTCTCACAAACTCCTCCTCCCACATCCTCCTTCTCCGACACCCATACTCCCACAACCTCCTCTCACCACACACCCTCCTCTCACCCCTCCTCTCACAACCCCCTCCTGCCACAACATCATTTCACCACATCTTCCTCCTCCCACAAGCTCCTCCTCCCACAACTTTCCCTTGCTTCATCTCCTCATTTCCTCCTCCACACTCTATCCACCCACCCTCTCCTTCCCCCACAACCTCCTTTCACATCCTCCTCCTCCCATAACTCTATTCTCACCACCTCTCTCCTTCTTTTTCTACCACAACCTCCTCCGTATCCCACAATTAACATCCCAGCCCCCCCCCCCCCACCCTCACATCCCACACCACACCACATCCTTCATCTCCCACTCTCTTCTCTCTCTCACCCCACCCCCATCCCACAAATCCTCATCTCCACACACCCCACACACCCCATTATGCCTATTTATACATAAGTATTAATATGCTTACAATAAAACAATTTTCCTTTTTGGTGTATTATAAAGCGTATGTGCAGTTAAGTTAAAAGCAATGACAACACCGGTGTAAGATGTACAATATAACAAAAAACTCGGTCATTATCCCGAAATTTTGTATGCACCATCCCTTTTCAACATAAATAAAACGCATCGTCTGCTATGACGCGACATAACGTTTTTATCTTCTTTCTTAAAAAAGGTGTTCTTTTTTGGTGTATTTTGAAGCGTATATTACAGTTGAGAAAAAGGCAATGACGCCAGTGTTATATGCAAAATATAACACACACACGCATGCACGCACAAACACACACACACACACACAAACACACACAAACTCGGTTATTACAATGTACTTTGGCATGCACCATGCTCTACCAACATAAATAAAACGCAGTCTTCTACGACGTGACTTGACGTTTTCATTAGATTTAACAAAAAGCATATTATTTGCAAAGTTTCTTCCTCCAAAACGGGGTTGCGCTTTTTACTCATTAAATTTCTTCAAGGCTACTTTATAATCGCCTGTTTGGATTTATGTACGGTAAATATATAGCATTTCATTTTATACTTAAGCATGTAGGCTATTATTATATACTAAATAAGTCACCATGTACAGAAACATGCTGTTGTTGTACATAGGCGGAAGTAGATATTCTTTCGAAATATAAGTAAAAATCAAACTAGACAGCTTCGTAGCACTTAAGACATCATGACAATTTATAACATTTGATGAATGCATTTAGTCAAGTGTGCGTCTTTTTGTCTGGCTAATTATAGCAACAACAACAAAGACATTTTACAAGGATTTAGGTCCTCTAAAGCCGCAATCTTAATATAAACGTCACATCACGTAAACTACAGGTAGAACTTACCTATTCCAAACAGGGCAGACAATAACAACATGTCTTCAGCCTGTTGCAGTCTTTGTTCGTACATGGGATGTCTTAGCCCAAAACTGCTGCCAAAAAGCAGCGCGTTGCTGGAGCAACAGGTCAATAGTATTACACATGCGCATACGGCGATACGTATATCTTGTTGAGTCCTGAAATTACAGAAATAAATTGTTTTTCTGGACGATCTTTCTTTAAAGATGGTAACTGACAGTTTGGAACATTTCTTTTTCTCATTTAACCAATTCCAGCGAAAGTGATGTTTTTTAGTGGCCTACAATCAAATGAAATTAAAGCATAAAATCATTTTAAAAAGGTATTTCCCATCCGAGCCACGCTGTACAGTTAGCTTGTTTCAAATTAAGAAAATCACGTGGCCTTTTACTTTTGAGATATGTAACATGATCAACCGAGTGATCAGCTTTGACTTCGATATCTATTTTTAGCTGAAATCCCCATCGTGCCTATTTATAGATTTGAAAATTATGATTTAATGCGATATATTTCACGATTTGTACTGTCTAACAATTAAGATTATGGTATTTACAACCTTTACTAAAACGTAAGTATAAGTTTATGTAGCGATTATGCACACATTCCCCAGAACAGGAGTAAGATGTTGTTATGCGTAATAGATATAAGCAGACTGTTTGATACCACCTTTAAGGTTAAATACCAAATATTTGTTTTCTCTAATCACCCAATAAGACATTGAAAAAGCCCTGCACATGCTGTCCATTGATGCCCTAGATTTGCGTGAAAAATGAATCATATATCACTAATCGTCATTGCGAACAAGTATTTCCTGTTTGAGCCATGTGTAAATGTGATGTATTGTGAAGTTTGTGATGCCTTAGCACAGTAAAGGCAATATTGCAGAGTTTCTAAGCCCCCATTCTTTATATTAGTTAAAGGTGCCATCCGAAAATTTGGACCACATTTCTTTCTCTTTAACAACCATAAACATTATTATTACTTGAAAACTCTGCTTATTACTATCCTACATCTTTCGAAAAAGTGGAGCATAGCACTCACATCACTCGTCATTACAAACACCTATATCTTATCTGAGCCACGCTGCAGCGTAAGCTATTTTTAAACAAAGAAAACCACGTGACCACTCACTTTTACGATCATGTTTAATCGTCATCTCTAACATCGGTATCTTTTTTTAGCAGGAATCCCCATTCTTCCTATTTTTAGATTTGTAAAGAATTATAATTAAGTGCGAAGTTTACACAGTTTGTACTGTCTCACAAGTGAGGTAGTGTTCAAAAATCATGTTTCAGTTTGATTTGATATAGGACCACTATCAGATACCACCTTGCAATTGTAATACTGCGCATCAACTTGAATAGCTTCACAAATAGGCTTAAATGGCCTAAAAACCCGGGCTTGAGGGTTCGAATCCGCATAGAAGCACGAATGATCAACACTTGTATGCCTGTCTTTCACTTAGACAATTAGTTCTGTATCACCTTACACAAGATTTAACAACCCGCCCCCCCCCCCCCCCCCAAAAAAAAAATAAAAAATAAAATAATAATAAAAAAATAAAAACAAAAAACAACAACAAAAAAAATAACCCAACAACAACAACAAAAAAAAAAAAAAAAAACAACAACAAGTGTCTTCATTCGTAACATGGTATATTCAAGCTCTAAAATAAATCCATGTGGTAAAAGTATCTTTTTTTTTCAAAATACTTTATAGAACATTTATAATAATCTGCTGACAGCAGGTAGAACGTCAATCCTACACATAAAATATTTTAATTAAATTGCACATTTCTAAGAAGACGACCGTACATTAAAACCTTTTTTTTTTCAAATGACACTCTTCTTAGAACTTGATGTGTATTTATCGAGGTTTTATAATGGCCACTCATATCAGATCCTATATACATAGCAAGACCCGATGTCATATTGCAAATAAAAACGTCTTTATGTAACATAATATGCTTTGACACAGAACATATTGTCTGTGTAAAAGGAAAATACGTAAAAAATGCACAATCCAGAACAAGATATCAACCTACACTGTTTAACGCGTCTTTATCATTACAATCAATATAGCTTTAAACGCAGTATCCGACAGTTTGTCTATATTAAATACACGTAACAATATCTAACCACTACTTTGGGAAATGTGTTCATACTTTTTGCATAAACCCATATTTAAATCGTTATAAAGAGGATTTTCAACCTTACTTTCTAGTTAGACCGCACTAATCGCGAAAAAACTCGAAGTCTTTCCAACTCTATAAAGAACGTGATAGTGGTCTCTGCTGAAAACAGATATCGACGTCAGAGCGGATTACCCGGATGACGATATAAAAGTTAGTGGTCATGTGGTTGTTTGAAAATAGTGGATTTTTCCTCGACTCCCATACAGATCACACAGATCTTTAGCATAAATGAGCAGCATTTTCCAATTACATTTTCAGGTACCAATGACTTTTCTGGATATTAAGAAAAAAAATGAACCAAGCTGTCCGATACACATCATTAGTCAAACATTTCATCAATTAAAAAAATGGTTTTCTGCCCTACGTACTTCATTTGTAATAGTCCCCGTCGAGTCAAAAACTATATTAAGATAAGAACAAAAGTGTTTTACTTCTTTGTTAATATTGTCTTATTGCATATAGTGATAGTAAGATTGGATTTACGCAAATATATTCAAGTAATTTTTAGAGCGCCTCTTTTATTTTGTCTTCGTTACTGAAAGTGGCACACATGTTCCAAACGTAATAAATCAAACTAATGAGTTTCTCTTTTTAAAATTATATTACATATTTTTCCCTTAAATATACATAAATTAAATAAATTTACATAACAAACGACTAGAATGTTTGCTTCGCCCATGTGACATTGTATACTAAACAACTATAAAACTGACGGACGATCCGTTTCAACAGCCGTCAACTGTCACGTAATATGGAAATTGTAATTCTTTGCCTGCTTAAATTGGCACTTGAAGTTTTCAGTTCTACATGAATTTTCCGCCTATGTCTGCCCCTGTCTGGACCACAAGGAAACATAAACAACAAGGGTCACCAAACACATGCTTCTAGACGGCGTTGCTCACACTTGCATTTTTAATTTCTGAAAACAACAACAACTGCAACAACAACACTACCACCACCACCAACAACAACAGCAACAAAAACAATAATAAAACGAAGACTTTATTTAAACAACAATATATATCCAAATGAATTATCAATGTGTATCTTAGAACCGACTTTCTTTGCAAGGGTCTACCTATTGCTAATATAAACTTTTCAGTTTTCATAAGAACTGCAAGTTCAAATCATTTTTGTCGACATTGTTCGTGGTCAATGTAATTATTTTTACCTTAAACAGCGGAAAGTTGTCATACCTTAACGGAAATAACCGGAAACGTCACGGAAATTGCCGATACATAAAGCGTAAACAAAAGTTTATGACGTCATTAGCGGTATAACGTAAATTTGCAAAACACGAATATCTAGAAGGTGGTGATGAATTCTTTAAATGTTGATTATTATTTGTGCGGAAAATCCTGGATATGTAATTAAATTAATGAATAGTTATTAAAATATTAAATGTGTACTTATATGAAATGCTTTTTTGCGATAATATCCTATCATTGACGTAATAAAAGATGTTGATGGAAAATACCGGACCTTTCCGAACACATTGATTATGTTCAAAGCTGCAGAACCGAAAACAATATAATTCAAAATTAACACAGAAAATCGCCTTGAAAATTAGTAAATGAGTTTCTGCATTTAATATCAAACTCACTGGGCCTAACAGTGAGATGATTATACTGAACAGTCTTTTAATGAGAGGATAGTTGAAATCAACAAGCATTTGGACCACTTGAAGTACGTTTAAAGAGTTTAACACGCTTTAAAAGAGAATTTGATTTCGGATACAGATTGTCTGAAATCTCGGGCTAAAAAATAACAACAATAATATAAGCCGAGCATGCGGAAGACGATAACCTACGTATGATCATTTTTTGTTGTTGATTCACTCACAATTGTGCTGTCACACGCAGAAATAAACACGTGTATACGCGCAATAAAAACAACAACAACATACGCGTGTTAACATGCACAGACTACGCACTATGGCAAAAACAACAACGCACTCGTCAAATGACAATCATACGGTTGGTGTTTTACGAAGGTCATTCAGACAAACGTTTCTTTTATAAAATGTCTAGTAACCATATCTAGTAACCATATCGTTTAAAAAGAAAATAAATTAACCACAACTTTCCATTTAGTTGGTCAAGCCTATTCAACTATTATCACATGGGCTTTTATCTGATATTTGTAATCATATCAATATAACCCTATTAAAGTATTATTCGACCTGATGCACTTAACGGAAGTTCTTTTGACATGTGATGCCAGAACAATGCATAATTTACATTCAATTAACACAGATACTTATTTTTTTTACTAGTTACAATGTTTTACAGGACAATTAAGGCATGCGCACGTCTCTGCATATTAATGAATGCACGCATGCGCACGGTTGGTCCTCATAACACTGGGCTTTGATAAAATGAGAGTTAACCGAGATTTGTTACCAACTGTTCTTGTGTCAACGTTTAATATTTAAGATATACAACATTCCTTTTATTTTCTGAAAATACATCTGCAGTAAATATTGTACCTTTGAACATATTTAAAAAGAACCTTAATAAGGCGCTTAGCTTATTGTACGAAGAATACGGCGCTGCGTATACATTGTCCCCAAGGAATGAACACATCAAAATATAAAATCTGAAATAAAAATATTACCCTATCAGGGGTAAGGTTATATTTATTGCGGCCAACTAGTACCCCTTTTAGCACCATGAAAAAAAGATGTAAAAAGGTTCATTCAATTTAGTAACTTTTTTGTAGCTTCTAGTATGGGACAAGTTTTGTACTCTTACACCTCAACTCAGAGCTCCTATAATTCCGTTCTCATGCCAATCACACAGCGATAGTATCAGGTCACTTTTTTATATTGCTTATTATCAGATTATAATTATGCAACAACGACGACGACGACAAAAACAAAAAAATAAACAAACAAAGCAGAGCATATTCAAACGAATAAGCCACCTCCAACTCTTGCCTAAGCTATATCTTAGCGTCAATTGTTATATACTACTATTTACTTAAATAGCACCAGGCTATTTGTATACTTTACTCAATACTGTGTTACCAAAACATGCACTGCTTAAAACACAACGAATACAACGGGAATTTTTAATGGAATTAAAGTGAGCATAAAACAAAGAGTCTATGGGTGCGTTTCATCATAAATCTTAAGATCGATTGGAAAACGTTCTTAAATTTCTGTCTTACGATTACGCCTTATGTGTTTCAACAAACTGTCCTAAGTGCGAATAGTGGCGAATCGATCTTACGAGCTTCTCTTCAACAGTAAGTCCAAAAATAGCATAACTACGTGTAAACTTCAGGTGCGTTCTACACTAGCAGACATATTTATTGATTATCGATAAGAAAAAAAATGAGCGAAAAACGAAAGAGCAATTAGAACTTGGAGCGAGCTGGATCCTTTGGTAAAAGGGGTAGACGTAAGAAAGGATGTGCTGTTGGGTAGCTTTAAAGAAAACAACAACCAATCAATTCATAACGCCACCTGGGACATAATCATAAAAGAAGGATTTTAAAAATTATCAAACTTATCGAAATTAAACTTAAGTCTGATTAAGAATCAAAAGAAAAATATTTTCATAAGGCTGTGAAAAAAAAGCAAATTGATGCAACATAGGCTACATATGGCGACACCTGAAGTCAGCATGTAGATATTTTAATGTTACACCATTAACAATACCACCACGACTCATAAATTATATATTGGGAAGTGAAATTATGACGAATGCATTTAACAAGCATTTTATTGACGTTGCTAGCTTCATGCAAAAATCTAAATTAAACACACATTTTTATTATCATTGGAATCCATTAATTTAAACAAATTAAAGAACAAAACCTCCATCCTAATTATGATACACGTCTACAAGGAAAAACATATCATAAGCACGCACTTAACACTAAGAAATCGGTATAAAGTGATGATATTGAACATATATTGAATACAAGCGCAGATATAATAGCTACTACCAGTATAATAAACAAACGTTTATCAACAGGTATATTCCCTGACCAATTAAAACAAGCATATATGGAACCATTTACAAAATTGGAGACAAGGATAATCTCTCCAATTACAGACCTATCTCAATACTTAACACCATCTTCAAAATATTAAAAAAATTGCTGCTGAGCAACTGTTAGAATACATGAAAAGGCACGATTTATTACATAAAACACTGAATTGATTTACACAAAATCGCTCCTGTCAGACGGCTCTGACGTATTTGACAGACGAACGGATGGGTCGTATTGACATGCAACATGTGCATATCTTGACATTAAAATGGCATTTGAGCAGGTTCATTTTAAAATTTTACTTTACAACTTAAACTACATTAATGTTCAAACCTTGCGTTACCATGGTTCAAATCTTATTTGCCTGACAGACAACAGATGGTTAAAAATTGAAAGAACTACCTCCCATATCAAGCCACCTTATCTGGTGTGCCACAAGGATCGGTTCTAGGTCCAATTTTGTTTCTGATTTATATAAACGACATAACACTACACTTCAATGAACAATAGTCAAAATAGTTACGTACAAAAATAATACAGTCGTCATATAAGAGAGAAAATGCGGTGCGCCGGTGGTACTACTTCAGTCTGGGGTCTTCCACCATCATTTATTAGCTGGACGTCGCCGATATGTCCAGTCGGTGCGATATAACAAAAAACACTATATAAGAAAGAAGCGAGTCAGTCTAAAGTAAATACTAATCAGAAATGCAAGGAACGTACGAAACGTGATTGACCTTCCGCATATACAATTGTAACTAGAGATTCGACTAGAAACACATAGTCAAATACCGCAGGTCCTGACCCGACAGCTTTTTCATGTACTTTCTGTGCATTGACCTAGTCGCTCCAAGCTAGGTTAAGAACATAAATTACCGCATATTTATAGGCGATTAATTTTTTATTTTTATCATTAGAGTGTGGAATATATTAACATGCCTTTCTGTGAATTTTCGTACACTGTCTTGTTTTGACGTGTCATATTTAAATACTTATGCGGAGAATTTCTGTCAATATAAATAACACTTATTGCACACATGTTTTTTTAGGTGATAACATTACGAGAAGAGCAATTTCTCGTGTTAAATAAAGTTAAAATAGATTAAAAAGAATTGTGGTACTAAAGTATTTGTTTTTTCTTCTCAAGTCGTGTGGTACATTGTGCTTAAATTTCTTTATTGATTGGTTGTTTGTATATTGTGTATATCTTCCCACCGACAGTATTTCAGTTATCTGGAGACGGTTTCCACTTGAAGCAGATGCAGTGCTGCCTTCACTGTGTATAGCATGCTGTTAACACCTGGCAGGATACCACACCTAGACACATTATCTTGACACTGGGCCAGTCAGTCATCGAACTACCCTTGTATTTGCTTGAGCGTTAGCAAGGGAGCTTTACCACTACCATTTCAACGACTTTGGTGTGTCGTGGCCCAGGATCGAACCAGGGACCTCCCGTACCTGCAGCTGCGCTCGACCGATCGTGTCTGTATTGACACAACTCGGATTTCTATGTTTGTTAAAATTAATCAAGCATAAAGAAATCTATTTTCATTTGTTGTACCTCTATACTTGAAAACCTGACAACAAAAATAATCTGAAAAAAGCAGTAAAAACAATACGGCGTCGATTCTACTGCTCTTGTTTTTGTTAATGTTGTTGCTGCTGATGCCAATAGTGGTGCTTAATGTTGCTTCAACTGTTTGTTATAAATGTAGCCTTAACACACCACACCGATTTCGATATTTTAAAAATAATACAACACAACACACTTACATGCTAATTTAGTGGATAAATTCCCCAAATCCCTTCACTGGAGTGTTTTCTCGCGTCTTACAGCGAAACTGTATTCACAGTGCCTTCGCGCTACACTTTAAGCCAATGTCGTAAACCCACTCTTTAAAATCAACACAATAAAGTGTTTGTTGTTTAGACACCAACTAATGTATGCGCTGTTTAAGGAATTTCCGTCCGCATAGATATAAGAATGTCGTTTACGTTGTGACTAAATGCCTTCCTACGTGAAAGTGACACGCTTGTCATCAGACAAGACTGACGTTACGTTGGCCTATGTACCAATACTTCACGTCGGCCTGAAACTGCAAGGGTTTTCTAGTTTTACGCCTGAATGGTCGTTTATAATGGTTTTGCGCGTTTCGTCCGTCTGTCCGTTAGCAGTTTATTGAACTCCGCCTGTGTTTTTATCTATGTTTCCATTGAATGTGGTATCCGACAGTTTACCGATATAAAATACATATAACAATATCGAACACTGCTTTTGGGGAAATTTGGGCATAATTGTTGTATAAATGTATACTTTAGTCTTAATAAATACAAGTTTGACCACTTACTGAATTGAAAGATAGAACTAATTGCGAAAAAAGCAATTACCTGACTGTGTATTCTTTCCAAATGTATAAAAGCTCGATAGTGGTCTCTGCCACTAATACATATCGACGTCAGAGCAGATTACCCAGATAACTATATAACGTTATCTCAAAAGTAAGCGATCACGTGTTGTTGTTTTTTTAACTTTAAAAATAGCTAGTTCTTCAGAGTGGCTCGGATAGGAAATACCTGTCTACAACGACGAGTGCTGATTTATGCTTCACTGTTCCCACAGACCTAGAATATCAATGAACAGCATTTTGAAGGAACTTCTCAGATAACAGTTACTTATTTTAATTGTTTCAAATGATGCAGGAATGATTAATATTGATGCATAGCTGTGCATGAATGCGAAGTAACTCGTATGGCGTTGTTTTTCAAAAGTTATTGCCCTTTTTATTGTTATGTTGGCTTAGCAAATTAGCAGACATCTCTCTTATTATTCAGTGGCAATGCTTCATATTTGCATGAATTATTTATACCGATATGCAGTTGTGTATACAGTTGAAAAGTCAGATTATTCCGTACCGATTTTTATTTTCCAACTTTTGTCAGGACAAACCTCCTTTAATGTCCAGCAGTATTTCTGCATACTTGCAAGGCGATTGAAATTTGGTGTCAAGTTGTGAATAAAGGTGATATAAGTAACTCAGTTCACACACTTTGTTCGAGAGTTTTTGCCCTTTGTTTTCTTTTTACATGGAATATTTAATCTTCACGTGTGGTTTGACATTCGGGCGGATGATGCTCCACCTACGTTCCTCCCGTTTGACTTGTTTTCTGCGGTTTAACCTTGATGTGTGAACCCTGCCAGTGACATTATCATCTACCTCATCTGCATATTTTTCTTATTTGAAGTTTTATGTAGGTGGTCATTAAAATGGTGGAATTTTAAAGTGGATTTATACGAGGAACCTAAAATAAATACACGTAACGATAGCTCTTGTTGTTCATCTTCTGGCTAGTGCATAGTTATTGTCTTAAGTAAAGATCATTACTTCTGCACCATCGCTAGAGCGTTGGTTCAAGGTACGGGAGACCCCGGGATCACACCTGCGCCGCGACACAACAAAGTCAAACATTGCTTCGGAACCAACTAAGGAGATAACTTCACCCATGCCTTTTAGTCACGTGATGCCATGCATCCACCGATTGACTCTAAAAATAGCTTAGTGAGATGCGTATACATATATAGAAGTCACACAATGTAAGTCATGTGTTTGCTGAAATATGACAACTCGCACACAAAATCTGGGACATTAACTAGCAGCTTATGATAATGTTGATTCATCGTCGGACTTCCATGACCGATCCATTCCGTTACTCTCCATTCATCGCCCGTTGGATATCTAGTTCACTTTTCACCGTTTCTGGTTAATATATTTCATTGGTCGCTTTATAATCCAGTGAACAACAACAACAACAACAACAACAGCAAAAACAACAACAAAATAATTATTAATTTTTACGTGAACAAATCCCGCTAAATGCTGTCTATTGATGTCCAACATATAATTATGTGAAGAGTTCGTCATAACACCAAAATCGTCATTTCAGACATGTAGTTCCTATATGAGCCACGCTGCACAGTTAGCTATTTATAAACTAAGAAAACTGTTATTATTGTGTTTACCAGAAACCCCACTCGTACCTATTTATAGAAACGAAAACAATGAACATTTTGTATCTTTTAAAGGCGATCTCGATAGTTCGTGTGACGTATCAGTTTGCGCATAGGGGCTCTTCAGTAGGAAGGAAGTTAAATAGTAAAACTAGGGTTAACGTGCATCAAAAACTGGGGGATTAGAGGCTTGAATCTCGGAACGCAATGTCAACTTTTTTTCTTCCTGATTTTTTACTTTGACAATTTATTTCTGCATCACTGTATCACAATAAGAAAGAAACGTTTGTATTTTTCTTTTTTAATTTTGTACAGCCTTTATTTGACTGAATTTGCCAAATTCTTTACAACCATATGCTTCAGTTGTACCCATTGTAAAAATACAACACACAATAAAAACAAAACAAAACAACAACAACCCCCACCCCACCCCCACCCCCACCCACCCACCCACAACAACAACAATAAACAAACAAACAAAAACTAAAACATATACAAATATCATCTTTTTATATGTTCAGCATTTACAGAACTCCAAAAAAAATGGCAAAAATGACAAAATTAAAAAAAATATGAAGGAAGAGAAATTCAAGAAATTTGTCAAAATTGCGAAAAAACTGATTTCATTTGCATAAAAAATTGTAGTCCAATTATCATATTGTATCATATTGTATTGGAAATCGCATATATTTGTTTTACTATACAGTGTATATGATATCTAATTATGTTTTATTCTTTAACGATTTTTTAATATTGTTAGTCATGCTTTCACTGTGTATTTAAATACATTGTAAACATAGAAAAATGCTTGAAAATGCCCAGAAAAGTCTTTGACCCTTTGGTCAGGATAATAACTACATGTACGGTATAACACAACGAGTTGTACTTTCTTTAAAAAATGTGAGAAAGTGTTTAAAATCGCCTTTGCTTAGACTTCAGCATGATTTACTGCAGAAATTATGCACAAATACTTCAAACATGGGTCAGCTATTGTAACATTAATTTGATACAGGCAAACTGTCAGATACCATTTTTAAAGTAGGTGTAAATATACAATGGGACACTGGTAATACATTGTTGGTGCTGCTCTGGAGAGCGGTGACTCTTATGAAATGCATTTTCATGGGGACGAAAGTGAAGCTGGCAAAATCAGGAAATCGCAGATGTTTTGTGGCCCATTGACAGATAAAAGAACTGAGTATTCCGATTTAAACATTGTAGCTTGCAACAATAATGTTCAGCTTGCAATTATAAAAAAGTAGCTGGCATTTATATGAATTCGCAGCTGTTTGGCGAAGTATTGTTTAAAACCGAAAATATACCGATGTTAGCAACGCAGCTTGTAAATACAGATGTAGCAGAGAACAATGAAAACAAACTAGCTAATATTCTGCTTCCCATCAGAGTTATGGTTCGTTACTTTCAAATGTTTATGTAATTTATCGACAGTGTAAGAAAGTGTCCCATGAGTGTCACTTTATTTTTTAAAGCGCATGCTCTCTACGGCGCCTTGGATGTCTCATATCGTAGCTCTTTCTTGTCATTTATCATGTCAGTGCATTTAGAAGTGTAGGTGTGTACACGTGAATTTAGCATGACAGAATCTGTAATTAACTAAAATAACTTGCAAGTGATATTTTTGGATAATGTCTAATTATGACACGCGATCAACACACTATTTATCACATCTCGATATAAATCATTGTCATGGACAAACATTAATGTTGTTTGCGTGATATCTGTCTCATGTATGTTTTTCTTCATGCCGTGTCATTCTTACACGACCACTATATAATTAGCTCACGATCTTAGTCATTGAACAACTTTCCAAAGAGAAACAAGAAAAGTCATTGATGCGAAGCAAAAACTGGAAGATAAACTGAAAGGTAAACAGGTTTAAACGATATGGGAGCAAGTAAAAGACATATTTGAAAAGTTTTCATTTAAAGATTTTTAATTTCAGTATAATATAAAAAATCTCGAGAAAAAGTATGTATAACGTATAGGCATATTCCTATGACCCTAGAATGGTTTAAAAAAACTAAAAGCAAAACCCCACACTATTTAATAGGTCTTCAAAGAGGTTACAGATGTAGATAAAAGGTGCCAAAATTATTAATTAACACTACAGAAGAAATAAATCGCACAAACGCAAATAATTATGTTATATTTATTCCAACCTTTCGGTCATTGAAACCATCATCTGGGAAATAATATAATAAAAACGGGAATGACGTGACGTCGTCAAAATGGCGCGTTAACGCCACCTTAACTTTGCCACAAAACAAGTGAAAAATATGTATATTTTATGTAAATTAATACACAGATGATACCGAGAAAATCTACAATATGATAAAATAAAACATTGAATCTAAACGATACAAAAAGCTTCTCCATTGAATTAGAGAAAATTGGAAAAAGAAATCAACAATATTTAACTATCATAAAAGTGATTTTGCTCAAGTAAATTTACATAAAAAATGATTATTTTAAATCGAATTATTTTAAATCGTAGATAGGTTTTGTGTTCATTCCTACAGGATACAGAGTATCAAGCCTATGAATCCAGTATGTTTCTTTGCATAGTCTGTCTATTTCTTTAAGAACTACACCAATAGGAATAAACGAAAAATCATCTAACGAATGTTGATTTGTTTTAAAATGTGTGGCTACATTGGTCGAAAAATTATTAATTGACTATTCGTGCGTTTCGATACTTGCTGATTGGTTTGACCAACCTACTGCATGTTATATTTTTTTACAATTGATAAGATAAATAACATCATTAGATGTACAGTTATAAAAGCTTTTTTTAATTAACAATGAAACTAAAGTATACAAGCCGAAACTGTATATGTGCAGGAACCCCACACAGCATAAATAATTATTGTTCAGATAGTAATTTTCTGTAACACAGTATTATGTATACACAGAACGATAATGAATATTTCCTAATCTTAATAGTAATTTTCTGGAACATATTATTATGTATACAAAGAACAATGTTTAATATTTCCTAAACTAAATAATATTTTTCTGGAACATAGTATTATGTATACAAAGAACAATGTTTAATATTTATTTAACTTAACCTACTTCTCACATTTAAAGTGAAATGGTTGAAGACAAACTGAGAGAATCAGTAAAGACAAAACGATCTAGCATGTCTTTAATCCCGATGGAATAAATGTTATAACAAAGCAATGTTACTACCTAAATATATCCTACTGTGGTTTATAATTACACACTAGGCTGACTTTAAGAATACATACGTTGCTGTCAAGTGAAAGGTAGTACATGTTTATGTTATTTAATAGAGGAAAGAAATAACTACAAAAATAATTAATCTTATTATTCAGGAAGGATATTACTTTCTAGTAAATATGGATGTAAGGACGTAATTATTTGTCCGAACATATTCAGTTATTTTCGGCAAACTATTCGTGTAATAAAGGCTTTGACAAGAAATAAAACTCATTCAGGTCTAGGGTTTGGACCAAGAACCCTCCGATCCCGAGTCCATAAACTTAACTTCTTGACCAAGAACACATTCAGTATGTTATAATTGCTTTCTTTGTGTGTTTCAAACGTCTCTATAATGATCATCCAAATCGTTAACATTAGCTTTATTAAACTTGCTATAATGGGTCTAAGGTTTGAATTCGGAACCATCTTATAGTCTATAAATTTAACCTTGTCATATATTCTTATTTATGATCACAATAATGTTACTTGTGCAGTGTGGCGGCCGTAAAAATCTCCCCAAGCATGTAATCTATGTTGTCATTTATTTCATCCTATAAGGATTGTTACGTGTAGATCTATTTCCTTTGATGGAAATTGAACTTTGGTTCTTCAATTCCATCTTCACATGAACAGGATGCTACAACCATTTATTCGTCTCTGGTCATGTTTGTTTATGATTCAGAAAGTTAATTTTATTTGTGGTCAACCATTTTTGTGTTGTTTTTCAAATCGAAATAATACCATATTCCTTTTCTGAACACTATGTGGGCATTATTTTTCAATGACGTCACTACTTTCGTCATAACGTATAGAAAATATCAGCGCATGGACATTTTGTTTTCAAATAGATCGTTTTTCTTTTCGTTGCTTGAATTTGAGAAATTCGTCAGGAAGTGCGAGGTTAGAGCTCTGTAAAACCGGTTTAAGCACCCCAGTCGGTCCATATTGCCCACTGACCGTTCCAAGGCGGTAACTGTCGGGTTTGCTCTTTTCCTTTAATGACTCATCACAAATTTGTTCTTACTTTTCGCTTGGCTTGCATGTGAAATACCTTTGTTCTGTGCCTTTTCGGAGTTTGGTATATGTTGCAATACTCATAGGACTTTGTCATATATTCTTACCTTTGGCCAAGAACACTTCAAGCATATTATAAATGCTTTCTTGGGGTGTTGAACGTTTCTCGTATGCAAGTAAATTAAACATTTGAATCTTTAATAAGATTCTTTTGAAAACTTCTCGTGAAGGGGCAAGTGAATGATTTTGAAACCCTCCTATCCAGAGGCTTAAACCACAAACATTTCAGAGATGTTATAAAAGCATTCCTGCACCCTGGAAGCACCGTAAATGTTATTTTTAGATTTGCTGGACCTTACAGAATCGTTAATGTATCTTTACCTTGCATTTTAGTCAGATTTTACCACGCATACTCAATAGACCGTTCAGAACAACTTTTTTCTGGCTATGAACTATTTCGTTGATAATGAGTAACTTCAATTTTTTATCATGCAGTCCGAACATAGATGGTTGTACCGACGAGCAATCATATCTACTTTCGTAAGTAAGGGCGTAGAGAGTGTCCTTGTACTTTTTTATATAAAAAAGAAATAAACCAAAATCTCTCGTTTTTACCATGTTTTCATAAAAGTTACACACATACAAATTAAAATAAAATAAATAGAACGCCGTTTACCGAATAAGGACCCGTATTTAGCAGAATTAGACGGGGCGGTAAGCGTAAATGTGCACTGGAAGTAGTACCCCGGACAGTTTTCTGTTGTTGATATTTTAATGTAGATATTTTTGTTTATTCAGTGACTGTGTTTGCTATAATTAAAATAATCTCATGCAATTTGGTGTAAAACAAAGCTTGGACATTGTAGAATTATAAATATGCATAATAACTGCACTCCTATGCTCAATAAATGACTGACGGGTACTACTCGTTGCATTGAAAATGTGCGGCTTTACTATGCAAAAAGTACGTTGCATTTTTTCAGGGGAGGATAACCGTCTGCACGACACATAACTTTTTTTCGCAGAGGCCCTGTTATTAGATAATACATTGGTCTTTCTCACTATGTATAATTTTGGGGTTCCCAGAGAAACGGTTTGCTGTTTAATTGCTTCCAAAGTTGTGACATTAACTATGGAGTAAAGAACAAATTCATTTAGTGTCGTGTAGCCTAGAAAGTTCGCAAAATAAACTTTTCCCATGTGCAAATTTCATTGAGCATTCTATATACAGGCGTCGCGCTCCACATGACGCACACCTATGGCAGCTTACGTAAGCTGTATAGGTTAGTTGTATACGTTGAATATACTGTATAGATAAGATGGAAATAGACCTTTCGTCTTCAATGGGGTATCCGACAGTTTGCCTATATCTAATACATGTAACAACATCTTATTATTATTATGGGAAATATATGCATAACTACCACATACACTTATACTTTAAATTAAGTTTAGGGTATTTTAAACATTACCTTAATTGTTAGATAGTGCAAATTAGTGAAAGATATCGAATTTAATGTCATTTTTTCTAAGCTATAAATAAGTGCACAATTAAGAGTTTGTAGTTATTTCATAATTGCTCAAGAATGAACGAAAGTGTGATCTTTAATTGATGTTTGCCTCCCGTAATTATTGTGATGACAGCAAATTGATCCTTTATAAGTTCGTTAACAATGTTATTTAACTGAACATCTACGTTACATGCTCTACTACATTTGAATATTGAATGTGTTATTCCTTTAAAACTATGCAAGCGTGGACTTACTTGTGAATAAATTATCGTCACAGAATTTACTTTAATTAGTTTAATTAACAACAAATTTAACAGCATACATACATCATGTACACAAATCTGAACTTAAACAATTAAAGACACTCACACAGTTTATGATGTAATAAAAAAATACATATACTGTGATGATAACAATTGATTTTTAAAACATTTTTGAAAATATCAACTGAGCATGCAGACCGAATATTATTACTCATGTCATTTCAGTTGAGTTAGCAAAGTTAAAAAAAAAGATCTTTGTTTTATAAAAGGGTTTTTACAGAAAACGTCAGACAAGCTATTGTGCTTTTAATCGTGATAAGTTTCTTACGGGCAATCTGGAACCTTGTTTTAAAGTGATTTGTAATTAAATGCAGTTACCATTGTATATGTAACGAACCATGGAAAATAAAAGTGGTAATGGCGGTCACAAATGTTGCAGCTCTGTCAATTTCCCCCAACCAGATACGACCAAGATCGGATCATCCAGAGGATGGAATTACCTGAGAAGTTCTGGTTTATAGTATAAGAGTACATGTACAATACTTGTTCCATAGCAGCAGCTAAAGAAAAGTTACTAAATCGATTTAGAAATTTTATCAATTTTTTCATGGTGCAAAAACGAGTACTACTGGATTGCAATACGTATTCACCTTAACCATAATATGGATTTTTATTGCAGATTTTCTAAAGATGTTTTTGAGTGATTTATTATTATTTATTTATTTTTTTATTTTTTTTGGGGGGGGGGGGGGGGGGGAATGTTTACGCATCTGCGTATTCTGTGTACAGGCAGCTCCACGCCTGTTGTGTGTCGTGTTTGGTGCATTTTCTGCAAGTAGCACGATGCCCTACATCCATGTGAAAAGTAAGGAATAACACCCCACTTGTTATTATAAAAATGTATTTTCTATCCGAGCCACGCTGAACAGCTAGGTATGTTTAAACTAAGAAAACCACGTGAGTACGTGTACCAACTTTCGAGAACCCGTAACATGACTTTTTGAGCAATCAGCTCTGACAAAGACATCTCTTTTCATCTGAAAACCATATCATGCCTATTTATAAATTTGGAAATAATGGACTTCTAAAGCGATATATTGTCATGCATTGAACTGTCAAATAATTCAGGTAGTGTTCAAAATCTACTTTGCTAGACTAAAGAATGACAATCAACCTGAAACCCCTGTCACACCAGAGTGGCGTCCTTACAGCGTTCCCACAGCGTTCAAAAAAATTGCAGAACGCCGGAGTGCGCGCTGTGCAGTCGCCAGCAACGCTGTGGAAACGCTGTGTGCGCGTTGTGCAATCGCATAGAACGCCATGCGACGGCGTTTATTTTGAGCATGCTAGACTTCTAGAGCGCCGTGGTCGCGTTACGGGCGCGCCGCATGCGCGCTGTAAAAACGCTGTGACAACCGAGTACAGGGAAGCATCCTTTTTCCTAAAGTCTTTGTAAGAATTAGGCTTTTTGTTGTAAGTAAGCTCATTAGACTTCAACCAGGACGCCATATCTTCTTCCTGTGTTATGGATAATTTGTTACAAGCCTTTGCTTCTTTTTGGGCTTGGCACTTGGGCGATGGGCCATTGACGTCTGTGACTGAGGCGAATCAGCTTCCTTACTGGGTGATGATGGGACTGGGACGGTGTCTGATGGCGAAGACGGCGATTTCAAAACTTTTCGTTTTCCACGCTTTCCGGTCATATTTGCTCTTTGAAAGCTGGCAAGCTAGTGATGAATAAAATGTTTTCACGTAATTCCTATGTTGTTTTTTTTCTCTCAAAATCTGAAACAACTGAGCGCGCTGTGGGATCGCTGTGGGAACGCTGTGGGAACGAAGTGTGCGCGCTGTGGGAACGCTGCGGGCGCGTTGTGTCCGCGCTGTGGGCGCGCTTAATGAACTTCTTGATCGCTGTGAGAACGTCTAGAGCGCTGTAAGGACGTTGTGGTGACGCTGTGTAAACGCTGTGTGAACGCCATGAGGACGCCGTACAGACGGTGTGGAAACGCTGTTTACACGTCATGAGGGTCAAAAATATTATTTTGAACATATTTCGTGGCAATTCCACAGCGACATATTTTCAACACACTGTACAAACGCTGTTGGATCGCCGTCTGGTGTGACAGGGGCTTAAAATCCCCCAAACAGCGCAATACATTGTTACATGGATTTAATAAATGTAAAATGTCGGATACCAACTTAAATGCACTAGTACCGTCGTATCATAAATCTACGGCGTCCTAATTATGACTCTAAAAATAATATTACAGCTACTCTAAGCATTCAATTATTGCCAAGTGACCATTGTTTCTAAAGGGGAAATAACAGCAATGCACTTATGAATTGATGGAAAATTGCAGTTATGTCCCTTATACATATATTTTCTACTCCCATCATCTTTGGTTTAAGTGAAGTTAAAAGATTCATAGAACCAATATGTGCAATATTTAGTAAATTTGGTAAATTAATTTAATTATAAAATAATATTCAAAAGATTTATTTACACATACAGGAAAACCACAACAAAGCAAATGTAGCGCGACACCTCGCAACCCGATATGCCGGGAAAATATGTGGCACGGCCGAAGAAGGGATGGGGTGGGATTAGACGGCATTTTTGCCGATACTGTGCAGCGACGTTTCTATCATTATAGCACAGGGACACTTAAGAGGTGCCCAGGGACTGAACCCGGCCGGTCCATTACACTGACACCGACGAGTCAGGCGTAATGCTGTCTCCTTAGCCCCGATCATTAGGAGAGAAGCCACTACTACCCACTTTAAAGTCTTTGGTTTGACCCGGCCGAGGTTTGAATCCACGACCTCCCGATCTGCAAGCCGACGCTCTACCACCTGAGCTATTGCGGTTGCAATGCCAGTGTTTGTTTTTTTTGTTTTTTTTTAATAATTATATTTTATGAAATACGTCATAAAACAACAACACATCAGTCAACGTATCTATACTACCAGCAATGCATAGTTTAAATAATACCCAAGAAGCAACAATAGAAAAGTAGAAATATAGATACATTAGTTATGATATAAATATGTGTACATAAATAACACTAAACAAATGCGCCAGGTTATGTAAGTTTTTAAATAGAAAATATATGAATCCCAAACTACAAGCCTTTTTGCAAACAAGGGAACAACAAAAAGACGTGTTTTGCGTTAAGCACCTCAGATTATTCCCCGAAAACTGAGCACTGTGTAGTATAGACCTGGCTTGTGATGCAATTATTATTATTGATAGTATTATTCTGTAAGTAGGTGTTTCTTAAAGAAATAACATAAAAAGCCCTTAACATGAAAGGATAAAAATACAGCACCCAAACAACAAACAAAAACAAACAAACAAAAAACAACAAAAACAAATAAGAAACAAACAAACAACAACAAAACATTTCAACAACAAAAACAACCAAGCAATCAAACAAAACAAAACAAGAAAAAACAAACACAAAACAACAAAAACGACAACAAACAAACAAACACACACTTAAAGTCAGACTTTTCGAAACCCTGATGTTGTTTGCTTGAAGGACACTTTGCGTGTATATGGGGTTTCCAGTAATTTTGACCTTTAACATCAAAAGCATTTGTCCCTTTCAGACTATTCGGAGACATGCATAATAACGTTCGTAATAGATTGTTACAATTAAGCGTTTGGCTTCATAGAAAAAGGGAAGATAAATGTATGCACGAAAAGATTATAATCGGCGGTCTTCCAGCAAATCAGCGCAGGTGGCTCTATCCAGACATAATTATGTCTGGGGTCTTCCTCCACCAATAATTAGCTGTAAATAGCTGGGCATATGAAATGGGTTCGCTTTGATCGTCACCGGGCATGCCTACGACGCCTGTATGTAATTGTTCCTGGAAATGTCCTTTGGATAGCGTCATGTTGTTCGATAAACAACAAAACTGCGCTGCTTTTAAGAACTGAAATTTCGGTCATTATTCATGATCGATGAATATATTTTTATTCAAAATGCTGTTTATTGATGCTCTAGATCAATGTAAACAGTGAAACATAAATCCCCACTTCTCATTGATAAAGTATTTTTCCTATCTGAACCACTCTGCAGAGATAGCCATTTTTAAACTTAGAAAACCACGTGACAACTTTCTTTTGAGATTATGTTATATCGCCGTCCAGATATTCCGCTCTGACGTCGATATCTCTTTCAGCAGTGATCGATGTCGTGCTTATTTATAGATTTGGAATGAATGAACTTTAAGAGTGATTTTTTTTTTATCTCGATTTACACTGTCTTACAATATAGGTAGTGTTCAAAACCGTCTTTACTTATAATAAAGTATGACTTTGTTCGGGGGTGGGGGGGTGGGGGGGGGGGGGGAGGGGATTGGGGGGGGGGGGGGGGGCTAATATCTTCATTTAAATTATCGTAAGACAAGAATCTTCGCTCAGTGTTGTTATGGTCGACAAATATATTGTTTTGTCACCCAGTTATAACTGCATCATTTGAAACTTCCGTAACAACCCGGTTTATCTTTGATGATCTCATTCCAATTGTGGGATTGGTATTAGCCGGCATTTTGCCGATATTTGCAGCGACATTTCTATCATTATAGCACAGGAGCACTTATGGGGTGCTCAGGGACTGAACCCGGACGGTCCATTATACGGAAACCGACGAGTCAGGCGTAATGCTGACCCCTTAGCCCCGAGCGTTAGAAGGGCAGCCACTACTATCCACTTTAAAGTCTTTGGTTTGACCCGGCAGAGGTTTAAACCCACGACCACCCGATCCACAAGCCGACGCCCCACCACCTGAGTTATTTCGGTCGGTCTTTTTTCCAATTGTGGCCATGGAGTAGCAGTAGCTGTTTTACTTCCGTCTGAATTTAATTAATAGCTGTTCAATTTAGAATTTAACAAATTGCATGTGTTTTTTTGAAAGGTGTATTACATTCTCAAATTTATAAACACGAATTCGTTTATCATGTATGTAAAAATACCTAATTATCTAAATGTTATTTACTGCGAGCAAATTATAATAAATTGAAGAAATTTGTGGTAAACTGTGAACACTATAAAATAACAGTTAAAAGAAAAATTAGAAAATATTGTGTATAATTAATATTGTTAAAATTTGATAAAATAGTTATATAGCATTTATGTAAGAAATGATAAAATATTTTTTATGTATAACTCATTATAACAAAAGAACATAAAATAATAAAGAATATGTACGTACCGCTCTTTGTTTTTAACTTTTTACTTTTAAAATTTCATTTAGTATGACCTGTGCACACTAACAGTCTTATGATCAATTATGTTACCTAATAGACTGTTCCCACATCAGTGAAGATCCCTTGTCGTGGCAGCCATCTTTGATGGCAACTTCAAGGGATTTTCAGATGAATTGTATAGAAGCGTAAATGTTATTTTCTTTTAATTTCTTCATTTCTGGTCCAAATATAGATTTGATATTTAAAATACTTCATAAAAGCTTTTAAATTTGATATAAAATTCAGTTAAATAGACTGAAAATAAAAACACAGTGGTTAGTTTAATACAGCACATATTTCCAGTTTTCGGCCTGCATTAGCTTCAGCCTTTAAAGATGGCTGCCTTATCAGTGCTTATGACATGACCTGGTAATTATCTATTAGCATAGACATCCTTTTAGTGCCGCTTAATCAGAGCAATACAACTTCCAGGGACCTTAGGTTAAGGGGCACACATGTATTGCTTATCAATATTAACCTTTCAGCCATTACCTCAATAACTTTATGGTTTCTTTATTTGTCGGCATTGGTTTTTACTGTGACTGAAATAAGTGTGTGTTTTTTTAGAAATATATCAAATTATATTGATGTCACAAGGATAATACATTTGCAAAAGTATTTAATGTACTTTAAATGACACGTTCAATCGCATGTTTTAGGAAAAAAACATATTGATTGAAATAAAATACATAATTAGTTCATTTAGATACTGCTGCGTGATGATACTAGATTTGCTGTATTTGGCTAAATTGGAGCAAATTATAAACGTTTTCCAATCAACCTTCCTATATTCTAATCAACCGCATTACAATAGAAATGACCAGACCTTCCTCTTATCAGCAAAATTTCAGTTTCGATGATTGTATTGCTCGACAATTGTAACAATTCGCAATGGCCAGTAACGTACAAGTTCTTTTAGGTCTTGACTGGCAGGGCTGAAGAAACAGTGGACAAGGGAAATAACTTTGGATTTTGCAAAATTTCTGTCATCGTCTAAATTTGATGGATTGGAGACCTTTTTTTAAAGTCATGATTATCTGCCCTTTGTTACGCTCTTCACTTATAGAGGTGGCGGCAATCTCTCTTTGTTTGGTTCATAGACAATTCGTTCCACTTTACTGTGCTTTTAATAATCAGTAACTATTTGTCGAAGATCTGGTTTATTTACAACCATGATTCTTAATACGTGTACTTGTTTAAATTTTATTTACTTTTTTTCCATCAAAGCAAAATATCTTCTTTTATTTCTTTTGATGTTTAACACATATAGATCAATATTTTGCAAGTTAGCAAGGGAATGAAAATCAAACATTTAATGTGGAATTAATATATTAATCAGGCGCGTATCAGGGCCGTTTTTGAAGTTACGCACAATTACAAGGGAAATACCCTTTGTAGTAATACTTTTGAATATATTCAATTCTTTTCTAATGAAGAACAGGTAAAGTGAGGACCTGCGAGGAAGCTAATGTAAAGTTTGAACGACTAAAATCCTGACATGAATAAGTTTAATAATTTTCAACCTTTTCAACTTGACTGGTGTGGTTATAAGTTTTTATAACAAAGAAACAACGGAAATAAAATATATCTTTCATAATCCGGGTTAAGCCGCGACGTTCTGAATGTTTTGAGTACTTTTAGATTTTTTCAATTTTCGAACGGAGGTTACGCACGTGCGTAAAGTGCCTAATGGCAGAAACGCGCCTGATATTAATTAAGTTACTTAACATTGCGTTCTGTGGTTGTGAGTCCTTATTTTCATTGAAAATATAAAAATATGAAAAAATAATATCAGTTTAGTTTTCTAAAATCCATTGTATAGTTCATGTTGTTGTGTATTGATAGTAAATAGCTAGTCTATTACCGAAAGAACTTATCAGCTACATAATGATAGAGCCTGTCTTATAATATGGGGTCTTGATTTACATCTCTTACGAGTAACTTAACTGTAGCTTATTTTAGAAGTCGCCCTACATTTGTAGTCAATAGGATGCTATGAAAATTCAAATTCCTCAGTGATTTATTTCATAAAACTCCTTTCTATTTTATAATGAACAAAATAGAGCGATCTATTTTACTAAATTGTTTTGTTTTCAACTACGCATGTGCAACAAACCACGCGTTCTGGCTTGACTCCTCCTCTTGTGACGACAACTTTGAACACGTCAAGACGATTGACAGTTTGATTGACAGTTTTATGAGGCGGATAACATGTCATTTTGGTAGAACAGGTAAAAGTGAGGCGGTGACATCTAAGTTTGATAAAATCTATTAAGACGTTTCCACAGAAAATATAAGCCAGCACTCGTTGCGTCCGTTTCTGCTTCCATTTTCTATAGCAACGTCTTATTAAACTCTATCCTATTCATAGAATAAACAACACAACACATTTTTATGCATATAAGTAAGGCCCAGAAATGTTATGGTGAAAGTGGTGCTACGTCGAGACCGCCGCGTCTATATGCGTTCCCGTACGATGATAGCCAAGTAATATGACTGAAAATAAAACAGGAACTCACTTACAAGTCTTTCTAAATACTTTCGTCCAACATGCCAGTTTCTCTATTTGAGTCTTTGTTTCTAACAATGCTATCCTTTTCTTGTTTATTGGACCATTTACACTAGACAAGACATAACCTGACTGCTATCGTTCACTGCACATGCACTTCGTGCAAAGTACTGTTAATCTTGTTTTGTTTTGCATTAGCGATCAGGAGTGTATACATTGTTATATGTCTTGGGATGGGTTATATGCACTTTAGCACGACCTCAGCTGATGTTGCTTTCCACTTACAAGCTATCGTTTTAATGGAGATGCACTATGGGGTCACATTAGTGCAGATCTTAAAGTTACGTGTTAAAAGATTTTTCTACCAATATTAAATGTTTTTGTGTCGGTACGATGTAAGATAAATTGTGTTTGAAGGTGCTATCAGGCGACTGGTCAAAATCAAATACACAATTAACGTTTAACATAAGTTAATAATTGCCCATTGGTCTTCTTGGTTATTGTAACTGGTCATTAGTGGAGTATTGTGCTTAGTTAAAGGTCCGCCGGTTTTCCTATATCAAGAAAATAGGAATTTATGTATTTTTTCTGCAAAAACACATTCTTTAGTCTAATTTAAGAGATTTAAACATTACCTGTATTGCACGACAGTAAAAATTCAAGAAAAAAATTATCCAAAGGGATAGGTTCACTAAGTACTGAAATCGGCCCCCTTTTTACAAAGGAAATTGTCTGAAATGTTTATTATATTAAGTAATATGTACTCAAAGAACAAACAATTGACTAAATATTTATGAACATATAAGATTGTTTTGTTGTCAAATAAAGGCCCCGACAGCATGCAAATGTCGAACATAAATGCTGAAATCGCGTATTTTCGGCATTTTTGGTGATTTACAGAGAAGAAAGAAGTATGAGCACAGCGCTCGACAACTAGATATTTGCACATTATATTATAGATACTTGTTTTGATATCTAGCGGAACGTGGCCGATGATGTCAAGTGCTAAGTAACTATTGTTATACGAGGGTTGTTCATTAAATAATGAAACTTCCTTATTATCTCTGATGTTTATTGTCTGATGCTGTTTATTTTTTACAGTCCCTCAAAGTACTCTCCTCACTCTACACACAATTGCAGTCTTCTGTGCCATTTATCAAATGCTTCCCGATATTCTTCTTTAGGTATTCCCCGTAACCATGACGTAATGATTACATTAGGCATCAAAATTGTTACTCTAGTTTTGTATTTTCTGTTGGTGTAGTTTCATTAATATACATCAAGAGGTTTCGCATTTACAAGCCTATTTTTATTACATACTGAACATCCCTCGTAGGCTCACAAACTAACTTTAACTGCAAATAGTATTACGTCTTTTTCTGCTGATATAAAACATATTTTGGGTTTCAAAATGTCCAGAGGCGTGTAAACTTTACATGCTGGAGGTTGCTTTTATGATTTTCCTCGTTGGTGTGTGAGCGCTTTTAAGGGGTGAATGAATTGTCACTTTCTGATTGGTTAAAATCGGCTGGTTTGGAACGGCTCATTGGTCAGTAAGAATTGTATTAAAAGAAAACAGTTGGAGACGTATATGCATCTGAAATTATTTTATTTTGGAATACCTGTAAGTACACATGCAAATCGTCTGAACATATTTCAACAGATAACACGCAGTATAATATAACAATACAAACATACAACAGATACATGTAAACTATTAACTTGATAGAGCATATTTTAAACATCTGTCAATTACAATAACATAAATGTTTTAAAACATATTAGTTCAAGCACTGCACTTTGACAGAAAACATGCCGTGCACACCAATATTTTGTTTTTACTTCTTATTTGCATGGTTTGTACTTCTTCTTTCGTCATTTTATTCTTGATTCAAATACTTAATTTTATTTACAATCAAGAAATTTGGGCAGCTGTACTAATAGAATATTTATCGATAATACAAATGTGAACATTATTATTAAAAACGTCATTACTTTATTTAAATAACGTCATAACTTAGCTAAAAGAATACGCCATCACTTGGACAATTTTGTTTCAAATATGTCTTCTTTTTCTTTTCACTGCTTGCATTTTGGTTTAAAACTCAGGAAAAGGGAGGTTAGTGCTCTTTATAACCGATTTAAGCACCCCAGTCGACCCCTTTTTCCGACTGATCGTTCAAAGGCAAACTATTAGGTTTGCTGTGTTTGTTTAATGTCGCATTTCAAATTTGATATAATTTTATATGATGCATGCATGTGAATTCCTCTGTCCTTTTTACGTTTAGTATACGTCGCAATGCTCAGAGAACTTTACCATACTGCCTTTTTAAATGGCATTTTAACTGGGTAAATACTTTGTTCTACGAAGTCTATTATTCAATAATGAAATAATATTGCTTACAACCCATGGATCACATTTTTAAAAAAAAAATATTTATTCGTTATGCATGTCTTTTTCTGCATTTTGACAAAAATTTTAATACGCATTTATTTGTATTGGCGTCATCTGTTAAGCACAAATCACACATCTATGTGAATTTGATAAAAGCGGAAAATGATGAATAAACGTATAGAATGGTAAACTAGCTGAAATACATAAAAAGAGCAACAAGAGAAACACGCTATGTGTAAGTCTATTTAAACCATAGATCTTTGCGGCTAATTGTGGTGCAATAGGGTGAATTTCGACTTTTAGACACTAAAACCTACACTTACACACTTTACGAGCTTCTTGTTACTAACCCGTTAACTTGCTTTGATTTAATAATATACGCCGACAAAATGTTTAGAAATAATTAGTTTGCAGTAAAATCCTTCAGTTTTTCAAGCTATTTTCAAAGCCTAAACAGTTCCTTCGGAGAACCATTGACGCATCGTAGGTCAGGTGGAAGAATTCTGCAGGAAAGGTTTTATCCCGAACGAGACTCGAACCCACGCAAGATTTACCAGTCGCCGCTATAGCAGGTATAACACATAATTAAAATAGAATATCACTTGATTAAAAAGAATTTTAGATATCCTTTTAAAAATTTATTGTACTTTTACTTAACTAAACCATTTGAATGTTGTTCGATAATTATAAACAAACATTTACATCTCCCCAGCTTATCTTACTTCTATCTTTAAATACTCACATGTATATGACATCACTAATTTCCTAAATACCTCACAATCAGACAAAACATTATCCAATACCCTTGTACCTTTTTCCAAACTGGTCACTAATTCCTACATACGCCACAATCAGACAAAACATAATCCAACACCCATCTACCTTTTTTCCATACAGGTAATTTTCTAGAATCTATTTACAGTTATATATCACACATCTAAGATATTGCCACAAGAATGAGGCAGCATGTCGTTTGCTGTATATGTGCTTTGGACGTCTTTGCACGTGTATTTTAACGCAGGCGGGAAATAGGAGTTCACGTGACACATGGGATTCCCCGAAACGCCTGTGACAACCGGAAGAGCGTGTTGCTATGGATACTATTTGAAGAATCCGTCGTTGTCGTCATCAGACGCCTGGTTGCTCTCGGTCTGGTTATAGGTTACATACTGGACTGGACACTGGTCATTCATTATCAGAGACTGTCGAGAGGGAGAGAAAAATCATACAGTCATATGCAGTTGACTAAAACAGAACAGAGAAATAGTTATAATTTTAATTGCAGTTAGGCCAAGAGAGAGGACATCAATCGTATAATTTTAGATAAAATTAGACTTAGAAAGAGGAGAGAAATTAAATTTAAACCATTGCATATCAAGGTAAACCGTCATAGCCCTTTCCTTTTTTAAGACTTTTAGGTTAAAATTAATTTGTTTGACTGGTTTGCTTTAATGTCACATAAAAAGAAAATAGAATACGACCCAAGTCATCCATCAATTAAAAAATGGCTTTTTTAAATTTAAAATGAAAGTGTGTTTTTTTCATTATCATGATTATTGCATTTTTCTTTTCGAAATGGCCAGACGTAAAGGCTGACGTATTAATAAAATTAAAAACATTATTAGTAAGTTTTATTCTATATAATTCAGAAAATGAAATTAAAAGGGGCTAACCAATTTATCCACCTATAAATATATTTATACATT
Source organism: Sinonovacula constricta (assembly GCA_007844125.1). Classification (NCBI taxonomy): domain Eukaryota; kingdom Metazoa; phylum Mollusca; class Bivalvia; order Cardiida; family Solecurtidae; genus Sinonovacula; species Sinonovacula constricta. Next base: position 43,229,418 of record CM017569.1, on the reverse strand, counting down.
ACACTTTTTCAGATATCCAAATGCGGTCACGTGTTACGCTAATACTGTTCGAGCAGTTGAAAAAAATAAAACATACTAGTAATGTACTAGATTTATTTCAAGCTGCATTAACAAATACATAAAAGGTCGCCATATCTTACCATTTTCTCTTCCTTGCCAGGAGGGTTTCTCAGGAAGATAATTAATGGCGAAAACATGATGCAGACGATGGACATTACCCACAACATCCTGTAAGTCACGAAGTCACATGATTAGTGACGAGAAGTTACGAGAAATAAGAAATATGTTAAGATTATATTATTTTTTGATGTTATCATTGTTGTTATCATTATTTAATGTATTTCAAATGTTTCAATATCCTCATTATCCCAATTGACACCATCATCATCATCATCATCATTATCATAATCACTATCATCATCATCACTATCATAATCATATTTACCATCACTATCATCATCATCATCATCGTCATCATCATTATCATAATCACCATCATCATTATCATCATACTCACCATCACTATCATTATCATCGTCATCATCAACAGCATCAGCATCATCGTCATAATCATATTTATCATAATAATAATATTCATCATCATCGTCATCATCATTACCGTTACTATTATTGTTTTTCTTCAGGGAGACATTTGATTGGAAAATGTACATTTTAAGAACATATTCTCACCAATGGAATCCTATGGCTTTAACTATGGTGCCGCTCAGCATGGGTCCTGTAAAGAAACATGGCACATGAACATCAATGGACAAATCAATAGTGTTAGTTTCCACACATCACGACCGTTTTGAAGGTCCGACAGAAATGAATTGTCAAATGCATATTAATGATTGTGAAGACAGATTTATTGAAATTTTGTAAATGAATGTTTGGTCGTGTGCATTAAAAATGTAAATGCCGCATATACTTTGCAAAGATGTGAAACGAACTCGGAAATGTGTGTATCTTCGCCTTGACGGACTTTTTATTGAAACGTCGTTTTGATCCACAGAACAACAAAATGCAGGATCTACGCACAATACTTTTTGACAAAGGGTTAAAACCGTAAGACGCAAGCATTAATTCCCAGAATTCCTGTAGAATGCATGATTAAAACGCGCAATCAGTCTAGTTCTCTGCCTTCTGACTAACACTGTACGTCAGCCAGACGTATATAATGTCTACCTCTAGCAGCCTATATAACTATCGAGATTAGAAATTCTGTGTTTGTTGATTACGTGAATGATACTTGTGCAATTGATAGCTAAAAATGCATAACATAATGGTAGATTTATTTTAACAAAAATGCAAGATTTCAACAAAAAGGCAAGATAACGAGAAACTTAATATAACAAGAAAATGAAATAGATAAAAGACAATCAGAACAAAAAAAAAAGAAATGAAAAGACAAAATTTTAAATACAGGACTAAGACATTACAAGAAATATAAAAAAAAAAACCGTAAAATATTAAGTTACCATCAATGCATATTACAAAAATGAAAAAAGTAGAGAGAAACGGAAGAATGCTAGAATTGCGAAAGTACAGGAAAGGCAATATAACATAAAATCTACTGTCACAAAAATAGCAAGAAATTAAACATTACAAAAAGAGATACATTATAAGAAATGATACATTACAAGAAATGATACATTACAAGATATAAAAAATTACAAGAAATTAAATATACAACAAGTGATAAATAAGTTCACCAGATAACAAGTCATGAATAAGAATATATGACAAAGTCCTATGAGCATTGCAACATATACCAAACTCCGAAAAGGCACAGAACAAAGGTATTTCACATGCAAGCAAAGAAAACAATCTATTTGAATACAAAATGTCCAAGCGCTGATATTTTCTATAAGTTATGACGAAAGTAGTGACGTCATTGAAAAATAATGTTCACATAGTGTTAAGAAAAGAATATGTGGTATTTTGAATAACTACACAAAAATGGTTGACTTTAAATAAAATTAACGTTCTGAAATATGAACAAACATGACCAGAGACGAATAAATGGTTGTAGCATCCTGCTCATGTGAAGATGGAATTGAAGAACCAAAGTCCAATGTCCATCAAAGGAATTACACGTAACAATCCTTATAGGATGAATTAAATGACAACATAGATTACATGCACGGGGAGATTTTTACGACCGCCACACTGCTCAAGTAACATTGTTGTGATCATGAATAAGAATATATGTCAAAGTCCTATAAGCATTGCAACATATACCAAACTCCGAAAAGGCACAGAACAAAGGTATTTCGCATGCAAGCCAAGCGATAAGTAAGAACAAATTTGTGAGTCATTTAACGAAAAGAGCCAACTCGACAATTTCCGCCTTGGAACGGTCAGTCAGCAATATGGACCGACTGGGGTGCTTAAACCGGTTTTACAGAGCTCTAACCTCGAACTTCCTGGCGAGTTTCTCAAATAAAAGCAATGAAAAGAAAAACGATCTATTTGAAAACAAAATGTCCAAGCGCTGATATTTTCTATAAGTTATGACGAAAGTTGTGACGTCATTGAAAAATAATGTCCACATAGTGTTTAGAAAAGAATATGGTATTTTTTCGATTTGAACAACTACACAAAACTGGTTGACTATAAATAAAATTACCTTCTGAATCATGAACAAACATGACCAGAGACGAATAAATGGTTATAGCATCCTGTTCATGTAAAGATGGAATTGAAGAACTAAGTCCAATGTCCATCAAAGGAAATACACGTAACAATCCTTATAGGATGAATTAAATTACAACACAGATATACATGCACGGGGAGATTTTTTACGACCGCCACACTGCACAAGAAAACTTACCGACAGCGAAGCCCATGGCGAAAGCAATATCTGCGATAGCATACACGTTGCCATAAACCGACACGTGTCTCAGATCCACCAGGTAGCCCATGTGTGGCATCATGGAGCTGTCTACCATTCCTGCACGTAACACGCACGTAAATCAATTAAGGCACAATACAAAATCAATCAAAACTATTAAACTCTAATTAGAGTCTCATTTCTTAATTGTTTGAAATTGTGAATCAGTTGAACCAGATTGGTCATGCGTGGTATGACTAAACTGTCAAGCGTAAAATACATAACATATGTTGTATTAGTAAATTAAAACTAGATTAATCAAGAAAAACAATTTAAATATTTGTTTTGACATTCAAAATTTGTGAACATACATGCGTGTTTCGCATGTCTAACACAAAGCTACTGGACTGTTTGCAACATAAACATACATTTTAAGTGGAAAACGCTATGGACATAGTTAATCCAAGTTATAATTAACATATTAGATTCAAAAGTTTGAAGATTTATTCCTATGCGTCCGTTGACATGATTTTTTTTCCTTGTATTTTTTGGTTATATGTTCTTCTTTCATCATCATCATCATCATCATCATCATCATCATCATCATCATCATCATCATCATCATCATCATCAACATCATCATCGTCATCACCACCACCACCACCACCACCATCATCATCATCATCATCATCATCATCATCATCATCATCATCATCATCATCATAATTATCACCATGACATCATTACGTCCACGTCCTCCTCCTCACCATCATATACATTATCAACAACAACAAGAACAACAATTTCTATCTACTTACCAATGGAGAACCCCAGTCCAAACATAGGAATGATTAACAAACCTATGCTCTTGCAGAATGGAATCTGAAACAGTGCAAAAGAGAATACGGTGTACCTTTAAGACATAAACTGTTGTTTTATAACTTTTAATGATGTTGTTTTGTATATATGTATTAAATATCAAATAAAGGAAAACATGAAACATTTATAATTGTTTTAAGTCGAAATTATACCAATCTGTTAAGAAAAAATAAAAGAAGACAAAGAAGACAAAGAGGAAGAAGAAGAATTAGAGTTTTATATCTCCTTGTAGTACATGTATGCACACGCTATCATCTGGTGTGTTAATTATTAAGCTATGTTAGAATGGACGTGATTTATATAGTTGTTGTTGTCTTTTCTATGTTCTTTTTGTTATATCGCACCGACACAATTACAAGTCGGCGACTCTAACCGCTCGATCACGGACTCGCCCCTGTATTTATTTAAATATCTATTAAACCTTCAATAGATTGCAAATGTCCATTTAAGTTGGAATAGTTCAATACATTGTAAAGATCTGTAACATCTAATAGCGACACACGCGTATCAATTTGAATCAAAGAGATAAGAAGCTGCAAAAATCGCGTGTCAGTCGCCAAATTACCGACTAGACAGCAAATTAACGTGATTTTCATGTAATGGAAAAGACAATACACAAGCCAATAATTAGTTGGTAGGAAATGAAACGTCTTAGTGAAATAGTGGTATTGGAAGTTCATTCACACAAATGAGAATTCTATTCATTACTATGCGCTTTCTTGAGTTTTATTATAACAGTAAGACAGCTATATTGCTTTTGGGTAATGTCTACGTTTAAAGGTGGTATTCGGCAGTTTTTCCTGTATCAAAAAAATGTAACAATAGCAAAACATAGACGGCAATTCGGAAACGGTCATACGACGCCATTGTTTTTGTTGTCCTAATTTCGGTACATCTTCGTCTCACTTCGGCTTACTTCCTGAATTTCTGTGAGTACTATACATTGGGCGTTATCTTTTCCGGCGAACAAAATAACGCGATTCTGTAAGTATCATTGCGTCAGATGCATAAAAGTGGTGATCTACCGAAGGCAAAATTTCCCAAGAAATTCAAATTGCCACCAAACCACGGGCTTTTAAAAAATAACGCTAAAACTACAGCCTGGGTCAATTGTGGCCTAGTGGTGGAGTCGCGGATTTGTAACTCCTCTAACAGTTCAGGCTCTCATCGCTTGGGTTCGAGCCCTGGTGGGGCAAAAGGACTTAAGTTGGAAAGGTATTCCAGCTGGCCTCCAGTTAGCAGGTGGTTCTAGCTAGACATTTTGTCTGAGGTCTTTCTCCATCCAAACAGCTGGAATATCCCCTTAAGGCAGGGATGGAGTCAGGGGAGGGGGGGGGGGGGGTGCACCCCATCAACCAGGTAAAAGGGCAGAGTTGTGAAAACACATACATGTATGCTTAAAAATACTAAGCTTTTAAAGTATTTTTTCCTGTTGATTGCTAAAGTCGAAGTTAGGGTCCCCTGCTGTGTATATATCTAGTATTGACTGCGATAAAGTTGAATGGATCTTAATTCATATCCCCCTCCACCCCAACCCCGACCCCCACCCCCGTCGACCCCAGAAAAATAATTTCTGGATCCGAACCAAACAAACAACTAGCACTCACCACAAAAAGGCTTATTGCGATGACGATCATGCCGATCATGGTGGAGAGCCAGCGACCGATTTTGGAGGCGATCGGGCCGAAGATGTTGGTTCCAATCAGATAGGATATACTGGCCGGTAGGAATGCCAGTCCTGTCGAGATAGAAAAAGCAAATATGATTATTGGCGTAGATATAAGCACATGTAGACTTTTAATGTGTTTTTTGTTTGTTTTAATAGGTTTATCGTCCCACCAACAGTATTTCAGTTATCTGGAGACGGTGTCAACTTGAAACAAATATAGTGCTGCCTTCACTGTGTATAGCATGCCATGAACACCTAGCATGGTACCACACCCAGTAACATTATCCTGACACCGGTCCAAGCAATCGTGGAAGCACCCCTATATTTGCTTGAGGGTTAACGACTTTGGTATGTCGCGGCCCGGAATCAAACCCGGGGCCTTCCGTACCTGGAGCCGACGCTCTACCGATTGCGCTACCAGGTCCGGTATTTCTAATTTGTAAAAAAAAACTTTTGGGATTATAAAAAGAATAACAACAACGACATATATTTATAACATGTTTTAAAAGATAAGATGCCTATACAGACATTTTTTAAAGCAAATGACTTCAAGTTGGATACATAGCTGACATTTGTGCACTGCGCAGTGTATTATGGGTATAGGACGGTGAAAGTATAAAAAATAATGAACTATTTAAAGTGCAGCATGTAGTTACTAAAATGTCACCAAAGTAAATAACACAACAACAAAAAATCAACATCAACAACAGGCAATAACAACATATTTTTAGACATCGTAAATAAAAATGGACATCGACATTTCTTTTGACATTGATCGTTTAGTATATATGCGTTCAAAAAATCAGTACCTGACAATTCTAGATGTGTGACCGTAAAAACTTGCCGTTCATTTATGTGCTTTTAGCCCATGCTTACTGCGATGTATGTATAAGCTGTCCCACATACATGACCTTTCTGGTATTATTTTATTTTATTAATTTATTTAGTTAGATTATAAAACAATTTCAAGCAGAATGCTTGTCACGTGACGTACCTTGTTCCCACTCGTCGACTTGCATGACTTTCTTCATCCATATTGGCAGGGAGGGCTCCATCATGGCGATTCCCATGTTGGCAAATGTGATGGAACCTGAAAGCGAGGAGACAATTCGAATAGTTTATTTTATTCCATCATCAACATTTTTTACACAAGGATTAAAAAGGGAAAAATTTAAATTTACCGCTACTGCTCCTCCCCTGCATGATTTTCTTAGCCGCGCATGATAACATTTATCTATCTCAACACTAACCTGGTATTTTGTATTTATTACTTAGAATATAAGCATACGTCGTTTTTACATTTATAATCCTATATATATTATTAGTTTATAAACATAAATGTTTCTAGATATATAATAAGCAGAAGGGTAAGGGAACCAAGACCATGGAGAGGTAATCTCCTATCGCACTGAGCTGGCTACATACCAAGTACCACGTTTCACAGGACGCTGTATTTTTGCGCTCTTTAGAACGAGGTTAATTAATAAAGTAGTTCGTTTTGTCATTTTGTGTTGCATGTAATAGTCACATTGTTAACATTTGTTGATGTTGTATTTGTGACACTCTTTTCTTTTACACACTTAAATAGAAATACGTGGAACTATTTTTGTCGCGCTAGAAATAACTGAACTTTGTTAGGTCGGTTTCATTTCCCTGAAATAGTTATATTGTATTCTCTGCGTTACAGTTAATACAACCACAAGAACATCTCACCTGCAGCAATAAGGATGTAGGGGTCCTTGAGAAGCTCGATGTAGGAGGTCCCCTGCTGAGACTCCGGCTGGACCTTTGGTTGCATGACAAACATCTGCAGGGCTGTCAATCAATCAATCAATCAATCAATCAATCAATCAATCAATCAATCAATCAATCAGTCGCCCGACCAATCAATCAAACACTCAGTCAATCAATTAAACAATTAACCAGTCAATGAGTCGATCAAAATTCGCAAAATGTATTACATTGTACACGTAGCCAGTCAATCAGTAACTGTCATTACGTCAATTATCGCCGTCAGCATGGAGAAGACTTTGCAACAAAATCCTTGGGACCATGAATATATGATAGGTAGAGAATAGTAATAAAAATAATAATAAAATAATAATAATAATAATAATAATAATAATAATAATAATAATAATAATAATAATAATAATAATAATAATAATAATATTTTATTACGTGTCAATGGAGTAAAAACGTTGTTATTCTTTTTATGTTAACAATTTCATTTTTGTTTTAACTATATTTGTGATCATTCAAGCGACGTCCAGTCGTTGTCTTTTTGTCAAAAAAAAATTAATCGGGATCCCAGACAAATGTCTGAGTAGAACCACCGGCGCACCACATGTTAACCGGAAGATATTCCATGATAAGACTTTACCCCCAACCTGGATTCAAGTACACGCTATGAGGGGACTGAGGACTACCAACTAGGCCGAACAAATGTGTTTGTTGTCCAATAATAGATAGTTTTCACATCAGTGAAGATTCCTTATCGGGGCAGCCATCTTTGATGGCGACTTCAAGTGATTTTCAGATGAATTGTTGAGAAGTGTAAATTTTATTTTCTTGTAATTTCTTCATTTGTGGTCCAAATATTAAAAGCTATACACCATTGGAAAGCTCTTGAAATTAATATTTTTCGAAGGCAATATTTTTAAATGATATTTGCACACAGAATAATACACAGAAATAATTAAAACTATTTGTTCATACTTAAAACAAAATGAACAGTATATCATTTTCGGTTGTTTTTCTTTAACATTTTTAAACTATCAAAATATAGTTTTGATATTTTAAATACTTTATAAAAGCTGTTAAATTGGATGAAAAAATCAATAAAATAGACTGAAAAACAAAAACACAGTGGTTAGTTTAATACAGCACATATTTCCCAATTTCGGCCTGCATTAGTGTCTGCCCACAAAGATGGCTGCCTTAAACTGTCTTATCAGTGTCGATGACATCACATGGAAACTATCTATACCCTTAAGCGTTGTAAACGTTGTTTTTTTTTCAATCTTAAAGAGGCCGCTATCCCACATTTGATTAATCATTTTAATCACGTTAAATGTCGCACGTTTCCTCAATTAGGCATCAACCTACAGTAAGATTAATGATAATGTAATTTAAAGACACCCATAAAGAAATTACTGTTTCACTTTCAGCAGCGGACACTCTAGATCGTCAAGAAATAGCTTCTTCCAAAATGTCAGCGTGACAGTTTTGATCTCGAATCACAATACATGATTATAATTTAATAATACGCCATCCATCTTCCTTAATTATTGACGTGGGCATAATTTCCGGCTTAAACATACTAGGAACAGGTTCCTGTCGGCGGAATGTTACATTTAGCAATCAGGCAATCGGCACAAACGAACACAAGTATCAGACTGAAGGTCATTAGACGATACTTGTATGGCAAGGAATACATTAATTTGAAAAAGGCCGATTTGTTGATTATTACGAATTGATACACAGTTTTCCAGAAAAAAAATAAACAAGGAAAATTAAAGGTAATATCCGGCAGTTTGGACCAGATTTTTCTTTTGAAACAACTACATACTTTTTTTGTAGTCTGAACTTATCTTGCACAATACTTCTTATTGATGTTCTACATCTATAAGAAAAGCGCAGCACTCGTTTTTACAAACAGATATTTACTGTCTGAGCCACGCTGCTATATAAGCTCCCCTATCATGCTTTTCCATAGATTTAAAAAATAATGAACATTTAGAGCGAGGTTTTCACGTTTTGTAATGTGAAGCAATTCAGGTAGTCTTCAGAACCTGTTTATTGATACTAAAGCTTGAGTGTATACAGAAAGAAATTATACTCAATATCCACTAAACAGGATTGATGTTTTGTTTATTGTAGTTGATACAGGAAAACTGTCGGACACCACCCTTTAAAGCTTTACAGACGAAGCCGCGAATGGCGAATACCGGTTAATTATTGATGCGTACACCCTCCCCCACCCCCACCCTTCCCACCAACCAGGTAAAACAAAAACACATAAGCTTCAAAAAGCTTCAAAATATTAAGCTTTAAAAGTAAATTTTGTCTGTTGACTGCTTTGGTCGAAGTTATGATCCTTGACTTAGTATTTATTGCCATAAAGTTGAATGAATCTTGATTCAACCCCCCACCCCACCCATTTTTTTCTGGATCCGCCTCTGATTCGTACTGAGAATTTTTGTGTGTGATAAAATCTGCTCTTTTTTGACTGGGTTTGATTAATTTATGTTTAAGCAGGTTAAAGTGTAAACATTGTGACACCTTCGTGGACAATTCCTGGAATAAAATAACCATGGAACGGAAGTGCTCTTCACAGGCGCCGCAAGCATGTACTCATCGTCATTATCGGCAATGAATTAGACTGTTTCCGTTATCAATGAATATATTTGCATTCATAGTGACACGGCAGGCCTCGTGTATATTGCTCGGCTTTTGTCCTAAAAAGACGCACGTTGGATGTTCATTTGTTGATTTTTTCCATTTTTCATTATTCCCGTGTCGAGGAAGGGCAATTTGAATGTAACTATAGCTATTTAAAGTTCAGCCAGGTTCGAATGATTTCCCGTTATTGTTCACGTTAATGCCTGTAAAACATGAATATTGTAATAATCCAGAAATTAATGCCATAATTCGTTGTACGTGTTTCAATGTGACTGCATGTGATATTAAGTACGGTGCTTTTTGAGGATCACATACTGTTTAGTACTTAAAATAAAAAGCAGTTTTTTATTTTTTATTTTATTCATGTTTTAGTTAATATCAGCTATGTTAACAGTTTCGTCTAAGTGTTTTCCTGTTTTGTTGTTGTTGTTTAAAGCTGGTGATGCTCAAAAGATGCGTGGTTTTAACGTGGAAATGCGTTTATGCGCTAAAGCATACATAACATTTTTTTTACCATTGTAGATCTACAATGTATTCTTGTATTCTCGCATACAATAAAACAACCATAAATGTAAAAAAAATATTTTAAGACGGTAAACGCACACACACAAACAAACAACAAATGTTTACCAAAAGAATACAGAACTGATAACAGCATTCTCTACGATGTTTTTGTGTGTTGTTTTTAAGCGTAAATTAAACACAAGAATAATGTCATGAAATCCAGACATCAAAAACAGACAGTTACTAAGGTTACTGCTAAGACAATGAAAAAAAAGTAATAAGTTCATATAAATCTGAAATGAAAACCATGAAGAAAGAATATGCAAACTTAAAAAAATATTTTTAGTTCATTCGTTGGCTTACTAAACAGGCCTATCGATAAAGCTATCAATTTGCACATGAAACATTGTCTGTGTCGTTTTTTTTTTAACAGAAACCCCCCCCCCCCCACAAATAATAATAATAATAATAAATAAATAATTGTTATCATAAAATAAAGTGGTTAAAAACAGCCATTGAAATAACAATCACGCAGCCTCTGTCAGTCCTACTGCATTACCGGGTTGCTTTACAAACCAAACAAAAGGTTGATAGACACGACAAACCGTATCACTGCGCGTAGTTTATCTAAAATAGTACTCTTGCTGTAATCATATTGTGCTGTAGTGTTTTGTCAGTAAATACAGTCGATATTATTGATAACAACTGTGTGCTCCTTATCAATGGGCTCATTTTAGAAGTGAAGCCATTACCAGTTGTATGCAAATGATGTGTCGGACTCTCCGATCATCACCTCACAATAGTGACTATACAATACATTACCCATAATCCTCATTAATCTGCCTTCGCTAAAGATAGACACTCGCTTTATCAAATACGCGATTTACATGTAACTTCAATTATATGACAGTGTAAGTGAAGAATTTGCTTCATTATCTCGGACGCAATTGGGATTTCCGCTAAATATAGATTTCTATCAGACGGGGAAAAAATGATATTTTCACCGACAGAATCTTGCGACCGATCGCGAAGTTATCTTTCTTTAACACTCTATAACCTTTTAATAAAAGGAAAATCCTTGATACTTTTGTTACTTAGCACGTGTATGTGACCAATGGGTTCCATCACTCCTGTTGTTCCTTACAGCCCAAAGATACCCCATTCCCCCAAGATAACACCATGCTGTGATCTCACAAACTGGACACTTGTTTAGTTGGTGATATACACAGAGATGACATAGGTGAAAAGGTCTTAAAACAATTTATCACAAATGATGCACATGGGCGCAATTCACTGCCACTGGTCTGTAATGCTCTCATCCCCACCCCATTTCTGATACCACTGCAGTCTGAGGCTGTGTCCAGTCGGCTATATCCTACCCACCTCCATTTCCTTCCCATTAACCCTCACAGAGATCACAATGTAAAACCAGATAAGACCATATTCAAATTTTCAATGCCTATAAGTACTGAAGAGACTAAAGAGATTTTACATACTACTGTAAACATCTTATGTTTTACTTCTTCGAGATTTAAACTATGTAAGAAGCCTTTCGTTTCACATCATAATATGGAAGTAAATAGAACTACTTTTCGTCGCGGTTGAGACTGTGATAGTCTTAAATTGTTAGGTCGGCAGCTTCCTGTGTGAAAATAGTAACAGTGGATTCACTGCTAACACAGTGAATACAAAAACCTGACCAAACATAGAAACTCTAAGAGGAGGCATAACTATGTTAAAATTAATTTTATGGTTACCTGTCCTATTGCGGTGGGTTCGCCGCTTTTGATAATGACCAAGTATTCCAAGTGTGAAGTAAAAATCGTAAACTGTCTTTCGAGACATAAACCTAAACAAAACGATCAACAAACGCCGACGACGACGGAAGCGTCATGACGATACTCCACTTTTATTTCGAAAGTGGAGCTTCACTTGTTTACTTTGGGGCCTTTGCTGAAATAGGGTTCGCCCTAATAAAATCACGTTAATTGTATTGCAATGCAATTTGCATACACATAAATCTAGATCAGTAACAAGCAGACCTTTCAAGTTTACCATAAATTAACATGTTTTAGATGTTATTTCTGGCACCAAGAGCCGGATACGACATTGAATAACCCCTTTTAAGTCTTAGTCTTTTCCCATCATGCAAATTTAGAAAGACAAATTAATTGAAACTCTGTAATTTTTGGTAATTCCACGTAATATGATATAATGTTCATGCTGATATCTGAAGGTTTCTCAATAGTTACATAGTACGACTTTTCACTGATTGTAATGCAGGATTTACATATGATTTGCCTCTAGCTAGGGAGGTAATTAACTGCAATTTAACTAGTGTCAATGGGAACTCCTCAAGTAACTCCGTCTATGATACGATCTTCCCTCTGATGTATCTTTTGCAATGATACTCAATGATAATCGCAACTTTTTGATCACCGGAAGAAGAATACGCGACAAAAAAAAATCTTCATACTGCGATTTGTGTAGTACATATGTTGTTGTTGTTGTTTTCCCCCCTAGATGTACATTTGTCACTGCATTTTCGCTAGAGATAAAAAAACAACATTATATTTGTTTTGATAACGTCACAGGCACCGACATGTATATTTTTGCAGGCTTTTCCGTTTCACGCATCCGAGAGGTGAATCAGGAATTATCCGAGGTGTTGCGAATGGATTGTGACAGTAATGTAGTCCGATACTTATGGACGAAATTTTGTGTGTATAATTACCTCCGTCCATCAGTGCAAGTGTGGCCAGGATGAGGAATGGCGACTCTTTTCCGGCGAACTGGTACATGATGCCTCCAAATGGCGGCCCGACTGTGAAATAGATACATGCGAAACAACATTAAATTATCATAATTTAGAGTCAATGTCGAAGTTTATGTGTTACACTGATACGTTTCCCTTGCCACATTTTTGTTTCAAAATGCTTATCAAAAGACATGCAGTATATTTTATAAAGCGTTTAAAATTGATGTTTTTTTTTTTTAAATAATAATAATAATAATAATAACAAATAATAATAATAATAATAATAAAACAAAAACAAATAATACCACTACTAATAATAGTAATCATCATCATCATCATCATCATCATCATCATCATCATCATCATCATCATCATCATCAACCTCATCATCATCATCTTCATCTTCATCTTTATCATCTTCATTATTATCATCATAAACAACATTAACAGCATCATCATCACCACCATCAATATTATCATTATTGATATTTAAATTGTTCACTGTCTAATGACTACTCACTGAGCACCCCCAGTGCCAGTCCGCCCAGAGCAATGCCCATGGCCCGCCCTCTCTCATCGTCATCTGGGTACCGTACAGCCAGCATGCCCATACCTGGAACCAGAACAACACGAGTCATGAAGCAAGTTATTAAGAAAGAAAAACAAGATTTTGTGTTGACATTGTTGTTTTTTATGGTAAAAGTGATTTTGTCTTACCGTTTATTTGGAAAACAACAACAACAAAATATCATTAAGCTTGTCAAGCATGATTACAAAACAACACTAGCCACACAAAAAGACAAATTTGGCTGAGTCTTAACAGTTTGGTTTATGACGTCACTGTTACGAATGTTCACAATCATCACCGATGCCGTGGGGACCTAAATATGCGATATTGATTTGTCAAATATTTTTCGTAAAATCGTGCTTTTTACATATTATTGGGGGAATGAAACGATAATAAGTTATCTTATTTTGGGGCATCTAGATTAAAGGTACAATGACTATGAAAAAGTCACAGAATCGTGTAGCCGGTTAAAATGGCTTATTTATATTTAAATCGAACTGAATTTTTTATGCAAACGCTACTGTTCTAATTTTTTATCGGTTCGGTACATACCTGCCACGCTGGAACATGCGGATCCGATACCCTGGAACGCTCTGGCGAGAAACAGCACGGTGTACGTCTCACCGAAGGCAAAGACTGCAAAAATTAATAATTACAAAACATTCATTTAGCATTATAAAAACATATATTAAAAATACACAATAAACTCTCTGATTCTGTCCATTACAAAGGCCATAACAGGCGTATCAATCTGGCCTACAATCTCGCCTGCGCAGATGGTGGTTTGCCACTTTAGTGGTATTTATTTGGCCTAAAACCACTATTACGATTACTTTTCTAACAATTCACTCAGGAAAATATAGCATGAACGTTTGTAAGAGCATCATGCCCTTAAGTAATTAGCGAAAATTGTCAAACTGATACTCGTTTTAACAAAATTTTTGCCTTTTCTGCAAAGCAGGAAAAAACATGCAAACTGGACCAACAGTCTGCATGCATTTTTTATGCGCCATATGAGACCAATCGAGTCGTGTTTATCTCTTGTATCGTCCATGACTGAAAGTTAATGCAAGGTCAAGTCAATGGTTCAAATTAGTTAGGTTTCTTTGTATAACTTGTCCGTGACAGATCTGCCGCGTATTGATTCCAATTAGACACCGAGGCCAGCCAACAAATTCCAAGCTGTTTGTCCATTCCATAAGACAATACATAAAGATTTGTTGAACAATAGTATTGCAGCCACTGTCTTGCTTCTAAGTTGGTTAGTGTTAGTTCATGTAAATTGGCTTCATTGCTTTCATTACGACTTAAAGGTGATATCCGACAGTTTGGTCCAAAACAGGTCTCACATAATCAAATAAGTCATTGGTACCTGGAAAGGTCTTGCAAAGTGATGTTGATTAATGCCAAGGGTCTTAGTGAACAGTCAAGGATTAATCCCCACTCGTCATTGCAAGCACGTGTTTCCTATCCGAGTCACGCTACAGAGATAGCTATTTTTTAAATTAGAAAAAAACACCTGACCACACTTATATAAAGTCTTGCGGGTAATCCGCTCTGACGTCATTATCTATTTTTAGCAGAGACCACTATCGCGCTTTTTGTAGGGTTGACAAGACTGACATTAAGAGTATTTCTTCGCAATAAGTACAGTCTAACAATAAAGTTAGTGTTCAAAACCGTCTTTATAACGACTAAAATAAGGGTTAAGGCAAAAAGTATTACCAAATTCCCCAAAGCAATGGTAAGAAATTGATACTTGTTTTTAATATAGGCAAACAGTCGTATACCACCTTTAAAGCCACGGAGAACACATTGCTTGTTAACAATAAGAGCTGATCGTCCTTAATGGTAGTATTCTACAGCTTGCTTATATCTATGTACGTTACAACAACTTAATCCTGTTCTGTGGAAATTTGTACTAGATGCATAAACTAATAATTTAGTTTAAGAAAACTCTGTTTATAACATTAACGTACTTGTTAGACAGTACAGATTGTAAAATGTGTCGATTTAAATGTCCACTATTTCTAAATCTATAAATAAACAATGTAAAATATATTTTTAAATTATATTTTGATATACTTTAGAGGTGAGTTTTATTACGGCTTATATAGTGTATTATTGCAATAAGCTAAACACGTACATGATTTTGCATAAATTCTCAAAGAACAGTCCGCTTTTCTAAATGTTGAATTTTCGATTTTATTTCTTCGATTGATAAAACATCGCATCAAGTAACTTTATACTGAAACCTGGCCAACTTGTCTTTAAAGTTGCCGACCTTTAATTTAAACTACAGTTTGGCTTGACCCGGGATCGAACCAATGACTTGTGAACCAGTGAACTCAACTTTACATACAACGGGCCGGATTAGAATTTTCCACATTGATTTTTATAAGGACAGTTCTGGCACGGGTTTATAATTGGGTATTTCGTGACGTTATCTTTCTCAGCGATTTTCTTCAGATCGAGGCATTTGAATTTGGACCTAAAGTGTCATGGCGCATCACATTTTCTTTCTAAGATTTTTTTTTAAATGAGCGAAGACTCCAGTGCCTCTTTATCAGCGCTTTTCCCATTTTTATGACTGGCCATACATTGCGTACATTTATAAATAGCTGAAGCACGTTTACTCATTTTTATATCAATTTATAACACCCAAAAGCACTCCAAAATTCGTTCTGTTCAAATCTATAAATAAGCACGATAGTGATCTCTGCTAAAAATAGATATCGTCGTTAGAGCAGACTACACGGATGACGATGTGACTTGTTCTATAAAGAAAGTTGTCACGTGGTTTTCTTAGTTTAAAAATAGCTATCTCTGCAGTGTGACTCAGATAGGAAATACTTGTTTGCAATGACAAGTGAGGATTTATGCTTCACTGTTCACAAAGATCTAGGGCATCAATGAAAAGCATTTTCAAGACCTCCTCAGATAACAATGGCTGATTTGGTTATTTGAGGAAAAAATCTTTGATCCAAGCTGTCTTTTATGGGTTACTAGGAAGTAGTATTGGACTAGTTATTGTAAAATGCCTTTATAAACGAAACCGATGCGATATGTGAGCGCAATTAAGGCAGTTCAGAAATACGAAATTGAACAGAGGCTCATTAATGAACTTGTTTATTGAAGTCTTATTTCCGTCTACACGTTAAACAAGCACCCTAACTTAGCGTGTTTCAATTGAGTACATTATAATTAGAAATCAGTGGGTATGAATTTAAAACTGTCGTATTAAAGTTTCCAAAATGCAATCCCTCCTCGTCGGTGATTAGCTACTGTTGATGAAGGAAAAATCTTGGTGTAACCACTGATGGTAGATAAATAAAAAAAAAATCGCTGTAATTTTATTTTGAAGGCTACAAAAATGTTCATAACCAACATCTTTGACAATTGCATTTCACCTTATGTGATCTAAGGATGATGAGCCTATATTTTTAGGTCAAATATTTTATACAACTTTAAACATCTATATGAGAGTATTTGCAGGTATCTGATTGGTCATTTTTATTTGACCAATCGAATGATTGATAATATTATAAGATTCAATATAAAACTCACAGCCTCAAACTAAATCTATTTTAGTCGCACTTTTAGTGTAAAGTCCATGAGTCAATCTAAACACTTCAGGCTAGTGTTAGCCTAGTGTTGCGTTACCGAGTTCCCTTATGCCTGTCAAATTTGTATAGCTGCACTTTTCGTGTAGAATGTCCCAGTAGTTGTAGTTTATCGTTGACAAGCTTTCACAAGTTCTCGTTGTACCATTCTATACATTGCAGTGTCGGTCAATTAACAAAATCAATTTTCATAATGCGACGGTATCACTGCCAATCAGGTTTGTTGATTTTGTGTTTAATGTTGTTGGTTTTTAAAATCACATTACTGCATTATGCTTTGAATAGCTTTTTTCTGTACGGGTAACTTGACAACAGAAAAACACTCTCAGGAGCGTTTCATTAATATTTTATTACGATGAGTTAATTTGTTCCATTAACTGAATCAAATACTGCAAAATGTTATTTATTTTGTTTGGAAATAAAACAGTTCAGTGCAAATTTATATGCACAGAAAGTGTGAAACGTTTTTTTTTTAATTTTTTTGCAAGATATATGTTGTGCTAAAAAATATTGTTCGCTGTTATTTTACTTTGGGTGAAAAAAACCTCCAGTTACATGTGCAAACAGTTTTTCATGAAGCATTCCTTTATAGAGAAATTGGTGTAATTTCTAGTAACAGAAATCAGTTTTCGAACGTAAACGTTCGTCTAAGTTATCTTTTTAGAACTGTGTTGTTTCTATGAGTACAATATTCTTACATAAAGTCAACGTTGTGGCTTTGAAGAAAAAAACAAGCAAAAACCAATGTGTATCTCTGCAGTGAGGCTCAGATTGTAAATACAAAATACAAATGACGAGTGGGGATTGATAGCTCCACTCTCCACGAAGATCTATGGCATCAATGAACAACATTTTGCAGGACCTTTTTTAGGTAACAATACTTATGTTGGTTATTTGAGAAAAATCTTTTGGGACAAACTGTCGAACCCATTTTAAATCCAGTCGGTGGAGTTGTATCACTGTTATTAAGAATATTCATCTAGCTACTAGATTGTCGAATAAATACTGTCGCAGATTAAAACACTGGAGGTTGGTAAAATTTAAAACACACATGCATTCTTTAATATCATAAAGGTTCAAATTGCGATATGAAATACACTTGGACAAACATCGTGTATTAAGTTTATCATTGTCACATGAAGTAAAATACGCAGTTATCCGTGCTTAAAAAAACATTGTAATTTCAAGTAAATTGAGCACGAATCTTTTGTGCGTTTTGAAGGTCAAATCATCAAATTTAATTCAACATTTGAAAAGACAACTGGCATCATTTAGCATGATAAAACAGATAATAATGCCACGAACAAGCGATGAAGTGCTAATATCCTTTTTACCGACCCACGCAACCAAAACAACAATGACAGCGTAATTTAATAATGTATGTGATATAACAAGTGAACACTGCGTCCTCGGTACCCAGGTCCTTAAAACTATATATTGACCCCAACACAAGTCTTTATTTGTATAAAAATAGGACAGGCATGAAAAAATCTAAAATAATCTGGCCTGAGCATGAAATAGACTGGGTTGAACATGAAAAAAAAATGAAATAATATGGGTTAAGCAAGGCGTGTAATGAAGATCTATACAGATATGGAAATAGTTCCTATTAATATTCAACTGCAATGATACTACATATTGAAGATATATATGTGTGAACTCTTAATGGAATTATTCTCCAATAATCGATATAATAGTAAACAAGTCCGCCTAACAAATCTTTGTTCACATTATAGGTATTGATTCCAACTTTCTCACATTGTTCTCCATTCAATACGCCCATTACATATTTTCTTATATCACACTAATGTCAAACAGTCTTTATATTCTTGACGTCGAAACGATCTCATCATAATGCAGATCGTCTCATACCACTATTTCACCATGAAATGTTGTTAAAATTTCGTAAAATTGTATCATATGATTATTATAAAATAATATAATAAAAAGAATCTGACACGCGCTGTCATTCGCTCGCCTACTAGTACTTTTCTTGAACTCGTTAAATAACTGTGTGTATTAAATTACAACCGGTATCAGATCCTTCATATAGAGACACCCGTGGCATAGTGGCAGCGCCGCTGGCTTGTAGCTCCTCTGACCGCTTAGCCTCTCAACGCGTGGGTTCAACTCCCGTTCGGGCCAAAAGACTTAATTTGTGAAGGTCTTCCTACTGACCTGCGGTGCGCCGGCGGTTCTAACGAAACCTTTGTTTTGGGATTTCCTCCACTAAAATAGCTGTATACAGATATATACTGTTATAATGATCCTAACTGGCCACTGCGATTTTAATTTGTATTTCAAAAACAAAACAACAAGATTTAAAAAAAACACATTTATTATCAACTTCACAACATTGAAGATAAATGCCACTTTAAAACCCTGTCTTGTCATAACAATTTACGCTGATCTAAATAAGTTCTAGCTAGAGCGTTGTAAATCTAAATACTCATTGGGTGTGGTCAGTTGTTGTTTTTACAACTAAAACACGTAGAAAATAACAACAATATCAAAATAGAAAAGATAGCAAACTTCAAGTACTTACTTACTGTTGAAGTCATCATAATAATAAATCCAACAAACATGGGAATCGTATATCCGATTCTGAAAAACGAAAACAAAAAGACATTGTAATACGATTTTTTAACTATGCAATTTTTATTTTGTTTTTTTTTAATAAATTGAATAACTTTAACTGATTTAGTTAAAGTTGATTAGAAAATGGCATCTTTCAGCTTATAAACCTCTGTAGATTGACCACTTCCTGGGTAGAGCCAGTGCAATGTACTCAGGTAGTAACTAGTTAAGACAATGTGCAGATTTGTTTTGCCCAAGGACTAATCAATCTTGGTTGGTCTGGTAGGATTTAGTAACTTCCTATTTGAATTCAAGGCCTTCGTCACTCGACTACCGCGACATTTATGGCCATTTTGACAACAGTGACCCTTGTAGTCAAGGACACCACAACAGCAATCTCTAGGATCAAACACCAACGTAATCATAGATCAGCTTCGTAGCAACCGTCTTTTGCAAAAATCCCAGCATTTGCATACATTTTCTCTTTTCGTGGAATTTTAGTAAAAAATAGTTGCTATACAGCTATGCGTAATGCTAAATATTTCACAGCAAACCGTACAGATTCTGCTAAGACAGGGTTCAAATTAAAATAACTGATCTATATCAAAACTGTTTGCTAATGTCGACTCAAGTCATGTTTATATTTTAACGACTTATTTAAAATGCTTCTATTAAACAACAATTTGCAATTGGCAATAATATAATGTTAATAAGGTAATTTCTATCGTTGTCGGCTTGTATCCGAAGATCGGATTTATTAAGAAAATGCAAATGAAGTTGATGAAACATCATTAAAACACTTGATCAAAAACAGGACCTTGACAAAAAAGTAACTTGTTGCAGCCAGAAAGATTTATAATCATTTCAATATTTGAAGTCAAATTACAAAAAAACACCTATATTTATATTGATTCTTATTTTGTTGCTTTTGTGCTGAAATCTCGTGTACACTTCTTAGTTAAACGAAATTCGTGAGTACGTTTTTGTGTCTTCTTGCAAACACATTCCATTCAAAAGGAATCTTCAATTCGCTAACCACCATGATCTTAAATTAAAATTTCTAACACCGGCTTTAAGTTTAAACTACACGCGATGAACGTTTTCCAAGCTTGAGTGTTTTTTTTTTATGAAGCTGCTGCATTTTCTGAGTGGTCTTTGTTCCCGTTTTGGCGCTGGCTGAAAGCTTTTTAAAGGTTAAACACCACAAAATAAATGTGTACTATATTCTCTAGTAAGTAGTGGAAATTTGGAAACAAACTGCACCATGACCCAGTTATTATTGCCCCATACAACTATAAATAGGTGAAAAGAACTAAAAACGATCTATCAGAAAGATCCACAAATAATTTTTGTCACTTGTAATGTGGGGCTCCTGTATTGAAATCTTATACCGCCAATTTGCTAGTCTGTAACCGAAATAACAATTTCAATGAAATATCTGATTAAACAAGATCACCACATTATTTTACATAGGAGTTTAGGATTTTTAGTTCTACATGTTTTTTACTACAATCGATTTAGATTGCCATTAAAATAGGAAATCAGATGCTTAAAGAAAGCAACAGAGCGTCACTAAAGAAAAAAGCGGCCAATGTCCTACTTCCGGTCAGTATTAGTGTAACTAAATCTATAATAAAATCAGATAATTAATGTTGCAAGTGTACTTAAAGAGTTTTATTTGTTTTTGATAAATAAGTTTCGCCAAGTGCAAGAGATCAAATTTGGTAGGTAGATACCTCAAGAATAAAATAAGTTTCGGGCCTCTTTGGGATCACAAAGGTTAATATCAATGCTACCATAAACAAAAAAATACTTTTAGTTATATCTTGCAGCGACGGTCGAAGAGCAAGATTTGCGTCATATTGTGTTGTGTTTTGATAAGGATATTTTTTTCAAAAAAGCAAAACAGTGCACAATGCAAATTCTTGATTATTTATTGAACCAGAGTAAGTAACAACCTAATAGAAATAGAAGTTTATTTTTTTTTAACTTATAAAATATAAAGTGTTTGCTACACATTGCTTAAAAGGACACGATTCTTGAATTGAAGTGGTTGGCGTTTCAAGTATCAAGTAATGGTTTCGTTTTAATTTTAGAATTGTTTTTTTAAATCAATTTAATGGTATGTCTTACACTTAAGAAGTCATTTTCATTTCTAAAAAAAACTTACCTGTTTGTAATCGGACCAACAAACGGATTAAACAGCATCTGAACCAAGGCTTTAGAACCAAACATCACTCCTGCCTTGACATTTGCGTCTCCGTACTCCTCTCGCTCTTCTTTCTTCATCCTAGCATTTATTATCTTTAACGCCGTCGTATTAGTTCCATTCACACACTCTTTCGGTTGAAACATTTTAGCATCATACACAGATCCTGTCCATACAGTTTCGCTTGAATTATTGGAATTTGGTATAGTGTACCCGGGACCGGGTGTAATTAATTTACTAATTTTCGTAGAATATGAGTCGTCAAAATTAGTTCTATTATGACACAGTATTTGGATTGCGGCCGATTTGTTTTCTTCCCTTTGTGACGCCTCTTCAAGTTTTAGGATGAAGTTTGGAACTATAGGCACTGAAAAAAGAGAAAAAGATGCAAATATAGCTTTAAATAATAGCTTAAAATATACAACAATAAAAACGACAACAAAATCACCACCAGCAATGAATGTGTCTTTGAAATCAAAGCAGTAATTGAGTTAACTATAAAATGACACTATAAAAAATCGACGACCCAAGGTAAGGGAGGCCTCGGGTTCGATCCTGGGCCGCGATATGCCAAAGACGTTAATGTACTAGGGGTATAGCTCATTTGCTAACGCTCAAGCAAATAATAGGGCAGATCCACGACTGGTCGCCTTGTGTCAAGTAAATGTGACTGGGTGTGGTATCATACCAAATGTTCACGGTGGGCTATACACAATGAAGACAGCACTCTATCTCTACATAAATTAAAAATAAGTGCCAAATAAGTTATAAGTACGTTTTGATTTCATGTTGTACATTTTTTATATTACAGGATTCGTAACACTATATCATATATGGTATATGCATGCGTATAGATATTGTTGCTTGGGTGTTCTCAACTTTATAATAATAACATTCATTTAAAACATGCTCAAGTAAATAATTTTACATTTTTATAAATAATAAATAATAAAATCTGCATGGTCACATTTTACGCAGGTACATGACACAGAGAAGCGTACGTAGTTTATGTTTTGCCAAAACAAAAAGCCGATCAACGTGTTGTTTATGACTGGCGTATGTACATGACTTACATTCTCAGGAAAACGGTTAATAAATTCAAACTATTCCAAATATGTAATTAAATGTTTACAAACCAACACATTTATGACTGTTTCCCCTTTTTTCTGCATACAGTATTTTATTGCAAAAATCATCGAGCTTTTGATAGCCTCACGATTTATTTCAGAGTTGCCAAAAGTGTTCTATAATTTTATTTTGGCTGATGCTGCAAAGCAAAAAAAAAATCACCACATTGCTGTGATTGTTTAGACTTTGAATATACCAGATAACGAATTTGTCATCAAATTTAGCTCAAATCATACAAATAAAATTCATTAACAAAAATAAAATTAAAAACTGTAGATGTTTCCTTCTTAAACTGGGATTGAATGGGATGGGATTAGCCGGCATTTTTTCCAAAACTGTGAAGCGACATTTCTATTATTATAAGACATGAGCACTTATGAGGTGCCCAGCTACTGAACCCGGCCGGTGCATTAAAGTGATACCGACGAGTCAGGCGTAATGCTGTCCCCTTTGCCCCGAGCGTTAGGTGGGAGGCCACTACTATCAACTTTAAAGTCTTTGGTTTGACCCGGCCGGGCTTTGAGCCCACGGCCTCCCGACCCGCAAGCCGTCTTAAACTGGTAGAGTGATGTAGAAATAATTGTCAAAGTGAAAAAGTGGAACAAAAAGTTGACTATGCGTGCCCATACTGGGATTCGAACCTTTAACCCCCAGTTTTTGAAGCATTTTAACCCTTATTTTAATACACTTCAATTGGAGGTGCAGCATTATATTTGCTCTACCTTAACACGATTTTATATGTTTATTTGACCAACTTTGACAAAAGTCGCTTTAAGAAAGTTTTACAAATGTGGAGTATTAAACATCTGTTTAATTTCAATTTGTAAAATCTATCTCAATAATTAAATGAATTCGTAGCATACTTTGATATTGTAGAGAAAAATTTAAATACAGATCAAGCCATCGCAGCATAAAAGTTTCAAACAATAAATAGAAATCTCAGTAAGATTATTTAATTAATATTGGCTGATCTTGTAAAAATATATATTAAATATTATTTAATTTAATATATTTATTATGTAAAACATTATGTATTAAAATAAATCAGTTTAATCTTTCTTCGATTCAAACCCTCGGTTCATCGCATTTGAAAGTTATTGTGGCAAATCTACGAATAAGCTTCTTTCTTGTTAACCGTGCTGCAGTGCCGGATCCTTTTAAATAAAGCTGTATAAATACTAGTATAATTATAACTTAAACTAAATTGTGTTTGGTTGTTTTAATGATAAAAGCATTGTAGCAAAAACCCTTCAAGGACAAACAATAAATCGACACTATGTTTTCAATGACGTAAGCTCATTAGTGGATTCTGTATCGACAGACTCACTGGCAGCCCTCGATTTGTCTAACTGGAATCAAAGGAACGGGGAACTTTTGTTGTCTTATTATCGCGTTCGGCTCAGAAAAAAGGAAATTATTCTTTGTATTCCGCATAAGGACATTCGCTCAAACAAATCATTCATTTCGTTTGAAAACTGTGTTATGTCTTCTTATACACGTTAAATCTTTAAATTTAATCTTATAGCTACCTGATTTCTTTTGTTGAATATCCGGTTTATTTAAGCATGGCATAATAATGTAAGGACGGGCCCTGCTTGTTTCATGAAATGCTGTCGATATTGAGGTTCAAAGGGACAAATGTGTGAATATATTACAGTGTGGCTATGCTTTGATTGGCATTATAAGGTACTAAGTGAAAATATTTCAGTTTAATCTAAGGTGGAACCTATATATTTATGGTCATATTTAAGTCTTCCAGATACGTTGTTTATTGATTATTGGGTTTATCGTCCCACCAACAGTATTTCAGTTATCTGGAGACGGTGTCCACTTGAAGCAGATATAGTGCTGCCTTCACTGTGTATAGCATGCCGTGAACACCCGGCATGATACCACACCCAGTCACATTATCCTGACACCGGGCCAACCAGTCGTGGAACTACCCTTATATTTGCTTGAGCGTTAGCAAGGGAGCTATACCACTACCATTTTTAACGATTTTGGTATGTCGCAACCCGGGGCCTCCCGTACCTGGATCTTCCAGATATAGGTTATGAATGTAAAACCCCTCCAAATATGTGAGTGGAATCATCGACACACCGCAGGTCAGCTAGATACTTGGATTCTTAACTCATACCCGTTGTTAGTCTTTGAACAAGACTATTTACGGGGACTCCCGTGCCGTAGTGGTACAGACCCCCACTTGTAACTCATCAGACTGCGCAGCCTCTCACCGCGTGGGCTCGAGTCCCGTTCAGGGCGAAGGACAATCGGAACTCCTCGGGTAATTCCGTCCTCGGGACTATCATCCCTCTGATGTATCTGCAATCTGATCACCTCGGCCTTTAGGCTATGCAAGAGACCTCTGACATAATAAGGCGCCATCTTGGATCTACTTTGTGTGTCTTAGTTTTAATACTGGGTATTTAATGTTGACTTTTCAATTTTCCGTAAATCATATAGATTGTATTGATAAAAAAATCGTTGTTATTGCAAGATATACTCAACTAAATGATATATATATAATTTGTTACTTTCTCGCGAACGGACACTGTTTCATAACTCAGGCGACGCACTTTGGTGTATTCTAGAGCTATGTACGAGGTGTATTTTACGAACCATACGGAAATACCCGAAGTTTTACGATTGATGTATCTGGTGCAATGATACTTGCTCAAGTCACGATCGTTTTGTTCGCCGGACGGCGGATAGAGAATATGCCAAAGTAGTTCGCACAAAACATAAACACTGCCATCGTTTGACAGCTGCGTGTCTGCTGCGCTTGGTAAATTGAAATTGGATGATTTAAAATTGAAGCCGCCATAATGAAGTTTTACAGGCATCGTACTGTAAGAAGCTGTCACCCGAGCCGCCATCTTTGTTTTAAAGTCTGTCTCAGAAGTAGTCCCATTAAGGGAAATGGCGGAGGTGATCCGACTACCTACATACGTCCGAGAGATGATTCGTGAACAATCCGAGGTGTTCCGATTGGGCGAAGGACTTAATGTGAGAAAGTCTTCTGGCTGAACTGCGGAGCACCGATGGATCTACCGAGACATTTGTCCGGGCTCTTCCTTCATCAAAATATAATTGAAGTACCTTGCAATAACATTAAATATTGGTTTCTATGGATAAGTAAGTGTTAATAAAGAAGACGCTGTTTAGTAATAATATTTATAAATATATTCAAACTTATTGCAGATTCTCAAAGTGTATGCATTTTTACTATTGTATCTGTTCTATACTGCCGAAAAGTAGGGGTACCTTTTGTACACATAATCTCAGTTCCATTGCAGTAAAACCTGTTTGTATTTGTTAATCCCAATGAGCATTATTTCCGCATCAAATTATAACTTTATTTTCCATAACCTTGACATATCAGGTGGATGTTAAATGTTAAGGAAAGTGCTAAGCGTTAAGTTGTTAGATCTTGTTGCCCGGTCCTGTTGGTTTAATTGCATATATGAATAAAATATGGTTTTAACTAATTCTGAAAAGGGGTTCTACTGGTTCCCAATCTAATAAAAATAAGCAGGGTTAAACTAACAGAATCAGGCTATTTTGGGTTATGTGACCATGACACATCGACATCGTGTTTTTTTGTTGTTGTTGTTGTTGTTGTTTTGTTTGTTTGCTTTTTTTCACAATCATAATCATATTGGCGACGTCCAACAAGTTGTTGGTGGAGGAAGATCCCTGGTGTATGTCTGGGTAGAATCACCGGCGCATCGCAAGCCAACTGGAAAACCTCCCAACGTGAAAGTTCTCGCCCCGACCGGGCTCAAATCCAAACGGCAATGGGCTGAGGAATTATAAGCCATCGACTCTAACCGCTCGGGCACGGGCGCTGCCACGACATCGTGGTAGCAGAAATATACTAACTAGTGTCGATATCATGCACATGCACTAACTATGCCCCGTTAATGCTTGTAAATGTGTCAACCACTAATCGGTTCTCACGCCATATTGCTTCACATTCCAGATTATCGGGTGCCATACCAGCCGTCAGCTAGTATCGAATTTCTAGTATTTCTAGTGTTTGAAAATGTCCATTAATACTTTGTGCCCAGCCGTATGGATGTCGCACATTGTTTGAACTTTTTCCTTTCGTTTTTTTTTCAGCGAGATGCTGTCAATTCTAGATATAAAACGTTACGTCACTAGGTCTCATCCCTTTCTATACTTTTACGTATCACAACTAGTTGAAATTGGGATTTATGCTTACTCGTTGTAAATAGTCCCGCATATGAATTAAGATATTGCACGTTCTTACGAATAATTTAGTAACATTACAGGTGTTCCTAATTGACATAAGTAATGATGTATGTACATTTGTTCTTCAAAATCTATACGTGTTTATGCCATGTTTATATTTATCTACCATCTTTATGTTTAAGCAAATGTAGTAATTTTCCTTAAATTGACTCGCGCGTAAGTAGTCAAATAGGTAAACAAGCTATTTCCATTGCAGTGTATTTTTTTACATATCTTGTCTCTTCTACTTCAAGACACATTCACAATTTATTTCACAAGCTTAAAGTGGGTATCCCACAGTGTCTATATCAAATTCATGTAAAAACACCTTACCCTTAGACAAGAGAATTTGTCCATAATGACTGAATAAAGAAACACTTTACATTAAGGCTGTTTATAATATTACCTCAATTCTTAGACAGTACAAATCTAGAGATTCCTCGCTTAAAATGTCCGTCATTTCCAAATCTACAAATCGTTAGCACGTTCGGGATATTAGCTAAATACAGATATCGACGTCAGAGCTGATTATCCGGATAATCATGTAAAGAGAACTAAAATAGTAATTGGTCACGTGATTTTCTTAGTCGAAAAATAGCTAACCGTGCAGCGTGACTGTGGAAGAAAATTCATTTTTGTAATGACAAGCGGGGAGTTATGCTTATTTTTCACATGGATGTAAATCAACAATAAATAGCATCTCGCGGGACCTTTAAGGGTAAGAATATTGTATGTGGTTGCATGAGAGATAAAAAAATGTCCAAACATGCAGATACAACCTTTAATACAAAGATAACATAAAAGATAAGAGTGGTTTTTAGAGATAAAGAGCAATGCTAGGCTTGCAAGGGTCGTTTCTGAAAGACAAGAAATTTTATTGACGCTTGCATAATATTCGGCCACGTATTAAGCACGGATATTGGGAAAAAATATTAAATTTTACCGGAGTGACATTAATGGTTGGAGTTAATATCAAGTGGTGTTTGACACTATCAGGTAATATAAATGACATGCAAATAAATGCTCTGAAATTGCTTGGATTCATATCTGCATTCTGTGCAACACATATGTGTTCGAAGAAACGAAATAATTTTATATACTTGATTCATTATTTAAAACAGAATTTAATTGATGTCACGCCTAAAGCCAACACAATTATAGCTAGTTATCACCGCAACATAATTTCCCTCCAAAGAGACCTCTAAAACGAGTTGGTCGAAAATGGTGACATTTTGTCATATTGTTAAGTTCTTTTTTCTGAAGGCAAATCTTTTTTCTAACCACAGTGAGAAATGGCACAAACTTATAAGATCTGTCAATCAATTTATACGCACGATGGGGATTTCAGCTAAAATCAGATTTCGACGTCAGAGCTAACTAACCGTTTGACCATGTTACTTGATCTCAAAAAGAAAGTGTTCACTTGGTTTTCTTTGTTTAAAAATATCAAACTTTGCAGCGTGACCCAGATAGGAAATACATGCTTGTAATGACAAAAGGGTTGTAATGCTTTACTCTTAACATGAATATAGGGCACAAATAACAGCAGCATCTTTTCTGGTAACAATAACTTATTTGATTGTATGAGAGAAGAAAAAAAACAGCCCAAATTGTCGCACACCATCTTTAAAATGGTTTTGCTCAACATCATAGAACATCTTCGAACTGCGCATGCGTATTATATGCCATGTGTATATGTCATTCATAAACATTACGCTGGTTTGCTCAACGCAATAATTTAAATAAATGTACACACAACAGTCGGATAACGGAGTTATTAATGTAATTTGCTTACACTTAACAGTGGCCAAGTAGTTTAAATATGTTTTGAACAACACAATTTTAATGTCGGTTTAAAAATATCACTGAACAGTTATTTCATTCAGTTAATGCATCAAAGCAGTAAAACATGCGCAGTTTGAGATAAAACATTGTTTGTATTCATTGTTTTATCGACAATCCATGTCAAGATGTTTATGCCTATTGCTAAATGTGTTTCCTTACGCACCATCGCGTCGTCATAGAAACGGTGGATTTACTGATTTTCTATTCGATTGAAGGACTTAAAACTACCGTACTAATATATTATGGCATGATTACATTTTTTCTTGTGTATCAGTCCACCTCGTATGCAGTTGTACTTCTCAGAACTCTATACCAGACATGTTGTTCGTGGGTTCGACACCCTGTCAGGGCAAAAGCTTTTCTGTGAGGAGGTTTTGTTTGTCTACACAATAACCCTTTAAAGGTGGTATCCGACAGTTTGGACCAAAAATATTTTCATTAATCATCTAAATACACTATTGTTACATGAACAGACCTCGCAAAATGCTGTTTATTGATGTCCTACACCTGAAAAGTGAAACATCACGCCACAATCGTCATCACAAACATGTATTTCTTATCTGAGTCACGCTGGACATTTAGCTATTTTTAAACTAAGAAAACCACGTGATCACTTATGTTTTAGTTCATCCACGCCATCTGCTGTGACGTCGATGACTATTTTTAGCAGGAATCCTAATTGTTCTTATTTATAGATTTGAAAAGAATGAACATTTTAAGTGTTGCTTGACGAGTTTTACTTTCCTAAAATTGAGATACTGTTGAAAATCGCCAAAAGCTTAGACTAAGGTATGATTGTACCTGCAGAAATTATGAACAAATACCTCAAACAGAGGCCAGATGTTGTTACATATATTTGATACAGGCAAACTGCCAGATACCACTTTCAATTAAAAGACTGTTTTTAATCGAAGCAGATATGGAGCTATCTTCCACGTGACTTAGACCGGATATGATACAACATCCAAACAGATTATCTTAACAATAAGCGCCCAATTATTGGAACTTCCCTTATTTTTTTTATTTTGTTGTTTTGTAGCCTTAGCTAAGAAACTCTATCACCACCATTCGCTATGTCTTCAGTAAGTCGCGGATCCGAGTTTGGATCCGGGAACGCCTGGACTTTGAGCTGACGCGCTGCTTTCTGTGCTACCAGTTCCGATCCTGAGCGCTTGTATGGGACCTGTAGTGCGCCATTGGTTCTACTTTAATATTTTTACGAAATCTTCCACTACTGACAATACAATTAATGTCGCCATAAAGAACAAAGTTTCGTCTTGCCATACACACAGGTACAATTAATTATACGCTGTATTGAATCGCAATAACTTATGTATTTTTGTACTTTAAAGGTGGTATCCGACAGTTTGCCTTTCTTTATCAAAGACATGTAACAACACCTGACCATTATTTTGGGGAATTTAGTCACAATTTCCACATAAACTCGTACTTTAGTAGAAGTGAAGGCGGTTTTGAACACTGTCTATATTGTTATTTTGGGGAATTTAGTCACAATTTCCACATAAACTCGTACTTTAGTAGAAGTGAAGGCGGTTTTGAACACTGTCTATATTGTTATTTTGGGGAATTTAGTCACAATTTCCACATAAACTCGTACTTTAGTAGAAGTGAAGGCGGTTTTGAACACTGTCTATATTGTTATTTTGGGGAATTTAGTCACAATTTCCACATAAACTCGTACTTTAGTAGAAGTGAAGGCGGGTTTGAACACTGTCCACATTGTTAGACAGTAAAAATCATGATCAAAACACTCTAAACGTTCAATCTTTCAAAATCTATAAATAAGCACGATAGCGATCTTTGCTAAAAATAGACACCGACGTCAGCACGGATTATCCGGATGACGATGTAACTTAATCTCAAAAGGGGTTGTCACGTGGTTTTTCTAGTTAAAATAGCTATCTCGGCAGCGTGGGTCAGATAGAAAATACCTGTTTGCATTGAGTAATGGGGATTTATGTTTCACTGTTTACACTGCTCTAGGGCAGCAATGAGCAGCATTTCTTTTCAAATAACAATGACTTATTTGATTATTTGAGGAAAAGTTTGTCGGTTCAAACTGTCAGATACCACCTTAAACAATCAATGCTGGAATTATTTCACTGTTATGGCATTTGAATACTGCTTTTACCCTCCATTCAAAAGAAGGATACATCGTTACATGTTCTTAGCTGCTCTAGCTTTTGGCTAACAAGTCACAAGTTATTTTAATTGAGATTCTTAATTGCAAACTGCACCAATACACAACAGCTAAACATTGTGTTTTCTTTTTCGGCGGATGTATAAGATATTTTAGTTACTATATACTAACGACAAACCTATTATTATATAGCTATTGATTTTGATCGGATAAAGGTTTCTGTTTAGAACTTTTTCGTTTGGTTCCAACGTGTTTAGAGCAGTGTACACCGTGCACCTAGGTTGTATTTAAGATTTTCCTCGTCGGTGTTTGAGCAAGTTTTAAGGGGTAAATTAATTTCCGCTTTTTAATTGGTTAAAATCAGCTAGTTTTGAACGGTCCATTGGTAGAAAAATGCCATTTAGCAATGCATACATTGTTGTTTTTTTGGACTTTTGATGTGGTATTATTGTGTATTAAACAAATGTTACTTGCATAGTCGCTTTTTCTTTGGCATGCCGATGTTTAGTTGTTGTTAATCGATCGTTTGTTTTGGTGCATCGACATTTGGTTTTACGATAGTTTATTTTAAGCTATCAATATACGCTTTGGTGGTCGTTTGTTCAGTTGTATCGACATTTGCTTTGGTAATCTTATTTGTAGTTTTTTTTGCCTTTGGTATTTGCTTTCGGTTATGGCTCTTTTGTTTTGGTGTATCGATATTTGCTTTACTAATTTATCTTTTATTTAATTGTTTCGACATTTTAGTTCGTCTTTTTTTTGAAATATCGAAATGATGTTGGCTAATCTGTCTTTTGTTATATCGACCGTGTATTACACTAGTGGAGAATTGTGTTCGTCAAATGCCCCGGGGAACAAGGCAAAAATACAGAAAACCAAAATCGTTAAGGATAACTAGTGCTCTTGCCACTACTCTGTCAAGATACCATATCCCGTCAAAATTCACGTCAAAATAATACTCATGTCCCGTCAAAATACACGGCAAAATAGTACTTATATCCCGACAAAATACACGGAAAAATAATACTTATATCCCGTCAAAATACACGTCAAAATAATACTTGTATCCCGTCAAAATACACGTCGAAATAATACTCGTATCCCGTCAAAATTCACGTCAAAATAATACTCTTATCCCTTCAAAATATACGTTAAAATCATACTTATATCCCGTCAAAATACAGGGCAAAAAATACTTATATCCCGTCAAAATACACGTCAAAATAATACTCATATCCCTTCAAAATACACGTCAAAATAATACTCATATCCCGTCAAAATACACGGCAAAATAATACTCGTATCCCGTCAAATTCACGTCAAAATAATACTCATTTCCCGTCAAAATACACGTCAAAATAATACTTATATCCCGTCAAAATACACGTCAAAATAATACTCATATCCCGTCAAAAAACACGTCAAAATAATACTCGTATCCTGTCAAAATTCACGTCAACATAATACTCATATCCCGTCAAAATAATACTCATATTCCTTCAAAATACACGGCAAAATAATACTCATATCCCGTCAAAATTTACGTCAAAATAATACTTAAATCCCGTCAAAATACACGGCTAAATAATACTTATATCCCGTCAAAATACACGTCAACATAATACTCATATCCCGTCAAAATACACGGCAAAATAATACTCATATCCCGTCAAAATTCACGTCAAAATAATACTCATATCCCGTCAAAATTCACGTCAAAATAATACTAATATACCTTCAAAATACACGGCAAAAATACTAATATTCCGTCAAAATACACGGCAAAATAATACTTAAATCCCTTCAAAATACACGGCAAAATAATACTTATATCCCGTCAAAATACACGTCAAAATAATACTCGTATCCCTTCAAAATACACGGCAAAATAATACTCATATTACTTCAAAATACACGTCAAAATAATACTTATATTCCGTCAAAATACACGGCAAAATAATACTTATATCCCGTCAAAATACACGTCAAAAATACACATATCCCTTCAAAATACACGTCAAAAATACACATATCCCTTCAAAATACACGTCAAAAATACACATGTCCCTTCAAAATACACGTCAAAAATACACATATTCCTTAAAAATACACGTCAAAAATACACATATCCCTTCAAAATACACGTCAAAAATACACATATCCCGTCAAAATAATACTCATATCTCGTCAAAAACCATTCAAAATATACTCATATCCTGTCAAAATACACGTCAAAATATACTCATATCCCGTCAGAATACATGTCAAAAATACACATATCCCTTCAAAATACACGTCAAAAATACACATATCCCGTTAAAAAAAAATACTCATATCTCTTCAAAATACTCGTCGAAATAATACTCATATCCTTTAAAAATTATTTTTTTCAAATTCTCTATTGAGGCGAGTTTAATAATAACGAACATTAACATGGTATGAAGAAATTAAAAGCAAAGCATCTTGCATTTAGATTGCCAGTTTCACATTGCTGAATCTCTTAAATTTTGCTATTTTGTATACAACGGTGATTTGACAATAGCTGAAAAAATTCTACTGTAAATTTTCTTGTTATTTGTTTGCACATCACGTTTTTGTACGTATGCTGCACATAAGAAAGAACTTGGGAAATAAAAAGACGTATTATATTGGATTGGAATACTTGACAGTGACGGCACATGAACATTTTCAGCGCTAACCACGTAGATCACTGCCAATAAAAAAGGAACTTTAATATTTCTTTTTAGGTTGCACATTACGCGACATGTAACTCTTGTTGTATATTTATAGATTTCCCGTGTTTGGACCAAGTTCGATTAGGAGTGAATGGGCTGTAATGTGTTAAATAAAGTGATTTCAGTTAAGCTGGTGACTTGTCGGCTCGTGTCCGTTTATTGAATCGTAGAATCAAGCTTCAGGATCGATCACCGGCGACTACGACATTTTAAATGAAACACAACCGACATCAAGACTGTTGTTCCTCTTCAAGAACTCCCACAATAAACACCACTTCCGTTTGTTTGGGTTACAATTCGGATTCCTTTGATTTTCTCGTAAATGCTTAATCAATGCACTTAGCAGATTCTCTTAAGCAATGTAATAAAATTTCGTTAGAGCCCGGGAGTAATTTTCATCTATAGAAGTGGTTATCGGATTCCAATAACAGGATTTTGTATATCATGAGGCTGTGATTGGACAATAATGCAGACTATATTGGCATTAGCGCCTCCATTTATTGGCAGGCAGTCTTTGACAAGCTCGCACAACGTCTGCTGGCATAATGGCGATGTTTTTATGTCCGACAAGCGTCATTGTGATCTCAACCTAATAAAACGGTGTCGGTTTATGTCGTTAACTATTCCGCACTTCATTCCGAGCACTTATCGCGATAGACTCCTGGATTAGCTGAGAAAATATTAGGGTAAAAAAATAAATGTTTAGTAGGATCCGCCGCATTCATTGTTAGATTATTTTGCCTAAAGAATTCTTGAAAAATAGCGCCTATAAAATATATTTGAAGAATTTATATTATATAATGTTTTATTAAATTATAACTATACATAAAATATTTGAGATATTATTTGAAAATTGTTTTGCATATTTTTTTATATAGATTTCTTCAGATGAATAACACATTTCAATGCAAGATAATAATACAGATGGATACTAAACAAAACTTCATTTTAAAGCGTTACATCTCATTCGCCGATGTTAACTCATTTTCGAAGCAGAAGCTTTGGATTGAACATTTTCAGACCAAACGACACTGATTGACACCAATGACGACATTGATTACGCTTACGATAGTGTTGCTATTTAAGCTGCTGCTGTTTCCGCTCTGCAGCTTATAATGATGATTCTGATGATGATGACGATGATGATGATCATGATAATGATGATGATGATGATGATGATGATAATGAAGATGACCATGACGACGACGACGACGATGATGATGATGATGATGATGTTGATGACGACAACGACGACGACGACGAGGATGATGATAATGATGATGATGATGGTGATGGTGATGATGATGATTAAGATGATGATGATGAGGACGACGACGACGACGATGATGATGATGATGATGATGATTATGATGATGATGATGATTAAGATGCTGGACCTTTATTTTATGACATTTAAATTCCCGTACTTCATTGAGTTCCTTATGTTGGCATATTGCTAAAAACAGCCCACTTTCCTTTTCAAACGAACTACACTTGTTGCCATCCCAACCATCCTTCTGAGTGACACTTCTCTCGATAATGAAGATGGTGTTCGTTAACTTGTCAAATTCCAAGCCTCAACAAGACTTCTATTTTTTTCCGAGCGAACCAACGCCTTCCATGAGACATCAAAATTAAACTTATGGAAAATCAAGTGAGGATTTGTCAATAAATCTTGTCATTTCAAGACACATGCAGTCTTCAGACGAGAGACAAAATGAAACATGATGATTCCTGACATGTTATGCTTGAAATAGTCATGCCTAGAACTTGGCAGTCAGTACTGCTGATCAGCTAGCTGTCTGATTAGGGACTGCACTGTAGTTGCTTGTAGGACTCAGTCGATATTTCTTGTCACCATTTTACGTAAATTCATTACAATTTATTTTAATTGTATAAAAAATTTACCGCCCCATCCAGGACTCAAACCGCGGGCCCCTCGATCTAGAGAATCGAACCCTGAGTCTCCTGACTAACAGAATCAAACCACTGGCTTCTAGATCAAGAGAATCGAACTACGGGCCTCTTGATCTCAAAAATAAAAACTACCAAACACATAAGCATTTTAACTTTGTTCGTAATGCCAAATGTCCTACTGAGATCTGTTTGGCATCCCACATTTATGTCTTTATTATGTTACCATGACGTCACTATCTGACTTACAGTGGATCTGGGGTTCTCTTTTCCGTCCCCACACACCCGCCTTCGGAAAAAATGAATTAGGCTGTATAGAAACACTTAAATGCATTTCCAGAAATTAAATACATGAAATAAAAAGGAACACTGTTTGTTTCATTCATCTGAACACTTATATAGATACATGCTTATGGAGCCAAAAAGAAGCTACGTCATAGGAGAGCCTGTTCAATATATAATGTTATATAATTATATATTAAAATATATAAAGCTTTCAAAATCATTATAGAAAATTAGTATATAAATCTAACCAATCATATACATATTAGAAATCCATGAATTATCAGTAACACAAACCAAATACAGCAAATGGATTGTTCATACAGCAAATTTAACAAACTTGTCCCGTAGAGTAAAACACACCCTATTTATCATTTAGTGCAGTGCAACTAGCAAACAAAAACGCGGCATACAAAATGGCGACCTTATACGAGGGAGACAGATTCCGCGCCATCAGTGAAGTTGTCAGAGCTGTTGTGCCAATCTAAATACGGAAAAGCCGATTGCAAATATGTTTTTCTTGTAAAATCAACATATTGTCTTACTTAATCGATGCGATAGCCCAGTATCAAAATGGTAGCTGTCTAGCTTTATGTTCTACGGCAACAGCAGCACGCGATACATTAACGAAGTGCTACAGAACCAATTGGCCGCGACTTTTTTCACATCACGAATGTTGTCACGTGATCTGTTGTTTCGGATTGACAGGAAAAAAGAGATTGACAAGAATGATATAACGAGGCTGCCGAAAAGCTATTCGGGGAAGAAAGAGAGAAAGTATTTGAAGATGAGAAGTACAAATTGTTGTTGTAGATGATGATGATGATGAAAATGATGCTGATTTTAACTACGTGCAGATTGGTGATGGTGGTGGTGGTGATTATGATGATTTTGATGATAATGATTTTGATGATGTTAATGATGATGATTATGATGATTATGATGATTATGATGATTATGATTTTGATGATGATAATGATGATGAATATAATGATAATGATTTTGCTGCTGCTGCTGCTGATGATGATGCTAACGATGACAAAGATGACAATGATGATGGCGGTGGTGGTGGTGGTGGCGGTGGTTACTGTGCACAGATGGCGATACAGAATTCACAATGTAGTACTAGCGTTGTGTTGATCACACTTTTCCATACTTGGACAAAAATGAGCCGTTGGAACTACTTTGTTTGACCTGTTAGCACTTTACCATTGATACTACTATATCGATACTTTACGATTAGTGACAATAGATAGTTGCTATGCTGTACCTTGTATAGTTACTGGTGCTAATTGAGCGATAATGTAGCATATTCCTCTCGAAATCCATAAATATATACATCGTTATGTTCTTGTATTAAAAATATACCATGCACTCTTCAGAGAAAAGGGAGAGAAAAGAGAAATTTGGCGGATTTTTTTTATCAGAAAGGGCTTTGAAATGAAATATTAAGTATTATTTCTTTGATCATAAAAAGATGGAGACGAAATATTTTGCATTATTTTTATGATCAGGAAAGTTTAATGTTACCACTTCCATCAGAAAAGGGTTAAAAGGGGAAATATTTCTGGATTATTTTTTAATTAGAATAAATGTAACGAAGGAAATCTTCGCATTATTTGTTTAATCTAAAGGGAGTAAAATATGTATTTTTTCTTATTTTTTCTTTACAAAAACATGTTAAGAGTAAATATTTCTGCTTTATTTCTTTGCTAACTAATTATAAATGTTTTCTTTGAATGTGACTGTTGTGCATTTTATGTTTGTCCCAAGTGTTATATACAGTGTAATACGTGCTATGGAAAATAGAAGTGATGAAGCATTTTATTCACCCATTATGTAGTGAGAATGCTGATTTGTTATAAAACATGTCTTAGCACAGTTATCTTGTGTTTATTGCTGTAAATCAGGTTCACTCAAATGTATAAACTATTTTATTGCATTGGCATATAAACAGCGCATCTTATGTTTTAACGTTAACACTTGATTATTACAAACCTGTTATGTCATGCATGTAGTAAGAGACATGGGCCGTTTTCTTCAGTTAAGACACGTTGATAGTTAAACAGCAAATATCGCAGATTGCAGTAAAACAACACAGTCAGAGGCAAGCTGATCTGTACATTGACTATGTATTTTCGAGTCCTTGTCGGGACATATCGTCGGAACCCAGGGTAAATATTCCGTAATCACTGCATACATATACCGTGGATTACTTGGCCAGAATATCTTCTTTCTCATGAATATATGCATGAAGCATTTGATTGGCTCCGTGTCCAAAACGGCACGGGAATTCAGCCAATGAAATGATTACAATTTGTCAACAACAGGCGTCAGAGCTGATTACCCGGATGATGATATAACGTGATCTCAAAGGTAAAAGGTCACGGGGTTTTCTTAGTTTCAAAATGGCTAACTATGCAGCGTGGCCCAGATAGGAAATACATGTCTGTAATGACTATTTGGGTGTTATGTTTCGCCTTTTACATAGTCGTAGGACATCAATAAACAGCATTTCTCTGGATCCGTTCAGGTTACTTTACTTTACTTTATTTTATTTATGGTTGGTTGAGGGGGGGGGGGTCCAAACTGTCGGATTCCACCCTTAACATGATTTTTTTTTTAATTTACTTTTTAATTAACTTTTCAATTTTTACTTTTAATTTTTTTTTTACTTATTTTATTTACTTTTTAATAATTAAAAATAAAACTATACACAATTTAAACAAAAAATACTTACCAACTGTTGTGAGAAGCATATTATCTAGGAAGATGGCTATAAACACTATAAATAGTATCAGTTTTCGGGACCCTCGGCAGTTATCCACAGTCTCCTTGACTTTCTTTATCCCACTACTTGTAACATCAAGAAACGTCATTGTCGACGATTGCAACTTAAGGTATCACAGACTAGGCGTAATTCCGTAGGCAATACGGAAACAGATAAAAATGTCGGATGAGCCTGAAATTTTTATGAAATTAATTTTGACTTGTTATTGTCGTAGTTGTAATAAACTCTTTAAGTAAAGGGTTGGGCTAAGAGATGCACTTCCACAAGTTAATGGCAATAGGTTTACATGAAAATATCCCGGATGTAACACTTTGTTCTATTCTAAAATGGACGTTATAAGCACATTCAAATGTCAACACGTCACCGAGATTGTTTGAAATGCTAGTAGACCAAATGTCCTTTCTTTTGTCGTCCTGTAAATCTGGTTTTCTTGACCAACTGGCCATCCACGACAGTGAATCTGAAAAAAAGACAGTACTGTTAATGATATTAAAGTGTTCAAACAATTTGAAGCAACAGATATAGCAACAGCAGCAGCAACAGCAGCAGCAAACGTAGCAGCAACAGCAGCAGCAACAGCAGCAGCAGACGTAGCAGCAAAAGCACCAGCAGTGGCAATGGCAGAAGCAGCAGCAACAAGAGTTTTAATAATCATAATCTTTATTAATCAAACCTCTCAGACACTTTGATAAAAACATTAATTGAAAAAAACAACGAATACCATAATCTCTTTATGCCGAAAACTTAATATTTTCTAAGTAATCCTTCTGTCCACTAACTACTACGGAACATCGTTACGCAGCATTTATTAAGATGACATTGTAATAACAAGTGTGACAATTCCCCAGATTGGCCGAAGATTGGAAAATGTATCCGCGCCATTTCGGCGACAATCGACCTCACGTGAGTTCGTCTCCGCAACAAATATAACTTTTTTTCGCGCATTATCGTCTCATCTATTATAAATTTTGCAACTCACTTTCAAGACGTCCAATTTTATCGTTTTCGTCGCTTATTGCCATTTATGTTGTATTTACAATGCAGCGAACTTGAACTGGTTTATGTTTGTCAGTGGTCTGTGCATGTTTTGTAGAACTGTTTATAGACATTTTTGCATACTTGACATTTCAGTGTTTTAACATTGTTGCCACATGAGGTATCTTATATTACGTTTTAACAAGACAGCTTAACGTCGAGCTTAAGATAATAAAAATATAACATTCTTGATATTGACTAGAAATAGGTGACATCCGATAACTTACTTCCCAGAATGAATACGCTTATTTAACTTTGCAAACGTGGACAAATATACCTCTTCCCTTCCTTCCAACACATTTGACAAGGTGCACAACAACAAAAAACAGCCCCCACTCCGCCCACATTCCTACAAGTACATATATTCTCTTCATTAAAATAAAATATACAATACCACGATAAAAAAAAAAAAGATACGCTGAAAAAGGGATTGGGATTAGCCGGCATTTTTGCCGATACATTGTACTGCGCAGCGACATTTCTATCAATGAAAAAGAGATAATTGCATGTACATAGGCATTAAGAGAAGTATGAGTTTATGAGTGATTTTCTTAAAAGGATTAAACTTGCAAAAATAATATCGATGGCTGTATTGTAATTGTTTCTAAACGACGTTTTGTGTTGATGTGTATGTGTGTGTGTTTGTTGTTTTGATGTTTTTCGTTTGTTTGTTGTTGTTTTTTGTTGTTGTTTTGTGTGTGTGTGTGTGTGTGTGTGTGTGTGTGTGTGTGTGTGTGTGTGTGTGTGTGTGTATGTGTGTGTGTGTGTGTGTGTGTGTGTGTGTGTGTGTGTGTGTGTGTGTGTGTGTGTGTGTGTGTGTGTGTTTATATATATATACATTTCGAACATGATTATTGATTGTGTGGCTTTGGATCATTACTTCCGGTCTCACAAATATGTCTAAGCATTATAAAAGTAGTCGTGACAAAAAACTTCAACACAACATCAGAAGGGTTTTTTATTGTGTAAATCTAGACTCCTGATCGTCTGTTGAACATCAACATAATACGCGCAAATAGAACAAGAAAAACAAACAAACAAACAAATATATGTGCCATAACACTGTTTACGGCAAAAAAATGTAAACGAGCGAAGTTTTGAACCTGTCTATTTATAAATGTCACGAACTATTATACTATCATCTCGCGCAATTTATGACGTCTCTCTTTGACGGAATGGTCGTTACTGACCAGCCGTGACACTCTTCACGAATCGTCGCCATTGACTCCGGTTCTGCGCCATTCTGAGCAACTCAGCCATGCTAATGTCCACGATGTCCTTCACGTTGCCCAACATTCTTGTTTTTGGTAACGTAACGTCAACAATTTCAAAAGAGTATTTTGTCTTAATTCGAGACATATTATTTACTATAAAAAATGAAAGAGGCTTTATTTGGTCCGATGTTGCTATAGAACCAACAGCATTGGATGCGTTGTTTTTTTACGTTTAAACACAAATTAATATGACCTTT
The DNA here is from genome assembly GCA_007844125.1 of Sinonovacula constricta. Classification (NCBI taxonomy): domain Eukaryota; kingdom Metazoa; phylum Mollusca; class Bivalvia; order Cardiida; family Solecurtidae; genus Sinonovacula; species Sinonovacula constricta. The sequence continues at coordinate 43,187,778 of CM017569.1, read as the reverse complement.
AGACAAATGGTGAGTTGATTTAATCTTTGTTAATACTTAAAAACAAAACAAATTAATACACTAAACTGCCGAGAAATTTACTGCTAGGACGTTTGAAATAAATATGGATTATATAACCTATAGACAAGCGGTGATTTGATTTAGCTACTGTTATAAAGGCAATATAAAAACTTCAGCTGCATGTAACTAAAGATGCGTCGCCTGAACATTTAAAATAACCATCAATTTTGTAACTTTTAGACAAGTGATGATTTGCTTTAACCACTGTTATTCATTATTAAAACATTCAGTGACCTAGAATTACTCCGTATGAACGTTTAAATTAACCACGAATTATATAACCTTTAGACAAGAGGTATAAAACAGCGAAACATTTGACATATAATCATATGTCATTAAACGAAAACAAAAATGCATTTATTTACAAGTTTAATAGCATAAAACAACGAATCGCGTTGTATTTAATCATGTCATTAAACGAAAACAAAACTGCGTTCATTTACAAGTTTAATAGCATAAAACAACGAATCGCGTTGTATTTAATCATGTCATTAAACGAAAACAAAAATGCATTAATTTTCAAGGCTTTTGTAGCATAAAACAACGAACCATATGAAATTTAATCGTATTTCATTTTAAAAAAAAGGAAATGCTAAGAATAACCTACCCCTGTCACCTGAGCCTCTAAAATCTTCCGGCAACCCAGCTCTACACTAGTACAATACACTTCCAGCGACTTAGGAAATGGTCAACTTTTCACACACAGTCTGTGTCGCGAACTAACTACTATTGCCAATACCGCACCAGTATTTGTAGACGGCGATAATTTTTGGGATTGGGTTGACAATAATGGATGATCAGTGATGATACGATATCTTCACAGTTAGAAAATGCCATGATACTAATGAAAATTGTTAGCAACCAGAATTAGACGTTCCCAGACAAAGATCCAAACAAAAGTATCAATGAACATGTATCTTTCTTATTTATCTTTGAGACGACGTAATTTAATTATTTCGAAATACATGTACAAAACGTGAAATAAATTGAAACGATTGCACATTTTTTATTGGTCAATTTATACAGTCTCTTTGAACTTATTCGTTATGTTTTGGTCCAGTTTTCCTGTTTCGAAATATAAAACAGCGATCCAGGACTTTACAGTATGCTATATTTCTTCACAAACCAACGTCAACAATCAGAAACAACATCATTTCTTTTTTTTCTTGTTTCACTGAGTATATTCCCTATCGGAATAATAAGTACTGAGGATGTCAAATAATACCCGAGCCTCATTAAATGTTCCAGAGGACAGTAGTGAAAATAAGTGCTGGTATTTGTTTCGTCATCCTGTGTATTGTAAGCATTCTATGTTTCTTCCTTCATTATTGTATTACAACAATGTTTACTTACTTGCTTGACCAAATGAATCGTCTGTTAATCATTGTAAATTTCCTGTGCCGAAATAAATATATCTCTCCTATTTACCATTATACTGCATATACGTAAAATTATCTTTAAACAGTGTTTTAACGCAGCTCTATGAAAAAAATTGTGTCGGAAAAAAACTTATTTGTCATAGGCATTCAACAAATTGGTGGCTAAAGATATTTGGTTTAATATGCAATTTCTAAATTGATATCTAACTAGAGCTGACGGTTATTTTAATAACGCCAAACGTCGTCTAGTGGATACGAAATCGGCAAATCTTCTTAACCAGTATATAGGACCTACCCTTCTAGATGTTAAAAGGCGGTTAGACAGCGTTTGGACATTCTGTAAAGGTGTATCCGACAGTTTGTCTACATCAAATGTACTTAACAATATGTTTTCCACTGTTTGGGGAATTTAGGCATAATTTCTGCATAAACTCGTACTTAAGTAAAAGTATAGACGATTTTGAACACTGCCTGTATTGTAAAATACTGTACATTGCGCCTTAAAATACTCTAAATATTCATTCAGTCCAAATCTTTAAATAAGCACGATAGTCATCTGCTAAAAATAGATATCGACGTCAGAGAGGTCTACACGGATGACGACAAAACTCGCTTTCAAAAGTAAGTTGTCATGTAGTTTTCTTAGTTTAAAAATAACTATTCCTGCAGCGTGGCTCTGATAGGAAATACCTGTTTGGAATGACGAGTGTGGATTTATGCTTCGCTGTTCACAAAGATCTAGAGCATCAATGAATAGCATTTTGCAGGACATTTTCAGGTAACAATGACTGATCTTGGTTATTTGAGAAAAATCTTTGGTCCAAACTGTTGGACACAATCTTTAACAAAAGTTGAATATTCTAGACTTTGTCATCTGTCATTGGCTATCGGAAAGTGCCGAAGTGATCCGATAGTTGACGCGAATGATCTCTGTCATCTTGACGAATGTGTATGGTGTGATCGATTCAGTACACAATTCGTAATGAATGTATTTGGTTTATGATTTTATCGCCAGAAGTACTCTTGTAGATATTGCCTGAAATACGGGGCTATAACAAACAAGTGTGTAAACAATCCTTAGTGCATCCGTGACATAGCTAAACACGCCTGATGGAAGTGAGCTCCCAAGTCAACAAAGATAAAAATGGCAGGGGAGTTCATGATGATATGACCTAATAAGACAACTGACCCAATGTTGTTTTAATGATGGTTCATGTTTAATAGGCAGGGGCGTGCCTGGGCTTACGCACTTACGCACGTGCGTGCAGTTGCTTCCGAAAATTGAAAAAATAAAAACGCCTAAAAGCGAATTTAAATCGTCGCCTAACCCGGGTTAGGCACTACCAGTTAATTGTCTTTATTATTTAAATCCATGTAATTTAAACATTTTTCTAATTCTACACAATCTTCAACAATCCAACTTGACGTATTTCTGTCTCTTCCTGCTTCTAAGACAATTCTTTGTTCTAGACAGTGAGAGTACCCGCCACTCCCACCCCCACCTCACGAATGCATCTATGGCGTTCTGTGGAATGAATCCGGATGGGGGGGGGGGGGGGGGGGGGCACGCCCTAGGACTCCCTAGGAAAAGTGCGTATACTCAAAAGTCGCCCAGGCACGCACCTGATAGGAGGGGCAGAGTGGGCCATTTAAAAAGAAGAATACGGACTTTCTAAATGAAAATAATTATCTTACTTAGTGTATCCTACGGCTAATTATTAAAAAAATCATGAAAGAATACACGTAACTATGGCCGATTGTTTGAAAAAATGTTGGATGTACTTTAAAATACTCCCCCCGACCCCCCCCCCCACCCCCCCATAAAAAACAAAAACAAAAACAAAAACAAAACAACAGCAAACAAACAAACAACACGCACACACACCAAGAAAATATAAAACACCGGTTTATTCTTCAAAATTGGCTGAACGTTTGCATTTCTTGTTCTTAAATGATCAAACGATTCGTTATGATGAAATGGGAAATGCATCCCCCATCCCCACGCCCCCTACCCCGCTGGATCCATCCCTGGCTAATAAATAAATTATATGGCATGCAAAAATAACCGTATATCAACTTAAACCCGCCTTGTTTAGGTATTTATATGCTCAGATATTGACATCTAAACACATTTATTCACTGATGTAAGTGATGATTGTCTGTTTTACACTGACAAATATCAAATGTTAATTACACATTGACCACGCATTAGCAAAAAAAGAAATTGATCCAGATCACTAACCTAAGTTTAGGAGAATTCCGACCAGATTATGCTTTTTTGCATTACAAATTGCAAGTAGACGAGAATGTAAGAAACAACAAAAAATAACAAGAGAGTATTCAGCAATCGCATTCAGAAATAATCCTAACTATTTTTGTCGGAATCTTCTTAAATCTTAAAATCCTTTCTTAAATAAAATTACTTAAGCTTCCTTCATAAAGCATTTAATAATTTATGAAAATTCTTATTATTGTTCAAAAGTTTATAAAATTATTTAAGGTAAGAAAGAATATTTAAAATTCATAATGATTTCAGTGTGATCTTTTTCTCAGCATTTCACTTGCTTGAGTCATCGAATTAGGAATGTGCACATAATTAGAAGACTATTCTAGGAGGAAGAAACAGCTTTGTATTAATCTCTATTTAGTAGATATTGTTCCATTTTTTATATTTTTTCTTAAAAAGAAAATGCGACATTTCGTCTGTCATGTATTTTCGCGGATTAAAGAATTGGTGAAGAATAGCTAACATTCTCAATGAAGACAACCCCTGACCTACGGTTTGTACAATAAACTAAATCTCAGCCTGCTAAATACGCAATGATGATGCTTATGCAAATAGTGTTTGTAGTAAAATAGCGGAGTTTAACTTATTAGTATAGTGTAACCTTACATTCGGTCTTTCCTCGGACATCATCGTTGAAATGCATATAGACCGCACGCTTCATGGATCGCACATGTAAACAAGAACATTACACGTCGCTGTTTGTTAAACAGTGCTGATCTAGATAATTATAACGTCTGGGAGCTTTCTGGTCTACATGTATTTGCTCCTCGAGCAATAAGTCGAATGCCATTTTTTTTAAATCTCATTCATTTGGATTTTGTTTACCCTCGCCTCTTACCTCATGGTGTAAGGCGAGCACCTTTATATTAATCTGTTAAAATTAGAATTTATACATATATTTAAATATGTTCTGTTAGCAGGCTAAGTGCTGAAGTTTGACATATTCGCGTTGTTCCTTACACACCCACGCCAACATTAAAATAGAGTTGACAGCCCCTGCAAGAGGCCATTTGTTCTTCTCATTTTCTAATTATAACCTTTGCTGGATCCCAATCCCTTTCATTTCTTACATATTGATTAATTAGGCTCGCTTAGTCTTAGAACTCACTGAAAGTTGTTAACTCCCCACATCAGACACTGTTTACCGTCTTAACATACGTTTTCACTTGCGCTTTATGCCCCTAGTAATAAGATTTTATCACGAAAGCTGTGCTCTCTCGACCAAGAACGGAAAACATCCGAACTCTTACACAGAGGGGATCTGAGACGAAATTACCATTACGCGTGAATTATTTTCCCAATATTGTCCCATTCTTAAGTAAGAAGTCGTATAAATAGTTAAATTGCTTTCCTGCTTTGTTTCTTTCTGGGTCTTGAAAAAATCAACTCCTCCATGTACCGGTTAAGGAATACGTTAAGGTGGAACACCTTTTCTTCTCTAGAAATTTTGGTGCAAAATCCGGGAAATACATTGTTTTGTTAACAGTGATTAATGTTGCGATTTATAGTTAGGTTTGTTCGGTACATATTTTAGTAGGTAGTGTTCTTCTTACGCTCCTTAATTTCTTAAATAATAAATGTAATTAATTAACTTAAATTAAGAATAAAGTAAAGTTTATGGGCTAATATAAATGTCAAAGAAACAGAGTGTATTAAAAACATACATAGTTAATTATATATCATATATCATATACATACAAGCTTATTGGATAGTTTTAATGAAACAAAGTAAAATAGAGAGTTCTTATATAGATGTGGCGTGATAAGAGTAGTAACATAAACATCTAACTCGCAGAATGCTCTTTTAAATTATGGTCAATGGACATTTCTTTATAGATATGGTAACAGACATAGTTATAACACAAATATTCAATATGTACAGTTTAAATGAAAAAAAAAGAGACCAGCATGACGTTTTAATCAGTGGTGAGGCAGTAATCGAAACAGTGGTGAGGCAGTCATCGCAACAGTGGTGGGGCAGTCATCGAGACATTGGTGAGGCATTCATCGAGACAGTGGTGAAACAGTCATCGAGATATAGGTGAGACAGTCATCAAGACAGTGTTGATGCAGTCATTAAGACTGTGGTGAGGCAGTAATCGAAACAGTGGTGAGGCAGTCATCGCAACAGTGGTGGGGCAGTCATCGAGACAGTGGTGGGCAGTCATCGAGACAGGGGTGGGGCAGCCATCGAGGCAGTGGTAAGGCAGTCATCGAGACAGTGGTGAGACAGTCATCGAGACAGTGGTGTGGCAGTCATCGAGACAGTGGTGAGACAGTCATCGAGACAGTAGTGAGGCAGTCATCGAGACAGTGGAAAGGCAGTCATCGTGACAGTGGTGGGGCAGTCATCGAGATAGTGGTAAGACAGTCATCGTGACAGTGGTGAGGTAGTAATCGAGCCAGTGGTAAGGCAGTCATCGAGACAGTGGTGAGACAGTCATCGAGACTGTGGTGAGGCCGTCATTGAGACAATGGTAAGGCAGTCATCGGGACAGTGGTGAGACAGTCATCGAGACAGCGGTAAGGCAGTCATCGAGACAGTGTTGATGCAGTCATCGAGACAGTGGTGAGGCAGTCATCGAGACAGTGGAAAGGCAGTCATCGAGACAGTGTTGATGCAGTCAACGAGACAGTGGTGAGGCAGTCATCGAGACAGTGGTGGGCAGTCATCGAGACAGTGGTGGGGCAGTCATCGAGACAGTGTTGATGCAGTAATCGAGACAGTGGTGAGGCAGTCATCGAGACAGTGGTAAGGCAGTCATCGAAACAGTGTTGATGCAGACATCGAGACAGTGTGAGGCAGTGAGCGAGACAATGGAGGGCAGTCATCGAGACAGTGGTGAGGTAGTCATCGAGACAATGTAGGGCAATCATCGAGACATGGTGAAGCAGTCATCGAGACAGTGATGAACAGGCAGTCATTGAGAGAGTGGTGAGGCAGTAATTGAGACAGTGGTGAGACAGTCATCGAGATAGTGATGAGGCAGTCATCGAGGCAGTGGTCAGGCAGTCATCGAGACAGTGGTAAGGCAGTCATCGAGACAGTGTTGATACAGTCGTCGAGACAGTGGTGGGGCAGTCATCGAGGCAGTGGCGAGGCAGTCATCGAGACAGTGGTCGGGCAGTCATCGAGACAGTGGTGAGACAGTCATCGAGACAGTGGTGAGACAGTCATCGAGACAGTGGTGAGACAGTCATCGAGACAGTGGTGAGGCAGTCATCGAGACAGTGGTGGGACAGTCATCGAGACAGTGGTGAGGCAATCATCGGGACAGTGAAGAGGCAGTCATCGATACAGTGGTGAGACAGTCATTGAGACAGTGGTCAGGCAGTCATCGAGACAGTGGTGAGGCAGTCATCGAGACAGTGGCGGGACAGTCATCGAGACAGTGGTGAGACAGTCATCGAGACAGTGGTGATGCAGTCATCGAGACAGTGTTCGGGCAGTCATCGAGACAGTGGTGAGGCATTCATCGAGACAGTGGTGAGACAGTCATCGAGACAGTGGTGAGACAGTCATCGAGACAGTGGTGAGACAGTCATCGAGACAGTGATGAGACAGTCATCGAGACAGTGTTTGGGCAGTCATCGAGACAGTGTTCGGACAGTCATCGAGACAGTGTTCGGGCAGTCATCGAGACAGTGGTGATGCAGTCATCGAGACAGTGTTCAGGCAGTCATCGAGACAGTGGTGAGACAGTCATCGAGACAGTGGTGAGACAGTCGTCGAGACAGTGGTGAGGCAGTCATCGAGACAGTGGTGAGGCAGTCATCGAGACAGTGTTCGGGCAGTCATCGAGACAGTGTTCGGGCAGTCATCGAGACAGTGTTCGGGCAGTCATCGAGACAGTGGTGAGGCAGTCATCGAGACAGTGATGAGGCAGTCATCGTGACAGTGGTAAGGCAGTCATCGTGACAGTGGTGAGGCAGTCATCGAGACAGTGGTGAGGCAGTCATCGAGACAGTGTTCGGGCAGTCATCGAGACAGTGGTGAGGCAGTCATCGTGACAGTGGTAAGGCAGTCATCGTGACAGTGGTGAGGCAGTCATCGAGACAGTGGTGAGGCAGTCATCGAGACAGTGGTGAGACAGTCATCGAGACAGTGGTGAGACAGTCATCGAGACAGTGGTGAGACAGTCATCGAGACAGTGGTGAGGCAGTCATCGAGACAGTGTTCGGGCAGTCATCGAGACAGTGGTGAGGCAGTCATCGTGACAGTGGTAAGGCAGTCATCGTGACAGTGGTGAGGCAGTCATCGAGACAGTGGTGAGGCAGTCATCGAGACAGTGGTGAGACAGTCATCGAGACAGTGGTGAGACAGTCATCGAGACAGTGGTGAGATAGTCATCGAGACAGTGGTCAGGCAGTCATCGAGACAAAGAGTTCGATAAGATCTACTGGTCTATCATGTGTCCACACCAGTCCGAAATACAAGTCTGAATCAAAGCGCTAGAAGGATTACGGGTGCCGACTACTTTCAATCTTTCTGATAATTAAACGTCCTATACAAAAAAACAACGGTGATGTATGTGTTTACATTAGACACGCTACATGCTATATATTAAAGTTTAATTATGAAATGAAATGACAATTATATCTTTTTATATATACACGGAACTATTTTAAAATGCGGAAGCAGAAATCCCCAAAGTTGCCTAGTTGTAAAGCGTCATAGTATAGAGGTGACTGGAGGTTGACAGAAAGGGTTACAACGGACAATTATTCCGATCATTTAGAGTTTTAAAATCGAGAAGCCAGCCAGCATGTCGTTGAGATCAAGGATTAATTATGCGTATTGTTTGTATTCATATCAAATATGGAAGCACAAATCCCCAAAGTCGGCTTGTTGCAAAGCGTCCTAGTATAGAGGTGACTAAATTATAAAATAGCCCCACCGTCTGTCTATAGAAAGGCTTGTCAATGCAAAAAAACTCCTGAATTTCGATTAGTATTTTTCCCGGCTCGGTTGCCGACATCAAGATATCAAGTCCCTCTAAAATACGAGTCTCGTTCGTTTTTCGCTCCTGTATAATTTTCCTATATAGGGCAGAAGCGAACAATATTCGGACCCAGCGATATTAAGCATGAAAGCGCGCACAGAACGTGTGAGTGGAGAAATAAATTGAATGCATGAAAAGGATGGTTGTATGAGAGATCTAGTGGAATACGATCTTAAGCAATAGGCCATGAATTATTCAGTAATTCAGCATTTGCTTGGGAAACTCAACTGAACGATGAAATTTATCCTATTCTATAGTTATTTATAGAACAAGAAGCGACCATATATTTATTCACATTTGTGCATAATACATCATCCTTATATAATTTTAAAACATACCAGGAAGTTAAATTGCTTTCAGCATTGCTGGGATGGAAACTACTTTATCTACATAACAGATCCTTCCACAACGAAAGAGATTTCTTATAAATATAGTTGCTTACACGAGCATTTTTCTTGCAGCTATTTTCTTTAGTTCCAACTTTTAACTTAACCAGTGGGGTACATTAGTGAAATGAAAATTGTCTCTCTTGTAAGATAATATCCGAGGTAGTCCAAATAGTAGGTAGATCCTTTAAGTTGGAAATCTGGGACATCTTGCAAATTCTTTAGCAGATGGCACAATATCAAAAAGTGACATTTCTCACTAAGGCGTAAATTTTAGCCTTAAATTCATTGAACTACTTAGAGATATTATTTTTAAACAACAAACTGGAAGTGTTGCTAGATAATGGCGAACCCGAGTATCACAAGAACGACACAAAAATCAACACACAGTCCAAAGAGTACAAGCATGAAAACCGAGTAAACAAAATAAAAGGACCTGCTTCCATTGAGAGATTATTTAGGGGAGACTATCCACTAAAGTTTATAGGGTCATCTTATAGATCAACCAGTATATGTTACATGGATTAGCCCCTGCTTTTGTAAGTTTGTTTTTTGAATCTTCATAGATGTATATTTCATATTTGTTTAAAGATAATGGAACTACTTGTTGCAATGATGCTTAATAGCTCTAGATGTAACATTTTGTTTATAACCCATACATTTATATGGTTTTAGTAAATCTTAATAGATCTGTATGTGACATGTGTTATAACTCAACTCAACTCAACTTTGTTGATCTCACTACCGCTCTAAGCAATTAATGAGCAATTTAGCATACAATACAAACAATAGACAATAACAAATTCCAGTGCAAATAAATCATCTGCAAAAACACATTCATGAACATGCAAAGCAACAATATACGATCGCCTTATGTCGGGGAAAAAATAAAGAGAGATAATGAAAATGAAAATATCAAGACCCATTTATCACAATAACACAAACAATACCTTTTCCCCTCCGCTATACGATAACATTTAATAAACGATATTTGTCGGCAACAATGAAAAACTTCGTAAAGTTCGTGTCGAAATATAATTAACATTTGACAAGATTTGTAGTCATATTGATTTCTCATAAGAACCTGTTTACCTTTCATTAAATGACGTTTACCATTTGTCGTCTGTCCTAACCAGAGCCACTCGTGAATGATAAGCCCCCTTGAAGTACCAGCCTCATTTCCGCTGACGATCAGCGTGCCACCAAGTGGCGGTGACACCAGAACGAGACTCTGCCCAAGACGTTAAGTGCCCTACCCAATCAACGATGTCACAGAGCGACTATTCGTAATCCGGTTAGAAGAAGCTATTTTGATATCTTAACATTTCAAACGTTTTTTGTGTGTTGTTGTTTGTTTTCAATTAACTGTTTTGTTTAAAAGCTTTGACATGCTGACGTTGGTTATGTATAAATAACCACGTAAATTATAGATAAGGGTAATATTACGCGTTCCATGGGGTTATGGCAGCAAATAATGTAGATTAGGATGGCACAGCTCCCAGCAATATCTGGCTGAACTGAATCTTCGCTATTTTGTAGACCCCCTCGTGCCTAGCAGGCTTTAGTCTTCTTGTCAATTAGCCGTACAGTGGTTTTAAACTTTAAAGGTGTGTATAAAGACGCAAGAGTATGCATTCCAGGTTAAAGGACTTTTAATTTCCAGAGAAAAAGTTTGACACAGCTGACATACTTGCAGTTTTACAAGGAATGTCAAAATTGTTGCTTCTGTCGTTGACAGTTTGTACTTTGTATAGGATAGAGTCTGTTAAGACGTTTCTATAGAAAATAGAAGCCGAAACAAGCGCTTAAAGTGCAGGCTTCTTTTTGCTATGGAAACGTCTGAATAGATTCTATCCAACTTAGAAGTCCCCGCCTCTACCTGTTCTACTAAAATGACATGTAATCCGCCCCATAAAACTGTCAATCAAACTGCCAATCGTTCAAACTTATCGTCAAAAGGGGTGGAGTCAAGGCAAAATGCGTGGTTTGTTGCACGAGCGCAGTTGAAAATAAAACCATTTAGTAAAATAGATCGATCTATTCTGTTCATTGTAAAATAGAAAATAGAAAGAGTTCTATTGAAATAAATCGCTGAGGAATTTGTTTTTTATAGTTTCTGATTGGCTACAAATGAAGGGCGACTTCTAATCTCTGATTCTGGCAGAGATTTTGAGCTGGTGGACTCGAACAGCATTTGAAAAAGACCAAAAGTAGACATGTTTTAAGAAAAGTCCTCAAGCAACCGGTCCTAGAAATTACTTACTGTACTGTTTGATTGTCATTAAAAATATAATGGATTTAGATTTTTACCTTAGAGGTTGGGGAATCTTTTTAAATGTCATTTCATCCCCTAACCCGCGGTAAATATTCCGTTATCATTGCATACTTACACCGTGGGTTAATTGGTCAGAAAAACTTCTTTCTCGTGAATATATGCATGAAGAATGGGATTGGCTCCGTGTCCAAAACGGTACGGAAATTCAATAAAATAGTTACAATTTATAAACAACAAGCGTCGCTTGTTAGTGCGGCCATCTTGATAATATCAAATAGTTCTTTTTCAACTTCACTTGAAGAGTAGCGTTGATGTAACGCACGTTTTCATTGGACAACTGGTTGCTATAAATATTCATGAAAACAAACTTTTACCAGCCTAAAATCCCACGGCCACCATGATACTGTGCGGTATGAGTGAACGTTGGTTTAGACGATGGTGTTATTTATGAGTATGTTAAACAATTTCACTTTCATTTTCTGGAATGACGGAGAGGCAATCCTGGCGTGAATCTGAACTTAGGTCCATATCCTCCAACCACTCTAAAGTAAGAATTGCTTAAGTCATGGATTTCAATCCACAATATCTTCCTTTTGTTTTTAGCTACAAGTCTACATTATTTCATGACACTTTAAATTTGCTACTTTCAGCTTAAAATTATATTGGAACATCATAAATAAGCTTCTTTTGCTGGTATAATTTTTTTTTTAAATTGGACTTAAGTCTTGACTTAGACTTAAGAATGGTTGTTAAATTCGGGCCTAAATGAAGCACGTTTTCGCGGTTAGATATACAAGTGTATTTAATGTTTAATTAGTTTATATATATCATTGTGTAGAAAGACCATCAGATACATACATATTTACATAACTGATAATATCAGATAACTGGCAAACAACAGATCAGCTTGAAGGCCTTTTTTCAATACAGTTTATTCGAACAATTAAAGGACGAAGGACTTAAGTCGTTGATTGTTACTGTTCGGCCTCAAGCAGCACCATAATAATCATTTTCACTTTAAAAGTGCACACTGTACTTTTAAGCCCGCAAATCAAGTAGCGTACGTCAGTGAAACAGAAATCGCCTTTTAACCTGTAACTTGCTCTTTTTGTTAGTTTTGTAAACGAGAGACTTCGGCCTATTGATTACGTTATTCTAAAAGAATCAAAGCTACAAAAATCGCTTTTGGATGATCGATGCAAATGGCTGACGTAGGCAAGGTAACTTATGGACGTAGAACAAAGAATTCCGTGAACGCCCCACAGTGAAACCTCACTGGACCGTCAATATAGCATTTTAATTAAATATCATTTTCAGCTTTACACTGATTTCCATTGATTTTGCTAATGGATGGTCTTTCTTTCTAACACACGAGACCAAACATGCGAGACCGTTTACACGTCAGATGAAAAGGCAAAGCTGCACAAACAGACACTGCAACTCTATTGACGGCTGTGCGACTTCCTATCAGTCAGGTATCGGATTGGTTCGCAACAATATACCCATGTCAGAAAAACATTTATAATTCAAATCTAATTGAAATCTTATTTAACATGCATTATGCAAATGGTTTGTCAAAGTAATATATGTTTTAATTATATTTTCACACAACCCATAGACACTTACTACGATCAGAGTCTTCTCCTGAAAGAGAAGACTTCTGTTTTCTTATCTGGCTAGTATACACTGAATATTTCATAGTCTCTGATCAGGCATCTCATGTATCCAGTTAAAGGGGATAAATGTTGAGATGTAAAACTGCATTAATTAACGTCATTAATAACTTTCCTGAATAAGACAGTTTCGATGGAAGCAATGACTGAATAGCATGTTCCCGATAATATTTTAAAAAAAATTAGAAATTTGCCAGTTGTCTTTATCAGATATATAAAGAAAAATATTCCATCAGCATGCGATTTCGAATGAGGCTTGTAGAAATAAAGACGTATAATATTTAAGCTTGAACAGTCAAATTAGTTAACAAGGACATTGTAAACAAAAAGGACATAAATTGTTTCAAATTAAATATTGTCACCTAAAAAGAGTCAGAGAAATGCTGCTTATGAATGTCCTACACTTCTGTGGAAAAAAAAGGCATAACACCCCGCTTGTCATTACAAACATGTGTTTCCTGTCTGAGCCACGCTGACACAGTTAGCTATTTTTAGACTAAGAAAACCACGTGACCACCTACTTTTGAGATTACGTTATATCATCATCCGGGTTATCCGCTCTGACTGTATCTATTTTTAGCAGAAATCCTAGTGGTATTTATTTATAGATTTGGAACTAATGAACAATTAGAACGGATGTTTAAAGAGATTTGCTATTTTACAACTGAGGTAGTGTTTCAATCGCCTTTGCTTAGACTTTAGTGTGAGGTTCTGCAAACATTATGAACAAATACCACAAACAGGAGCCAGACATCGCAGGGGCGGATCCAGAAAATGTTTGTGTATTGTTTGTTTTTTTTGTGTGTGATGGGGGGGGGGGGGGGGTGAATCAAAATCCATTCAGCTGTACTCTTTTATCTGGTTTGTGGTGTGATGCATCAACCATTCACACCCCCCCCCCCCACCACCACCACCACCACCACACCCCCTCCCCCATTTGGATTCATCGCCGAGATATTGTTAAAAAATAGATATAAGTAAACTGGCGGATATCGCCTTAAAGGATTGGTCACATTTTGAAGGATTTATAAAGCATTCAAATGGCATAAATGGCAAATATGTATTTGGTATAATTTACGTTCAAATATTAAGTTTGTTCCAAGACAGGTTGGCCTGGTGTCAAAATAATGAGACTTGACGTGGGTTCATGTCAGGGTTTTAATGCATACTCTCGAAGTTAAAGATGGCATCCGACGGTTTACCTCTATCTAATGCATGTAGCAATATTTCCCCATGGTTTCTGGAAATGTAGGCATAATTTCTGCATAATCTTATACTGTAGTCTAAGTAAAGACGATTTTAGCACTACCTGTATCGCAAGATAGTACACATTGCGAAAAAAATTAAAACCCACTCAAATGCTCATTCTTTCCAAATCTATAAAATAAGCACGATAATGTTTTCTGCTATAAATAGATATCGACGTCAAAGCGGACCACCCGGATGACCATATTACGTGTAAGTTATCACGTGTTGCTTTCTTTTTCTTCTTCTTCTTTATTTTAATAGCTTTGTATGCAGCTTGGCTCAGATATGAAAAACCTGTTCTCTGTGATAAGAGGGGATTTATGCATCACCGTTCATACAAATCTAAGGCATTAATTAACACTATTTTGCGGAATCATTTCCGGTAAAAATAACGTATTTGGAAATCTAAGAAAAATTAATCGATCCAAACTCCCGGATATCATTTTTAGGACAGAACACACACACACACGACATCTCCGGATAACTAAACGATTTTGTCGGGACGTTAAATCTAAAAATAAAACAAACCCATCTACTTTTCTCCTTATGCATGTCTTTTTAGAAGACTGGAAACTAGTCCTGTGTATAGTGCCATGATTTCTAAATGCTGCATATACGACACTATATCATTTGTTTAGCATGCATGCCGCAAGGATGAATATGCGTAGGAAAGTAGTTCCATAGCAAGGCAATAATATTGACACTTTATGTACGTTATTCTTGCAATTGATATCCCGTCATGGGTTTATATCATTAGATAAAGATACCGCGTGTTTCAAGACATACAACAGAGTGTGTCTAGCATTTCATTTCATTGATTAACATATCAGCAGTCTTGCATGCGACGATGACATGCTAACAGTTCCATCCGAGCTGAATTATCATCTTTTCAACCAG
Organism: Sinonovacula constricta; assembly: GCA_007844125.1. Classification (NCBI taxonomy): domain Eukaryota; kingdom Metazoa; phylum Mollusca; class Bivalvia; order Cardiida; family Solecurtidae; genus Sinonovacula; species Sinonovacula constricta. The sequence goes on along the minus strand of CM017569.1, from coordinate 43,172,570 downwards.
CACGAGAAACATTATGTAAACATGACAAAAAATATCAATCGCATAATCATTATGTCACACTCATCATTTTAGGGAGGTAATCTATGTGACCGGCAACGCGGGGCAATGCAACAGGGTCTGATCTGGGAATTATCTCTTTTCTCTCTCTCTCTCTCTCTCTCTCTCTCTCTCTCTCTCTCTCTCTCTCTCTCTCTCTCTCTCTATATATATATATATATATATATATCTGTGCGTGTCTGTGTGTGTGTGTACAAAAAACAAATATATATAATATGAAGTCTTAAAGGTGGTATCCGAAAGTTTGGACCTAGCTCCTGAGAGATCCAGATTAGTTATGTCCTTTCTCAGATTGTCGTTGTTTTGAATAAGTTTGATTTTTACTGCACTTTTGTGTTGTTTTGCAGCTTTTGCACATTTACCACAGAGAGGTAATGACTAGTTTAGAGAGAAGAGGAAGTAGAAGAAAAACGGAGGAAAAAAGAAAGTGGAGGAGAAGCAGAAGAAGGAGGAGAAGAAGAAGAAGAAGAAGAAGAAGAAGAAGAAGAAGAAGAAGAAGAAGAAGAAGAAGAAGAAGAAGAAGAAGAAAAACACGAAGATATATAGTTCTTTACAGACAAGCCTCAATTCTTACCCCCTCATTCAGCCATTACGGCTTTACGTCGCCCCGTAGTACACCAGCGATTAATGTCCAGAAATATTCTACCAGGCATAAAAATAGAAAATAAACCCTTCTGAGAGTATGCTGAATTGTACTAAATTAGAGTTTCTACAATGTGCAGATGTGAAATCAATCGGAACACTTAGGCATGTTCGTCGGAAATAAACGGTAATGCATACAATAATTGCTGACCGATTAAGTCGGGGACATATTTCAGGCTACGACCGTTACTATTAAAACAAACACTTGTTCATAGTATTTTGTCGGTGTATTCATCCACATTTAAACAGTAACCCAATCAACTACAGTGCTGTTGTTTAATTTCCGTGCCCTTTTTAACAACTGTCCGTAAATCATCTTTAATGTCTTTTTTCCGATTATCTTCCGAACCGAAAGACTAACAGTTCATTCATTAATAATTACGCAATAATAAAAGTTTAAACAATTCAAAGTAATCTAAAACACGCAGTTTTTGCTGTCCCTTTGTTAGATTTCTTTGATCTTGAGTCGTGACAAGCCAGGCAGAAACAATCTGTCTCTGGGTTTATAATTACGAGTCAGATTAAACAGAACTTGCGTTATTAAAGTGGGTATCCGACAGTTTGCCTACACCAAATGCAATTAACATTATTCTCCCTAGTGTTTGTGGGTGTGTGTGGGTGTGGTGGGTGTGGGGTGGGGTGCGTAGGTTTTATTTCTACATAAACTCATGCTTAAGTCTAAGTAAAGACGATTTTGATCGATATCTGTATTGTTTGACAGTACAAATTGCGAAAAGCTTCACTCAAAATGTTAAATATAACCAAATCTATAAATAAGCACGGGAGTAATCTCTGCTAAAAACAGATATCGACGTCAGAGCAGACTACCCGGATGACGATATAAGTGGAAGATGCCTTTTAGTAATGAAGAGAACAAATTCATGCTTCAACGTTTACACTGCTGTAGGACATCAATGAAAAACTTGTTCATGGCCTTTTCAGGTACCGATGATTTATTTCGTTATTTTGTGAAAGAACCATTGGTTCAAACTGTCTTTAAGGTGTGTCGGTTACACGTCAATCGGAACACCTCGCATGATTCACGAATGATCCCTCAGATGCATGTAGGTAGTTTGATCACCTCGGCCATTTCCATAATTGGGACTAATTTTGTGACAGAGGGTCAATACAAAGATGGCAGCTCGGGTGACAGCTCACTATACGATGCCAGTTAAACTTCAATTTGTGGCTGCTTCAAATTTTGATCATCCAAGTTTAATTTATAAAGCGCAGCAAACAAAACAGCTGTCAAACGACGCCATTGTTTATGTTGTGTGCGAACTATATTTTAGGCATATTCTTTCGACTTCCGGCGAACAAAACGATCGTGATTTCTTTAAGTATTATTGCAACTGATAAATCCGAGATATGAATGTCCCAAGGACGGAATTACCCGAGGAGTTCTGATTGGGTTACACGTCTGTTGTTACAACAGAGTAAGTTGATCTCTTGTTCATTTGATTGGTCATTTCGTTACGTAATATCTTGAGACACAGAACATATTTTCTTACTTTGTAAATTTTGACTGCTTTGTTTATTCATATGCCAACAAGCTGATGAGGACTGTGTGAACAGTTGAAATGTTCTAGTAAGAAAAAATGTTCTGTGTTAAGGGGTAATACGTAACAAGACGTTTGTTATTTGTTGTTGTTTTGTGTTTGTGTAACAAAACAATACGTTCGTTAACCACAATTAAAATACATACGATCAATACATTGAAGATTAACATAATATAGCTTTTCAAAAGAGTGTGTTGTCTTCGGGTTAGAGGAATCAGACGCATTGAGATGGTCTTTTAACAGTTTAGACATATTTGCTTTTCAACCGTGAATACCAAGTTACGCATGCATTAATGTACGTCATGTATACGACAGCCATAATCACTAAACAGATTGGCTTGTGTGACGCAATTAGCTGAACGTGGTATCCGAAGTTTGGCTTTGTTAAGTATGTGACATTGATGATCTGATACGAGTGTTCCTTAGATACTGAAAACATTAAACGAGTTGGATGAAATGATACGAAACGAGGCTCTGTCGAGTTTTCAGTATCTAATGAACATGTATATCAAATTCTATTTATCACATAACCAAAACAGCAGCTGTTTTTTTATTTACAATGCATCATTTTTAATAGTATGAATATTCGGCCTTGACATGTGTAATACGGTTAGAGAGAATCCGCACAAACAAGTTTCACGCTTACTCGACCATTTTCCATAAAAAAGGAACAGATTCGTTTATAACATGACTAAAAAGTTGTTTTTATGAATACAAATGAAATTGTCCAACAAAATGCATAAAACGGCGATATCAAGATGACCAGCAAAATGACGCCTCACTACATAACTAACTAGTGTGTTACCAAAAATAACGTATGGGTGTTACCTCACGCTCGCACGGTAGGTTATGTGATCAAATATATTACCCCTGTTGTGGATAATTTCTTAATGAGCTCATATTTAGTCTAAGTAAAGACGATTTTGATCACTACCTATATTGTAAGACAGAAGAAAACGTAAAAAAGACACTCTGAAAGTCTATCCTTTTCAAATCTATAAATAAGCACGAAATTTATCATTTTGCTAAAAACAAATATCGAAGCCAGTGCTGATTACCCGAATGATAATATAACGTGATCTCAAAACTAAGTTGTCACGTGGTTTTCTTTGTTTAAAAAGAGCTATCACTGCAGCGTGGCTCAGATAGGAAATACCTGTTTTGCAGTGAGATTTATTCTTTACTGTTCAGATCTAGGGCATCATTGAAGAACATTTTGCCGGAACATTTCATGTAACTATGAATTATTTGGTTATTTGAGGAAAAAATGGCGCAAACCATCAGACACCACCTGTAATTCAGGTGAAATGCTGATCATGTGATTCGAGTCAGAATGTTATTTACTCTTTTGGCTATAGATGGCGCTCAAAGACAAAGTGACAGTTGTGACTGTTGATAAACAATAATTCTAAAATTGCCGCAAAACGACGACAATAATAGCATAATTTTGCTCGCCATATGCCTGTGGGTAAAAGGCGAGGATGAAAAAAACATTCGTCATCGACTAAAAGCACTTATCGGGTATCCCTCCCTCGATTCTTCTCCCCTCTCTCTTTCTCTCTTTCTTTCTCTCTCTCTCTGTATCTGTCTCTCTCTGTGTCTGTCTGTTTGTCACTCCCTTTGTCTCTTTCTGTGTCTCTCTGTGTCTCTGCCTGACTCTGTATGTCTGTCTGTCTATCTCTCCCTCTGTCTGTCTCTGTCTCCCTGTCTCTGTCCTTCTGTCTGTGTGTGCGTGCGTCTCTCTTGGTCTCTATCTCTGTCAGCTGTCTCTCTTTCTGTCCCTGTCTCTCTGTCTCTCTGTCTCTGTCTCTTTCTCTCTCTCTCTCTCTCTCTCTCTCTCTCTCTCTCTCTCTCTCTCTCTCTCTCTCTCGCTCTCTCTCTCTCTCTCTCTCGCTCGATCTGTAAGGACAATAACACTTCCGAATAAACCTTTTTCATTATAGTCGTTCTTTTTTAAGTAATCAAAATTCTTAATTTAGTGTTTTGTAAAACAAATTGGGTGCTTTCAATGACTTGGCTGACACATTTAGCTATGTACAAATTCATCAAGTCTCTCGTATCCATATATATGTAACTGGCATTTTGTCACGGGTTGTTATGTCATTAGACAAATATATCGCGTGTTCTAAGAAATACGACAGATTGTATCTAACATTTCATTTCATTGATTGTCATACAAATACACTTGCATACCGGTCTGTCACGCAAACATTTCAGAATTATCTTTGCTTCAACCATGCTAAAGAAATAATGGCTTTCTTTGAACGTTTGTTACATTTGCATAATTCCGGATTAAGATGGTGGAATTGATTTTAAGTTTTAGCTCGTTGTATATCCCATAATTCTTAATGAGGATGCAAAGTATTGACACTGATTTCCAGAGGCATTTCTTATAATGACCAAAACCATATTTATTCAAGGACGGGCCAAGGATTTTACCAGGGGTTGGGGCAGTGCCTTTTTAAGTTCATTATCTTTGGGGGAATGTGTTTAAACGTCATGAATAAATGTTGTTTTTTTTCTGGAATCTCCGGAAATGCGTATTGATAAGTAGGCATATCAAGGAAAAATAAAACACTTAACAACTAGTTCATAATATGGAATCTATATATTATACATATTTTTATGAACAATCTGGAAATGTTTAAACGGACGCGAGCCGAGGGCGCACCCTTTAAATCCGCAACTTGTATTTCGAAGTTTTTGCGTACAGTTAAAATTCGTTCGTAAGAAAAGGGCAACTCTAAGTACCATAACATGAGACATATTCATGCGCATAGAATGTTTTGCCGTACACATGTCAGTTAAACCTACTCGTAAACAAATAGAACAGCGGTTGTTCTTCAATCAATTGGTTCTTTCGCCCCTTAAAATTATTCGGTATATATGAATTACACATTACAGCCGTATGTTAATCCACATTGCCGTAAAGCTGTTATTCCGTAATGTTATTAATTCCCTGTCATCCCATATGTAAAAGACCCATAGTTCAATGTAATACGCTTGTCAATGTAAACATCAAGAAAATGACTCCCGCAGAAATATTTATTGCCCGCCACCCTTGACAGCAGACGACATGGCGTAGAGCTTCATTTGCATAAGGCATATAGACTGAGAGAACATTCCTCGTGATTTCAACCCGGTTTTATTCATAGCAAATGCCTAATTTATTTGCTTGGTTATTCAAACGACAAATGCGTTACTGCCCAGAATCGGTTTGGCGGGGCGTAAATCCACGGAACTGTCGTCTGCGACGTTTGCTGGAGTGCGGTTGTCTCAGGTGTAGTGTGAACCGAATTACTACATGAGCATACTAATGTCAGACGAAATGAACCAAAGATGTTGTAAAGGTTGACCTCGTGCCATCTTAATGACATTGTTTTTCACCAATAAAGACGAAAATCTTTTCAAATTGTTTGCATTAATCATTTTTATCGCTTCTAAATTAGGTGATTGCTAACTTGTTTTGATTAACCGTATTATCTGGTTGGTATCAAATTACACTAAATTACATTTTTTAAAAGAGAAGATCCCTTTTTCATTATTAATAGTCAATATAAATTAACAGCATATGGTATCCGTGATGCGGTAAAAAAACAACAACAACAACATCGACTTCTCAGCCACTCCAGGTTGGGTTTGAGGCCCGGTCGGGACAAGATCTTACACGTAGACGGTCTTCAAGTTCACTTACTCTTCGCATAGACCTATGTCTAGGATTTTTCTCGACAAAGAAAAGCCGGACGTCAGCAATATTACCATAATTGTTTCTGTTCCACAAATCAAACACAACTAAAACAGTACAAATAAAAGAGTGCAGACGCGCACTATGGCGTCAAGGGCCGTTTGAGGACGGTCCTTTAGTAACCCACCTTTGGCGAAGCTGTGAACCCAAAGTGAGTTGAATTGTTGCATTGCTTCACATGCATTTTTGGGTTCAGATCTTTGAACCAAAAGTTCGCTGGATTGTTACAGATATTTTAGATAATTGAACAACATTTAGTAAGTTAAATACATGTTTACTGTTATAAAAACCGTTTTCAAAAACCGTTTTCATAAAACCATTTTCAATAATGCATTCACCAGCATTAAGATGGTGTGCAATAAGATAAATAGACCAATTCAACACGACTAAATTGTAGACAGTTTTTAAACAGCATATCTATATTTCTGAATAAAGATTAATCAATTTTAACCCTTCTCTTTTTTGTCATCTCTTTAAAAATCAATCAAGCACTCTTTTTTGTCATCTCTTTAAAAATCAATCAAGCACTCTTTTTTGTCATCCCTTTAAAAATCAATCAAGCACTCTTTTTGTCATCTCTTTAAAAATCAATCAAGCACTCTTTTTTGTCATCTCTTTAAAAACCAATCAAGCACTCTTTTTTGTCATCTCTTTAAAAATCAATCAAGCACTCTTTTTTGTCATCCCTTTAAAAATCAATCAAGCACTCTTTTTGTCATCTCTTTAAAAACCAATCAAGCACTCTTTTTTGTCATCTCTTTAAAAATCAATCAAGCAATATGTAAAGTTTATATTCAGCACCGATATCTAGATAATTTACACAGAACGTTTTCTTTCCACTCTTTAACAAACTTCGATCCTAAAATGTAAAGAGTTTATTATTTGTTTAGTTACACCAGTCCAGTAATAGTTATTCACAGTAAACATAAATATATAGTGTACATCTCATGATTTTATTTGCTTATGCATTATTATTGTCTGCTATAACTTTAAGACGATAAAAATTAAGAAAACACTTAACTTAGAACCACACGCAAATAATTATCATTATCATATCAAATACAATCTAATAATTAAAAAAAAGTTTTTGTCTTTATTTTTCCCGCCAGAAATATCGATAATTTAAAAACGTATCGATGATCAAAACATCCACATCGATTGAATCAATGACAGCCTTGGTTATATGGGTGTATCAGGGATTCAGACGAGTCTAGGGATGGAGTAATTAGTATTCGCAGTCCTAGAGAAATCGTCATTGCAATGAACCAGGTAAGGATCGCAGTTGGTCGCTAGAAGCAATTTGATTGGTTACCGGTGTAACGGAAAGTTTATCAAAATATCTTGCATGGCGAGTGCTACAGTATTAGATAACCCCTTATTTAACATAACCTTAATAGGCAGCTTTTACAGCAACTAATTAGGCTATGCGATAAGAGAAACCAGATACAAATTCTGGCATTCCTTATAAAAAATATACCTCTGTATTTAATTATCTTGACATATTATGTGAAAAATTATGAAAGGTTTAATTGATTATTAATTGTGTGCGGCAATATATATAAAATCGAGTCAATTAAATTGGTAAGTGTTTAAAGTGCAAGATTCAGTTATAACAAGATTATTGTTTGTTTTTGATAAGAAAAGACTTGTCCACTTGCATTTCATAATTTGTAATCACTTGGAGAGGATTAAATATTTCCCATGTAAAAGTTGCCCACTGTAATATATTAAATGTTTCCCATGTAAAAAGTTGTCAAGTTGATGTTTCCCGTGTAAAAGGTTGCCCACTCTAATAGATTAAATGTTTCCCATGTAATAAGTTGCCCAGTTGATGTTTCCCATGTGAAAAGTGCCCACTTAAAGAGGATTACATGTATTCCATGTAAAAAATTGGTCACTTGAAGAAGATTAAATGTTTCCGATGTAAAAAGTTGCCCACTTTAAGTGAATTAAATGTTTCCAGTGTTAAAAGTTGCCCACTTAAAGAGGATTACATGTTTTCCATGTAAAATGTTGCCCACGTGAAGAAGATTAAATGTTTCCGATGCAAAAAGTTGCTCACTTAAAGAAGATTAATTGTGTCCCATGTAGAATGCTGCCTACAAACCTGTATATAATTATAAACTTATGTTGTAACACACACCTGAGCCGTCTCTATAATTATAAACTTATGTTTTCACTTAACATAAACCTGAGCCGTCTCTATAATTATAAACTTATGTTGTAACACAAACCTAAGCCGTCTCTATAATTATAACTTATGCTGTAACACAAACCTGAGCCGTCTCTATAATTATAAACTTATGCTGTAACACAAACCTGAGCCGTCTCTATAATTATAAACTTATGCTGTAACACAAACCTGAGCCGTCTCTATAATTATAACTTATGCTGTAACACAAACCTGAGCCGTCTCTATAATTATAAACTTATGCTGTAACACAAACCTGAGCCGTCTCTATAATTATAAACTTATGTTTTCACTTAACACAAACCTGAGCCGTCTCTATAATTATAAACTTATGTTGTAACACAAACCTGAGCCGTCTCTATAATTATAAACTTATGCTTTCGCTTAACACAAACCTGAGCCGTCTCTATAATTATAAACTTATGTTTTCACTTAACACAAACCTGAGCCGTCTCTATAATTATAAACTTATGTTTTCGCTTAACACAAACCTGAGCCGTCTCTATAATTATAAACTTATGTTTTCGCTTAACACAAACCTGAGCCGTCTCTATAATTATAAACTTATGTTGTAACACAAACCTGAGCCGTCTCTATAATTATAACTTATGCTGTAACACAAACCTGAGCCGTCTCTATAATTATAAACTTATGCTGTAACACAAACCTGAGCCGTCTCTATAATTATAAACTTATGCTGTAACACAAACCTGAGCCGTCTCTATAATTATAACTTATGCTGTAACACAAACCTGAGCCGTCTCTATAATTATAAACTTATGCTGTAACATAAACCTGAGCCGTCTCTATAATTATAACTTATGCTGTAACACAAACCTGAGCCGTCTCTATAATTATAAACTTATGCTGTAACACAAACCTGAGCCGTCTCTATAATTATAAACTTATGTTTTCACTTAACACAAACCTGAGCCGTCTCTATAATTATAAACTTATGTTGTAACACAAACCTGAGCCGTCTCTATAATTATAAACTTATGCTTTCGCTTAACACAAACCTGAGCCGTCTCTATAATTATAAACTTATGTTTTCACTTAACACAAACCTGAGCCGTCTCTATAATTATAAACTTATGTTTTCACTTAACACAAACCTGAGCCGTCTCTATAATTATAAACTTATGTTTTCACTTAACACAAACCTGAGCCGTCTCTATAATTATAAACTTATGTTTTCACTTAACACAAACCTGAGCCGTCTCTATAATTATAAACTTATGCTTTCGCTTAACACAAACCTGAGCCGTCTCTATAATTATAAACTTATGCTTTCGCTTAACACAAACCTGAGCCGTCTCTATAATTATAAACTTATGCTTTCGCTTAACACAAACCTGAGCCGTCTCTATAATTATAAACTTATGTTTTCACTTAACACAAACCTGAGCCGTCTCTATAATTATAAACTTATGCTTTTGCTTAACACAAACCTGAGCCGTCTCTATAATTATAAACTTATGCTTTCGCTTAACACAAACCTGAGCCGTCTCTATAATTATAAACTTATGTTTTCACTTAACACAAACCTGAGCCGTCTGTATAATTATAAACTTATGCTTTCGCTTAACACAAACCTGAGCCGTCTCTATAATTATAAACTTATGCTTTCGCTTAACACAAACCTGAGCCGTCTCTATAATTATAAACTTATGCTTTCGCTTAACACAAACCTGAGCCGTCTCTATAATTATAAACTTATGCTTTCGCTCAACACAAACCTGAGCCGTCTGTATCATTATACAATTAATCTATCGCTCAACACAAACCTAAGCCGTCTGTATCATTATATACAATTAATCTATCGCTCAACACAAACCTAAGCCGTCTGTATCATTATACAATTAATCTATCGCTTAGCACAAACCTGAGCCGTCTCTATCATTATACAATTAATCTATCGCTTAACACAAACCTGAGCCGTCTCTATAATGATAAACTTATGCTATTGCTTAACAGAAACCTAAACCGTCTCTATTATTATAAATATATGCCATCGCTTAAATTTTACAGACATTGAAAAAAAAAATTCGGAAACATTCGTCCATAATTTGTTCAATTCTTAGTCTCCGGAATAGAGTCAGCAAAGCTAGATTAGGCAAACTTTCAATGACCGAAGCGGTAGCTTTACAAAACAGAAGAGAACAGAGCTGACGTTTTTATTGTAAATAGAGGCCAACGGCCCATAATACTATGTAGTAATACAAAGATTGCGATTCAAAGAATACAGAAATTACAGAAAACATCTGGTTTCAATTCTTTCGCGTATAGTCTTACATATCTTTTCACTGGAACAATCATATAAAATTATGCTATCGTTTACCAAAAACCTTACTCGCCTGTATAACAGGGTATGAATGCGCCAATTTGTCATATTCCAATCAATATATTCAAAGCAATCCGCTTTAAGAACCTATTGAATGACATAAATTTACATATTTCTAGGCGCTGAAATCTCTCTACCGTTCACTGACCTAAATATGTGATTCATTGTCCGGTTATTGACAATTTATTGCGATCTATTGCCCTTCTACGTAATGTTACTTGCAGAACGAAAGAAGGGTGCGGGAATACTGATAGTGAACTTTTGTTCTTTTAATGTAGAGCTAAAGGTATGCTGCATCTCCAAATGGGGTTGTGGTGATGGGGGTATAAATCAAGATCTATTTAACTTTATTGCAGTAAATACTATATAGGCTATATATATACACAGACAAAATTCACTTTAGAAGCTTAGTATTTTTAAGCTTACATGTTTGTGTTTTCACAACTCTACTCTTTTACCCGGTTGGATGGTGCTGTTGGGGGGGGGGGGGGGGGGGGGGGGGGGCAATATCCCCGCCCCTGGATCCATCATTTGTCACATTGTGTTTAGCAAATTAAATTAAAACCAAGTTGAAGGAGACAATTGTAGCAGGCTCAAGCCTAAATCAACAAGTTCGATCCATTTCGATCGGAATTGATCTGTTCACATGAGTAAGCAATGGCAGAGTATTATTAGAATAAAAGTAGCTTAAAATATACTTAAACGTCATATATTGACATACCGACTTCAGTTCATAGCTATCTTTAAATAACACTAGAAATTGTTCAAACAAAAACAAAGACGAGGAAACAAACAACCTTTTAGCCCTTCATCGCGTACCAGTTTTAACCGACTTGGACCCACTTGGTTCATCTTGTAATTTTTCATTTTGTGCTAAAAAGCAAATCTGCCAATACAAGACATTATGAATCCAAATATTACCTGTGTTTACTTTGTTATGTTGTAAACATGCCGTGTTTTAATCTACTTGTGGGTTTATGCGTTATGTGCAAACTGTACAGTCACTCGATGGTAACGCAACTGTATAAAAATCAAGATTGGTGTTGAGGTTACAGGTGTAATCCGACAGTTTGGACCCAAACACTGTCTTCTCATATAACTAAATAAGTCACTGATGCATGCAAAGGTCTGCAAAATGCCATTCATTGATGCCCCAGATTTGTATAAACAATGAGGCATAAAAAACCTCAGTCGTGGCTTAAAACATGTAGGTCTATTTTCTATCAGAGCCACGCTACTGAGATAGCTATTTTTAAACTTTAAAAAGTCACGTGACAACTAACTTTTGAAATCGCGTTATATCGTCATAATGAATTCCGCTCTGACGTCGATATCTATTTTTAGCAGAGACCAGTTTGGCGCTTTTTCATAGATTTGGACAAAAATAACAATAAAGGAAGTGCTCCAAATCGTGTTTACTTACACTTCAGTATGAGTTTATGCAGAAGTTATGTCCAAAATCTCTAAAGCAATGGTTATTGTTATGTGTTTGATATAGGCAAACTGTGGGTACCACATTTAATTTATAGTTTTAAAAACCTGTATATTGACCAAACCAAAACAGCATCATTTTGGTTATATAAATGACACAGAAAATTTCTTCTAAAGATGGTATCCGGCAATTTGGTCAAATTTTTCCCCACAAATAACCAAATAAGTCATATTACCCTGAATAGGTCTTGCAAAATGTTGTGATTGATGCAAAAGATCTCTGTGAACAGTCAAGGATAAATCTCCAATCGTCATTGCAAACAGGTATTTTCTATCCGAGCCACGCTGCGGAGGAAGCTATTTTAAAACTTAGAAAACCACGTGACCACTTACTTTCATATGGTCATCCGGGTAATCTGCTCTGACGTCGATATCCTTTTTTTTAGCAGAGACCAATTTCGCAATTTTTATAGAGTTGGAAAGACTGAACATTTCGAATATTTTTTCGTGTTAAAATACTGTCTAACAATAAAATTAGAGTTCAAAATCGTCTTTATAACGACGAAAGTATGGGGTTTATGCAAAAAGTACGATCAAATTTCCCAAAGCGAATGTTAGATTGGTACGTGTATTTAATATATATAGCAAACTGTCGGAATGACCTTGAAAGATAAAAAGCACTTTATATGTTTGACGCGTTTTTGTTTACCTGTATAAAAATCAATAAAGTGTCGTGTCTTAAATGACGCAATGACTTAACAGATAAATCTTCTTTTTAAAACGACATTTACAATAAAAATATGGGACCTTTGAACAGACTGAAAAAAGCACAATTTCATTATTACTACAAGATTGTAGTTTTGTTGCTCTAATACAAGCAAATGAATTATGTTTATCTAGAAAGATCCGTCGAAATGCTGTTTATTAGATTTCTGCATTTATGTGAAAAGAAAAGCCTAACGTTTAACCTGCCATTGCATAAAATGTTTTCCTATCCCCGCCACTCTGCACAGTTAGCTACTTTTAAACTAAGAAAACCACGCGACAATCTTCTTTTGAATTCAAGTTACATGATCATCCGGGTAATTAACTCTGACGTTGATCTATTTTTAACTGAAATTCCGAACGTGCATATTTACAGATTTTGAAATAACAGACATTTATAGCGATGCATTACACGATTTATACTATCTAACAATATTATCTAACATGGTAATTTTATGAACAGTCTTTACATAGATAAATAAAGTATAAGTTTCCGCAGGAATTATGCACATATTCCACAGGACATGGGTAAGGAGTCTGTCTGTTAGATATTGTCAGCCTATCGAAACCACCTTAAAGGGCCAATCGGAACTCCTCGGGTAATTCCGTCCTCGGGACAATCATCACTCGGATGTATCTGGTGCAATGATACTTATTGAAATCACGAATCATCGCCGGAAGTCGGAAAAAGAATATGCCTAAAATGTAGTGCGCACAAAACATAAACAATTGCATCGTTTGTCAGCTGCATGTCTGCTGCGATGGGTAAATTAAACTTGGATGATTTAAAAATTGAAGCCGCCACAAAATGAAGTTGTACCGGCTTCATACTGTAGTAATTTGACATCCAAGCTGCCATCTTTGTTTTGACGTCTGTCACAAAAGCATTCCCATTTAGGGAAATGGCCTATGCGATCCGACTACCAACATACATCCGAGAGATAATTCGTGAATTATGCGAGGTGTTCCGATTGCTTTAAAGGGCGTTTTCGGGAGTAACTACTGCACACCCTTTTGCGCATGTTTTTTTCAGTTTGTTTCGGATACTTTGCCTAGGCTTTGCTAACTGGCACTTGTAAAGTGTTTGAAGCACTGTTTTTACATTTTCTTTTAATACAAAGTTAAAAATTAGTTAAAATAATTTTAAATAGTTTTTACATAAAAAATCTTTTCTACAAAATGCACACCTAATAACACAATGTGTATAACACATTTTGTGAAAATCATAAAAATGCATTATTTTACTCAAAATGGGAAGTAATTAAAATGATTTATTTCACATACCAGCGAAGCGAGGCTCATTTTTTATTTAAGTTTTATTGAGAATATATTCACATCTATTAGTGCAAAAATTTAAAAAATGGCATAAAAAAATTCTATCATCATTATTTTGAATTTTAATATATAATACTGTCTAATTCTAGTTCTAGTGTGTAATAGACATATAAGCACACACATTTATTTCTTTTTATGTTTTTTTCTTCTTAATAATGACTGTGACTTTTTTGTTAATTATTTTTTAAAAAAAGATTAAATACTAGGTATAAAAATAAAGATTTATTGTTAAAACAAGCAAGATGACCCATTATTTGAATACATATCAAATAGGCGTACCAAATGGTGAAATTCTGCCCGTTCAAACTTACTCTAGCATGTACCTTTAAAAGACAATAAAGCTACTGAATTTTTGTGTGCGAAATGGCATTTGTTGACGTGACGTCATTTTCTTTTGCCATGTGCGCAAGATAACGTTCATAAAAATAAATAAAATAAAATAAATAAAATTGTGCAACATTTTTATCAAATAATCACAACAACACACCATTGAAATAAATTATACAGGTACGTTACAAGTTATCTTAATTTAGCGTTGGTCGTGCGATATCTACCACATGGAAATGTCTTTGATTTCTTTTATGTTACTTGTTTGTTTCTTTTATTGAAATTTCTACCCTGCTTTAAAAAGTACACAAAGAACCAAGATACGTATTTAGTTTTGACAGTATGAATTTAAAAAAAGAAGAGAATAACTTTCAAGAATATCATGGACCCTCCCTGTGTGTAGATTTACCCGCCCTGTACACTGACAATAACCATTGCAATACTGAATAGAAATAGCGGCGGTTCGATAACTGTTTTAACAATTTTATATGTCCCCGGCAAACTTCAATAACATATGCAAATAACGGCCCAAACACCATTACGGGCTAAGACAGCGGCAAATCCAGGGGATTTATTGTTCAAATTACATGAAAGGCTAATTACGTAGAATATCCCAACGATGCATATCTTTCCCAAGCTAATATAGGAGAGCGAAGAGGGACCGGCTTGTATGGAGATTCTTTTTCCGAATAGGGGAGCCGTGAATTTGCATAGGTCCCGGGAAATGCACTCGTGGGATCGATGCTCTTCTGTATAGGAGGAGTAAAATATTCATTGGAAAAGGCATTTCGCCCACAAACCGTATATATACATGATCGTTTTCAATTAAAACCACTGTCAAAGCAATGTTCATCGTTAAAGAAACAAAATCTCTTTGACAATATCAAAGGACACCAGACTTGACGAATTGGCGTCATCCCTATCGTTTTATCTTTACTAAAACGTGCATTTATTGCAACGTGATCTATTTCTGGAAGCCAAGTCCGTCTCGCCGCCATGTTGGTGAACAGATTTTTGTCACGTAGACAGAAGAATAAACTTATCAACATTTATGGAAATAAAGAAACATGCCCTTGCAATTATCGTAGTGACAAAACAGTCGTTTCCACTTACGCGTCTACAAATTAAGCTTTATTTATCTATTATCTTTGCGCTCCTTTTTTTTTGACAACATAGGCCTTAAATATGTTTTAAGTAATGGTAACAGTCGAATCTGTTGAAGGTAGACACGACATCGTGCAATGCATATAGTTTAGTAGATCTACTATGTACACTTATAAAATTCTAATGATTATCACCAGCTAATGGAAACTCGTTATCAAAGACACTCCAATTAGCTTTAAACCATTATTTGAATAAATGCATACAATACGGTGTATACAGCTGTCGCCCCAAAAGATAAAATGTGACCAAAACTGACTCACAAGCAGAGATCTTACAAATTAGGTGCATGAAGTAATTTGTGATGTCACGTAATTAAAACATGGCAAATTTTATGAAGCTGGTCATTATGTCTCTCAAACATTTAATCGGGGCTTTCTCCATATTAAACATATACTTAACATAACCCAATGTGTAGATTCGTAACAACCGGTTTCAGAAGAGTGCACATCCTTTTGCCAAAGATGGCGGAGTAACGGGTTATTATATTAAGGTTATATAAATGTTTTGGCGCCGCTTATGGGAGCAGGCAATTCTATGGAATTCATTTCTCAGTTGATTTCGCAACTGTTTGGCGACGTTCTTGCGATTTTTCCTTCGAAAAATAAATCAAGTCTGAGTTGATACATGCAGCCGGCAATAACAAAAGCGGACAACAACAACGAAAAGCACACTAGCAGGCAAGTACTATGTAAGGGTAAAGAGACTCTGAACGCATTCTCTCTTCGTTGCCCAACTGCATAACTTTTCTTTTTCCACAATGGATCGACGAATACGGTCAAGTTTGAAGAAAACTTGAACAAAACATCTGTAGAGTCAACGAAATATAATTTGGTTAGATGTTACACACTCACTAAATCTGATCTACCTAGTCATAAAAGATGTAAACACCTTGCCTGTTTAGAAATAAATTCTTTCAATAAACTATTTTTGTTGCATTCGCTAAATAATCGCTTAACAGTTTTAACATATCCCTTATTTTGCCCGAACAATTGACACGACAACAACAACAACAACAACAACATGTTGCTGTCTTTATGACGTAAATTACTAAAACGCCCTGTCAGTAGGCTGAACTCAAAGTTATAATTAAGCGTGTAAAATGGTATAAGATAAAAAAAACAAAAAAACTTCTTTCTAATACGGAACCAAAGAAGCAACATCATATGAAATGATTACAAAGCAGTAAACCACATGCAGTACGATATGATGACTTCTTAATCACATACAATCGGAACTCCTCGGGTAATTCCGTCCTTGGGACAATCCAATCGGAACACCTCGGATAATTCACGAATCATCTCTCGGATATATGTAGGTAGTCGGATTATTTCGGCCATTTCCCTAAATGGGACTTCTTATGTGACTGACGTCAAAACAAAGATGGCAGCTCGGATGACAGCTCACTACAGTACGTTGCCTGTAAACCTCAATTTGCGGCGTCTTCAAATTAAAAAAAAAATCTATTTTAATTTACCCAGCGCAGCAGACACGCAGCTGTCAAACGATGGCATTGTTTATGTTTAGTGCGAACTACATTTTAGAGATATTCTTCCGACTTCCGGCGATGATCAGAGGGAGGATAGTCCCGAGGACGAAATTACCCGAGGATCACATATTCGTAGTACCAAGTCATTAATAGCCACTTGTAATATTTTTATTTTAGTACTTTGAATAAAGCATTCAATATTAGTACTTCGCACAAAAAATGCAACATCTCACATCTTTGAGTTTTAAACTCTTATTGGCATATATTTTGAAACAACAAAAACAAAAACAACAAAAAAACAAACAACGAGTGTATTCTATTAACTGAAAAATGCATAATCAGTTTTACTTACTTAGTATACGAAAAATGGCTTAAAAATTGTGGGGCTGAGTCGACATTCGTCGTTTCATTACATGTTGGTTTTGTTTTCAAAAGGTGTGCATGATAGGACTGCAATACCACAACAACTTGATTTATAAACAACAACACAACAAAACTACAAAACTGGGACTATTGTTTACATTTAGCAAAAACCATTCTTTACGGAGGCGGTGACGTCGATTTTAGCATCTACATACTATGACGCTTCACAACTAGCGATTTTGGGGGGATTTGTGCTTCCGCAGAGTAAAACAGTTCCATATGTAAATCAAAAGATGAAATTATATTCTATATTTACAAATAAACATTTACGAGCAGAATGTAAAGTATACTAATGAACACATACACCTCATCGACTTTGTGTAGAACGTGTTTTATTGTCAGCAATATTTGAAAGTACATGTCATTCGTGCCCGTGATCCTTTGAGCGCTTATCACACGGACTAGGCGTTCACCCTGGGATTAGGGATTAGCCGGCATTTTTGCCGATACTGCGCAGCGACATTTCTATCATTATAGCACAGGGGCGCTTATGAGGTGCCCAGGGACTGAACCCGGCCGGTCCATTATACTGACACCGACGAGTCAGGCGTAATGCTGTCCCCTTAGCCCCGAGCGTTAGGAGGGAAGCCACTACTACCAACTTTAAAGTCTTTGGTTAGACCCGGCCGGGCTTCGAACCCACGACCTCCCGATCCGCAAGCCGACGCTCTACCACCTGAGCTATTGCGGCCGGTCGTTCAGCCTGGTGTGTACATTTTGAGCCAAAAAATCTGTTAACGCTATTTTAATAGCAATTATACACTGAGTCCCCCACATATAAACCCATAAACCCACACGGCTTGGGTTCGAGTCCAAGTGAGGGCGAAAACTTTCCTATATGTGGCGATCACCTGCTGACTTCCTGCCGTGTTTCTATCCATCCAATAATCACTGTGACTACTATTGTGTCGGTCCGATGCAAAAAAAAATCACAACTAAACGCAGAATCCATAGAAAGGGGTTTAAATAGATGACAGACCTTTAGAAATACAAACATCGATAAACAAACTGCACGGAGTTCAGAGAACAAAAAAGTCTGTCACTGATTCTAATGACAGGGACCAATGATATCCAATACAGTCAAATCTTAATGAACAAAAAATCTTTGGAGAAGTTATCGATTATTATTGTTGTTTAATGATGGTGTGTGTGAATTATTAACGACTTCGTAGCATCTGCATTAGCGACGTGGATAGAAATCTAGCTTTATTTATTTTACTGATGATTACTTCTCCAAAGTCAGGTAGAGAGAGAGAGAGAGAGAGAGAGAGAGACAGAGAGAGAGAGAGAGAGAGAGAGAGAGAGAGAGAGAGAGAGAGAGAGAGACAGAGAGAGAGAGAGAGAGACAGAGAGAGAGACAGAGAGAGAGACAGACAGACAGAGACAGAGAGACAGAGACAGAGACAGAGAGACAGAGAGACAGAGACAGAGAGACAGAGAGAGACAGAGACAGAGAGACAGAGAGACAGAGAGACAGAGAGAGACAGAGAGACAGAGACAGAGACAGACAGAGAGGCAGAGACTGAGGCAGAGACAGACAGACATAGGCAGAGTCAGAGAGACAGAGATAGAGACAGAGAGAGACAGAGAGAGAAACAGAGACAGAAGACAGAGACACAGACACAGACCAGGACAGACAGAGAGAGACAGAGTGAGAGAGACAGACAGACAGACAGACAGACAGACAGACAGACAGACACACACACACACACACACACACACACACAGACTGACAGACAGACAGAGACAGACAGAGACAATCAGAGAGACAGACCGGGGCAGACAGAGAGACAGTCAGACAGAGACAGAGAGACAGAGAGAGACAGAGACACAAAGAGAGACAGACAGAGACGGAGGGAGGCAGAGAGACAGAGAGAGACACAGAGCACAGGGAGACAGAGACAGAGAGACAAAGAGACAGAGACACCGAGAGACAGAGACACACAGAGAGAGAGAGAGAGAGAGAGAGAGAGAGAGAGAGAGAGAGAGAGAGAGAGAGACGCAAAGAGTTTCAAAACGCTCAATTGCAGTGCTATCATCTGTAAAGCCTTCCAAGCTACATACGCTGGTTCGTCTGGGCTATTTTTGAGGGGACGGTTGGGGCTCAAACTCGTCCAGTAAGGCGCAGATGGGTTTACGGTGACCCACTCACAAAAAGGAAAGCATATATTGTTACGACAATACAAATTATATGAGTAAATTCGATATGTAAATGTGATATTCTAAAATGATGATATGTTCGGATTGCACAATGGCTTTAAAGGTGGTATTCGACAGTTTGGACCAACATTTGCCAAAATAAGTCATTGTTACCTAAAAAGATTCA
This sequence comes from Sinonovacula constricta, assembly GCA_007844125.1. NCBI lineage: Eukaryota > Metazoa > Mollusca > Bivalvia > Cardiida > Solecurtidae > Sinonovacula > Sinonovacula constricta. The sequence goes on along the minus strand of CM017569.1, from coordinate 43,152,775 downwards.
TTGATGCCCTAGATCTGTGTGAACAGTCAATCATAAATCACCACTCGTCATTGCAAACAGGCATTTCCTATCAGAGCCATGCTGCAGAGATAGCTATTTTTAAACTGAGCAAACCACGTGACCACTTACTTTTGAGATCGCGTTATTTAGCTGTCCGGGTAAACCGCTCTGACGGCGATATCTATTTTTAGCAGATAAAACTTGGAATGAATACAAATTCAGCGTGATATTTCGGCGATTAATTGTGTCTAACAATTCAGTTAGTGTTCGGTGTCGTATTTCTAACTTAAGTATGGGTTTATACTAGAAAGAATGCCCAAATTCTCTAAAGCAGTGGTTAGATATTGCTCAATGTACTTGGTATAAGCAAACAATTGGATACCACCTTATATAAACTATAGTTAACAAGACGAAGTTTAAAATATCAACAAAACACAGCAGGAAAAGGGCAATCAAAGCGCGGAAAGTCCGCTTCTTCCCTAATGAGGTTGACATTCATGAGTTCTATTGACAATTGTAACAGCCTCTTCAATGTGCGTCCGTTGTAGAAAAAATCTCAATGAAAACTTTCCTTTGGAGAACCCATTTCCATTCGAATATGTTTTATCTATTTAATGTTCCATAACAAACGGAGACTGTATTCGCTTCAAGAAGCGAATTGCCATTTGGAACTACATTTTGGTTCAATTTTTCAAGTCATCGTGTAAAGATAATTGTAAAGAAACATAACTACTACACTCACGTGTAAGTAAAGCGGACGTTTTTCTCTTAAACTGCTACTTCAACAAATTCCCTTTACTTATAGCTTATTATACATTTTACTGTACAATACGGGAATATATTTGGACGAGTACACAGCTTGAAAAGTCATATTGGACGAGCCGATAAGGCGAGTCCAATATGACTTTTCAAGCTGTGTACGAGTCCAAATATATTTCGTATTGTAAAATAAAATGTATAATAACCTTTTTTGTTATTTATCTTTAGTTTGTTTAAATATTTCAACATCTGATTTCGCTTTGTTTACACTGTTTTTCGCCTTTTGTCCGTCGATAAAATCAGAAATTTCTTCATCTGTCAACAACGCTTCCTGGTCAGCTAGACGCTTTACAAGCAGTTTTGAACATATACTAACAAGCGTCTGTATGCACGCATGGTTCTCGGTCTTTAATTCGTTAGAGATTGAAATCGGAAACCAGACTAGCATCGTTTATATTAATAAGATACATGTACGTTTCTACGTGTCGTGATTTTCTTTACGTTTTTAAGTTGTGGATTTAAATTATGTTCAGTTTAAGAATTTCGGAAATGATACAACGCAGCTTCTGAATTTACCACAAATTCATTAAGGTGTGTTCTTGTCTTAGTTGATGACACATTTGTGAACGATTTAACCAAACAGCTTTCACTACACCGATATCTATACGGTAACGATTTGATTGATGCCTTCACGCTAGCGCCACCAATTGAAACATCCGGTTGGAAGTTAATTCCGTGTGTCGTTGGTGCTGTATCGGTCTGCTAAAGTTTGCGTCCTCATTGCTTAACAAACAGACGTTTAAAGAGCTAAATTGTCAGCGAGTGCTCGATATTCTGCAATCAATTCCTATTGTCAGAAAAGCTGAGATGTTGGGGTTGGGGTAATGACGATGTTTTTCGTGATCAATCGGAAACACTCGTTGATTACTGCTTTACCGCTGATGAACTAGGATGAACGATGTTACCCGATGTGTTCCATGTGGGTCGGAATTTACCGAGGGGCATCAATTGTAACACGTCGACTATTTCCGCCAAAGTAGTAAAGGCCGAGATGTTCCGAGTTGGGCGTTGAGTCAACGTTTTCTGGTACTTTAAGCGGTTTTTTTTAAGAACAGGATTGGTCGTTAAAATTGTTCTGTAGTCTGAATCAATTTTCAAAGTACATGTACTTAACTCATGTTTGTGCAAACGTTTAAACGTGTACCTTACATACTAAATAGAAATGATTCTAACCATTTTTTTTCCGTGTATTTGTCCGGTGAAATAATCTAAATGCTGACTGAAATTCACTTTAAGCTATACCTTCAGGTTACAAATTCACAACTGATATAGACAATTTTCTAAACGGTTAAACAAGATTGAATTTCTCAGTTGGCATTTTACTCCAGCTAAAATATTGGCTCCGAAACTTCTTATAAATACGTATTGTTACAATTTCTTAATTTTGTATCTCATTAACTTGGAAAAGCTGGGGTATTAATACATTAAAATGAAGTGTTTAAGAAGCAATATGTTAATAATGTGCAATCACATATTTCAGCTTGAGCAAAATATCAACTGAGAAATGTTTCAACAAATGGGATCAAGTGTTTAATAGACAGATTTTAGATACATTTTTATTATTTAATCACCTGCCAATCATAAATTGATCATAAATATGAAAATAGTGTAAATGTAAATACGTTACATGCTGCAGAAGACGGCCTGATCAGGTAGTGCACTATTTGCTGCCGAATTAAGGAAGTTAATTCTTTGCTTTCTTCTAGTTAATTAAATGATGATGATGATAATAATAATAATAATAATAATAATAATAATAATAATAATAATAATAATAATAATAATAATAATATAGTTAAACCAGTGTATACTGATGTATTCATCCGCCGAATATTCCTGCATGCGCAGTGCGGACTACTTTGTTGAGCGACAAGGTGGTACCCAACAGTTTATATCTAATACATTTAGCAACATCTTAACTTTCTTCAGGTGAATATGTGCATAATTACGGCAAACAATTATACTTAAGGTTACTTAAAGGCTGTTTATAACATTACATCAATAGTAAGACAATATAAATCGTGATATATATCGTTTTAAATCTCATTTGTTTCAACTATGAATAAAAACGATGGATTTTAGATAAACCTAGATATTGACGTCAGAGCTAAAACGTATGATCTGTAACGGAATCTCAAAAATTAGTGGTCACGTGGTATTTACTTTAAAAATAACTCACTGTGCAGCGAATAGGAAATACATTTTGTAATGATAAGTGTGGTGTTATGCTTTACTTTTCACAAGGATGAACAACATTTCGCAGGATCTTTAAAAAAAATAAATAAATAAATAAATAGAACTAAATAGATGAATAAATAAATTAATAAAATGTAACTTTGACTAACCGTGTCGGAGTTGAATTGATTGTTAATCTATATTGGCAAATATTATAGCCATTGGAACGAACATGAAATCACAACTGCATTGCTCCTTATTCTTCGTTTACTATACTGCATACAATTGACAAATCAATTGGCCGCAGTAGTTGAACCCAATTAAACCTTTACGAGAGATGTCAAGAGAAAGAACGGATTCGTAGCGACGCTATGGTGATAAAATGTCCAGATTTTAAACAGATTTTACTTCTTCTGATTTTGTTTGACCCAAAGCTTTAAGTTTGAGAAATAAAAGAAAGAAAACGGAAGTATATTAATAAATAGATTAAAGATTCGGAATTGAGTTCAAACTGAAAAATCGGACGTGTCTAACTTTTATGAACGCAATAGTAACAACAAGTAATGAATGATAATTGTTTTGTTATAAAACAAAACATCTGATACAGTAAGAATCAGTGCTTCTTCGGCATTCGGAACATATGGTGATTAAAACTCAAAACATAAATATGAATACCAGACTAAATTGCTTTTATAGTATTTGAAAATGGTATGCAAAGTAGATTGAGTTAAAAATCTAGTAAACTTCTGTTTAACCCTCAGCCAAATATTTTTCAGCCCTCAGTAAAATACTCTTCAACCCTCAGCCAAATATTCTTCAGCTCTCAGTATAATACTCTTTATCCCTCAGCCAAATATTCTTCAGCATTCAGCCAGATATTCTTCAGCCCTCAGTAAAATATTATTCAGCCCTCCGTAAAAATACTCTGCAGCCCTAAGCCAAATATTCTTCAGCCCTTAGTATAATACTCTTTATCCCTCAGCCAAATATTATTTAGCATTCAGCCAGATATTCTTCAGTCCTCAGTAAAATATTATTCAGCCCTCCGTAAAATACTCTGCAGCCCTAAGCCAAATATTCTTCAGCCCTTAGTATAATACTCTTTATACCTCAGCCAATTATTCTTCAGCATTCAGCCAGATATTCTTCAGCCCTCGGCCAAATATTCTTCAGCCCTTAATAAAATACACTTCAACCCACAGCAGAGTACTTTTAAACCCTTAGTGGAAGTTGACGTTAGAATGTGACGTATTTCAGTATGATTATATAATATGAACAGATAATTACAGTATTCAGAGTTGTTCTTTCCTTGCTTAATTATATTTAAGGATACTGGGAGCATTTCGATATAAGCCTAGCATGTTTGCTTGTTTTGTTTTTTTGTCATAAAATGAAGTCACTAAAAGAAACCCGAAGATTAGTAATTGCAATAAAATTTATTAATCTATCGTAAACATAACACGATTACATGTATACTTGTTTTATATCAGCTTACGGTCATATCCATTGTGAAAGAAAATCGTGAGAAAATGCTTATAAATAAAAGAAAACGCAGTACTTCGAGAAAACGAAATAAAGCCAGATACGAATAACGACTCAACGAGTGTTAGTTATCATTATCATGTTGTGTAAATGTAAAAAAAGTGATCTGTTCAATAAATCCGTATAAACAAACAATACTTTTAAGTACAATTGTACAAAAAAAAATCTTAAATACTGAAAAAACAGCAAAACTGTTTGAGCAATAACGAGCACAGTCTAAGCAGCACAAATGAATACTAACTTACATACCAGTCTTTTAAAGAAAACTAGTCATTAAATAAAAAAATGAAATTAATTATTCTAATAACTGATCAGATTATTTGTTAATAAACAACCGAAAATAATGGAAAATAGTTTATAATAGTATTAATAAATATAAAATATTTAATGTAAAATTATAGTATAGATATTATTACAATAGGATATATACAACAGTAATTGCCTTCACTTACCTGAATGTTTTCGTTTATTTATATTTCTATCGCAATTATTCCTAGAACATGGTGTTCCACTCAACACTGTTCTGAAATGTCGCCGTACTACAAAATGTCGTCTGCGATCCCCGGAGTTTTATGTTCAGACTCGTCAATGAAACTCCGCAGAATATGTGCGGAAGTCACTAACGCGTCACGTGATCTCACCGAACGAGGATAAAAGGCACGCTTCCGGTTTGTAGGAAAGTCAATCTTAATAGGCTCGCGGATTCATCAATATTTGCAAACAAGCGGCGCAGAGAGGTCTACAATCTAGAAATGGCGCGCGTCAACATGTTTTCGTAAATTCTGATTTAGATTGCTTTCTTCTATAGTTTAAGCGGTATTTGTATGGGCGTAAGCATCAGGTAGAAAGTGGTGATATGATAGTTTTAAAATGTTAAATAAATATGGCCATTGTGAAAACTTCCAGCTATTATTGGTGAGAGTGACCACTGAAACAAAAATACGGGTATACGCCATGCTCTGACACTGTCGGTTAATTACATTGCCCATCACAGGATCCCATATAAAAGTTAAACGTCGGCTAAAAATTTAAAAGTTAAAGTTTCAATTCATCTACTCTTAGCTTGTGTAATATAAATGGGATGAACAGAAAAAAATATCTGTGCATTTTAATTAAAGTAAAAAATAATGTCAACTTGTTATTTATTTATTTTTTGAATCCTAAGTGTGTTTTAATTAAACGGGTCATATTTATTTTCGTATCCGCCTTGTGAAAAAAGTCCATAAAATATTTCCATAGTTATTGCTAAATTATGCAAGTAATCAGAAGATTTCAGAACAGAACAAAATATATTTTAGTAAACAGCAGTCGTACAGTAGATATGAATCTCCAAAAACATAATACATCTCTTTATCTTTGTAACATTAATTCTGTTGATATTAATGTCCGTGATCTTGTTGCATAGGAATATTTAAAAATAACGAAAGATAACTCCGAGTAAGAGAATGGAACTAAGTAGGGAAGATAGGTATAGAATATTTGTAAATGTGTTATTGTGTTTTGTTTAGAGAGATGGAATCGTAAAGAATTTTCTCAGTGTGAAACGTGCAAAGCTTCCAAACAAGACACCGCAATCATTTAAAGATCGGGTGGGCAATTTATATCATAACATCTAAATATATCGCGCTTTCATTTATCTGTACCACGTCGCATTTACTAAATTCCAAGTATCTTAATACATCGGTTTTCAGCTGTTTTTTGTTTTTGTTTGTTTGTTTATTGGGTTTATTTGTCCCACAAACAGTATTCCAGTTATTTGGAGACGGTGTCCACTTGAAGCAGATATAGTGCTGACTTCACTGTGTATAGCATGCCGTGAACTCCTGACATTTTACCACACCCAGTCACATTATCCTGACACCGGGCCAACCAGTCGTATTTTATATTTGCTAAGGCGTGAGCAAGAGCGCTGTACCACTGCCTTTTCCTTGTAACACAAACACCAAATGGAAATGCTGTATGGTATATGAAGAAGCAGTGGGAAAATAACTTCGTTAAAATTGGCAGAAATACTTGCAAACAACATTCTAAGCTGGCACTAAAAGAAACTTCTCTCATTGTATTCTTTTTTTTTTTCGTAGGCAGTACATGACAAAACGAATGACGCGCAAACTTTTCATGGTTCAGTATTGTTATCTGAAAAATTGTTACTGCTGGAGAATATCATACCTTTTTAGATACGTTGCAACGGCACAATTATGGTCATATTGGCGTCCAGCTTTAGTTAGTGAAGGCAGATTCCTGACATATGTCTGGGAAGAAATACATGCGTACCTCATGTCAACTGGAAGACCTCACTTCAAGAGAGCTTTCTTCACGACCTGGATTCGAACCAACCCGGTAATGTGCTGTGGGGTCAGAGGAGTTACAGCTCGGCGACTCAATTCATTCTAACGGACGGTCTACAGGCAACACAAACTTAAAAGTGCTGTCCGACACAATGAGGAATATAAAAGATTTGGAAAATCTTCAAAAACACGCACATATGATACCTTACTAAAAATACATACTAAACGATAAATCCTATTAATTAGTATATCTCCTATGATAAACTGTGTTTCCGTTGGAGCTTCCGAACTACACAGAAAATACATTATATTAACGATTGCCTGATTTATCGCCAGTAAAATATAGAATATCATCGTTATTTTAGATCTAAAGATAATTCTTCTTCGTATGGAAAGGAAAGTATCGTTTTTATATTAATACATAGATTTGAATAATTATAATTCAACTAATAAAATTCTTTCTAAAAAACAACGTTTAGGTCGTTATAAGGAGTACCACTTTGATGTATCCTTTGGAACAACTTTTGCAAACACCAATATTTTCATGTCTGGTTACATACAGAGCCATTCAATGTAAATAATTTTCCTTCTGTCTTAAAGCAACCGCGTATATTACGGCAATTAAATGTTTTAGGATGTTGGTGGATAGTGTTCAAATCCATTGTACTTGTAGAAAAGAATTCTAGAGTTGATTTAATTTTTTCGGTACTTAATTGAAACACAGTGTTACAATTTTAGATATTTTATTGAAACGACATTGCTTTCTTTTAATCAATCAAATAAATTAGAAGACATCATCACACACAAAAAGCGATAGAGAATGTATTTTATTAACTATAAACGAGGTTAGGAATGATTATAAAGATACATTTGTTACTGCCTATGTTAACTTATTGGATTGTCTGTAACTTCAGATGTATTGAAAAACTTCTTTTTTGTTGTGCTAGGAATAGTTGAACTTTATTAGGTCACCTGCATTGGGCCGATTCACGACACCAGAGGTCAAGAGAAACAACTATTGCTTATTAAATATTAGCTAATATAAGTTGCCTACCTTGAATCACTAAATTAATCTACTTTACAAACTGTAAATACTATTATTCCTTGATAATTAAGTAAACACTCTTAGAACTTGGGATTAACTTGAAAAATTCATTATCTACTCGTAGACTACTTAAGACTTTTGTTTAAGTAATAAACAGAACCTCCTATGACATATATACCAAGATACACAAATATCAAAAACATTCATTGTTCGAAAACAAGGCAACTATTTATTAGAATAAGGAAATATGACAAAGTCCTATGACCATTGCAACATATACCAAATTTTAAAAAAAGCACAGGACACGAGTATTTACAAGCAGGCCTTGGAACGGTCAGTCGGCAAAAGGGACCGACTTCGTTCTTAAACCAGTTTTACAGAGCTCTAACCACACCCTTCCTGAAGAGTTTCTCAAATGCAAGCAGTGAAAAGGAAATCGATCTATTGGAATAAAAAATGTCCAAGCGCTGATCTTTTCTAAGATATGTTATGACGTCGTTAAAAGAAAGGAGTGATGCAATTGAAAACCTTAATTGCCATATTCAGAATGCCGTTATTCTTAAATTATCATTTCAGTAGGATTTTAAAATAAAAGTAGTCACTTCTGCATCATTATATGCTGTGTGCTTGTTTTAACGGTGCTTGGTATATTCAATTATTTGTTCAAGTTAAAGGACACAGTTTTGTTCTTTTCTGTTATTTTTACTTTAGGAAAACCCTTTGTGGACAGTGAAACTATAATTTACTACACGAGAGATTGTGGAGTTTTTTATTCCGAGCTGAAAGTGACTGCTTCCGACAAGCAAAATCATCATAAGGTTCGGTACAACAATAGTTCATACACAACTTTTAATTGTTTTTGCAATCAATGTACACTATATAGTACTATTGTGGGCGTTACACAATTGTACTTCAGCTTAAAGTGCAGACAGTTACATTTCCACCGTATTGGGGTCACATGTACTCCGAATGTACTCCGCTTGCCAGTCGGTAAAACAATGGATTCTGGTAGTCATTTTCAGAGTCGTAAGGGAGTTACAGTTTTTAACACCATTTTTGCACGAGGGTTTAAAGATATGGACAAGAAGGGTCTCCTATAAAGTGTTTTCATATCTGAATCTAGTCACACTCACTATAGATAGTTTCCATGTGATGTTATCGACACTGATAAGACAGCCATCTTTGTGGGCAGAAGCTAATGCAGGCCGAAATCGGGAAATGTGTCCTGTATTAAACTCACCACTGTTTTTATTTTTCAGTCTATTTTACTGAATTTTATATCAAATTTAACAGCTTTTATAAAGTATTTTAAATATTAAAACTATATTTTGATAGTTTAAAAGATTTAAGAAATACAACCGAAAATGAAACTGTTCATTTTTTTTAGTATGAGCCAACAATTTTATTTCTGTGTATTAATTCTGTGTGCATTTATCATTTGAAAAAATATTGTATTCTAAAATATGAATTTCAAGAGCATTCCAATGATGTATAGCTTTTATTTTTCGGACCACAAATGAAGAAATTACAAGAAAATAAAATGTACCGTTCTATACAATTCATATGAAAATCCCTTGAAGTGACCATCAAAGATGGCTGCCAAGCTTAGGGATTTTCACTGATGTGGAAACTATCTATACATCAAGCCACGAAAACACGCATCTGCTAAGGGAAATAACTGCTACGTTTGGTGATGACGTATCAGTGTTCTCCCTTGAATTGGTCATTTGGAAACTCGCTTATTTATCAAGTATCATTAACAATAGTTTATTGGGTTTATCGACCCTTCAACAGTATTTCAGTTATCTGGAGACGGTGTCCACTTGAAGCAGTTATAGTGCTGCCTTCATTGTGTATAGCATACCACACACAGTCACATTATCCTGACACTGGGCCAACCAGTCGTGGAACTACCCTTATATTTGCTTGAGCGTTAGCAAGGGAGCTATACCACTACCATTTTTAACGACTTTGGTATGTCGCGGCCAGGGATCGAACCCTGGGCCTCCCGTACCTGGAGCCGACGCTCTACCGATTGCGCCATTAACAATGTTGTTAATTGTATCCTTAGATGCCTAATTTAAGAAATTGCTCCATCCAGTTAAGAATTTACAGATATGTTTTCTTCTTAAATTGATGTTTAAAGCGTTTTCTTTTTACAAATAAGAGAACTCCAAATATTATGTTACATCCTCTTTAGGAAGTGATTTGCTATTGAGTATCGTTTGACAAAAAATTATAGATAGAGAAACCAACCAAACATGTTACTTGGTTCGACTCAAACTATCCCAAATATGTAATTAATTGTTAAACTCAACACGGTTTTTCTGCTGACTGTGCTTTATTTAAAACGTCGCCGATCTCTTGATAGCCAAACGATTTATTTCAGAGTTGCCCAAAATGTTCTATAAAGTATTTTGATTGATGCTGCAAAATATAAAATAATTGCACCACATAATCTTGATTTTTTAGACTTTGAATTTATCAGGTAATACATTTGTTATCTAATTTAGTAAAAATAACTAATTTTTTTTTACAAAATAAAAATTAAAGAAAGGCTAGACATGTTTTATTCAACATCGGGTAGAGTGATGCAGAAAAAATGTCAGTGAAAAAATTGGAAGAAAAAAGTTGACAGTGCGTGTCCATACCCCGATTTGAATCCTCAACACCCATTTTTGAAGCATTTTAACCCAAATTTTGATACTCTTCAATTGGAGGTGCAGCATTACAGTTGCCTTACCTTAAATTCTGTTTTATATATACTACTTTAGTGTTTGTGGTTAATGGTGTTATCTGACAATTTAGACAAAATATTTTTTTCTCAAGACAACCAAATATGTAATTGTTACCTGAAACAAGAGGGCCATGATGGCCCTTAATCGCTCACCTGATGACACAGGCTTTATGTAGGCTCAAATCTGGCATTAAGTAATTAAGAGTTATTTACTTTAGAAATCTTTGGTGAAGATTGGACCATTTGTGTGGCCACTGGGTTGATAAAATTTTCTAGAATTTTACCAAGTAACCTACTGAATCCACATGACTCACTTCAAAACATATAAGATTTCATACTGGCAAACATGATGGTCAAGTTTGGTGATGACTGGGCCATCAATGTAGCCTCTTAAGTGTTTTCACAAGCTTTTTCTAAAATTTAACCTAGTGACCTACTTTATGACCCCATGAGACCCAATAACGAACTCATCCAATATTTCATGTAGACAAACATTTTGACAAAGTTTGATGAAGATTGGCCTATAAATAGGGCCTCTAGTGTGTTTACAAGCTTTTTCTAAGATTTAACCTTGTGACCTACTTTTTGACCCCACGTGACCCAGTTACGAACTCATCTGAGATTTCATGCAGACAAACATTCTGACCAAGTTTGGTGAAGATTGGGCTATAAATGTGGCCTCTAGTGTGTTCACAAGCTTTGTCTAAGATTTGACATAGTGACCTACTTTTTGACCCCACGTGACCCATTTATGAACTCATCTAAGATTTCATGCAGACAAACATTCTGACTAAGTTTGGTGAAGATTTGGCCATAAATGTGGCCTCTAGTGTGTTCACAAGCTTTTTCTAAGATTTGACCTCGTGACCTACTTTTTGACCCCACGTGACCCAGTTACGAACTCATCCAAAATTTCATGCAGACAAACATTCTGACCAAGTTTGGGCTATAAATGTGGCCTCTAGTTTGTTCACAAGCTTTTTCTAAAATTTGACCTCGTGACCTACTTTTTGACCCCACGTGACCCAGTTACGAATTCATCCAAAATTTCATGGAGACATACATTCTGACCAAGTTTGGTGAAGATTGGGCCATAAATGTGGCCTCTAGTGTGTTCACAAGCTTTTACTAAGATTTGACCTCGTGACCTACTTTTTGACCCCACGTGACCCAGTTACGCACTCATCTAAAATTTCATGCAGACAAACATTCTGACCAAGTTTGGTGAAGATTGGGCCATAAATGTGGCCTCTAGTGTGTTCACAAGCTTTTTCTAAGATTTGACCTCGTTACCTACATTTTGACCCCACGTGACCCAGTTAAAAACTCATCCAAAATTTCATGCAGACAAACATTCTGACCAAGATTGGGCTATAAATGTGGCCTCTAGTGTGTTCACAAGCTTTTTCTAAGATTTGACCTAGTGACCTACTTTTTGACCCCACGTGACCCAGTTACGAACTCATCCAAGATTTCATGCAGACAAACATTCTGACCAGGTTTGGTGAAGATTGGGCTATAAATGTGGCCTCTAGTGTGTTCACAAGCTTTTTCTAAGATTTGACCTAGTGACCTACTTTTTGACCCCACGTGAACCAGTTAGGAACTCATCCAAGATTTCATGTAGACAAGCATTCTGACCAAATTTGGTGAAGATTGGGCTATAAATGTGGTCTCTAGTGTGTTCACAAGTTTTTCCTAAAATTTGACCCCAGGTGACCCAATAATGAACTCATCCAAGATTTCATGCAGACAAACATTCTGACCAAGTTTGATGAAGATTGGATAAAAATTGTGGCCTCTAGTGTGTTCACAAGGTAAATGTTGACGACGGACAACGGACGAAGCGGTATCACAAAAGCTCCCCTTGAGCACGTTGTGCTCAGGTGAGCTAAAAAACACCCACCGTAATTGTATTTATCGATGCCCTTAGATATGTTCAAAATGTGTAGCACATCTCAATCACTGCCACAAATAGGCCATTCCCGACTCTGCCTACACTGCATAGTTAGCTATATTTAAACCAAGAGACCACGAACTGGGTACATGTTACGAAGAACTCATTATTTTGACATAACATTTATATTTTGTGAAAACACCTTATGTTTAGTTACTGGTTTCTAAAGAAGACAAGTCATCCCTCAAATTAGCTATGGGAAAATCTGCAATCTTAGTCAAATAAAAATAATACATGTACATATGTTGTAGCCTATTTAAGAGTTTTCTCTCTTCAAATGCATCAAGTGAATTCGCCATGTGATTATGTCAGCGTATCCCAAACAACCGCTTTTAACAATATCCCAATTTGATAAATACATGTATTTGATATAGGCAAACTGTTGAAAACGACCATTAAGGTGCAGCATCCAAACATTGTTCATCCAATTATTTTTCATGACAGTTTAAGATACTTTTTTCCCTAAATAAAGGAACAAAAAAGAAAATACTTATATACGTTTTTTTTTTTTACAAAATATGTATGTTAAAAAAAAAAGTGGCCGGCCGGAATATTTTATATACATTGCACGACCATAAAAACTATGAGCAACACTATTATTGGTTAAGGAAGGCCCTGGTATCATCACAAATCACCGCAAGTCAGCAGGAAGACTATCCCGCACTTAAGTTCTTTCCCTGACAGAGACATGAACCCATTTGGTGAATTGCTGGGTAACAAGTAGGCCCATTCTAAAAGCTTGGCAACTGGTGCCCCACCAAAAATATTTTTCTTTAAATAAAAGGAAGAAAACAGTTCATTCTCCATGATTCTTATGAACTTTTATTAAGCTTCTTTTTACAACAAAGAAAACTGGAATTTTCCAATAAATACAAACATGATTTTCATCAAGAAAAAAGAGAAGCACACAATTTCTGAAGCACAACATACATGAATTACCAGCAAAATATTTTGATACCTGTTGAACCAAAAAAAAACAATAACCAGGATTTTGTTAACATCATGCAGAAATTGACTTCGAAGCTAAACAACTCTGAAAGATAATTTGAACACAATTTCAACAAAATGTATATTTTTTTTATTGTTGAGTAATATTATATACTTCTATTTAATTGTTCACATGAATACACTATTATAAATGTCAAAACCTTAGGATAGTATGTATACACGTAACTAAGTCTCAAATCTGAATGTTTTTAACAGAATGAAATGGAAATTTAAAACGAGCAAGGGTAATGTATCTGTATATTATTTTATCTAACATCGATAAAAATTGTGCAATAATTTGGTAACAATTTTAGCCTATGATAGTTGTGTTTTGTGTCTTACCCAATGGAAGTATATTTCCCTTTCCCTTTAGAGTGTTACACTCCACTTAGTGTGCTTTTAAAACTCCCCTTTATTTAAATGCATCACATGATTTTAAACTTCACAAATCATCTCTCCATGGGACAAGAAAGAAAATTTATATCAAATCAGTTCAATAATAGCAAAGGTCTTTTTCACAGTCCAATTTCTACACATAATCCTTGCATGTATAATATCATCTCTCCACTCCTTAACGCTTGACTGTTGTCCAACCATCATCTGGTTCTCCTGGAAGATAAAACATTGGATAAAACAAGGAAACGGTAGCAGTAGGTAATGCTCAAGGAAATGATGTTAGGGGGGAATATATAAGCCAGTCAAAAACTGAGTTATCAATCTTCACCAAGAAATTTAAAAACACTGACTGGACCCCCGATCTACCAAGCTGGCAATATCCACAGAACTGAACCAAAATTTACTGGACCAGTATGATTCTGGCATTTTGACACAAAAGGCTGGTAAGCTGATCGAGGCGTTACGAGAGGTTGAGTTCAGTAAAAGGCTGTAAAGCTTGTTTAGTTTAGTATATATGTTTTCATAATAATTCAGAATTTTGAATATGATGTGGCTGAAAATGCTAATGGACCCTTGCAGAAACCGTGCAGCGACATTTCTATCATTACAGCACAGGGGCGCTTATGAGGTGCCCAGGGACTGAACCTGGCCGGTCCATTATACTGACACCAACGAGTCAGGTGTAATGCTGTCCTCTTAGCCGAGCAATAGGAGGGAAGCCACTACTACCAACTTTTAAGTCTTTGGTTTGACACGGCCGGGGTTGGAACCCGCGACCTCCCGATTCGAAAGCAGACGCTCTACCACTTGAGTTATTGTGGCTGGTATCAGCAATGTTAAAGTAAGATAGACCAGACTAATTGTAACAGACTTATGCAACATCTGGACAATCAATTTGATTTTTTTGTTACTACATGGCCATGTACAGAAAATGGCCACAAGCTTTTTTGATCAATTAAAATTCTTTGAACAATCTTGATACAGAGCAATCCAAGGAATATGTATACCAAATATCAAGATCTAGCTCTTGTTGTTTCTGAGAAGAAGATTTTCTAAGTTTTCCTATAAAGCGATATAGGGAATATGGCAACAGCACTGGCTCATGTCTTTTTTTTTTTTGACAGATCAAAATTCTCTGAACAATCTTGAGACAGTGTCAACCAAGGAACATTTGTGTTCTTTTCTGATAGATCAGACATTATAGTGGTCATTACAGTGCCATACATCTATTATTTGCGGTGGAAGATTCCAGACAAAGTGTAGAAAGAACCACTGATACAATTACATATGAAGTTTGGAAGATGTGATTCTAAATGTCATGTACCTATGTAAAAGGGGTGAGCAAGTCAGATCTTTTTTAACACTTCCTGAACATTTACAATAAGACTGGATAAAAAATGGCCCAATGTGGGTTTTACCCACAACTAAACCATCTGGAAAAATGCTGCATTGATGCCATCTTTAGATTATTTTATAAAAATTGCTTGTTTAACTGGACTTAATCAGTAATCTTCAACAATTTTTAAACACTCTTAAGAAGTTACATTCATCAAAAAAACTATAAAAAAGCTACGAAGTTTTTGGAGCAACCGACATGAAGAATAAAGGTGCTTAACACAGCTATTTTATCAATACAAAGTTTTCATTTCCTTTTTTGACATATGAACTAAATAGCAGGCACTTAAAAAGTAAAATAATAGTATATTCTTTACTTACCACCTGCAGGTCTTTCTCTTGGTTTCTCACGAGGTGGGGCATCTGAGAAAATAAAAATTTGTTGAAAGTTTTATCGCAAGAAACTAGAGGTTGATGTCTAAGAAATAAATGTTCCAGTATATTCTCTTTGTTTTTTGGAAAACTTTGCTTTGGGATTCAAATTTTCAGGCAAAATAAATATTTTTCATATTTCTAAATTTGTGGATACATCAAGAGTTTTTTTCTTTTTCATGACCCTATACATTTGGTCATTAAGAACTTAACATGAGAGGATAAGCCAATATTGTTAACAATCTATCTGAGCAGTAACCCCACAGATGGTCATGTGTTTATTGACTACACTGATGCGACATGTTCATAACAACAGTGCAATACAGAACTGACCATGGCTGTGTACCATTGCTGACACATGCATTTTTGCGGCAGGTAAATGAATCCACAATAGATGTTAGTTTATTTGCATCACATTAGTGAAGTTTTAATATCTTAATTATTGTTTATTTTTAGTAACAAGGAAGACATTGGTTAATGTGATAAAGCTGGTGAATCATATTTACAGGTACTGTCAGGGTGATAGTTGGTACTGTTAACCCCAGAACTGGAATATTTGCTGAAGAGTAAGAACTTCTGTACAAACATTACTTAATTTTTTATGCATTAACAAATTATTACCGGTATTATAATTTGTACTCTTAAAAATCCTAGGAAAAATACCAAAACTCCACGTGGGTTCCCTATCCCACCCCAACCCGCTGTAAAAAATTCTTAAAAGTCACAATAGCGATCATCTGCCCAATTCTGTGAAATAGTCCCTGGTTAAGATGGTCCTACTATATGCTTTTTTGTACAAATGAAATACAAATGAAACTGATCTAATTATATGAGCTGAATATTTACCATTAAACTGCCTTTAATATACCCAGTGCATGATATATGGCATTATCAATTTAAGTACCAGACATACTTTATAAAGAGATAATAAATTATCAATACCCGATTATTGTAAATTAACAATTAAGATAGCACAGTTTGTAAAAACAGATGCTCATAAAGAAGCAATCTGAGACGGTCAATAATTTTTAGTAAGATGGCATTTTTCAAGAGTTGCATATACCTTTCTTCCACTCACGTTCTGGCGGGGGTGCTCTGCGGGGTTCCTCCCTGTCTCGTGGCGGTGCCCTGTCATCACCTCCCCTTCTCCAGGCGCTACCACCACCTGTGCTTGCTGATCCACCCTCACGATCACGCCAGCTGCTGCCTGCAACGACAGTGGATTCTTCTGTCACACAAGTGTGCAACAACCCATTTATCATTCTGTTTTTGGTTCTTTTATAAACATTCAGAAGACTTTGGCCTACAAGAGCTGCCACAGAACAGCGAGGCTCGTCTATTCAGAGTTTTAGTATGTAAAAACTTAATACTACCTGCACACAAAACATGAACCTTCAAGTATATGTTCACTATCAAACTTGGGCCATATTTTTCACAAAATCCAATTTAAAAATATTTATCTTTTAATTTATCACTAAGTATAATCACTAGATACTTTTGCATTCAAAACTTATACAAGAGCCTAATGGGGATGCTGACCTCAGGTAAGTGGAACAGTGCTGCTTAGACATCAGTTTAACTGAAAACTACACCAAAACTATTTTTTTAGGACCTAGTATTAAACAAAACAAAGCTTTCATGCCGACTGACTAAGGCGTAAAAGACATATTAACTATTTAGCTTATAAGTAAAGAAGCAACTAAGTATTGTAAGTTTGGACACCTTACAACAGTCATTTAATTAATTCACAATGAGAACACACTGCATCTTCTTGATATACTTAATATTTTTCACTAGATAACTGATAATGAGCAATAAATAATTATTGGCCCTAACAAGCTTGGTACAGGCAGGTTACTCTAAAGATATGTTTCTACGCCTTATCTGACTAAGTTCATCCCTGTTACAGCATAACACTCACCTCCTCCTCCTCCTCCACCACCACCTCCTCTCCAAGAATCTCCACCTCGACCTCCTTCCTCCCTCCTGATTGGTGGCCTGTCATCTCTCCGTGGGGCGTCTCGGGCTGGTGCCTCCCGCGGTGCATCCCCACCACGCCAACCGCCCTCTTCCCTGTCCCCACCACGTCTCCATGCCCCACCACCTGAACGCTCTTCTCGCACAGCACTACGAGTCTCCTCCAGTCGACTCATCTCCTCCTTGTCCAATCTAATGTCTCGATTGTCAAACCTTCTATCACGTGTAGGCACCCCATCTCTGTCACCAAAACTACGAGCAGGTGGGCCATCGTCTCGTCTGGCTGGAGCTCGATCTCTCCACCCACCTCCACCACCGCGGGGTTCATCACGTTCTTCTCTAGCACCACGTGGTGGACCACCACGTTCCTCCCTGTAATTAATATAATCCATACAATTTCAATAGACAGAAAATAAATTATCAACTGGCTTGATTACTGTATTTGCCAGTTTTGTTGGTCATCGTTGGAGCACAATTATAGTAAATCCTGTAATGTCCAGCTTTCATTGCTAGTGAAGGCCTCTGACAATAGACAGGGTAAAACTAAAACAGTTTAGCAGGAAGACCTTCCTGCACCAAAGTTCTTATCTTGACTGGAACCTGAACCTATGCAGTAAGGAGTCAGACCTTACCACCAGGTAACCATAACAACGTATCCAGACATTTTAACACACAAAATAGCTGTAGGCCCTTATCTAGATCTTTGACAATCTTAATAAACATGACAAGGTTCGGACTTTAATTTATTAAACTCTTTAAAGCTTCATCTGTAAACATAAACAGTTAATAGTGTTACTTACAAGTTTGCCTGTTAATAATGTCTGTTACTTTAAACTTTGTTTAAAAAGCTATTACATCTTGAGAATTAAATAAAGGTATAACAAAGTATCTTAAATCAACTTTAAGTGACTTTATAAAATAAAATGTGACAAAATGGTAATAAAGCCATGTATTCAGCACAGTGAAGTCCCGCTAGAAAGGCCACAAAGGTACTGTTTACAATCGGTCATATTATCAGTATCTTGCTTGCCCTACAGAATTTTACAAACATGTTTAGTGTTTTTTTATATAATTTTTAAATAAATAAAAGCTATCTCAATCTGTTACTAACAAGGTGTTTGGAATTTATTCTACAGATTAAGCTTCAAGCCATAAGGCTGCACCAGAAAATCCTGTAAATCCGAGAGGCTTGCCAAAAACCAAACTAAATAAGATTTCATACGTATTTACCAATACATTTTTTTTTCTCCAAAGACAAGTATCCAGGGAGATAATTATGACCAATTTACATACATGTATACCAGAACTGCTCGTATAGCAGTTCTATAAATTTTTGCTTACAGTTTAACAAATATGTGCTTAAGTCTGGATCCACAGATTACAGTCTGTTATAAGCTCATAATTGAGACCCAGGTGTATACATGTATGTTTTAAATGTACACTGTATTAGTTTTGTCTGTATTGGTGGCCATAGCCCAAGAGTGTTGTAAGGGCGGGATTTTACTGTTCTGTTGCTTCCTCTTGCCTCGGCTCCTCTCTTTTTTCTCTCCAGCTAGGTCTCGGTCTCTCTTCGTCTGCAGGACCCCTCTCAGGACCTCTCTCGGTCCTCTCACTTCGCTCCCTATATAACAAGACATAAATGTTCAGAACTACAATGAAGACTTTCTATTCTTTGTTTTCTATTGTTTAATAGCAAATTATGAAATGAGCCTTAACCTCATGCAATTTTTGTCACAATCTTATTCTCATTTGAACAATATAAATAATATTTTAACAATTTGGTTCCACAGAAAAAATCTTTGAGCCTCAGTTCCTCAGCTAGTTACCTACCCTCTCTCTGGGTCTTTCTTCCAGCTGTCATGTTTCTCTTTCTCTCGTTCTCTCCATCCTCCGCCGGATGGGCGCCACTTGTCGGATGGGGGACCTGATGAATCCCGTTCATCCCTGTCTGGAGGAGCTCCTTTCCTCCATCCTTCCCCACCGCGATCATCCTCCCTCGATGAACCACGCTTCCATCCTTCCTCCTTCTCACGAACTGGAGCTACTGGTCTGCTTTGGACAGCAATGATACAAGAATTACGTGTAAGGTGTGGAATTTATAATTTTGTCAAGAAAATAGGAGTTAAGTCCTATTATGATGTCAAATGTAACTTGAAACTGATTCAGTGAGGTTAACCTCTAACAGCTTCTCAGGATTTGCACAAATCAGTTTTATCAGGGCATTTTAAAAAAAAAAATCCTTTTTGAATACAGATATTGCATCATGTTTCCATTCACTCAAGTAAATGCTTTCTCCAATTTCAAGGAGAAAATTCCCTAATTACATGGGTGCAAGTAGAAAATTTTGAAAAACCTGAACTTTTGGCTAGGGGCCGCTATGATCCCCGGTGGGTCCAGGGCAACGCCCTGGCCAGGGGTCCCGGCTCCTGGTTTTTAGCACATTACAAGACCTTGACAAGTCATTTTCTGATACAACAACCTGATTGTCTGATGGAAATTTAGCAATATGTTATGCCCTATTATTGAATATCAATGAATACTTGACAAACTAAATCCAGTTTCAACTTATATTTATTTTGAAACGTTCATATTTCTCTTTTACATGTACACATAAATGAATGCTCTAATAAGTAAATACATTAACAAAACATTATTTATAATGACACTTGTGATGACAAGAAGACACATTTTTAAGCACTTGACCATGATACTAACGAACACCATGACTAGTCACTAGTTCATATCCAAATTAAATAACAATAAACACTCGCAGAAAGCTACACCCGCTACGTCAGGCTTTTTCAGCCATTGTTACCATTTATCGCCAGCTGTGTCTACTTCCGATAACCATTCCCAACGCTACTTGTTCTTTGATCCTTTTTCTAATTCCTTGATGTCATACCCAGCGGGTAAAAACTTCATGTTCCAATATTTTGTTTATTAATATCAATGTTGTTTACGTCCTCCATGTATGATAATTGGTCTGAAAACGCTTATTTTATTGGACGGTTATAATAAGACAGCGAATCAAATTTGCTCTTGTAATCAACACAGTTATCGCGCCAACCGCATTTCAGAACGCGCTTTTTCATTGGGTTGCTATAATTAGACAGCCAATCTTTAAGTTTGTGAAGGTCAGATGGCCGTATTTGGTAATTTTCTGCACTGGCCAGTCTAGTCCGGCAAGCTCATTTTGTCCGAAGTTGCATCGTACATCACACGGTAAAGTCCGTGAAAAGGTCGAAAACAAGCACATGCAAATGAATTCTTAAAATAGACAATGAGATTGTTTACGTGGTTGAAATCGAAACGAACTTAATTTCAGAGCAGGAGTAGGTCTATACCCCCCCCCCCTCTGAAAATCTCAACGGATTTGCACGATTTGGGAAAATGGTCCTTGGCATCCTGGAAAAACCGGAAGTTCCGGCATATGCCGGAAAACTTGCACCCATGTAATTAATAGAATGAAAAAACCCCACCAACAACTGTAATTTAACCTAGGTTAAATAAATGACATTACTGACTACTTCAATCATATGAGAAATACATATTGCTTTGTTACTGAGTGAAATATAAAAGGAGATGAATGAACCAAATATATGAATTTTTGTTTGATTGGATGTACATAATATGGTTTGAGTTTTTCCCAATTTCGTCTAAAATGATTAAAAAAATCCTATTTCTGGGGATCTGGTCAAGTTCCCAAATTGCTGAGAATAACCCCTGTCATTATTGTGTATTTTAAAAGTGTGGTTACGTCAACAATGTTGTAGTTATTTTGAAAGAACAAGTGCATAGGCAAGTAGAATTCCTTTTTTTTTGCTGATTTTGTTGTGCGAAAAAAACCCCACTAAAGCCTCCTGTACCTGCAGATGATGTGCTACCAAATTGGGTACCAGAGGCCAGTCAGAATAAAGAAAAATAACATATAAGTCTAGCAATTAATATTTATTTTATATTCATAAGTGAAGTTAAACAAGGAGTAAATGTCTAACATCAAACTCCTAACGATGGGCATTTCAATGTCTTTAAACCAAGACCTACATACACAATAATAGGCAATTTGATTGGGACTAATTTTATTTTCGTTCTTTTAACTTATTTTCTTGCGGAGACTGTATTATGGCTGTTGTGTTATGCAATCGTACATGTTCAACAGATGATTGGAGCTTCCTTTCTCAAAGTGTGTAAGTCTGCTCTAAGGCAGATCTAAAGAATAGTTATGACATATCACCATCAAACTGCAGGCGCTTCCACACGTCTGAAATCTTCCTCTACCAATAGTGAGCTGGATAGTGCCAACAGGACCAGAAAAGTTTGTTTATTGGGTTTATCGTCCCACCAACAGTATTTCCGTTATCTGGAGACGGTGTCCACTTGAAGCAGATATAGTGCTGCCTTCACTGTGTATAGCATGCCGTGAACACCTGGCATGATACCACACGCAGTCACATTATCCTGACACCGGGCCAACCAGTCGTGGAACTACCCTTATATTTGCTTGAGCTTTAGCAAGAGAGCTATACCAATACCATTTTTAACGACTTTGGTATGTCGCGGCCCAGGAACGAACCCGGGCCAGAAGTGTACTGGTGCGATGTAACAAAAGAACAAACAAACAACAACAACAGTGAACTGACCTCTCCCTCATGGCCTCCTCGCGTCTCTTGGCCTCCCTCTCCTCTATCTCCCGTTCCCTCTGCTTCTGTTTGTTGGCCAACTCCTCCAGCTTGGCAAGCTTCTCCTGGTACTCCCTCTCCTCTGCGTCACGCTTCTCGCGCTCTGCCCGCTCCTTCTCCTCGCGCTCTAAAATTATAGCGTAAGAAATAGAAAACAAATTATAACAACATATTGTCTGAACAAATTGGGACTACAGGCTGTTTATTTTGGCATTCATGCCTTATAAAAGATGTCGCCTAGCGAGCAAACAAATCATTAAGCATATTTCATGAAATGACACACATGTGACTAATTATCATAAAGCATGGAAAGTGATTTAATCCTTAAATATTTTCATCAATGACATCGATCACTACCTCTGAGCAGGGCCTCATCCTTTGCCTTCTGTTCTGCCTCTTCCTTCTCCTTCATGTACTTAGATCTCCTCTCCTCTTTTCGCTGCTCCTTCCTCTCTGCCAGTCGCTCTCTACGCTCCTCTACCAGCCGCTTTTCAAATGATGTAAGCTTCTCCTGTAACAAAAGAATGTGTTTTCATCATCATTTTTCAGTTTATTCAAGGGACGGTACAGTATTTGGTGTAACAAGAATTACAGCCTACCATCTCAAATGCTGAAGGCTTCTGTATAAGTGTGTTAAAACCCAATGTAAGCTTTTTGTGCAACACCTGTAAGTATGTTAGCTTTTGTTGTTTTGATTTGCTACTAAATACTACAAATCAGGGCTCTACCTCTTGTAGTTTCTGACAAAAACTTTTACTATGGAATACATGGAAAATGATGACGCCCCTAGTGGCTATGTTTTTTGACTGATCAAAACAAAAATTACAACCATATTGAAGGGCCATCCAAGGAGCATGTCTACTCTAAATCGCGGCTCTATCTCTTACGCTTCCTGACAAAAATGTTTTTTGACACATCACAATTCTTTGAACAACCTTGACAAAGGACCACCCAAGAAATATGGATACTAAATATCAAGGTTCTAGCTTATCAAGTTTTTAACGACAATATTTTACAATAGTCATATATGGTCAATGGCCATAACCATGATGAGATGTATTTTGACAGATCAAAACATTTTAAACAGATTTTACTTCCCCCAGCTAGCTATAGCTTCTGATGAAATTTAATTTGTGCCAGCTGTAACAGCGGACACCATCAAGAACATCCCAATATGACACCCTGACCATATGCTCAGGGGAGCTAAAAAATGTTCAACAAATTTTGTCTTAATACATTCACAAGTTTCCTATGTACAAGGTAATACAACTAATATGCAAGACCCATTAAAAGTTTTAAGATGAACAATATTTACGATTTAACATATTGTAAAGCTGAAGTTTAAAGTAAGTATTCTTTCCACGGTACTAATTTTCAATGTCTATCTGTATACAGTATAATTAGAGCTAATAAAATTTTTGACCTTACATTTAAAGATGCATGTAGCAGTGCCTTATTTTCGGGAAAAGTATTGACAATGTTGTTAGTTTAACCCTTTCATTCATAGTTCATCTATAATTTTGAAAATTCACCCAACTTTGTTGTTTTTCTTTAAAAGAGGTACAAGAATTTTAATTAATGTATGTTCAACTAGTAATACGATTTAACACATGAAACCATTCTACACATAAACCCTTGGTCAAGCAGATTCTGCTAATGACTGCGAATGGCTTATAAAGGCGTATACATGCAGATTTTATTTTAATTTAAACACTTTGTATGCAAGGTACTGACTGGCATGTTTTAATCAAAACTCAAGTCTTGAGAATGAAAGCACAATGACATATAACAAGAACAAGTGCATTAACTCCACTGTTCTTTGTCGTTTAACAAAGGGTCATTTTCTGTGCAAAAAAAAAAAAAAAAAAAGGTCTAAGGAGGACTGAGTTTTGGCTGCTGTATCGTTGGCTGAACGAGCACCAGCTTAAAAGTGGACTATAATTTGGTATTACCTACTGCCTATTACCATCAACACTGGTTGCATGCTGCAAATCTATGAAGTGCATTAGTGCTTCATGGTTACTTTGCTGGCATGATGACAGGCATTCTTGAAGCATGAATGTCAGCAAATTGATATTCAATCTTTATATTTACATTTTTTTATTACCACTTCAGACACAACTTCTGATTATGGTTTTAAGGAAAGTGTTTAAAAAGTTAAAAAAGAACAGCAAACATAAAGCAGAATTCACTTTGATTTAACAAAGCTTATTCATAACATGTCCTTTTGTGTAATTTATCTAATGTCTTGAGTGAAAAGTTTGTTTAGGGGTACTCCTTGACCAAAAAAAAAAAATCATCAAGATTTTTTTCTGTGAAAGATATTTTTCAACTTTTATAAAGCCATAAAAACATGAATTGAATCAAAATTTCACACTTTTGGTTCTTTGACTACTATATTCAATTAACAGTGCCTCATTTTCGGGAAAAGTATTTTCAACACAACTTCTCTGAAAATGTTGAAATCATTGGCACTAGTTAAAACGCTTTCAAATTTCGCAAATAAATCATTAACATTTTTTTTTGTTTTTGAATAGTGAGTGGCATCAGCAACATTATTTGCTTGATAAATTGACATTAACCTATTAATCCTAAAAGAAGTTTGTTATGTTTTTTTGTTACATTGCACCGTCACAATTATGGTCATATTGGCGATGTCCAGCTAATTATTGTTGGAGGAAGACCCCAGACTTAACCACCAACATACTGCAGGTTAGCTGGAAAACCTCCCCGCATGAAAGTTCTGGCCCCAACTGGGACTCGAACACACATGGTGAGGGGCTGAGGAGTTTCAAGTCAGTGCCTCAAACTGCTCGGCCATGGGTGCCCATGCTGGAAGACGACTTGAGACATAGAACTAAAGTAGAACCACTGATATACAACAAGTAAGCAGTGGCCATGAGCAGAAGAATCAAGGTCATTGATTAGTTGTTGGTCTCCCAGAAATTAGGTTAATTTGATAGTGTGTACATTTAATTACCAGTGCCTCATTTTCGGGAAAAGTATTTTCACCACAACTTCTCTGAAAATGTTAAAATCATCGGCAGTTGTTGACATACTCTTAACTTCAAAAATAAAATAAATGTTTTGAGTTTTTGAATTGCTAGTTGCATCAACACAAACTTTTGTCAGATATACTATCTAAACAGAACTACTGATGCATTCCAGGTCAGCAATGGCCGTGTGTACAAGAGTTGCGGCTTGTGATAAGTAGAGTCCCTGTAAAGTTATTTTGAGGTGTAGCTGTTGACTGATCAATTCTCAAGCTTCTGAAAAGCCGGATTTGAAATATTTTTCATTTTGTTACGCCCACTTTTTATAAATTCAGAATATTTGTGAGACTGGTAGTTTTGCTGTTTCTAATATCCTGGTTCTCAGAGATTGAACAATATTTTTTTCAATCAATTAACAGTGCCTCATTTTCGGGAAAAGTATTTTCAACACAACTTCTCTGAAAATGTTGAAATCATTGGCACTTGTTAAAAACACTTCTAGTCCTTAAGTTAATAATTAATATTTTAAGTATTTGATGTTCAATAGACATAAACTTATTATATATAAGAATAAGACATAGGACATACAATCTTAGGTAGAAGCAATTATCATGCAGGGTAGTTCGAAAGACCTTTGATTTGAAAAAATAAACTCATTTCAACTATATTGTCATTCCAGCTAAGTTGTTCATGAAGGGGAAGATGGTTTTAAGTGTTTATAAGTCAACCACTTTGACCATCAGGCCACAAGTATACAACATTATGGCTCTGTCTGAAAAGTAACATGTTTTTCCGATTGTGCCTCATGTTAGGGATCAATAATTTCAACAGGAAAAATATTCTGATAAAAATTTAATCACAGGCACTCAATCAAAATTTAAAACTATTTTGAGTATTTAACTAAACTACAGCCAAATCGAGATACCGTAAGTTTAAATTTAACAAATGTACAGACTAATAAAAAGATACAACCCCTGTTCCAATCATTCTCCCCATTTACTTGAATGTGAAAATATTTATATTTTTTTTAGAGCATGGTTTTAGGAATAGGGATTTCAGCCTTATTTCCACATCTCAGCAAGTGACACCAGATATTCTGTCCTCTATTTAATTGACAGAGTGATCAGAATTGCGATAAAAAAAGAAAAGAGAAGCATCCACTGGCTACTGCTTGCAGATCTCAGTACTGAGCAAATGCGGTAAAGACACAAATTTAACAAAATCACACAGTCTGTGGGTTTTAACCATTACACAAACGCATAATTCGTTTTTTAAATACTTAAATATCTGTTCATTGACACAATTACACCTCCTACAAATGCCTTTGCATAACATCAGACTGCAGAATGTGAAGAAAGGCATTCTCATGCTAAGCACAACTGGGACCTGAACCCACATGGTGACTGGCTAAGCAATCAAAAGAGTAACATTTGGCTTTTAATTCTTTCTCAATTTAATTAAAATAATAATTTTAGGACATTTTAACAATAAAAGACGGCATAACCGTAACCATAACTAATACATGTACAAGGTAATGTCTAGCATGACATTTTATTATTATGAATTCTATGATTTGACACAAGATTTGACGGTTCCAGTCTAAATTTGTTGTATTGTGACTGCACTGTAGTTTCCAATTTTAAAGTTAACTCCAAATGTCACTGATGGATCTTCTACATGTATAACCTGCTCTTTAAAGCAATAGATCAGAAGGGTATTATAGGCAGTGGTAAACTGTTACATGTGAAATCCACTTCTTTGTGAATACAAAGATTATGATTTAACCCTTTCACTGCTAAGCCGTTTTCCATGCCTGATGCTGAGGAATTTTCTATATATTTTCTAAGAAAATGCCACTTGTCACAAAATCGCTTATAATTTTGGATATGTAAAACTATATATCATTAGAAATGTAACTGAAATGGATTCTGAATAATATAAAATTTAGTAGTTATCATAAGATATAAAACTGTTTTGGACTTTCATAAATAGAAAAAAAGTTGAACAAATCTAGAACTTTGACTTTGGCATTTCACTCCTTCACCTTCAAAAATATATTTCTAAGAAAAAAAAAAAAACCCCACTAAGAGTTACTGTCAAGGGGAGTAACTCTGGTCATATTTTTATAGGATATAAGCAATGCTGTAAACACTAAAAAATAGTAGTAAACAGGATGTATGCTGTACATACAAGAGCATTACTACAAGTGAGAAAAAGATGTACACTGTACGTTGGGCAGCAGAGAAAGGTTTAAGTAAGTGACAATGATAAAGGAGTACTTATCTTGGGTAAATCAAAATTTTATCTTCTACTTTTCAGTTTCTTGGGACTTTGTTAAGGTTATAACGAGTACCATTAAACTCTATTTCCCCTTTATCTCTAGTGAAGTCCTAAGCGCTTACCTTGTACTGTTTCTTGCGCCTATCTTTAAGTTGAGTAAGGAACTCGTGAACGTCTTTCTTCATCCGTCTCATTCTGTCTCGAGTGTTTATCTCCAGTTCATGTTCCTGCTTCAACTTCTCAATCTAAATAAAATATTAAAATGGTATATATATATATATATATATATATTGACTAAATACATAGTATATAATAAATCAGAATGATCTTATGTTCTACGCTATCAATTTTGTTAGGAAAAGAACTTAACAGTGAACACATTAAATTATTCAATAAAAGAGAAAGAAAAAATTGTTCATCATAAAATGACACTATTGTTTGTTCCACAATTATTCATACATTATGTTCTCCTTCAAATATTTAGGTTAATCATTTTTCATGATTTTTCCAAAAAACAGTGAATGGTCATGATAAAATTTTTTCTGCATTTAGGCTTCTTTGGAGTGACATTTAATTGGATCTGGAAGCATTCAAACGGATTGTCACAAAATAATAGATGGGATTGGCTATTTTTCCGCCGCCTTGTTATATTATGCAGTAATTAAGGCTAGAGTTGCATTTTTAGACAAAGGCAGCAAAGCAGCATTTATTAAAAAAAAATATAATTAGGTTTAAATTTATTGCATTGCAAGATTTGGCTATGCTTGAATGGCGATTGTACAATACCCAATGACCAAAACAATGACTGAATGAGGTAATATTTACTGAGAAACCAATGCATCAAACTATACAATGGCACCATACATACCCTTTGTTTCTCCTGGTTTTCCCAGAATTCCCTGGCCACTACCCTCTCTTCCTCATACTGTTTCTCCAGGTATGGTAGCTCCTTCATACGCCGTGCACGCGCCATGTGGTCAATCTACAAAAATGGTAAAAGTATAGTTCCAGTATAGTAGCTCTTTCATGCTTCATATTCCAAAACAGTATGGTATGTATTGTAATTTGGATGTTTATAAATTTAATTTTTTATGTACACATGGAAGGAAAATAACTTTTCAACAAATACATTACGACAAATAGATATCAAGCTTTTAAACACAGGGTTTTATCCATTTTAAAAAGCAATTTTTATTTAATTTGGTGAATAGTTTGATGTCTGTTGTTATGGTCTTAGTGTGTTTGTAACAGATGAACCAGGTTAGTTTCTTCAAAACAAGGCTTGCTCTCCATCATGAAACAGAGCTGTTCTTTGTAAAACAGTATAATAAAGAAAAAACCTGTACCTTTTTCTCCTGGTTCCGGAGCCTTTCTTGGAGATCTTTCTTCTCTTTCTCAAGCTGTTCGACCTGCTTGGCCATGATGTCGTCTACATCCATCTTTACAAGATCCTGCATACACAATGTAACAATGCTTTTATACAGTACACTTAACCAAATGAACAACTTCAAGTCTACGCATGCTTAGCACAAAATGACCATTCCAAGATAAATTGTGTAAATTCAGATGCTGGAAGCTATCTAATCAAGTAAAGCACCTTTTTCAGCAGTCTCACTAGTCTGCCTAGTTACTATTGCATGCACTTGTTAGCGATTAGAACTAAGTAGTGTAACTAGTGTGGTCCTCTATCTTTCCACATATTTTGGCATAATACATTCAAATAAAGGTGATAAATCCATGTAGGGAAACAAATATATATATACACATATATATCGCAAACTTCAAAACATGTATTCTGTAAATAAAATTCAACCAACCTCTTCGTCAATATTCTGCACCACTCTGGCCCCGAGCTCAGACTTTTTGAGTTGTTCTATCCTCTCCAGAGCATGCTTCCTCTGGATGTCCTGCTGTTCGGCCATCATTCTCTGACGATCACGCTCCTTCGCCTCTCTTTCTAGCCTCTCCATCTCGGCCTTCATAGCCTTACGCTTCTGCTCTTCCAGCTGTTCATACGCCTCACGTTCCTGACAAAAAAGGTGAAGATGCATTCAAAACATAGAACAAGTAAGCCTCAAAATTATTTGACAAAAAAAAAAAAAAAAAAAAAAAAAAAAGTTACCCAATTCATTGCAAAAACTAGTTTGACATAAAGATAAACAAGCAATAATTAAATATGATGTTGAACCTTATCAGCAGATTTTAATACATTCTACCATTACAACATTACAAATTTGATGAGTACAATAAAGGTAAGTTCAGCTGTTGTTATACATGATGTAGAGATATTTCCAGAATGCCTTCACATACCCGCTCTTCATTAAGATGCTCCAGTTCCTCTTTGCGTGCCTCAATGATGTATTTTCGCTGGAGGATTTTTGAGTGCTCCTTTTTGGCCGTCAGCTTGTAGTTGTTGATAATCTGGGATCTCATCTCCTCTTTCTGATTCTGCATACTGGTCAAAAGGTTCTGAGGAGAACAGGACATTATAATAAAATACCTACATTAGATTTGTCAAATGTTCGGAGAAGGTGTTCATATCAACTAATGTTTAGACACAGCCAAAATTTAAATAGTACAATTTTTTTTTTCCATTTGAATTACTGTCCATTATTTAGACATGTTTATTTTAATGTCAAGGTGTTTTGTTGAGTGCAAATTCATAATTACATTTTCTTCTAATTATATTACAAAAGTAAAAAGTATTATAGCTGGAGTTAAACACATATTTAGACACTGTTGAAACACAGGTGGTTTGGCAAGCTAAAATATGTCATAGAATCCTCTTCAATGGTTGTGACAAGTGTTTTTTTATATTGACAGCAGATTCTAAGCATTTAGGTAAGCAAAACAATCATAAATGAAAACAAGTCACAGAATCAACAGTAATGGTTGTAACAATGGTGTTTTCTTGACAGCAGGTGTTGAGAAAAGCCAATACCACAGTACATAACAAGCCATAAATAAACATCACTAATATTCATTTAAGAGTTGAAAATGTGTCAATAACATTTTCGAGTAGAAATAAAAAATATTTACCTAGTCATCTTTTTTTAGACCCATAAATTGGGAACTAGACCAAACATATACTTTAAGATGCTATGGTAATATTAAAGTATAGTAATACAATATACTCAAAATTGTATGGGACAAATGGTTTGTTTTTGAAATACATTGCAGCGATCACTTATGATCATTATAGCAATGACCAGCTATTTTGGTGGAGGAAGAGCACAAACAAAGGTTTAGGTAGAACCACCAGGCACCGCAAATCAGCTTGAAGACCTTCCCACATTAAGTCCATCACCCTGAAGGGCACTCAAACTCACGCGGTGAGAGGCTAAGCAGTCAGTGGGACAATTGGTACATAAGGAATTATAATATGGGATATTCATACGAATATGTGTTCAATGTGAGTGAAAACTATTTCTGACTCACATTTGGCTCCCTGGGTTGCAGTGTCTTGACCGCTTGATGCAAGGCCACAGCCAGATGTGTGAGCTGCATCCGGATCACCTCGCTGGGCATCCTCTGGATGTATGGGCCCTCGGGGACGTCCTCCTTTTGTGAGACACCCAGGTCAGTGCCAAAACTCAGTGAATGATTGCGGTGGTCAATACGCACCTAAAACAAGCAATCATCATTATAGGAAGACAAACATGGAATATGCCTACAGCAATGGAGTGGTTAAGTTGGACAATATGCTTCAAAATATTAGAAGCCAGTAAATTTATTTATTTATTTATTTGGGTTTTATGGCACACCAACATTTAACAGGTCATACGGCGCCGAAAACAAAGTTAAATGTGTATACAGCGAAGACAGTAAAAGTGAATAAATAATGTACTTCAAGCTATGATTACATTGGATAATACACACCCAGAAACATACAGCCACTTATGCAAATCTCTTTCTTTAATTAGGAGCAAAACCCTAAACCGGCATTGAACTTTACAAATACAAAAATCTACATAAGGCAAGGACTGTAATGGATATTAACAAAGGTAGAAAGGCTTACCTGAAGTTCTAGCTGCCTGGAAGCATTGACAATCAGTCTCTCCAACCGGAAGCTGGTTGCAAACGGCACAAGGGAGGCAAATCTAGTAATGTCGATGGACTGGTAAACTTGTGACACCTGAGATAGATTGTCCAGTTAAAAGGTCGATTTCAAACATGGGTAAAGTTGATTTTCATGAAAAAAGTTACGGGAAAGTTGATGCGAAATTCAAGCATGGATCAATGCATTTTTTTTTACAAAACATAAGTTTGTTTTGGAAATACATTGCAGCGATCGATAATGATCATTATAGCAACGTCCAGTTTTTTGTTGGAGGAAGACCCCATACACATGTCTCGGTAGAACCATTGGCGCACTTCAAGTCAGCTGAAAGACCTTCCCACATTAGGTCCTTCGTCCAGAACGGGACTCGAACCCATGAGGTGAGAGGCTAAGGAAGCAGAGGAATTTCAAATCAGCGACTATACCACTATGCCACCGGCACCCCTGACAATACCTTATAATACAATACATTAGATTTCAAAGTTGTTAAGCAAACACCATGTATTGTACTTGAGCTTTATGGCACACTGACACTTGATAGGTCACAGTGCCCTGTGCAACCACTATGAGAAAGAAATAACATTGAATACAAAACACAACTTAATGGTTAACTGATAAAGACCGTTAGTATAGTACTTTGATTTTTACTTTGATATTAAAATGCTTTTTATTGTGATATCTGATGACTGGACCTATCACCATGTATAATATCATCTTAAACACTTTAATATCAAAGTAAAATAAAAATACTACAGCACTGCCTCCTGGTGTAAAAAAATGTTAAAAAAAAAAAAAAAAAAAAAAAATGTTTAAAAGGCTTCACTAGGAGGCCTGAGTGAAATAACGCTAACTCAAAAGGACTATGGTAAATTACCTGCTTAAGGACCCTGGTGACGATGATATCCTCAAGTGCGGGCACGTACTGAGCCAGATCATCAGTTTCCGAGATGAACTTGATGCATTCCTTTACCCGTTCATACAGCCGCAGTGGATGGAAATCTACTTCAAGGAGGTTGTACAGGGACTTGAGCTCTGGGTGTACATATTGCATAAGGTTGTGCTTGGCCTGGAATGACAATGGATATACTGTATAGAGAAGCCTTTAAAAAAAAAATGCATTACAAAAATACAATGGGAAACAGAGGTAAAATGAAAATGGTCTTCCTTGTTAGATAACATCCGAGGTTGTTCAAATTGTAGGAAGGCCCTGTTAGTTGGTATTCTTGAATTTTGTCCACTGTTCTAATTAGTAAAGTGCAATTACAGTGAAATTTCATTTGCATGAATAAGAGCTTTTAATAACTGAAGTATTTAGAGAGATGTTATTTATCAACAAAATTGAAGTGTTTGTTGATAACGGTTAATGTGTTTATAACAAGAAAGGCGCACATCATCATACACTCAAAAGAGTACTAGCATAAAACAGAGTAATCCAATTGAAAGTATCTACTTGCACAAAGGGATTATTTATGAGAGACTATCTGCTGATGTCTCCCATCATAATCAATATGGCTAAGACTAGCTCTAAGACAACCCCATCTAAATGTCTGGGTAGAAAATGCACTATCAGAAGTAGTCATTTCCCCATAACAGTCTTTGCGAAAGGCACCAGACTGCCGGACATGTCCGGCAAAATTTGTTACAGTCCGGCAGTTTTGGTAAGTCGTCGGTCTGGCCGACCGGCAATTTTTTTCTTCATTTTGGGTACGAAAATTCCCCGTGCAAACAGTATTTTCGGTATAATAACAGTGCGATGTGTCGACGAATTTGATTGGTTAAGCAGCGCCAGATTATCAATTCGCATTGCTTGAAACACAGCTAAATAATTACTTCTATTAATAAAGTTCCCGGATGATCAACCATTTAGAACTTAATAAAAAGGTAAATGTCATTCCTCAAGTATTACGAAAATGCTAAACCTGGGCAGAAACGTAAACAAACTGAAAATGAAAAAAAGAGTAAAGGCAAAAGAATATGAAACGAAAAGACTACTACCGTCATTTCAGGAAAGTTGGAAGGCCAGTCGAGATTGGCTTATAAATCTTTGACAAAAAAAGAAATGAAATGTTTTGTAAAGTTTGTAGGGCAACAGTGCCAGAAAATGACCCTAAGGCAGCACTTAACCCTTTTATAAAGGGTTGTAGCGATTTTCGTACATCAAAGGAAGAAGCTGAACCTTCTGTTGATGTTCACTGTCCAGTGAACTTGAGTTTTGAGGAACAAATTGAAAAGTTGTGCGATGGAGAGGAGAGTGATGATTCTGATTGTGTAGACTTTCAAAATGAAATTATCAATTTTGAAAATCTAATGGCGTGTCTTAGGGAATAAAACTTTTAAACTTAGTTTTTTTTCTTAGTATGACTAAAGTCCTGTTCTAAATTTCCAGATTAAGAGTAGTTGTGTAGAATAAATAAAGTGAAATAAGATAATTTTATGAAGAATATAGGTGGGGTTTTTTTTCAGTCTGGCAAATTCTTTTTCGGTCTGACAGAAAAAAAATGTTTTCACCAGACCTGATGACAGTTTTTCATCCCTTTCGCGAAGACTGCCATTATCAAAATTGTCAACAGGATCAGTTACTTGATAACCTGACTCATTTTCTTTCAAGCTACAGGAGAAAATGATTTCAGGTACACGTAAATAAGAAAGGGATTGATAGAGAAATGATTATTTTCTTATACCACTATAAAGAATCATTATTGGAAAATCAGCAACTTAACTTGTATTCAAAAGCTATTATAAAATGTTCCTAAAATCAGCTTATGAAATCAGTCTTGTGCAAAAGCTACCTGTCATAGATCGTTGGAATAAAATGTCAACCTTTAAATATGCACAGCTTGGAAACTTCCTTGTTTTTGCCTCGATAGGGAGTTGAAGTTGAACCCATGTAATGAACAGGCCAAGGCTTCAGTACTTTTAACAATCATACAAAGAAGAGCGAATAAAAACAAAAGGAACAATTTTTTTTATATGTAAAACACTTCCCCAACATACCAGGTCGCTGACCAATGACTGCCTCTTGGGAGGGCTGGGCAGCATGAGAAGAGTGGCAAGTCGTCGCTGTTTTTCTATCGTCTCTTCTCCCATCTCCAGCAGGGTGTCAATGGCATTCCTTGAGGCTGGGATAGGGACAGCCAAGGTGGCACACAGCACTCGAGATGCCATCCTAGATGAGTATTGTACACACATAAAAATACCCATTTTCATGCATGCAACATGACAAGAACATAGCAATTATATAACATTTTTGTCTCTTAACAACAAAGTAATCTTTGTTATCTCACCTGTATGCATATCTATCAACCAACATCAATCATTTGTGCAAGTATGAAGAAAATTTGATAAAAAATGAAGAAAAGTTAGCTGCACATGAAACCTTTAACAAAGTGACAGAAGGAAAGACATACACAATAGCAAAATATGATCCTTCACCCGTATAAGCAATGGCAATGTTCTGGACACAAACATATATTATGAGTATTGTCAATAATATGGGATTTAGACTGCGATACGTAAATAAGACAATACAGACAATTTTTGAACAGATATTGGGAGTGCCATAGCCCAAGTTATACCGCATTTCATGGGCATAATAACACGGGCCACTTACTTCTGGAGTTCCTCCTGTGAGAGATTCTTGCGCTGATCCTTGGACAGGTGAAAGAGACGTGTGAGAGTGCAGGCATGGAACAGATGGTTTCCAGATTTCCAGAACACCAGGCCGAGCTTGGAATAGTAGTTGGCCATCAGAGAGGGTCGAGGATTCTTCTTCGACAGGATGATCAGTCCATGGATGTCCTCCACAGCCTTGAATGCTTCCTGGTGAGTTAAATGTTTCAAACAGTTAAGTACAGAATTCGTTTCCAAGAGCTTTGTGATAGTGGGTTCCCTACACCATAATTTCTGATTTACCATTATCTCTTACACCTGCATTTCTTTTAGATCCCTACTCTAACAATATAACTAATCATGATTAACCTGACTGAAAGGACCATGTTAAGTGCTTTGGTTCTTATATACACATAGTTTAATATAGTTGTGTTGATCTTATTTCAGAAGATAATGGAACAAAATGGTTTATCATGTCCTTAAACATTCCTTGTCAAAAGCTGACTCTTTCTTCTTCATGATTTTACATATTCATTTTGTTCTTTAAAACTTTTGTCAGAAAGTGAAAGTATTTAGTTAAGCAGAAAATGTTTATTCTAAACCTAAGATAAATTGTAAATTGAATAATGGAAATAGACACTTTTATGATATAATTTTAGGGTACTTATGTATGAGAAGTCTCCAGTAAAGCTTATATACCTGCCAGAGTTCCATGTTGATAGCACTATCGAGTTGAACGAGGCGTGTCTCTAGATGCATGGCCTGGGAGTCAGGATTGTTGAGGTTGATGGCCGTCTGCTGGTTCTGATGTCTGTGGACATGGGTCAGATGGGTACGCAGCTGGATCATACAACAGTTAGTTTCAGCTTATTTGTTTGTAATATACAGTGGATTCACCTAAAGGGTACATAATACAACTATACAATGACCTCTATCTTACTAAATGTTTGGCCTTCCAGCTATTCAAAAAACAAACAAAAAAGTTTGTCTTTTTTGTTGATATGTAGATATGGTCTTTGAACTTAAAATAAAATTCTTCTGAAGCTCTCGATGCTGTATATAATAAAAAAAAAAAAAATATTTAAATATTTGAAGATTTTCTTGATGTAAATACAAATAAATTGTAGTGAGCACAAATCTCTACAATGATAAACAAAGCAGTACTTACATTGTCACACAGTTTTCTGAACTCAGTTTTCCTTGTGTACTTCAGGCAAAACTTGAATGCTGCAAGGAAGGGTTTATTTTTATTTTTTTGTATAATGTTACTAATATTTGCAGTTGTCTTGACTTTCAGTTAGTTCTAGGGACGCAAGGACACAAAGACGAATACAATGCAAAATTTAACAAGGCCCATTTTTTAAAAATTAATGTTTTGCATACACAATTAAAATATATCTGTATTTTTAAATTTACAGTTTACAAATTTGTATGCACATTTTGACAAATTAATTACAAGTTAATTTCTTGTCAAAAATTAGGTATTTAATATTTGAATCAAATTAGTATGAATCAATCAACATTGCATCTGCATGAAGCAATGCCTTTGTGATTTTTTTTTCCATTGATTTATTGCATAACTGGATATGGTTTAGTCATAAATGCAAATACTGTGTATTTCACCATATAACAAAATGCTGTCACACATCACATAGAAGGAATTTAGCTACAGCAAAAAACATAATAATTGTCATCTAACATGAAACTTGTTGTGTCATATTTACAAGGTAGATATAATTTCAAGATGACATAATACTAAATACATATATACTCTTAAAAGGTTCTTAGAAATACATTGTTCTACTTTAATTATTGAGCAGACGTGGCACTACCTTTATTAGCTACGATGGCTATATCAAAACAATTATTATGCTTTTGTAAATTTGTACATCGCAGCCTGGTTACCTTAAGCCATTGCTCTTCCATTGTTGTGTATAACTTTTTTTTTAATTATTAGCTCTGATTGGAGTAAAAAAAACTTTTTGTTACTATTATATTTAAAACAGGTATGTTTATTTAACTTTACAAGGTTAAACCCTTCTGACTGAATCTATTTTATTGCAGAAGAGAAATGTGATTAAATCTTTTTTGTTTTTGCTTCTAGAGTCTATTTGTCCCACAAATATTTTTTTGTATTCTGGCGTGGTTGTTGTCTTGATCCAGGTATTGTGTTGCATTCAGTGTAAATGTTATTCCAGAAAAGCTGCGCGAGACCTGCTATCCTAACACAAGGCCTATCACACTAAACCTATTAGTTAAGCATAAGCATGGGAGCTATATCAATACCATTTATGTAACTTACAAGATAATATGTGGTCTGGGTTTGAAAACTGTGCCTTCTTTAACTAAAAAGCCAATTAAACATAATCCTGCCTTGCTTTTGATAATAAACACCACACTATGACAATCCACATACCCTGCTGAGCGATATCCTGGTACAGCTTCTCCACTTTGGAGTTGTTACGGAGCAGGTCCAGACACTGGCGGTA
Source organism: Sinonovacula constricta (assembly GCA_007844125.1). Taxonomy (NCBI): domain Eukaryota; kingdom Metazoa; phylum Mollusca; class Bivalvia; order Cardiida; family Solecurtidae; genus Sinonovacula; species Sinonovacula constricta. The sequence continues at coordinate 43,114,975 of CM017569.1, read as the reverse complement.
CGACTCCCACAGGAACTTGACCCAAGGGGTAAGAATGGCACGGTCTGTACGGTCCTGGGTGTCCTCACCGCTTACAGCCTTCAACAGCAAGCTGCAGACAAAATGACAACATTTTTTTCATTACTCATTTCAACAATTTATTTCCAATATACAAAGTTTAATATTTAATATTCATTTATACATAATGCTTTGTCCCCACCACTTTTGAAAATGTGTCTGACTGGTCAAAGTGTTAACTTTCATGTCACAAATTTTCTGAATTTTTTTAAAATGACAGGCAGCTATGACACCAAACAAATTATGAATTTCAATTAACCCATTACTAAATACCTCTGCATTGTGAAATTGTGACATCACTAGTGACTTCACATTGGGATCTACCTTAAGATGAGAAAACGGCATCAAGTTGAGGAATCATGTGTAAATCATTCGGAAAGAAAAGTAACCAGCAAATGGCAAATGGGTAAGCTAAAAAAGAGTTTGCATTATAATTGGTTTTTGGAAACTGTTTATATTTAGAAAATGTTTGTTTATTGGGTTTATTGTCAAATTATTATTGTCCCACCAACATCAATATCTTGAGATGGTTTCCACTTGAATAATACTGCCTTCATTGTGTATAGCATGCCATGAACATCTGGCATGATACTACACCCAGTCAAATTATCCTGACCACCAGGCCAACCAGTTGTGGAACTGCCATTACATTTGCTTGAGCTTTAGCAAGGGAGCTATACCACTACGATTTTTAACGAATTAGTATGTCGCGGCCCAGGATCGACCCCCTGGTGCCGATGCTCTACTGATTGTGCTACCAGGTAAGGTTTTTAGAAAAGTAAAATAAATCAATCTTGGAACATAATGATACAACCAATTTAGATTACTCAACTGTGGAAAGCATCTTTGCAACCCTTAATTATTAACATGAAAGATCACTAATTCTTGTTTTAATAAGAATTTTAGAAGCTTTTGTGTCTGATTTTGGATTCAAATTGGATGCCTTCTTGTTAAGCCTAAAACACTCACTGACACTTCAATAAGGGTTACACACCTCTCTGGAGTGTCAGGCATTTCAAGATCGTCCACATCGATGACGACCTGGTGAGACTCTTGTCGAGCTTCCTCAGTCTTCTGTTCTGCCAAGCCAATGTACTTCCTCACCACGTCCTCCAAGGACTTGATGTTCACCTGCAACAGTCATCATCATAGATAGTTGAAAACAGCAGTCTGGTTCGGTATGCAAGCCACACAAGATACAAAACTGTTAACATTATAGCTGTTTTCTATCAATGTTTGTCATTTCTTTTAATATACAGCAACAACAGAATTAAGGTCATTCTGCTGTCAAGCTATTATTGAAAAAGGTATAAGGAAACACCCCAACTATTGTCTTAGTAGAAATATTGGCTCACTGCAGAAAAGCTAAAAGACCTTCCTACAATCGTACACCTAGACCCATTAGATGCACATAAGGAAGTTACTTTTGTTCTTTTTTTTTTTAAATTCTAAAATACAAGTTCTATGATAATATTCATGGTCATGTCCATTTATAGAAGAGGATGACCCCAGATGAATATATGAGTATCAAGCTTCATAATTTAAGATAAACTACTTCTTTCATTCTAGGTTCAATTGCAGTCTCAATTTTATATATTTTTTTAAAATCTGTTATGTTTATTGGTTCAGCAATGAAAAATGTTAATATATACCAAAATGAAATGCAGAAACAGCATTAATAATTCAAGCTTTTGACTGGATCTGACATTCCACATAAAAAAAAATCCATTTTACAAATGTCGAACTCCTGCACAAACCTCAGCAGTTTTTTGCTACAGGCCACCTAGTCCTGATAAAATAAGTTTCTCAGAAAACATGTTGAACTTGTACCTACCTGTTGGCAGATGTTCTTGTATTGGTAGAGTCCCTCCTTGGCAATGTGACTTTTTCTCAGTTCGACACAAAGCTCCAGGTATTTCTCCATAATAGGCTCATGGATCTTCTGCCATGTTCGATGCTTCTTGCTTTTGATGACATCGTACAAGGCATCCAGAGCCCTCTGTTTCTTACCAACATCAATGAATTCTGAAAATTATAAATAAATGTTTAATGGGTTTATTGTCTCACCAACAGTATTTTAGTTATTAAGATATGCTGTCCACTTGAAGCAGATATAGGGCTGCGTTCAATGTGTATAGGTTGTCAAGAACACCTGGCATGATACAATGTTCAGTCACATTATCCAGACACAGGGCCAACCACTTGTGGTTTGTCTGTTTTGGAGATACATCGCAGCGACCAATTATGATCCTTATAGGGATGTACAGCTCTTTTGGTGGCAGAAGATCCCGGACATATGTCTGGGTATAACCACTAATGCACCGCAGGTCAGCTCGTAGACCTTTCCACATTAAGTTACTCGTCCCGCACTGGGCTAGAACCCACGCGGTGAGAGGTTAAGCAGTCAGCGGAGTTACAAATCAGCGACCCACCAGCTGTGATACTACCCTTATATTTGCTGGAGTTTGCAAGGCAGCTTTGCCACTACTAATTTTAATGAGTTTGGTTAAATGAGGACTGGGTCTAGCAATAAATATATCTAATAAACAATTAGATACAAGTTAACATCCTAAAATTAAGAGGAAAAGATATTATAATACACCATACGGAATAACTGAAGGTAAAGTCTAATGTGGGAGATTAACCTCCTGGGCATTTTAGCAATATCTAAGACAATATCGTCAAGACAAAATGGTGACAGAATCATTTGCAACAGGCAAAATTGGTACCAATATCAGACAACTTGTTCCCCTTATTAACTGTGATGCAAGGTTAATATGAGCTTTAGCTTGAGTGACAATATAATGGGTGTTGAGTGAATTTAGTTCTATTTTTAATTTTACTTTTTTACCCCCAAGACTGATGAATACAGAAGACAATTTATGACTGTATATTAATTAAGTTGAATCAGTAGTGACAAATTCATGACCGTTTGACCAAAATTCTGCTGATTTGGTAATGAATATCTGATGGATGGTAATCAACATCTGATCAATTTCTTAAAGGAAGTGATTGTGTTAAAATATGCAAATTTGAGTAAAACACAACATTTGGAATGAATTCGCTATTAAATTAAATTGCAATTACTTATTCATTTTATATTACAATTAAGTAACATACAATACAGAAACAGGGGCTTACAACATTTTTTTTACTAAAAGTGATTGTGTTAACATTTGCAAAATTACATAAAGCATAGACAATGTGAAGAGTGATGTTGTTATTAAATTAAATTGCAATTCAATTACATATTCATTTTTTCATTACAATAAAGTAACATAAAACAATACAGAAATAGAGCTTATAACAACTTCTAGAAAATATTGATTTAACAACTCTCCAAGGAATGTTAAGTATGTTTAGAGTGTGGCACAATTTCTTGCAAACATTAGTTTGGATTTCTATATTTGCTCAAATCGATATTCAACACACTAAAGGACTTCAAAATTTATCCAGACATAAAAATCATGCATTGGACGAAATGTTGACAATATTATGGACGAAATAACTGGACCATAATCATATTGGAAACATGTAGGCCCGAGTAATTTACCATTTGCCCGTTTAAGAGCGTTTTCTGGTCGCTGGAAATAGGTAGGCATCTTTGTTGTTTATGTTTATCACTGTTTTTGAACAAGATGCATATCAGAAAGTAATATATGCCGTCGTTTTTGTTCCACGCCGGTCCACGATGACTTCGCGGACAAATGGCGAAGAAAGAAAATGGCCGATCAGCACGTGGGTTGTGACGTCATTGGATAAAAGAAATAGGGAACCAGCCGCCTCCCTCTTCCTTGTTAATATTTTTGTGTGTTTATACATAATTATTTTGGAGTAAATTATTTGCTTCAGAAATGATGAGCGATCAAATGACAGGACCAGTTTCGCCGGCAAGGACGAAGCAGACGGTAACTGCTTAACGCTGTATTTTGCACAGTATTTCTCCATGCATTTGTGTAAGCTGACAGCAAATGTCAAAAACTAGTATTATATTCGGATATCTGCGATATCGAATATCTGTCACTTACTAGTAAGGAAACGCATGTCTTGTGTTTACTCATCAATGTGCCAAAAAATATCAACAATATTATGATTTAATTTATGTGTATGTAATGCAAATATGCAATAATCTTAGTCAAGTATATAAATCATTACTCTAGCACTCAACATAGATAGTTGTAAATGTATCTAAGTTTTTATTTCCCCTTTTGCAGTCCAGTTTCTTGATGTCAATTGTTCAGACACTTTCTGCAAGGTAATATTTTATATATTTTATATTATCTTTTCTCCAGACTGTTGAATCATAGTCTTGTTATATCGCTGCATTACCTAAATTTGATGCCACATTTATGAAAATGTTTAATTTAGGTAACATCAAGGTATTCTGTAGATGCATTCGAAGATATATCTTTTGGCTGTCAAGTCATTCCTATATTTTGATTAAAAGTTGGTGACTGCCTGCTATATGTCACTGCTTTGAGCATACATGATATTATATTGAAGAACAGGGGTAAAGAGAAGCAAGAAAACTGGGATTCTGTCCATATAATACACCTTACCAACTGAGCTAACAAGCCAGATTGAGCTCAGAACAAAATAATGAGTGATATATTGCACTTCTCAATAAATTTTAATTCTTTTCACCCAGTTAATTAATATTACTAAGCATTTTGTAGTGTTTCTGCCATATGTGAGTCACATCATGATCATTTGTGGCCCATTGCTCTTATTTTCCAGTGCCGACTTTGAGCAAAGAGAAAAGGAAAAGGCCAGAATCGAAAAGGCATTCAAAAGTAGTGATGTCAAACTTCAAGATGCTGTGAAAGGTCATATCTTCCATCATTTATAATCATTTATGGGACATAGTATCCTAATAGCTAAGCAAAAACATTTTATGTTGATTCCCTAGTTGTATATACAAGGCTCTGTGGTAAGGGTAAGATTATTCTTCTTAGTAAACTCTGTTCTTTTTAAACCATGTATATTTTTTTAAGGAAACTTTGCCTTTTTTTAAAGCAAACTATGGAGATCTTCAAAACAATGGTTTAGCATAGTTACATGACACATAGGACCACATGATTTGCACCTCATACTTATTTAGATTATTGTCACTAATAAGCCAGATTTTAATTTCTAATGTTGTAAATAGCAGGGCCCTGAACAGGAGTCCCCAAGGAAAATTTACTCATGTAGAGCTCATGGAAAGATGTTTGGTTTAAGACTTTTTGGGAGGGGGGTAAATTTATGGGTGGACTGATTTCAACAGGAACTGTATAACAAATGTGATTTTTGTAATAAAAAATGAAGTAAGTGCTTCAGCAATGGACTGTTCAAGACCATGCAGTAAAACGATGTGGAAATGCATTTCAGGTCACTTTAATAACGTATTTTACAAAACAATTCAGGTCTATCAAATGTTTTTGTAGTTTTTGCAAAAGGAGTATTAATTTTAATTGCTTTTGTTATTAATTTAAAAGGAAGATAATGTTCATTTATAACAATGTACATGTATAATAACAGTCAATTTACTTCCAGTGTCTTAACTGAATGATTCATTGTAATAAGATGATTTTTTTCCAGAGAACTATCAAGACCTGACGTCCATCCTTACTTCCTTCAGTCTGATAAGTGACAAAGTGAATGGTAATTAGAGTGCAACTTGCAAAATTTATTTCTATTCCAAATGAACCAACTTTAATGACCCGATAAAGCAAAAAATAACATCAAACTCACTTTTAACAAAGACTTATGCACACAAAGATTGTATCCTCAAATATCCAAATTTATATATCGAGATCTGTATCCTTTTGATTAAAAAAGTATATGTATTTTGACATTAATAAATTAAGTTCTCTAATAAAATAAGGGCATAATCATAAAAAATTCTTAAGACTTAAAATTGAACTTATGTCTTTTTATTTCATTTACAAATCCCTTTATACAATATATTAATATTATATTAATATGTTTATTCTAAATCCCAAATTTTTGAAAAATACTTTAAGAATTATAATATTTATAAATTAGATATGCTAGCCCAAATCAAAACAATGTAATATCAAATTGCATACATCCCTTTTAGCTAGTGTCATTCGCTTTTTTAATCATTTAGAATCCCGAAGCAAGATAAAGAAAATCAAAGATGACCTCAGTAGCTGCAAGACTCTCCTTCATTGTAAACGGGATGAGTTGAGGAGGTTATGGATAGAAGGAGTGGAACAGAAAACTATAGCAGGACTTCTTGACCAAATGTATGTAGTCTCCCTTATTTTATCAGTGACATCGGTGACCAAGTGGTTAGAGTCGCTGACTTATAACTGCTCAGCCCCTCACTGCATGGGTTTGATTCCCAGTTGGTACAAGAACTTCTGTGTCCAGATCTTCCAGCTGAACTTGGGTCTGCTGATGATTCTACCAAGACATATGTCTTGAGTCTTCTTCCATCTGTAATTAGGTGGACATTGCCGACATGACCATTATTGTGTTGGTGCAATGTTACAAAAAACTAACAAACTTATTTGATATTTTTTGAAGATATAAAATGATTTACTTGTCAGCGATTCTATGTGACTTGTAACTCTTCACCCTCTCATTGCATGGGATTGAAACTTGGTCCTTTGTCTGAAACACTCTGTATTTTTCTTTAATGAACTAATCCAAAGAAGCTGATTTTAACCAATCAGAAAGGGGCAGTTCATTTAATCCTTTAAAAAGGGTTCACAAGAAAATGAGGAAAATCCTGAATGCAACATTCACGTGAGAAGTATGCCCAGCAGGTGGAAATTAAAATCACAAAAGTTTCAATATATAGATATTTATAAGTACAAATTACATACCTATATATCAACAGAGTTGCTGGTAAATAAAAATAGACAAAATAATTTTATATCATTAGATAAAGACTTAACACACTATGTTTGGCCATGGTGCAATTAAGTATCTCCTGTTACAAATGGTATGTAACAGTTTGCCTATATCAAATACATGTAACAATGTCTTACTCTGGGGAAATTGGGAGAATAATTTCCGCATAACCTTCTAGTTAGGAATAAGTTAGATAATTATGAACATTTCTTCAATTGTTAGACTGTGGAATTTTGAATTTTATAGCTGAAGAACAAAAATGTCAGAATATTCAATTTATGTGTTGTACAGTTTGACAGTAACTATTGAGGGCAAAAATTTCCTTACTGAACAGACATATATTTAAAACTTTTATAAAAATGCTATCAAGTGTTTCTGTTTTATTCAGCGAGCAAGTCAAAAGTGTCCCAGATAAGTTGGACAATTACTTGGCTAAAAAGCACTATCTCCATGCAACTGACCTTATTGTTAGTGCAGGTAATATGGTTTTGAATTTTTTTATTATTATTAATTTACTATAACTTGTTAAAAATTATGATAATGCAGAAATGATGAGTTGTTTACAATTTGGATAATTTCAAAATGTAATTTGTTTAAAGTTGGATGATGCAAAATTTTTTTTTAAAATTTTGAATTTATTATGAGTTGAATATATATATAAAGAGAAACCTTGTAAAGATTTTGGTAATGCAAATTGCTTAAATGTGAAAATGTCAATTTTGCAAACTGTGAGTTGTTCTTAATTTTATGTCATAAAATGTTAATTACATTAAATTTGGATGATTTAAAATTAAAGCTCCACAAAATACACAGGAAAATATTAGTGTTATTTGTACTAAAAATTAATACAAAAAGGGTGCTAGAGTTCAAACTATTAAATGTGCAAAATGGTATCCTGAATTCACAATCTTTTACTTAAATGTTGTTTTTTTTTGCAAATGCCATAAGTTTAAATTTAAAAGCTGTACTTGTCGCAGAAAAAAGATGAGCTTTTGGCACAACCTTCTTGTCAGCTTAGGTGTTGGTGTCAGCATTGGTTCATTTGTTTGTTAATGTCTGTTTCTTGAAACTGTCGAAGAAATTTACTTCAAACTGGAAATACTTGTTAAATATCAAAAGGGCAATCCATTTCACAAGGGAATGTAACCCTTAAATTAATTTTGGCAGAGAAATGCCCCTTCTTTGGCTGATTTTTTTCATTTAACTATTCCGCACTGAGAAAATTGGAGCACTGTCTGCAGACAGGTCAAATTGTTATATTGTCTTTATTACTATTTTAGTTGCAAAACTGGAGAGCAACTTATCTGGAGTAGAGGCCTTACGGGACCTAAAGATTGAACTGATCACAAGAAAAGATGTAAGTATGGAGTACTAACAGTTTGTGATGACTCAACATCTTTTCTTGATTTTGAATTTTCTTATTCTTTTGTTGTCATTTTAAAAGTTGTTTTCAAAGTCTAAGATCTAATGTTATAAAACTTTGAGCTCCAGTATGATATTGGCCAGAAATCTGCTAGGTCATAATTTGAATATATCTCAAAATCTGACCAATCAGATGCTTGTAAATGATCTCTTGTTCAGCCTCAGTATTTTATAACATTGGATCCTATGTATATGTATTTAATGGTGTAGCTTGGATATGCAAGAAAATTGTAATTCATATAATTAGATTAGTTGCAGGCTTAAAGATTTTCAGGCTTACACAGTGGTCATATGCATAAAAGACGATGTGAAAAACTTTTCTGTAAAGCGGTGTTTAAGTTAAACTGCGATGTTTTTTTACCCAGACACTTATTTTAGTTGAAATGTTATTACAATGATCTTAATGGACCGATCCAAAAGGGTTGGTGAAACCTTTCTACCTAAACTGACCTATACAGTAAGTGTAAACTACATGGTGAATGGTTGGCCTGCTTTATACAAAAGAACATGCATTTTGTTTGTGATGCTGTTTTTGAGCAATAAAGGTAGGTGAGATCTAGAACTGTCAGGTTAGGTACAAATCACAGGACAGTCCATTGTGTCAGTGTGGCTTTAAAAATAAAAAATCCTCTTGCAGACAATGCATGAAGTCCTGATAGAAGAGTTGAACCGTCAGATCTATGTGGCTTCATCCAGAGTGATGCAGAAACATACTGGCTCCTTAAGGCGAGGGGAACAATTAGGCAAACTGCCATTCAGTAAGTTTTTCTAACATAACTGTCATAAAGCAATTCACTTCAATTTAGTTTTTCATTTAACAATACCCATATGCCAGAAATCATTTTCTGCCACCGGACTTGGTAGCGAAATCAGTAGAGCGTCAGTTCCAGGTATGGGAGGCCATTGGTTCGATCTGAGCCCGCAACATATCAAAGTCGTTAAAAATGGTAGTCGTATAGCTCCCCTTAACATTCAAGGAAATATGAGGGTAATTGGCCTAGTGTCAGGATAATGTCACTGAGTGTGGTATCATGTGAAGTGTTCATGGCATGCTATACACAGTGAAGGCAGAACTAAATCTGCTTCAAATGAACACTATATCCAGAAAACTGAAATACTAATGGTTAGAGAATAAACCCAATAAACATAAACAGACATTTTCTGCTATAACATATCACTATTTTAGTGATAAGATATGGGATTAAACATTTTACCATGAATGCCAAATAGAATTTTACAAAATTTAAGATTTTTTTTTAAAAAGATAACCATATTAAATGCATTTTTAATGCCAATTATTAATTAATCAAAGATAATTTTTCCAATCATCTGTATTCATTAAACAAATTCAATGTATCTTTAAAGTAATAGTATCCGATTTTCATATCAGAAGATGGTGGAGGAGAGATGCGTGTTGGCACAAAAATGTCAGAGGATCTGACCTTTGACCCGGAAGACGACCCACAGAAGTTTATCTCCATCCTCATTGAGTCCCTCTTTATCCTTCGTAAAATACCTGAGGCTGCTGAGGTATTTAAATTCATTTTTGTTTATTTCTTTGCTACAAAAAGTGGTGTTTATTTTTCTCATACCTTGATGTATGTATCTAACACAGCGTCTTTAATTTGCCCTTTTTGTGTATATGTGCTGGTTTTTGCATTTGCATTTAAGTAATTTCTTATTTTGAGACTGTAGCTAACTTTCTAAGATGCTTAAATGTCTGTCTTTGTTAGCAGTTATTGGATGACATGACCTTTATTTACTATTCAGCTAATGTAAAACATTTTGATATTTGACACAAACTTAATAAATCTGGGGTTGAATTTATACAGCCTTAAAAAAAAACCCCAACTAATTAAACAAATGAAAATTAACTTTAGAAATAAAGTAACAAGTCCTTTTTGCAAATATTTTAATTTTAACTTTAAAAAAAACTTAAGAGGCTGACAGAGATAAAGTGTTTACCTTCAGATATTTAACTAAGGGAATAATACATGAAAACAGTTTCTAACCTTGTTACAGAAGACACTTTCATATTGCAAGAAAACATATTTCTAGATTTCTCTCCAACTCAGTTGCTAAATAAAAGTGCTGTTCTTCTTCATATCGTGCAATTCCAACTTACAAAAATCTGGATCAATGAGATTTTTGCGATTTCAATTTGTACATCTTATATCTGTTCAATGGACTTTATTAAGTTGATTTTTTGATCTGATAAAGTTTTGTTGCATGTGCCCAGATTGATAAAGGGCCTCATGAAAACATTTACTTTTTATCTATGTTAGGCTATCAAGATACGAATGCACCTGGAGTTGATTGCTATTGTGGCTCGAGCCTCCCACCAAGTGGTAGAAAGGTAGGAAACATACCTCAATGTAGATCTGTTTAGTTCTTCTGTTTCTAATTTTTTGTTACATTTAGGCTGGTTTGTAGTGTTGGTGGATGGTCTGGAAATTGCTTGTGGGGTGATCCTCCAGTTTACATACAGATTAACCATAGTTAGAAATGCCTGACAGTGGTTAATCTACTTTAATTGATGTGTATTAAACTTTCAATTAAAATGATTTATTAATATTTGTTACTTGTAACACATTAGAAATTTACTCTTAGCCTGCTAAGCATAAATTGACCACGCTTAGGCAAATATTGTGAATCCATATCAACCAGATCCTTCTTTCTGATCGGGATCTACATTTTTTACTGCTAAGACCACCTCTACATTTTGTTATCTGTGCATGAAGCTTTAAGAGATTATCTAAGAATTAAGTACAAGTTGTTAACAAATATTGCAGTTTATGAATAAAATTGGCAGAGCTTCAGAGTGAAGAAATTCAGATTTTTTGTTGCCATATATCCAGTCAATATCAACTTAACAATAATGCCGGCACTCACTGAAATTGTCTGATCTAGATGAACAATAATGCCGGCACTCACTGAAATTGTCTGATCGAGATGAACAATAATGCTGGCACTCACTGAAATTGTCTGATCTGGATGAACAATAATGCCGGCACTCACTGAAATTGTCTGATCGAGATGAACAATAATGCCGGCACTCACTGAAATTGTCTGACCGAGATGAACAATAATGCCGGCACTCACTGAAATTGTCTGATCAAGATTAACAATAATGCTGGCACTCACTAAAATTGTCTGACCGAGATTAACAATAATGCCGGCACTCACTGAAATTGTCTGATCTAGATGAACGAATAATGCCGGCACTCACTGAAATTGTCTGATGTAGATGAACAATAATGCCGGCACTCACTGAAATTGTCTGATCGAGATGAACAATAATGCCGGCACTCACTGAAATTGTCTGACCGAGATGAACAATAATGCCGGCACTCACTGAAATTGTCTGATCAAGATTAACAATAATGCTGGCACTCACTAAAATTGTCTGACCGAGATTAACAATAATGCCGGCACTCACTGAAATTGTCTGATCTAGATGAACGAATAATGCCGGCACTCACTGAAATTGTCTGATGTAGATGAACAATAATGCTGGCACTCACTGAAATTGTCTGATCGAGATGAACAATAATGCTGGCACTCACTGAAATTGTCTGATGTAGATGAACAATAATGCTGGCACTCACTAAAATTGTCTGACTGAGATTAACAATAATGCCGGCACTCACTGAAATTGTCTGATCTAGATGAACGAATAATGCCGGCACTCACTGAAATTGTCTGATCTAGATGAACAATAATGCTGGCACTCACTGAAGTTGTCTGATCTAGATGATTCTAATGAATACCAGGTATAAAGGGTTTGGAGGAGAAATGAAGGATTTAGCAGGAGTCATATATCCCATATTATTCAACCAAACCCTATATTATTTAAACATGTTTGATAGAGATAATTCTGACAAGTACCAGGTGTATAGGCTTTTGTTGCCATACCCTGTTCATATCAACTTAACAATAATGCTGGTCCTCACTGACATTGTCTGATCGAGATGATTCTAATAAATACAAGGAATAAAGGCTTTGGAGGAGAAATGAAGGATTTAGCAGATTTAGAGTCATATATCCCATATTATTCAACTAAACCCTGTATTGTGGGTACTTATTTAAACATGTTTGATAGAGATAATGATAGCGAGTACCAGGTATATAGGGTTTGGAGGAGAAATAAAGGATTTAGCAGGAGCTGTTCATCTTCTATCTAGGTTACAGCCTATAAATTAAGAATGAAGGGGCACATATCTCCTCTCACTCTTCTCTATCCTCGTCCTTTTACAGCAAATGTTCTTATACCGCTTAGGGTATTAAACTTAATATGGCTGGTCTTAAAATGTGGTGGTCCTGTGGATTTACCAAGACAATTGCGTTAAGTCTTTCTTCACCAAAAAAGCTAGACATCATTTAAAGGCCATGAATGGATCTTTGTGATGTATTTAAAAAAAGTGTGGTAACAACTCTTATTATTCCAATCACAGCCTAGGATGTGCAGGAGAGAGTCTGGTGGGTCAGTTTCAGCCACGAAATCTCCTTGATCTATTGGAGATCATCTTCAGTCAGTTCCGATGTGTGGCCAAGATACATGAGATTGTTCTACAGAATCTGCACAGAACTATTGTAAGTACTACAGTCTTTTGCTTATAGTAACATTGTGGTGTTTTTCTTTACTTCTGACCAATGGTAATAATTCTTGAATGTTGAACAATTCTAAATACAAGATCTTATAACTGGAAGCCATCATTAAGGATACCCAGAAAAACATTTGGCGCCTTTGAGAATTGCCATCCATGCTGACACTGACAACTTTCAATAATACCCAAATTACTTACATAAAGAGTTAAACACATTTGTCAGGTACTGCTTCTATGCACTGAAGCACAGAAGCTGTGTATGTAGGGTATTATACCGATTCGCCACAATAACGATTCCCTACATAATGATTCGCTACAGATGAATAACGATTGGCAACAGTAGTAAAATGATTGGCAACAGGTGTGATAGATGATATTGATATGGAAAATACTTGCTAAGTGACTTGTTAATAGGCACTTAAATTTCACCGCGTTCCACTCATTTTATCGCTGTATAGAGTTACACAATAACTTTATAAATTCATTTTAATAAATATTTGAATTCTTAATTCAATGTTTAATAATAATAATAATAAAAAACATCACAACATAAATTAAATATAGTCAAAATATAGTAAAAAGATATGAATTTGAGAATGAAATAAGTGAACATAAATGAAGGGAAAACATCAACATAGATGCACACACGATTGACAACCTGCGAACAATTGTTTCTGATTAAAGGAATTCTTCGGGGATAATTAACAGGAGGCGGTTTCTTAATTGACAAACTGCAAACATTACAAACATTTAATGATGGTAACTTTCCCATAGAAAGATGGCGACATGTTGAGAAAGTGTGAATAACTTTCTTGATTGGGAAGGCAAAAGTAAGTGTGGTTCAATATTGTTTCGATTACTTATTACATGATTTAAACATTTAACGTTATTATTCATAATTCATCTGTGGCGAATTGTTATACATCTGTGGCAAACCATTATGTGGCGAATTGTTATTGTGGCGAATTGTTACTGTGGCGAATCGTTACTAATTCGTTTGTAGTTGTTAGCCGCCTAGGGATTGGCAGGTTGCAAGAAAGAGAGCTTTAAGCTCTAATGACTGGAGTCTAGGATAGTTAAAGATAGAGATACTTGGATATATTCGTGATCGAATTTATGCCAATAAACATATGTTATGTTATGATAGTAGTGGGATTGTTGACCATTTCGAGAGTACCACAGTGGCAAATGAATTAGATAGCAGAGGCTTACTATCCCCAAGGCTGGAACCGCATCTGGTCAGACCACCCAGGAGGAGGACATAGTGGGTTGTGTCAAAATTTTCGATGAATATGGAACCTACTTGGTGATGGTGATAGTAGTAGCAGTAAAAGCTGTATTTACAACTTTTTTAACCATAACAATGCATAGCTAGAAAAGTCAAGGTCGTTTGACATCATATAGCCTGGGCCTATATTTACAGCACCATGATTACATTATCATCAAATCATTTGTTCTTCTTTTTCAAATCAGAAGTCATTCTTTGTAAGTTATTGCTGCATACTTTTTAATTAATTTTTAATTAATAAGAAGTCACTAAGTTTGAGTTTTTTCTCCAGACTTGATGTATTGCTTTCACTATTAAACTCTAGTAATCTGTGCTTACATTTATAGATTAACTTATCATTTATGTTTTGTTTAAAATCAATTTTGTTTATTAAGAGCTTATACTGTCTGACATGAAAATGTTTATCATTCAGTCCTACCTACATATTCTTGAAGAGACTGCCAGATTTAGAAGGATCCTTTTATGCTCCAAAATGGTGGCATGTGTAGAAGTAACATTGATAATATGTCCATCCATCTATCTGTCAATCCATCTATCTGTCTATCCATCTGTCTATCCATTTGTTTGTCTATTCATCTGTTTGTCTATTCATCCCATTTATGTGTCCTCTTTATTATTTGCGATTCTTTGATCCGGTTTAAACGTCGTGTAGACATACACTTCTTGAACATAACGTTTACAATTCCAGCCTTTCAGATGATCGTTATGTTGAAGGAGCGTTGCCTGTGGCCGAGCGGTTAGAGTCCCTAACTTGTAACTCCTCACCCCCTCTTTCATGTGGGGAGGTTTTCCAGTTGACCTTCAGTGTACCTGTCATTCTACCCAGGCATAAGTCAGGGGTGTTCCTTCACCAATTATAAGCTGTACATTGTTAATATGACCATAATATGTCGGTGCGATGTAACAAAAACAAACATATTTCAGATCAATTTTTATGAATGATCACTCATGCTTAATATTCATGTCGTGTTTTTGCAATTTCTTTACAGATATTTAATCAGACTGTAACATCTCACTGACATACATATGAAGGTGTGTCAAGCATCCTCAAGGTCAAGGTCATATTTAAGGTCATGGTATCTTTTGGAGGCATATGCTCATTTCAGTGCAGTTTCTTGTTTATACTTTTGTCATTTTTCCTTAATACTTAAAAATGCAGTTTTTACAAGAATCCTTCCGATATGTCAGTTTTACTGAGTACAAACAATGACACCGAACCTGGTAGCGCTATCAGTCAAGTGTCAGCTTCGAGTATGAAAGGCCCCGGGTTCGGTCCCTGGTCGCTACATACCAAAGTCATTAAAATGGTAGTGGTTTTGCTCCCTTGCTAACGCTCAAGCAAATGTAAGGGTAGTTCCATGACTGGTCAATTTGGTGTCAAGATAATGTTACTGGGTTAGGTATCATGCCAGGAGCTCACGGCATGCTATATACAGTGAAGGCAGCACTATATCTGCTTCAGGTTGACACCGTCTCTGGATAACTGAAATTCTGTTAGTGGAACAATAATATCAATAAACAGAAACAAGCAGTGTCCAGTTTTGTGGATAAAAATGGGGTGTATGGTTTACCAAATCAAGTTTACTCTTTTTTAGAGCTGGGAACCAACTGTTCAAAAGTATGAAATACTATCAAAGTATTATTGTATTACCAAATGGCCTTTTTAGTCTAAATTCTAAATTAAAGCATATTTAACCATATGTACAGTACTATGAAATGATACGTACATACATACATAATTTATTGGCAAATTGACATGCAAGTCTTTGGCCATTTACAAAGTAGACATCATGACAAAGATGCATTTACAAGTACAAAATATAATACAAAGAACAGAAATAAACAGGAGTTAATGTATCACCCAAATGGCTAACCTTTAAATGATATGAATTATTTAAAACTTTTTATGTTGTACTTCCTATCCTTGTAGCTGGAGAAGAGTGAGGTAAAACCCCATGTTACTGCTTCCCTACATGTTCATATACATGTATTGTGATTGTTTTGTTCAAGGTCAAATCAGTGCCTGCATTCATTTTTAGCCATCGTCGGACACCCACGATCGATCCATTCTGTTAATCTTCACTCATCGCCCCTGGGATATTTAGTTCACTTTTCGCCGTTTCTGTAAATGATATTTCATTGGTCATTTCATAATCTGATGAAGATTTCAGTCCAATCAAATGGCTCGTCATCAATGCAAAGAGAATTTAAGTTTCCAGATACTTAGCTACCTCCACAAGTATGAGTAGCAGAAATGTGAGCATTGTTTTGATTGGCTGATATCTATTCAACTTAAACTCTTAATACGGCGATATCGAGATAAAAATCCAACGGTGTATGATTGGAGTGAAACGTAGTCAGTATCTGTGGGCTCCGAAGATGATTTTTAGCATGCCCCTTTTTTTGTCTAAAGATATATCTTATTTCAAGTTTCATATATTTTAGGCATCCACAGCTGCTTTGATTTGCATCATGGAACAATGTTTGTTAATGATTGCTCTTTTTTGTCTGTTTCTATTGTTTTTAAAAATGCATGAAGTAGTTTTAGTGTAGTCCCAATGTAATTTTTTGATTGTAAATGAGCTGCCACAGTATGCAAGAATTTTATTGTTGTTCAATTAGTTTTTGTTCATGTCAAAGATTTTGTTGTTTATATGATCATGTTGTTTTGTGAAACATTTCCGTAATTTGATTGATATTGAAGGTATTTTAAATTTCTGTTAATTCAATTAAGTTACTATTGTAACTGTAAATTTTGACATTCTTCAAACCCATCATTATATTGGAACATATATCTGTTATTATTTTTTTATATAAAATCTTCTTGTTTCATGAACTACAACTAAAGATTGAGTTGTAAAAGCAGTTTAAATGCACATATATTTTAAAGAAAAATTTGAAGCCATGGCAACAGAATCAATTTTTTCTGTGGAGTTACGATTTTGGTTAATTGAATATCATTGGTTAATTAATAAATGTAAAGCCTACACAGTCATCATGGATTAAATTCAAATGTTAACACGGGTAAGCTGAGTTGGTAGTGTCTCCAACTTGTAACTTCTGACTTCTTTCCCCCTTAAACTGTGGCCCCAAAAAACAAAGAAAGAAGTAACAACAAATAAACTGATGTCATTGTAGGTTTGAAATTACTTTAAAAGTGGATGATTTGCATGAATTAACTGCATAAAGCATGTAAACAATAATATTTTCTTTTTTTCATGCTTGAAATGTCTCACTATTTTGTCTCCATCATAGATTGCTGTAATGCAAGTTTTCTGAAAACATTTACTGGAATTATTTATTGATATATTGAAATATTCATTGAAATTGAATTTTTTTTCTCTAAAAGATAATTGTCCTAGTGTCTTTGATTATTGTGTTTACCAACAATTTCCTCTATTTAAATTTCTCCATAAAGAAAACCTTTGCTTCAACATATCATTTAACCTCCCTCTTTGATCAGTTATCCTACAGTCCATTGTCTATGTACAAAAGCACTCCTTCCTTCTGCATAATACATGCACGACTTGAACACTGCTCCATCTAAAGGCACATAAAAAACAATGAATTTGCGCTAAATCTGTGCATTGTTTGGTTTTAAGTTTATTTCAATTACAACACCCAATCCAGCGATGTTAAAAATTAAATGGACTATTTGCAGTAATTATGACCTTTAAAAGGTCAATTAATATTTCTTCTTTTAAGAAAAAACTATTTTTTGCAGTCTATTTGAGTAACAATAATTTGATCATTCAATAAAAACCATAAGGGTCATAATAGGTTTTCATACTGTTTATATAAAAATATGTAAAACAAAATAAAGCACTCTTAAACTAATGTTGGGAGTGCATGTTGTCGAGTGGTTAAGAGTTGCCGACTTGTAACTCAACAGCCTCTCACCACATAGGTTTGAGTCACAGCCGGGATGAGTATTTTTATGAAGGGAGGTTTTCAAGCTAACTTGCTGAGTGCTGGCAGTTCTAACCGGAAATAAGTCTGGGATCTTCCTCCACCAACTCATGTCGGGAGTGTCTGTAGCCGAGCGGTTATTCAACAGCCTCTCACAGCATGGGTTTAAGTCCCAGTTGGAGCAAAAACTTTCGTGTTGGGAGGTTTTCAAGCTAACCTGTGGTGCTCCCGTGATTCTAACAAGACATAAGTCTGGAGTCTTCCTCCTCCAACAATATGCTGGACATTGCAATTTGACCATAATTCTGCTGGATCTGTTTATTGAGAAAAACAACAACAACACCTTATGTCCTTTAATGTCATTTGATGTACCCGTAAATGATAAGACAGCTTTAATAGAATTGTTAGGAATTAAAGAAAACAGGCTGGTTTTGACATTATCAATAGAGGGGCCGCCCGATCGGTTAGAGTTTCTGACTTGTGGGTTTGAGTCCTGGTCAGGGCAAAAACTTTCATATTGGGAGGTTTTCCAGCTTACCTGGGGTGCACTGGTGGTTCTACCCATGCATAAGTCTGGGGTCTTTCTCCACAAATACCTGGATGTTGCCAATATGATCATACTTGTGTCGGTGCGATGTAACAAAAAAGAAAACAAACAAACATCATCAATAGACGCAGATGTTCTATTACTGGTATTTATGTTTTACATCACTATACTAGAGTTCTATGTGATGTTTAAATTTGGTATTCTGAATTTATGTCTTGTATATTGACTTATAATTTTATACATCTTAATATCAGTATGTATTTTTTAAAATATTTACACAGTTTTGCTACCATAATTTGCATTTTTGTTTGATGTTTTAAATTTTCAGAAATCTGGCGTCTACATAAAATCAGAGTATATGTACAGCATGAAGGATGTTTGGTCTAAAATACAGGCAGTGGTAAGTATCCAGGCAGTTGAGTTGTTGTTTTCCAGGTGTTTGTTTTTTAAATTTGCATGACAGATTAGGGGTCTTTCATATTTATAGGTTTTTATAAAAGCAATAATGAAACTATGGTTTTATTTGTAGGTTTGTATAAAACAATTCAAATTATTATGAAGCTATTTGTAGATAACAATATTACAGATATTCGATCATTACAAATTTGAACATATATCTTATCGAGATAAGGTGAAAGCAATTACTGACTGCTGATATTTTAAACATCACATAATTTGTAAATTCAGGTATTATATTTGTAGGTTTATGGGTAACCTATCTCATTAGTTAATTTGTAGGTAACAAAGTTGGGCACTGTAGGTCTACTAGTTCAAAATCCCACCAATTTGCCACAATACTTCTTCAGTGTTCTAAAAAGTGTGTTATTTTGAAGCAGATAAACTATATGATGCTGGCACAACTGGCATAGCCTAACTTGCGTTTAATTACGAGACCTTGCCCAGTTACATTATCCCATTGATGTGTTAACCTCTGTACCATACGGAGCTGATTACACCTATTTTTATAAGCTTTTTTTAAAAACATATTACTTGGTACAAAACTGGACCTGGTAGTGCAACCGGTAGAGTGTCCGCTCCAGATATAGGAGGATAGGGTTCGATACTGGGCCGTGACATCCCAAAGTTGTTAAAAATGGTTGTGGTATAGCTCCCTTGCTAATGCACAAGCAAATATGAGGGTAGTTCCATGATTGGTTGGCCTGGCCCATCTTGGCTAATTTTTTATTTAAAAAAAAATTGATTGCAACTATTATACCTGTAATTCCAGTTACGCCAAAAGATTATTTTCAATTACATTAAATAAATAAATTTCAGAAACAATGGAATAGTAGTTTAAGCCATTTCAATTATAATTTCTGCTTCTTTAGGAAACCCTCATTTTATCTTTGTTAAAGCATAATTTCAGCTATAGAGGGGGAGGGAATTCATGAACATTAAAATGATTATAAATACATTATTTCAGCTATTTTAACCATTATTTCAGCTATTTTGACCATTATTTCAGCTATAGTGGGGGAGGGAATTCATGAACATTAAAATAATTATAGATACATTATTTCAGATATTTTTATCATTATTTCAGCTTCAACTTTTGCTGAGTGAGTATCTAGACATGAAGAACAGTGAGAAATCAAGACAGCAGGCACCAAGTCATTTTGATGATGCTAACATGGATATTGGGGTATACTTTGCCAAGAAACGGACACCTCGGCCTAAAAAGGTTTGCTTAACTGTGTATATTTGTGCTTTGTTTTTTTACATTACCTTTGCCATTTCATAAAGATTTTAATTTTTCAATGTAAACATTGCCAGACAGGTATCTGTTTAGGCATTGGATATGATAACCAGCACTTACAATTGATAAAGGAGTAGCAAATGTAAGCCTTCTTTATTTAATGGAGCTGTTGTCGTGACTAATTGCTCATAAACTTTTAAAGATATTTAACTCTTACTTGAAATATTAGTTTACTATCACAAGAGCTTCTAAATACTTTAATTTTTTACTTGATAAAAGCAATTTTCTAATATGTTCTTTGTAGTAGGTGAAACCAAAACCAGAAATATATCAATGAACTTATGCATTTTTGTTTCATTGCAGCTAAGTTTATTCCGTTTTGATGCCTCTATTCATGCACTGAGCACTAACAGTTACGTGGAGGACACTCGCCAACTTGACGTGAGTTGAAAACACCGATAATTAGCTGTAACCAAATCATTTTAACCTTGTAAATTTTCCCAAATGACATATTGAAAGATGAAGCAATGTGCCTACTTTTTTTGCAGTATATTTGAGTAACAATAATTTGATCATTCAATAAAAACCATAAAGATCATTCAGGTTTTCATACTGTTTTGATGAAAATAAAAAAAGTATCTGAATGGCTGTCAATTATAAGATCATGTTTAACATGTGTAAAGCTTGTTTACAAGTGGGTGGAGCTTGTATCCAAGTGGGTGGAGCTTGTGCCCAGTGGGTGGAGCATGTGTCCATCTTGGTGGATCTTGTGGTCAAGTGGGTGGAGCATGTGCCAAGAGGGTTAGGCTTGTGGTCCAGTGCGTGGAGCTTGTGCCCAAGTGGATGGAGCTTGTGCCCAAGTGGGTGGAAATTGGGCCAAAGTAGGTGAAGCTTGTGGTCAAGTGGGTGGAGCATGTGTCCGTGTGGGGTTGTGGAGTTGCTGACCTGTATCTCCATGTCTCCTAATTGAATATTAACACTTTACAAAGTCCTTTGAGTATTGCAACTGTATATTAAAATTTGAAATGACAAAGGGCTAATATATTCACATACTAGTTCTATAAATAAATAACAAAACACTGACATTCCAGTTTGGTTTGAAACCTTCTAATGGACATTTATCTTTGGGATATTCCTTCTGCACATATAGATAAATGTTGCACAATATTTAAATTGTGTGATTGGCAATATAACATTGTAATTAAATTCATTTCTTACAGAAAAACATTCACTGTTTCAGAGTGAGCTGTTTGGGGCAGGTGTTGCCCACATAGATGCACCAAAGCACGTGTTTGTGTGCAAACCCTCTGTAGACAATATCAAAGCTGTCTACAGATCACTCCAGAGTTTTATCCATGAGATAGAGACTTCAACAAGTTCATCATCGGGGTAAGTGTAATGATTATTGTTAACTGTTTTATATCTCTCAGCCAAGCTCAGTGACTGCAGTCATTTTATGTCTTTAGGATTTTTAAGATGTATGTGTTTCATTGTAGGTTTGGTTGTTTTAAATTCACTTTCGATACATTTCTCTCTAGAAGAACCCTTTTACAGCTTAGTGAGATAGGCTCTGTAAATTTATTCTCCTCTCTGTTTGTGCTTGTAGTATTGAATTGTACTTCCTGTACATGTGGGCAATATGCCTTTGCTCACCTGATTGTTGTCACACCTACATTTTCATACAACTATACATCCCCATAGAAACCTACCTGACCCATCAAACCAACATCTCTATACAAACCACCATTTCAAACAAATCAACATCTTCATACAAACCAACATTTCCAACAAACCAACATCTCCATACAAACCAACATTTTCACACAAACCACCTTTTGCCATCAAACCAACATCTCTATACAAACCACCATTTCAAACAAACCAACATCTCTATACAAACCACCATTTCAAACAAACCAACATCTCTATATAAACCAACATTTCCAACAAACCAACATCTCCATACAAACCACCATTTCAAACAAACCAACATCTCTATATAAACCAACATCTCCATATAAACCAACATCACCATACAAACCAACATCTCCATACAAACCAACATCTCCATATAAACCAACATTTCCATACAAACCAACATCTCCATACTTACCAACATTTCCATACAAACCAACATTTCTATACAAACCAGCATCTCCATACAAACCAACATCTCCATATAAACCAACATCTCCATATAAACCAACATTTCCATATAAACCAACATCTCCATACAAACCACCATTTCAAACAAACCAACATTTCCATACAAACCAACATCTCCACATAAACTAACATCTCCATATAAACCAACTTCTCCAATAAACCAACATCTCCATATAAACCACCATTTCAAACAAACCAACATCTCCAAACAAACCAACATCTCCATATAAACCAACATCTCCATACAAACCAACATCTCCATACAAACCAGCATCTCCATACAAACCAACATCTCCATATAAACCAACTTCTCCATACAAACCAACATTTCCATATAAACCAACATCTCCATACAAACCACCATTTCAAACAAACCAACATCTCCATATAAACCAACATCTCCATATAAACCAACTTCTCCATATAAACCAACATCTCCATATAAACCAGCATCTCCACACAAACCAACATTTCCAACAAACCAACACCTCCATACAAACCAACATTTTCATACAAACCAACATCTCCACTCAACATTTTCATACAAACTAACATCTCCGCACCACATTTTCATACAAACTAACATCTCCGCACCACATTTTCATACAAACAAACATCTCCATACAAACCAACATTTTTATACAAACCAACATCTCCACACAACATTTTCATACAAACTAACATCTCCGCACCACATTTTCATACAAACAAACATCTCCATACAAACCAACATTTTCATACAAACCAACATCTCCATACAACATTTCCATACAAACCAACATTTCCAACAAACCAACATCACCATACAACATTTTCATACAACCCAATATCTCCATACAAACCAACATCTCCATACAACCCAACATCTCCATACAAACCAACATCTCCATACAACCCAATATCTCCATAAAAACCAACATCTCCATACAAACCAATATCTCCATACAAACCAACATCTCCATACAACCCAATATCTCCATACAACCCAACATCTCCATACAAACCAACATCTCCATACAACCCAATATCTCCATAAAAACCAACATCTCCATACAAACCAACATCTCCATACAACCCAATATCTCCATACAAACCAACATCTCCATACAAACCAACATCTCCATACAACCCAATATCTCCATACAAACCAACATCTCCATATAAACCAACATTTCCATACAAACCAACATCTCCATACAACCCAATATCTCCATACAAACCAACATCTCCATATAAACCAACATTTCCATACAAACCAACATTTCTATACAAACCAGCATCTCCATACAAACCAACATCTCCATATAAACCAACATTTCCATATAAACCAACATCTCCATACAAACCACCATTTCAAACAAACCAACATTTCCATACAAACCAACATCTCCATATAAACTAACATCTCCATACAAACCAGCATCTCCATACAAACCAACATCTCCATATAAACCAACTTCTCCATACAAACCAACATTTCCATATAAACCAACATCTCCATACAAACCACCATTTCAAACAAACCAACATCTCCATATAAACCAACATCTCCATATAAACCAACTTCTCCATATAAACCAACATCTCCATATAAACCAGCATCTCCACACAAACCAACATTTCCAACAAACCAACATTTCCAACAAACCAACACCTCCATACAAACCAACATTTTCATACAAACCAACATCTCCACTCAACATTTTCATACAAACTAACATCTCCGCACCACATTTTCATACAAACTAACATCTCCGCACCACATTTTCATACAAACAAACATCTCCATACAAACCAACATTTTTATACAAACCAACATCTCCACACAACATTTTCATACAAACTAACATCTCCGCACCACATTTTCATACAAACAAACATCTCCATACAAACCAACATTTCCAACAAACCAACATCACCATACAACATTTTCATACAACCCAATATCTCCATACAAACCAACATCTCCATACAACCCAACATCTCCATACAAACCAACATCTCCATACAACCCAATATCTCCATAAAAACCAACATCTCCATACAAACCAATATCTCCATACAAACCAACATCTCCATACAACCCAATATCTCCATACAACCCAACATCTCCATACAACCCAACATCTCCATACAAACCAACATCTCCATACAACCCAATATCTCCATAAAAACCAACATCTCCATACAAACCAACATCTCCATACAAACCAACATCTCCATACAACCCAATATCTCCATACAACCCAACATCTCCACACAACATTTTCATACAAACTAACATCTCCGCACCACATTTTCATACAAACAAACATCTCCATACAAACCAACATTTTCATACAAACCAACATCTCCATACAACATTTCCATACAAACCAACATTTCCAACAAACCAACATCACCATACAACATTTTCATACAACCCAATATCTCCATACAAACCAACATCTCCATACAACCCAACATCTCCATACAAACCAACATCTCCATACAACCCAATATCTCCATAAAAACCAACATCTCCATACAAACCAATATCTCCATACAACCCAACATCTCCATACAACCCAATATCTCCATACAAACCAACATCTCCATACAAACCAATATCTCCATACAAACCAACATCTCCATATAAACCAACATGATCATACAAACCAACATCTCCATACAAACCAACATCTCCATACAAACCAACATCTCCATACAACCCAATATCTCCATACAAACCAACATGTTCATACAAACCAACATCTCCATACAACCCAACATCTCCATACAACCCAACATATCCATATAAACATTTCTATTCTGGTCTGATCCAGGACATCCAGTCTGCATGAATTTGTGAAGGAATTCATTGAAAAGATGTACCTGGGCCATGTTCATTTCCACATTTCTAACACCATCACACTGGCAACAAAAGGTAAATTATTAACAGTAATTTAATACAGATTAACATTTATCTAGGTATTTTACCTGTAATATGCTATGTTTGTAAAAAACTGAAGAAAATCTTGGTTGTTATATATACATGCAAACAGTTATAAGAAAGTTAGCAGACATGTTGTTGTAATTGTTAAAATGTGCTTACCTGGTTGAGTTGACCCAGCTTTCTTGGTACAAAATTACCTGTTAAAAATCAGTACAGTGAAGTTTTTTTTATTTCTCCAAGACCCTGGGAATGAAATATAAATGATAATAAAATAAATTGATGAATTTTTATTTGTTTGACTATTGCAAATCTCTTTACGACTTTAGTTTTTTTTATCTTTAAAACCCTGGCAGCAAACAGAAAAAAAACAACTCAAAAGGACAACTGTTTTTATATGCCACTTTTTTCATGCATCTGTAGAACTCTTAACTTACTTGTTTGATCAAAGCATCAGACTGTTAATAATTGAAAAATAGCAGTTTATGTTTTTATGTTAAAAATAAAATATATCATTTCTCTTTCTGCAAGAGTATTGGCTCTCTTGGTGTATGTCCTTTGGCTATCAGAATAAAGATTTATGGCAAATTATAAACTACATGTATTTAAAAAAAAAAATTAGAGATGGCTTTTACTGTAATTATATTGTCCACTTATCAAAAAATAATTAAGTAAATAATTGCCCAAAAGCAGTGTTTTAGGTGTCCTAATGTATGATTGCTTAGATTAAACATTGGCATCAAATCTCAATAAATATGTATTTATATGTAAATTGATATATTAAAATGAATAAAAATGTATACCATAGTTTCTTTATGAACACTCCTTACATAATGATATATGATAGTAAGTACAAAATGTATGCACTTGTCTCTTTGTGACCGCCCCTCACGTGCAATAGTGGACGAGGAGGAAGGCAGTAAGTGGTTCATGAATGTTGTGATGTGATAATAGCTGCAAAACCTTCTTTAAACAGGAAACCTGAATTAGACAAGCCTGCTGTTATATGATTGGTCAAATGAAATTTCAATATTTGATTGACAGCTTTTCATTAGATGTGATGTAGTAAGCGCTCTTCAGACAGGAGGGATTTTAAGCACTCATCAAATAGGAGCGATTTTAAGCATACTTCAGATAATAGGGATTTTAAGCACTCTTCAGATAGGAGGGATTTTAAGCATTCTTCAGATAGGTAGGGTTTTAAGCACTTACCAGATAGGAGATGTTTTAAGCACTCTTTAGATATGAGAGATTTTAAGCACTCACCAGACATATAGGAGGGATTTTAAGCACTCTCCAGATAGGAGGGGTTTTAAGCACTCTCCAGATAGGAGGGATTTTAAGCACTCTCCAGATAGGAGGGATTTTAAGCACTCACCAGACAGATAGGAGCGATTTTAAGCATTCTTCAGATAATAGGGATTTTAAGCACTCTTCAGATAAGAGGGATTTTAAGCATTCTTCAGATAATAGGGATTTTAAGCACTCTCCAGATAGGAGGGGTTTTAAGCACTCTTTAGATAGGAGGGGTTTTAAGCACTCACCAGATAGGAGATGTTTTAAGCACTCTTCAGATAGGAGAGATTTTAAGCATTCTCCAGATAGGAGGGGTTTGAAGCACTCACCAGATAGGAGATGTTTTAAGCACTCTTCAGATAGGAGAGATTTTAAGCATTCTTCAGATAATAGGGATTTTAAGCACTCCTCAGAAAGGAGGGATTTTAAGCATTCTTCAGATAATAGGGATTTTAAGCACTCTCCAGATAGGAGGGGTTTTAAGCACTCTCCAGATAGGAGGGGTTTTAAGCACTCACCAGATAGGAGGGGTTTTAAGCACTCTTCAGATCGGAGAGATTTTAAGCACTCACCAGATAGGAGGGGTTTTAAGCACTCTCCAGATAGGAGATGTTTTAAGCACTCTTCAGATAGTAGGGGTTTTAAGCACTCACCAGATAGGAGATGTTTTATGCACTCTTCAGATCGGAGAGATTTTAAGCACTCACCAGACAGATAGGAGGGTTTTAAGCACTCTCCAGGTAGGAGGGATTTTAAGCACTCTCCAGATAGGAGGGATTTTAAGCACTCTCCAGATAGGAGGGATTTGCTTATATACGTGTCTTGCTGGATGCAGATTCAAGGAGTCATGGGTTTAACCAACAGATCTATCACAGGATGTTAGTTTCATTTATTAAACAGGTTTTCGATGAAAATCCTGGTTTTTAGAGTGGGGTATGGCAGATGGGCGGTCAGTCGGGCAGGTGGCTTCAAACTGGGGTTTTAGTCAATAATTGTAGTTTGGATAAGACAATCTTGCCGACACTTTGGATATAGCAAGCTTGCATGAAAATTTTCTAAATAACTGCAGTGCTCTTGGATCTACCCAGAATGGGGACATTACTTAAGAAATTTATATAAATCACATGAACTTATTTCTCAATTTACTAATAACAGAAAGCTTTAAGCTTCTTCCTTATGTTTACAAATTGCCAAACTGGATAAAAAATGACCAATCATTTGACAGGGGTTTGAATGTGAATGAAACTTGTGTATTAAGGAAGGTTTTACAGTCTTGGCCCCTTGGTACCACAGTATAATACAGTATGAAACTAAGTTTCTAAGCCAAGATCTTAAACAAAGTATTTTTCAAATGAAAAGAGTTTTTTGTTCTATTCTTTAATATACATATCTAGATCTGATTTCATGTGACTTTTGATGGGCGAACAGGCTGCCAGAGCTGATCTCATATCTGAACATACTGCCCTTTTGGCACTTAGCTCACATAATGCAATAATGTTATAATATTATAGTGAATGAACGAAGCTGCTTCGAGTTGATTTTGACAGAACTTGATCGCTTGATGTGCTTGCAACGAGCAAGATCCAGACTGTCAAAATCCATGAGAACAAAATACAACAGCCTGTTTTTATTTTTGTTTCTGTACCCGAAAGAATTACTAAGATCCTTTATTGACACAACCCAGGGATAGAAAGTATTGACTGGACATGGTTTTAAAGGGGTAAAGGGGTTTTCAAGTGGTAAATGGGATGCCCATAGCGTAGTGGTAGAGCCACCGATTTTGTAACTCCTCTGACTGCTTAACCTCTCACTGCATGTGTTTGAGTCCCATTTGGGGCGAAGGACTTAATGTGAGGAGGTCTTCCTGCTGACTTGATGTGTGCCAGTGGTTCTACCTAGACATGTGTCATGGATCTTCAAAGGTTCAAACCCCAGCCGGGTCAAACCCAAAGACTTTAAAGTTGGTAGAAGTGGCTTTCCTCCTAATGCTCGGGGCTTAGGGGACAGCATTATGCCTGACTCATAAGTGTTCCTGTGCTATAATGATAGAAATGTCGCTGCACAGTATCAGCAAAAATGTCGGCATCTCTAAACTTTTTAATCTAATTAAACATTAATTCCTCAACATAACTATCGTACCTTTCTCAAACAAAAAACAAAAACAAAAGACAAAAAACAACAACTTTGGGGTGCCGTGGCTGAGTGGTTAGAATCGCTGACTTGTAACTCCTCAGCCCCTCACTGCATGAGTTTGAGTCATGGTCTGGGCGAAAATTTTCACATGGGGAGGTTTTCAAGATAACCTGCGTTGTGCCGGTGGTTCTACCCAGGCATAAGTTTGGGGTCTTCCTCCACCAATAATTAGCTGGACATTGCCAATATGACCATAATTGTGTAAATGTGATGTTACAAAAAAAAAAAAAGAGACAAAAAAATAACTTTAAAGCTTTCTTTGACAGAGGGAATATAAAATTGAAATATAATTATGCTGTAGGTGCTGTTTTCTTATTCTAAAATTAAAATCTAGATTATTCACATTGTCATGTGTCAGATGTATCAAATCCTACATTTTTTGTGTGATATGAATCTTGTGCTATGTTATGTCTTTTTTTGTTATGTTTTCCTTTTTTTTTTTTTCTTTTTGGAAAGACCTTTGTATTTTATTTAAATTATTTTAATAGCTGCACTTGTTGATCATTTTCATTTCAGGCTGTAGATTGTTGCTTCTTTTAGCATTTTGTTGGCATTTTACTTGTTTTTGATTTATTTCACTCAACTTTTTTTGTTGTAACATTTTGATATTTGTAACTGTTCTTATACAGGCTGTTGAAAATTGCCTTTTTGATTAAAAACAACTTGATACAAGTAATATGTTATTGTTGCTTATTTTTTTTAATTATGATAAATGATTACGTTTTTTTTACTCTTTACAAAATGTTAACAGCACTTTAATGCTTCAGAAATATGCTTTCATTTAAAAGCTAAGATTTAAAAATATATTTAAAATAAAAAAAAAATCCTATAAAAAAATTAAAAAAAAAAATTACTAAAAATGTTTGATTCTTTCTTTTTTAATGTCTTTTTGTTTGTTTTTGTTCACTTTGTTTTGCATGTGCCATGTAAAGTCTTTTATTTCTCCATTAAAAAAATGTAGTGTTTCAAGTCTTTTATCACTATGATTTAAAAAAAAAAAAAAGTATGTGTAAACATTTTTTTTATTGAATTGTTCAGTTCATGGTTTAACAACACTAAATAAATAACCATAAAATACTTCATGTGATATAATTAGAATACAGTTTCTATCTATGAAACTTTTTCTCATGCATACCTTTTAAATCTTATCTTAAATAGACCAACGTTTTTTTGAGCCCTATGGTATTTCGAGTTAAAGTTTGATATTCATTTAACACTTTTGGCACTGTAGTTAATTTGCGATGACATGTTCATCGAACACCATAGCTGGGTTGTGTCTACAAACATTATTATTATTAATTATTGTTATTTTTATTAATTATTATTTATTTTATTATTATTTATTGTTTTTTTTTATTATTTATTATTATTTTTTAATAGTATTTATTATTATTATTTATTATCAGTTATTGTATTTATTATTATTTATTGATTTTTAATAAAGTTCATGTTTTTTTCATAGACTCTCTGAGATACGTATGTATATTTGCGCTGAGCTGCATTTTTTTTTCAAGAAATAATTGGCAACAAAGCAGTTAATATTTTCATGCCTCGTACTTTTAAGGTTTTGATGCCCTGAGAAACATTATTGATCATAAAACACAAAAAGACCTTGGTGTACCCAGACCATTGTTACAGGTATGTAAATGTTAAAAACATCCATCTTAAACAATCACATGTTCTGTGCCGGTGGTTCTACCCAGACTGTACTCAGGGGTCTTCCTCTGCCAATAATTAGCTGAATGTTGCCAATAATTGTGTTTGTGCCGTGTAACAAAAACTAATAAAAATGTAAGGAAGTCTCTGATCTGACTTAAACACCATGATGGGTGGTTCTATCATTACATTTGTGTGGGATCTTTCTCTGCCAATAATCACTAGAAGTAGAAATGTGTTTTTATATCCCACACACATTCCATAGAACTGTGTTTCTAAACGAAACAACTCATATTAAGATATTTTATTACAATTAATTTATATACTGTGCACGAAATATTACTTATGTAAATATTTTTTATGTGTGTTACCATGGTAACAGAGCACAGTGACGGTAGACAAGAGTGTCCAGGAGTTAAAGGAACTGATGACGGATCTTCCCGACTATGCAGACCAGTTCCTGAACATGATCTGTACTGTGCTGCGGGGATACAGGGACACATGTCACTCTGCTTACAGAGGTGGGGAACAATATTTTTTATATGGCACTATGTGCCCATTGATATAAAATTGTTTGGAAACAATATATTTTTTTTATATGGCATTATGTTCGTATTGACATAATATTGATATATATATAGCTTGACCTGTGGCCTATGGTCAGCCCCTCACTGCGTGGGTTTGAGTACCAGTCAGGGTGAGGACTTTCATGTGGGGAGGTTTTCCAGCTGACCTGCCAGACATAAGTCTGGGTGTCTTCCTCCACAAAGATTTAGCTCGACATCGCCCATATGATCATAATTGTGTCAGTGTGATTTATAAAAAAAACAAAACAAAACATGTGGCCTATTTATAATGTGAAGTTAAAGGTCCCAACAAAAAGATTGTCTTCATCCTAGCACCTATACAGAGAAAGACAGGGCTGTCTGTATGCAGAGTTGTCTATGGCATAAAGTCATACAGCAATCTTTTGCATGACGTATTCTGTCAAGACATCTTTCTCTGTAGTACTTTGGGACACCCAATTTTCTATATTTCTCCCTTATTAAGATGCCACCAGCCAACAGAAGTTAAAACTGTCTTTTTTGTCTTGAATTTTTAAGGTACATCCTTCCATTAGTTATTTGGTCTGTCTTTTATTTCATGGTTAAAAGGATGCATTTCATTCTGCTAAAAGAGGTAGGTTAACTGTCTTCAGCCTGTAGAAAAACTTTGTACAACAGAGAATATTTGGTAATTATTGTATTTCATGCATTGTCTACTTAGTAATATATTTGTTTGTGTTATTTTGTTTAGGTATTGTCCAGTATGACTCAGATGAAAAACGTGTCATCAGTGCAATGTGGGCGAAGGATGAGGATATTAGTCGATTCTTAAGGTAATTAGATGTACTTATGACTCACAGCTATAACTAGAAACATTTTATCTGATGGCTAATGGACTGACACACCCCTTACCATAACCACTATGCTGACAAATGGACTACCTTAATGTCAACATTATGACTAACAGCTGTAACAAAGTGTAGATAGAATTATTTTGACATCAGCCAGAATCCAGTACTGGGTGGTGGATTCAAAACTACAAATATCAGTTAGCTGTAGAGTTGATTCTCAATGGTTTAGTCTTTATACTAAAATATGCTCAAAGTATGCATGCATAATAATAACGCAAATGCTGAGGGTTGGCTATAGAGGGTTCTTATTATTTTTTATGTTCCCTTAACCTAAAAATTGATTGCTATTCCATGCAAAATGGATATTTTTGCTCAAGTGCCACTGTTTATGATCAAATTAAAGTTCAGATAAACAACCAAACATTTTAAATCCATTTTTTGCAGAAAAAAGTGAAGCTCATGTCAGGACCCTCTCATTAGCCTAGTTAACCTTTTTTCTTAAGGTCCATGTCTAGGTAACCATTAAACTATATATCTACATCCTTTTCAAATAGCCAGGGTGACCTAAAGCAAACTTAAACAAACCTCCTTTTTATCTTTTAATAATCATCAAACTATCCAGCAATGACAAAAGTAAATCACACCATCACTAGACAGATCTTGTTTGCACTTAAAACTTGACCAATGAAATGATTGTCATCCGAGACTACAGCTCATAATTTTGGTACCTCAAAGCCTGAGCTTACAAAAGTGAGAGCATGTGTCTTTGGTCACTTTCAAGCATCAATTTGTCAGTTTAAAAAAAATCATACTGAACCACTTAGGGTCCTAGGTTATAAAACACCAAATTTGAGTCTGAGATATTCTCAAGAATCAAATTTTGAGATGTGTTAAAATTATGACCAATCAGATGCCTGAGACTGATTTCAAACTCAAACTTAGTTTTAAAACTCTGATACACAGACTCAAGCTCAAAGTTTCAATCAATTTTCTAATTAAGCCAATTGGGTAATTAAGATTTAGATTCAAACTCGTGCATAAGACTCAGCAGAGTCTAAAAGTTACTTTAATCTCTGACTCAGGTCGTTGCCCAGTTGGCGAACCCTACAGCCTACAGAGGGCCATGAGTTGAACAGAACGGTATGTTCAGAGGAGGAGATGCGGGCTCTAAACTCGAAGGAAGCCGTTATTCTCATCACGAACTTGTCATCTGAGGAGGCCTTCATTCCACAGCACGAGATCATCACAGACGTAACACAAATGAGGACCGTAGCAAATGTTCATGAGAGTTTGGTATGTACATGGAAGATATAACATTTAAAAAAAACAATGGTCGTATGAAGTTTAGTGAAATCTGGGATATAAATAAGTTTGTTTAATTGTGTAGAATGAATTTACATTGAAAATGTTAGATCAAATGAGGGTTGTTTTAAATGTATGTGTTTTTATTTTTTTTAAAAATTAGTAAAGAAGGGATGTTAATTAAATTCTCAAGCAATTGCAGTGTTTGTTTGATGTTAAAAAAAACCCACCTACAACATTAAGGACCATTGCAAATTAAGATTTTTTCTAAATTTTGTGAATATTTTAGTGCTTTAAAAATTTAACTTGAAAATAGGGGTTGCAAAATTGTCATGAAATGTTAAAAAAATCCTGCTAACACTATTATTTTCACATTAGTGACATCCAGCTTATTATTGGTAATCTCAGACATATGTTTGAGTAGTACAACAAGCGAGCCACAGTTCAGCTGGAATGCCTCATCTCTGAATTGCCCCAAAAGGGATTCGAACCCTGTTCATGATGAGCTGTAGAATTACAAGTCAGCAAATTAAATCTTCTGAAATGTGACTCATTACCAATTGATGTAAACTGTCTGTATTCCACAGGAGTGGTTCTCTACCAGACTACGCAATTTCTCCATAACCAAGGCCTCCCAGACTACACAACACCTCGCAGTGGTATCCCCCTTATATAGTGTATGTAAAATGTCAGCACCTGCTGGTACAACTTTCAAATCTTTTGGAAACAAGTATTTTGGGGGAATATGCTCTTTTTCAGATAAATGTAGAAAATCACGGCCATCACTTTTTTTTGCTTGGTCTCGAATCTGGTTGCATAAACTTAATATGTTGTATTTATTTCATATTTAATAAAAATATAAATTATAATTATGGTATTTTATATATAACCAGATTTGTCAAAAATGTCTTTAAAGTTTTGACATTTTTGACAAAAAAGTACTAATGCCCAAGTCATGACAAGCAACACAAAGCAATGGACTTTTTTAAAATAATATCTTTGCAGTTAATATGAAATAGAAATACCTTAATAAGACAATTTATGCAAACAGATTTGAAACTAAACACAAAAATCTAATTTTTGTTATTTTTTCCAGTTATCTGAAAAAGAGCCCATACTTCAAAGCTTTTTTTATTGTAAAACATTTAAAGAAAACAGAAACAAAACTTTCAGTGAACTCTTAAAATCTTTATTGATTTCAAAATTCTACTGAAAGATTAAGACTTAAAGTTATTTTCTTCTCAAAATAATTTACTTCGCTAGTACTTTAGTTATACACTGTTACCTTTTTGCTTGTCAGCTAAAAGACCATTTTACAGAAAAGAATTTGTCCCCAACTGGGACTTTCAACTAATATGTAAGTAACCTAATAAACTGGCAACTTCAACAACACCATATTATTGTTGTACTATGACCCAAAACAATTCAATATCGCTTGACCTTCTTTGTTTCTTGTAGGATTCACCAAAGGTGTCAGAGAAGACATTAGAGTAAGTTAATTTTGTTTTTCTTCCATGTTTGCTGCTTGCATTTCTTAGTAGCAAATCACTACTATTATCAATTTCACAGGCTTAAAGACTATGTATGACTACTTGTGGTGCATAACATTTGTCAACTAAGCCAAGATTTTCTTCTGACTACCATAAATTGAGATTGTATTGACCCGTGGAAAAATAAAATAAAATTAAATCCTAAATTTCTTATGGCATTTCCTTTGATTTTCTAGTGCATTGAACAGCCTTGTGAAGGACTTCCAGGACCTTGCTGAGATCTGTTTGCTGTTGTTACATTTGGAGGTCAGGGTTCATTGCTTCTACTACCTCATGCCAGTCGCTAAGCAGGTGAGGTGAAACTTTTGTCGGTATAAAATGAAATCTTGTAAATAGGACCACCAGTGGTTCTTCTAGAATGTGTTTTATTTAGCCAGGTAGGCCACTAGTGAGGTTTAAATGTAGTTGAAAAGTAAACTTAGGCTCGTATTCACGAACCATTCTTTAGTCCTAATCATGACTTTGAACTTAAGTCAGCATTTTTATAAAATTTTACAAAAATAAGGTCGTTAAACTTTAATGTATTTGGCGCCGTATGACCTATCAAGTGTCGGTGTGCCGTAAAACCCAAAAAACAAAAACAAAAACAAAAATAAGCATTTTTATGTAATTCAGATTTGGTCGTTACACTCAATGTATCAAAATTTAAGTGCTATGCAAAATTTCATACATGTAGGTGAATATACTTGCTAAAGGATGGGTGGGAATATAGGCCTTAGACTGTACCGCAAGCAAAAAGACAGCCAACTGTATAAAGCCAAATGTATGGAACCAAGTGAACTGTATAAAGCCAAATGTAAAAAGCCATGTGGAATGTATAAAGCCAAATGTAAAAAGCCATGTGGAATGTATAAAGCCAAATGTAAAAAGCCACGTGGAATATATAAAGCCAAATGTAAAAAGCCATGTAGAATGTATAAAGCCAAATGTATAAAGCCAAATATTCAAAGCAACTTAGATTATGCTAAGATTCTGTGATTGAAATATTTAAGAGAGTATGTTTTAATGAACTAAACATTAGTTAACCATATGGTATGAATTGACTCTAAGTTACATTACTTTGTGTGGCATATTCATTATGTTAACATGATGACATCTTTTCCTTCTGTTGTTAAATAAAAAAAAAATCAATGTGTTAAAATATTTTTTTAAAAATGACCAAGTTCCAAAAATGTGAGGAAGGTCTTGGGTTTTGTATATTTTTATTACCCTCGATTTTTGAACATTTTTTGTCAGTTTATATCCCAGTAACATTTATTTGTCTGTCCACAGTCTAATTATGCTGGGCCTATAGATGACCTGGACCCAGATTCCAACGTGTTAAAGTTGAACAAGGACCTCACGAGCATGGAGGAGGTTCTGTCTGCCAGTCTCCAGCCCAAGAAGTTCAAGTAAACCTAGATTTATTTTTAAAATACTCTAATTTTGTTTTGAAAGAAATATTATTTATTTCCAATATTAGTAGATAAGCCATGTACTT
Source organism: Sinonovacula constricta (assembly GCA_007844125.1). NCBI lineage: Eukaryota > Metazoa > Mollusca > Bivalvia > Cardiida > Solecurtidae > Sinonovacula > Sinonovacula constricta. The sequence continues at coordinate 43,078,614 of CM017569.1, read as the reverse complement.
TATGAAAGAAATATTATCATTTTTCAAAATGAATTTAACATATCACGAATACAAGTCCAGATTATCTTATCAAGAAGGCTGTAGGATGTTTGCTATAAAAAAGATTTATTTATTATTTTATTTTTACCTTTTTAACAATGTCTTTGTATATGTACAAATTCCATATGTTCACTTAACCTTACTGAATTCTTCATGGCTTTACATTGGTTGTTTTTCAGGTACATATTTGAAAGTCTTGGTTACCTTGTTGCCTCGATTCTTATGAACTGTATGCAGTTTATTAAGAAGATTAATGAAAATGGGATCAAGAAAATGTAAGTGACATCTATATTGTATTCAGCTCCAACTCAGGCAGTAGTTCCATAACTACCACAGATACCACAGATTTAAGGTTGATGCCAATGACACATAGAGAGAAAAATCAGACTCCAGTCTAGGTTTGAACCCACCTCTGTCCACAATCAGGATGAATGTTCTACCATCTTAGCTTACAAGGCTGTGTACACATTCTCTCTTCAGATCCCCATTTTAGAGGACTACAACTCCTGCTAACTCCTTTATTTCTCCTCCAATCTCAATATACCTTATACTCATTAGAATCGCCTCGATCAGACAATTATAGTGAGTACCAGCATTAAAGGTTTCCTTGAGAATTATGGGATATATTGTAACACAAGATCAGTTTTACTTCTCTTATTTGGAGCTCTGTCTCCCTATCACATACCTGTATACACATGAACAATACACCCATGTCTGTTAAATGGTAATTATGTCTAATGCTAGTGATATTCTTTGTTAAGGCACATAATCGTAAGACAGTAATACACAATGAACTTAAATGTATTTCTGCTGCAGGTGTCGTAACTTGTTTGCCATCCAGCAGAACCTGACCAACATCACAATGTCACGGGAATCTGACCTTGACCATGCTAGGCAGTACTACGAACTGCTTTACCTGAATCCACAGGTAAGCATTGATTTAAATTCTTTTGTTTTAAATTTTATTAAAATTCTTGGTTCAAGGTATGGGAGGGCCCAGGTTTGATCCCTGGCTATGAGATACAAGTCATTAAAAATGGTAGGGTATAGGTCCCTTGCTAACATTCAAGCAAATATAAGGGTAGTTCCATGACTGCTGGCCTGGTGTCAGGATAATGTGACTGGGTGTGGTATCATGCCATGTGTTCATGGTATGCTATACATAGTGAAGGCAGCACTATATCTGCTCCAAGTGGACACCTTCTCGAGATATCTGAAATACTGTTGGTGGGACGATAAACCCAATAAACAAGATATGTGGTAATGTCAAAACAAAACATAACCATATATAATGTATGGGTCAAAACTTAAAAAGATATTTGAGGAACCATGGTTTTGTGGCAAGTCCCTTAAAAAAGTAGGTTATGGAAGTTAGATTTTGCCAACATGATGATAATTGTTTCTGTGTGTTTGATTTTAAAAGCAATAACAAAGAAATTGTTGAGCTTATGTATTTTAGGTTAAAGTCTTAAAAGTCCTGTTTGACTGTTTCTTTCCAAAATTGATTATTGTTATTTTTAAACAATTGATAAATTTTGGCATTCTGATCCCAATTATTTTATATTTTGTAAATGCACATAGTTTTTACAGGGCATACTATGTATGATTACAGATGCATGGTTACAGAAATTATATCTTAACCAAAGAAAACCAAGTAATTGGTATATTTTTTCACATGGCTAAAGTGTTAAAGGGTACATAATGCCATATATATATTACTATATATTAGATTGATAAAGATTGTAAGATTTTCCTTTCACTGACAATAAACAACTACACCTAAACTAGCTTGCTTACATGAAGCACCTTCTTGCTAGAGAATGCTGCATTACAGTCAATTTAATATATGATTGAATTATTTTAAAAAATGATGCAACATGGCTTTTTTCTGTTTGTTTATGTTTACATTGCAACCCAACCATGTTGTGTTTTCCTACAACTTACTGTATAATTGTGAAAAACCGTAGAAGTTTGAATAAAATATTCCTTTAATTCCTTGTTCCTTAATACTTAGGTGGAATTTTATATCTTTTTCAGGATGTTTTGACGTCAATAGCAGAGAAAGGTCCCCAGTTTACTCTTGCCGAATACATCCAACTGATTCAGTTGTACCACCGCAGTCACCATCCATCCGACAAACTGTCTGTAGAGGAACATGTACATAGACTGAAGGAAGTCATTGAGAAAGGACAAAATGAAACAATATGATTGATCAATCTCTTTGAAAACTGATATATAATTGGTCAGTCTCCGTGAAAAAACATGTATGATTGGTCAGTCTGTGTGAAAAAGGATACTTGATTGATCAGTCTCTTTGAATAAGGATATTTGATTAGTCAGTCTCTGTGAAAAAGGATATATGATTGGTCAGTCTCTATGAAAAGTAAAATGTGATTTGTCAGGCTGCATGAAGAATGTTTATGAAAGAAGTGATTGAGAAATGACAAAATGAAGCAATATCTGTGGTCAATTTCCACGAATAATGATGTATGAATTTTTTTTATTTTGTTTAATTATTTAATTGATCTGCCACAGCCTTAATACAAAGCAAAAATTAAGAGATGCTGCATTGATGCTTATTTTTGTATAGGCGCTTTCATTATAACAACACCGTCATTGTCACTTGTGAAAAATGGATAAATAAGACAATTTTGAATGGTGATTAATTGTACTTTTCTAGAATAATAAATTTTATGTTTTGGTGTCTTGTTATATACAATTATTGTCTGTTTTGCAGCCTTTTGTTTATTTTTTAAAATAAGATCTGCATAATTATTGTAACTAACCATTATATAATGTTGATTACTTTATAATATAAAGCCATAGCAATTGAGTTTTGGGCCTGCACATGGATATTAGCCATATTAGCCATGTCATTTCTTTTATGTTTCCAACTGTACTCATCTTGTTCAATATTATACAAATAAAGAATTGTGTGGCGGTCAATATATAGTTTAGTGGACCCGGCTAATGTGATATTGACCAAAGACATAGGTCAATATCACGTTATCCAGGTCTAAAAAATTACATATTGACCAAAACGTATGTCTTTACTTGTTATATAACATACCCTGTCAAATTACGCTGTCAGTGTTGCTCTTAGTGCAACAAGTCATTCATGCTTTTCATTTTACATACAAAATTTAAAGATGTCGATCCATTTTACCAGAGTTTATTTCCTCAGTCTGTTCTCATATTTTTCTTCACAGATAATCATGAAAAGCATTCACTGCTATTGAGGTTACATTTTTTGTTCTTTTCTTGATTACATTTTCCCTAAATGTTACCAAATCATCATCAGATACACGGATAATCTATCAATTTCTTTTTTCCGGATACCTTGTTGTAGCAATAGTGCGCATAAGAAGAACATGACTGTCAGTATTATATTCTGGGTGCTCACGTGAAAACATTCTCGAGTCAGTATCACTTTAACTCACACATGACCAGTGCTTGACCAATCAAAACGCTTTAAATTCAAAGAGTATGTGATATCTGTTATTAAGTGTCCGGTTACCAGTCTTCTGGGTTGGGCATTTCCTAATAACCTCGCGCCATTTGTCTCTGTCAAAATCGTCATCTTAGCTGATGTACAGTCTTCTTCTAAGATGGCATGCCATGTTTTCATAGAATGACATCTGTACTCTACATTGTTTCTCCTGCACATGTTTATATAAATACTATGAATATGTTGTTTGTTAATTATTGGTAATTTTGTATTTGGCCAAGTTATGTTTTAATTTAATGATACTTGTTAATTGTAAATTATAATATTTATCTTCTTGATAGTGTCATACATTTAATGCAATTATTTACTTTACGATTGAACAATTAAAATGTTATGGACAAAGCTTAAAACTGTTTGCAAATGTGAAGAGGAGCTTTATTTATGTTTAAATCTTGAAAAAAAAATGCATTTTGCAAAAAATTGAATTTGAGTTGTTATAGGAAATGTTATATCTTATGTTAATTATGGAACATTTACAACAGATTGGACACTTAAGTTCCGGTCATTGTGCAATTAAACAGTTTTCAGGACCTTTTAAATAAATGAAGGACCAAGGCTAAAGTCTGATACCCATCATCGCAAAAAGTAGCTCAAGTCTTAACTATTTATGTTATGGGTATGCCTTATGAATTCGAAGCTTTTCTCTAGTTTAAACTTTGAAGATCTTTAGTACAGTTGGTATAGTATTTCAGCTTCAACTTTATTTAATGTCATTTTTGTTTTGCAGTGCCTGATGAAACATTGTTAGGGTTAATGCCATAATTTTAACCAGTATATGCTAAAGTATTGGCCAAAATAAAATAACAAAAATTGTTTGGTATGTAATACATGCTGTTGGAGTGCAATATGTAGTGTAGATATGTTTGTATATCGAAATATTTATTTAAAAAATATGTAATTGTAATGCAGATTTGTGAAAACTTCTGCCACCAATTTGTAAATATATAAACCAGCTTAAGTTGCTAACGACATCAAGTGTTTGTCATGAGATTCATCCCACTTACAATGTTACACGGCAGACAGTAGCTAAAAGGATATATATATAACATTTGTGTATAACATTTGTGTGCGTGTGTGAAGTCAAACCTGTATTAAAAGACCACCCATGTGACCGGACAAAAATGGTTGATCAAGGCAGTTGTTCTCCTAAAGCAGATGATGATGATGATGCATTTAATGGATTATATTGATAATTATTATGATTAAAACTTTTTAGACTAAAGAAATATTGATGAAGAATTATAACAAGCTAAAGAAGTAATTTATATCGATACAAACAAATTCTTAGTTTATGTTACAATGAGTTGCTTTATTGAAACTAAGTGCAGGAACATTGTTAGTTTTATAGCCAGGAGAAAGGGAGAAAACCTAGTAGAGCATTTGCCTTGTTTGGCGAAGGGTTCGTGGTTCGAGTCCTGGACTGGCTGCACATTTATCTCCAAATCAACTGGTTACAAACCTTCTGAGCTAACCGAACCGCTAAAACATTAATTTCCTGTCACCCGACAATACTTTTCATGTATATATATATATAATATATGGCGCATAAGTACTCAGAACTTGACCATCTTGGTCACACAAGCACTAAGAACATGTCCATCCTGGGCATACAAGAAGTTAAGATGTTAGCATGTGTCCATACAGTGCGCACATGCACTTGGAACTAGCCCATCACGGGCACACAAGCACTTAGTTTGTGTCCATTAAATCAAAAGCACATAGATAGTGTCCATCCTGGGTTCACAGGCACTTGGAACGTGTCTATCCAGGGCGCACAAGAACAGACAACGTGTTCATCTTGGGCGCACAAGCAGAAAGAACGTGTCTATCTTGGCTGCACGAGTACAGGGAACGTGTCCTACCCGGACACACACAGAGAACATATCCATCCCTGACGAACAAACAAAGACAACATGCCCATCCCGGGCGAGCAAACACAGACAATGTGTAAATCTCTGGCACACGAGCACGTAGTACATGCCAATCCTGGGTTCCAGCGCGTCAAATGTGCCCGTGTATGCTTTAAATGATAACATTAATATTGTGTGTTTAAGTTTGAAGTTCATTATATTGTGTTATTTAGATATACATTAAACGCAGATTTATGAATGAACAATGCCGCGTACGAATGTCACTCATTAACTAGAAGAAATGGGGGGAGGGGCAAACTGCTATTAGAATGAGTTTTCCACTGACTATGCATTATCTACTAAGCCAAGATATTTGCAATATCCCGCGCTGTGCCTCACTGTCGTCTGTAATGTCTGAGGTCATTCGTATCATCTCAGCATATCGGTCTAAAGTTACTCGCATTCGGGAAAGAATGGCGCACTTGCAATTTTTGGATTAAGTACACATGGTTGTAAAAGGTAGTAGTTAATTTAAAATTAGTACTCAGTTTATTTTAGTCGAATCTAGTGGCATGCATGAGCATTTAATTTAAGTCAAAATGCAAAATCAAATAGAATAAAATATTTTATAAAATGGTTTCTATTAACGGATGCTAGTGACTCTGATTTAACTGTTGTCCTAATGTATAATCTATATTTAAAAAGAGTTGTTTATTTGCAGCTGAAGTCGTGTTTGCTTTTCCATTTTCAATGCTTTATACATGTGATTTACTAGGAATTATTAGACCTTGGTTTACACACCTGCAATCGCTTACACGGTAAAGTTTACATCGCATAAACAGGGCTTTTCTGTGCTTTGATTATGTGCTTAGTCATATCTTCAAGATTGAAGTCTTACGCGTTCTTATGCCCGAAAAAACATGTCAGCTCAATCAATTCCCTACGCGCAAAATAAAAGTCCTACATTTAACGATCAACTATTGAAAGATGCTTTTTATTCAGACCAATAAATGATTACATGTCGGCAGTTAACGTGACATAATCCATTTTCTGTAGGCTTTCCGCGTCATATTCAATATGAAAATAAAAACAAACAGTACTTTGCGGGACTTTTTCAGCTAACAATAATTCATTTGGTTGTTAAAATAGCAATATTTGTCCAAACTCAGGTACCACCTTAAATTTAATCATAACTCCTAAACAGATATTGTTCACTCACATATGCAAAACAAACCATTCACTTAAACTATGTGTAGGTGATATTTTCAGTAAACTTCATTTCCTGTAAATAACCAGTAGCGTGATTTTGTTACTTTCAAGCACACAACATGTATGTAGGCTCCTGAATGACATCAGACATGCACACCCGTACAGATTTTTTACGAATATTAGGTCAGCTGCAGTGTTTTAATCATGAAATAAATATATTGCTTTGATGTCGTTTCTCCTATATGCAGAACATTTTGTCTTTTTAACAAAAACGTTTTCCTGCTCAAAGTAAAGACCTCATATATTGCTGTACATAAAAAGACATATTCAAAGGCTTTTGTTGTATATGACTTCATGTTTGTGCTTTATACGGTGTTTTAGATTGTTGCAAGTCTTAATTAGTACGATGAGCCTATGAGCATTCTTTGTACGCATTTGTTAATATACTGTTAATGCAACAAATTTCCAACTGTAAGTTCCCAATCTAGTAATTGTAATCTCGATTTTGTAATGACAAATCCACTTTTAAAGACTACTTTCTAATTACTAAAGTCAATCCCTTTTCCCCGAACCATTTCTAATTATTTAGAACAGGCAGTAGCGTTGCTGACTATGTCCTCTGTTGTGCTGAGTTGATTCCCTTTATCAAACATTACTCTGAGGACGATATGCAAGTTTTCTTTATATACGCACCGATTCAAATTAACTTTTCATTGCATCTGACTTCTGTCGATTATGCCATTGATCATAGGGAAAGTGATAAGCTTAAATATGATATTTCTTAAGCTAATTTGTTTAATGAATGAAAATAAAGACGACTTTTTTAAAATCATTGTGGACAATATTAGCAGTAAAATGTTAACAATCGATGATGGAGTTGATTTTATTCCGGAAAATCTATAAAATATAAAATGTCAAATATAAGATAAAATTACAACTTATCACGAGCCTCGTTAAAGTAGTATTGCTAAAATAAAGAACACATGGCTTAGCAGCGAATGTGAAATGGCTAGAAAACAGGTTCGTGCTGCATGCAAATGTAAATATTACCATCAAGTCTTAAATAAAGCAAAAGCTTTATAAGTCATAAAACAAAAGAAAGCATTTACACGACTTAGTGAGTTCCAATCCCAGACAATTTGATACGAAATTCAAAAGAATGAGAAGAAGCCAAATAATCATTCGACTGTTACTACCGATGAGTTTTATAACCATTTCTTTTCAAATAATGTTATGTTCAAAAACGATGACGTTGAAAAGGAATTATATTACTGAATGTTAAACGCTTGTTGATAGTCTTGGTTTGACATTTTTGCTATATAAAGATAGTTTTAGTAATCAACATATAAATGTAGTAACACAAGGAATTAATGATCGATACATACAGTGTTGTTATTTTACAATTAATAATTCAAATGAACTTAAAACTTGCTTCCAATTTAAACATACTTTCTAGTTTGAAACCTACATTATGAATATTGAAAATCCCTTACGCAGAATCACTCTTACAAGATTTAGAAGTTCTTTAATTAAATTTTCAATTGAACAATGTCGTTATAGATATATTTACAGAGAAAATAAGAAAAGTATTTATTGCAAGATGAAAGCGAATATCACTTTGATTTAAATTGTCCATACTTCAAGGACTTACGACTTACATTTTACCACGATACATTTTCTCTAGGTCTACTATGTTTAAATTTAAGCAACTTGAAAAATGTTTAAACAAATCTATTGTAGTAAAATATTAGCAAAGTATTTATATCTAGCCACATTAAAACGAGAGAATTATGCACAGTAATATATAAAATCCTTGCATTTCTTATAATGTAAAATTGTATGCTTATACTTTTTGAATTAAATTGGATTGAATTATATATTTTTCTTTTGTTGTGTTGTGACGCCATTTGTTTTGGCAATGAACTATGTGTGTATGCAAAATAAAATATTAAATTGATACATGTACATATATGATAGACTATGTGCATATTTTCAAATCAACATTTAGTTCTGTTCTGTTCTATTAGGATTAGAACATAACAGTCGATCTGCACGCGTCATGGTCGATACGTAAATTATGTGCTACCGGCCTACGATGGCAACAGCGACAAAGACTAGTTGTTTTTAATGATTAATTAACCAATTGCATTTAATGAATGTCGATACATTAGAGATGATTAAACTAATAATGGCGCTTATCAAACATGACTTGGTTATATTTTATACTATACAATACCACTGACAATTATTGAAGCTAAGACAAAATAACATATAGCAAGATGTATATGACACAGAAGATGGCCAAAACTGAAACAATTGGCTACACAATAGGCCCGACGTTTATGTAAATGAGCTGATAAGCACAGCTTGAAACATTTCAAAGTCATAATATAAAATATATAAGTTGAATTTAATCATTATTCTGGTCAAAAAGTAAACTTAAAATACTTAAAACGTCTACGTGTCCATATCCAATAGCTCAGTCGGTAGAGCACTCGTCTGCCAAACACGATACTCCGAGTTCGAATCCAACAAATGCTGGTGTAATGTAATCATAACAGGCGGTTTCCTATTTCAAAAAACGCGTATTTTCTTTGTAGATAAAATGCAGTATCTGTTAATATGAAGACAAACGAAAAAGCCTAACTTATTTATTGTGTGTTCGACCAAGAATGCCTTCCTCGAGTTCGTTAAATTGTCGTATAACTGCTGAACGTCGTTTGTGTGTGTGTGTGTGTGTTTGTGTGTGTGTTTGTGTTCCGTGCGCTCCGCTTTGCTCATGAGTTAAAAGTTCAAAATGAGTCTCTTGTTTGAATAAACGAATTAAACTACTTGCAGATTATATCCGCACTAATGTCCGGCCGAATATAAGTCAACCCAAGTCGACCACTACGCGCAAAAGTATAGTCTTACATTTAACTGTCAACACATTATAACAAGACCTCAGTAACATGACCAATTTCATTTTGGGTATGTTCTTTACGCTAAGATTCAAAATGCCGCCTTATCATATTAAATTTATTTCCGGTGTCATTTTGAAGTTAAAATAATCCAGATCTATGACATATTGATTATTACCTTTCATGGTTGGTTGTAGCTATTAAGCTATCTTATTTACTGTTTAAAATGTAGTATAAGGACAATACTTTGCTCATGCAGCCTGTTAATAGACAAGAGGTATAATAAATAAATAAGAACAACAGTGTTGTGCTTGTCTGTCTGGAATGTTTAATAGAAAGCTCAACACATATAACACAAACACGAAATGACTGTATATTGCCAGACACAAAATATTTAACACAGCAGACATAAACACAATGTACAGACATTATTCAAAAACAACAAAAATAGTCTGCTCTTCAATAACATATTTACATTAGCAATGTTTGAGCAGAATCGAACCTTAAATAATAGATAATGAAAGGAAATAAATCAGCATGCATAATTGTAATTGAAAAGAGAAATATGAATTCCTGACAAAGACATACATTAAAGATGGTATCCGAGAGTTTGACTATAACTAACACAAGTACAACATTATTACCCCTGTTTGGGGTGGTAATGGGGGAGAAAATATGCATACATTCTGCGTGCGGTCATGATTTAGTCTAAGATGATTTTTAAAACTATCTCAATTGTAAGACAGCACTTATCGTAAAAAAGTGGGACCTAATGCTTAAAAGAAAGCTGGAGAGTTCTGCTTAAAATTGGTACTGATGTCAGAGCCGATAGCCCGGATGATGCTATAACGTAATCTAAAAAATAAGTGAACACGCTTTTTTGGATGTTGTGGGTAGGGGTGGGGGAGGGGGGTTAATAAGGGAGGCGGGTGCCGGGTTTCGGCGGTTACTTTAAAAATAGCTAGCTGTGCAGACTATGGTGAGATAGAAAACACATGCTTGTAATGATATATATATATATATATATATACTCTTTCTCTCCACTTTTTACAGTGAGTTTACATATGCAAATACATAATGGTACAAACAGATAATGTACAAGTTAAATTTACAATGAACACAGTGAATAAACATGATGTAATGAATGTATATACATTATTGTTTTAAGGAAGACGTCAATATATGTAGAGAAATGGTTAAATACATGAGAACACAAATCAATCATGACTGATCATATTCACAGCATTTCTGGGCAGATGTTTAGTGGCAACAAATATTGCATATCATTCTTTAACGTTGTCGATAGAGTTCGCATAACAGTATTTCTAATGATAAAGGTGTTGCTGCTTTTCGCTGTTGCTATTGTTAAAAATAACAATATATAAATTAGCAGCATAATTATAACAGTGTGATTTTAGCTAGCTAGCTAAAAAGCTAGCTGTGCAGACTATGGTGAGATAGAAAAAAACATGCTTGTTATGATGAATGGGGTGTTACATTTACTTTTCACATAGATGTAGGACATAAAAACAGCATTTTGATGGATCTTGTCACGTAATAAGGAGTTATAAGTCTGTTTCAGAAAACGATCTCATCCAGACTGTCGGATTCTACCTTTAAACAATAAATGTAACATTATAATGGTGTCTGTATACATCACATGAAATTCGGAAATCATAAAATATCTTCGCTCAAAGCCACACATATCACCAGACAAACTATATTATTGGTATAAAATCATTTAAAACAAAAGGTGTATATTACACAAACGACTGACCAAAACGATTTTCTTGATTGGACTCGATTTAATCCAAAAGAACTAAAAAGCGCCGACTGAAATCCTTAAAAATTATAACGAGGGCTATGTTGAAATGCGAATGTAAACATTACGTCTGTCGCTATTGTATAATAAAAGTTATAAAATTCATAATCAAAATGGTACCAAGACTATGTAGCGTAGTCAGTAAAGCACAGAACTGCCAAACAAGAGGTCAAAAGTAGGAATCTCAGAAAACCAAACAGTTTTATGTATAATATGTATTACCCTTTTTCATGTTAACAGCTACTGAATTTGATCGGTGCATTAGTCTCATCGTTATTCTTTGATCACAGACCATTTTAACTGTTTTCGATTTTTAAAACAATGTGTCTGCCAGCGGTATTATGTCTGTATAAATGCAATGGCCAAAGGTACACATGCCAGAATAACACTTCTGTTAAATAATCAATACCTTATGATGAACCAAGTGATTAGTATATGATTGCGGTAGAAGAAATATATAATACATAACTTTTTTAAATTTGTCAAATTTTACACATTTTACAAATTTAAAAACGGGTCGACAGTTTTTGTATCTGTCAGGCTTTTAACTGAGATCAATGTGAAAGGGATGGTTCCATCACTAGCCATATTAATTACTCTTTTCCTGTAATCAGCATACTCTCTCAAACGACCAATACCATCCAGATACCTATATGTTTGAAATGTTGAACTTAGTTTGTACATGAGAAATCCATATTTAGTATAATGAGACTCTCTTTGTAGGCCTAAGGCTTTCACTCGTTTCAGAAGGAAGTTATTGTCTTTCCAAAAAATATCATTGATCCTCAAAGAGTTATACGTTCTAATGAACATTTGCATAGCAGTCGATCTCAGGAATTCCAAACCGATATTGATGAGCCTATTTACCAGTGCTTTCAGCAGAAAATCTTCTTTAATCACACCTACGTATCTTCTAAGAAGGATATATGGATGTAGGTCTTTAAGATTTATAAACACAACATTTCGAGCTTGCAATAAGATGGCTTCGTCAATAGAACTATAATTATTATACTGTACTGCAAAGCATTCTGAAAACGATGTGAAAGTTCTGTTTTCACGACAAAATGAGTTCGTGATTATTAGTCTGTTTATTCCATGAACAATTTGGGAAAACTTTAAAATGGAAATAAACAAATCTGAAGTTTTATTCTGTATGCACTTAAATTTACAAAGGTCTGTTGCACGTTTAATACATTGTACCATGCGCAGCTGTCTATATATATTGTCTTTATTTCGGTTGATTTTATTGGTCAAACACACCAAAGAATATGGACTTCGATAGTCTATCTCCAATTCAATCAATAAATATTTTAAAAAATCTAAAATAATTGGATTCAAATCGAACTCTTTATCAAGACCGGAACTAGAAAATGGAAATCCAGACTGGAAGTTAAAAAGAAGGTGTGCCTCAGCTAATGGTATAGGTAGTATCAATGAAGTCTTGCCTTCTAAAATTGAAATACATTCTGAGTGGTTAAATAAGTATGCGAGGTACAGAGGCGTTATTCTATCATGATTCATACATGAAAAGATGGCATCTGTGTTAACATATGTCCTTTCAAGATATAAAAGTGTTCTTGAAAATCCGCTTACTGCTATGAAATGAATTAGTGATAATTCCCTTGACCCATTGTTGCACATGTCTAGTTCTGATATTGTGTGCGGAGGATAAAGATCAAAAAGCTTCACCAGGACATCGTCAAATGTAACAGATCCAGCAACGTTAATGAGAGTTTGGTTTGTGGCTTGGTGAAATAGCAACATTCTTATAGTGTCCTTAAGTTTCATTTTCGGTGCTGATTTCGTTATTCCAAACCTTAATAGAGCAGATGCAAGAGATGGATTGTCCGCTTTCAGTGCATAATGGAAAATATTGTTTCCTGATGTATCATTGCATGCTGCCTGCGCAATATTAGATGGAAATGTCCAATGAATGAAAGATATTACATCATCTTGTAAAAGCTTTTGAAAGACGTTCGTTTTGTAAACCATAAAGTGAAGGGGCGATTCTGCCAAAGGCTTACCACACACTCTGAGAATATCGGGTCGGCGCTTAGCGATAACCATTGTTGCCAGCGGATCAATGTCAAGTCGCAGACATTCTATAAATTTAGATTGCAACCAAGTCTTATTCATGTTGTTTCCATGATACTGAAACAATGCGGCAGTTAAGTATGGACTAAGATGCAATATTTGACACAGCTCTGGGACAATATACCTTTCCACGAACGTAGGAGGGGCTTGCTTAATTACTAGAGCCAAACCATATTCCCAAGCATATATGTCCATATTGTTAAATCCAGTAAGGACGTCTACAGAATACAAATTTAGAGACGACAATCCCTTATTAGTATCCTTTGTTCTGGAGAGAGCAAAGGCAAATGCGGTTTTATTAAATCGATCGGGTGAGGTTAATAAAGAAAAAATATCAGTTTTGGTCTTGCCGTCGCTATATAACAAGGTGTTGTAGTGACCATTCCTCAAGGCATAATGCATAACATTGCGACCGTCGTTGTCTGTTTCAAATAAAAGACTATATTTGTAATAGAGCGTTTTTTTGAATATATCATTATATCTTAACTCTTGATTATCATGTTCTGACAACATACCTTTAAATTCAAGAATGACGCTGTAATGCAGAATACTTCTGTTTTTCATATCTTTTGATAAAATAACGTTTTCTGTATCAATGTTCATAATTGTATGAAAACACATTACAGAGCCATATGCACTTGAGATTTGAATAGCTGTCAGATTGTCTTCTGTTTTTGTCTGGAAAAAATCGACGTTTACATCTTTCAAAATATGTAATATTTTGTAATGATCGCTGACGCAGGCATAGTGTATTGGCATTTGTGATAAAGCATCTGGCGTATTCCATTCCAATGGTATATGATGCTTTAAAATATCTGCTAGCTCATATCGATTAAATTTGGCTATTAGATGGGCTGCAGTAGATCCGACTTCACATTTTTCGCCAAGAAATGAATGAAAACCGCCATACAACCTTGTATTAAGAAAACTTGCGCATCTATCTTGAAGCAATTTAGCTTTTATATGATGATTAGAGATATATGTTGTGTTAGTAACTATACTATATAGGGTAGGAGTATAACCGTGTATATCTGTACATTCAAGAAGACTTGGGAAGTGTTCAACCATGAAATTAAATGCGTTGTAATGATGATTTCTCAACGAGACGTGAAGGGGCGTGTGTCTTGCGGCTATCCACCACTGAGCAGCCTTACATAAAGTAATACTTGCTCCTAAATAATTTATTTCAAATGTCGAGAAGCCGCAGTCGTCAAAAAACACTGACTTTTGAAATGCATTTGTTTCGTTCTCGCTTATACAGGCAATATTTGCATTCTTTCTAACAAGGTATTCCAGCACATGTATTTGGTTGTATTTATTTGCTTGATAGAAACACTGCTTATCTAAAACAGAGATGTCTATCTTTGAGATTGCGTCTAAGATTTCAAGATTACCATCCCCGCAAGCCAAATCACTCGCACGAAGCCCGATGGCATTGGTTTCATTTATTTTCGATTGATTTAATGCTAGGAGATAAATAGCGGTTGTCAAATGGCCGCGCTTACTGGCAATTTGCAAAAGATTGTAACCAGTATAGTAAACATCTTTGTGTAATGCTATTACGTCCTCAATATGCTCCCCAAAGTTGCTATACAATGCGTCCTCATGGCCAACAACAAAATTAAGATTTGCGCCGTGTTTGCGCAAAATTTTTAACTGATCTAAATGACCTTGTGCCGACGCTATAAAGGCTGGAGTAACATTGGCATGATTCAATGCATCCACCGTTTTCCATATGGGTAATACTAGTTGAAGAACCTCAACAGAATCTGTTCTCCATACAAGCTTATGCAATAACCCACTATCATATTCAGCCTGACGTGCAACAGATCCGAATAATACTTCTAGAGTGTTGTTATTGGAAGCAGCTACATGTATTGCTAAGTTTACAAGGTCCAATGATTTATTTGTATAAAACAAATCAATCATAAACATTGAAATAGCCTGGTGGCCATTTTCTATAAGAATAAAATATTTACCGCTTTGCTTTGACTGAAGCCATTCTGCTATCGACTGATGAACAAAAACAAAATGGTCATGTTCTAGTGATGAAAAAAAAGGTGACAACTTTTCTTGTGCTTCTGTAAACTGTTCAGTCACAATAGTTTCGCTATGTCGAAGAATGCTTAATACCTTATGTTTTGTTAGGGGACTGGTTGCTGCGCAAATTATTTCAAGAATAGTTTTCGATAATTTAAGAGATGTATCTGATGGGAATTGCCTTTTAAAGTTGACTTCATATATTTCCGCTAGAGTTTTAGGAAGTGAATTTAAATTTCCTGATGAATTATGCAATATGAGATGTTTAACGAACTGGAAATTTCCTTGGCTTATTTTCATGAAATTTTTAATTTTTGTTTCATCATTGATCTTTTCATGTAGATAAAGGTAAATATCATTTATGTTCCTTGTATCATTTGCTTTTAAAAAATATTTTGTTAGATGTTTTAATCTCACCACATCAGATGTATTTCTGGAAGTGAATATAATCTTAAACCATGCTGGAAGGTTCCTCATACCTCGGGATAACATGTTAACAATTCTATTCTCGCCCATGATATTATCATAGCACTCATCTAGAGCATCTATTACAATTAACCATGGATGATCTCTTGGTGTTTCCATCTTCTTAAGTGGAGACACAATAGCTTGATCAAAATAATCTTCCAAATCTTCTTCACACTCGTCTTTGCTAGATGTGATAGGTGCAGTTGACAAATGGGTGATTAAGCTGCCAAACTCAGGACTTTTACTTGACAGGAAACCGATAAGCCGTCGGATAAAATGCCCCCCGCTCTTGCTTGCCTCTACGTCGAAACGACACACATGAAATCCTATGGTATGGTCTCGAAGTGACTTACTTCTATCCCCTTCCTTAGCACATATAATATGTGAAGCGATCGCAGACTTTCCATACCCCATGTCAGCTATGAGTCCAAGTCCGGATGAAATGGTACCATTGTCAAGCATGTTTTGTATATCGTCTATTAGCCACTTTCGACCAATGAAATCATTATGGCCACTGATGTATTTAAGTTGATGAAAGTCTTGTGTAAATGGATGTTTAAAGTTCTCATCCACGCAACCTGTAATTGAGAAGGAAAATACAGCAATAAAAACCAATATTGTACATGAAAACGATCATACTATGATCATATGCTACATTTAAGTTACAACATCTACCTCACAACCACATTGATCGCCACAACGACCAACATATCCACTATCACTGACATAATATGAAGGAGCGGCAGAAACAATTTCGTAGCTGTTTTAGTTGTTACTATTATTCTCAGTAAATGGCAACCCCGTGTCAACCTGTGAAAATCTTTGACGTTAACCCACTACACCCTTATTTCATTATACCATGACAGTCATTCTAGCTCATGTGAAGCTCATGTAATCAGTACATAACAATTCGGCTAAGATTAGATTATCGAAAACAATAGCAAAATTAATAAAAACAGACAGTCGATACCATAATCACATCATGCTGTCATTTAATACATCCTATAAAGATTGTTACGAGCATTTCCTTTGATGGACACTGGACTTTGGTTCCTCAATTCCATCTTCATATGAACAGGATGCTACATTACTCTTCTCTCGTAATTTTTTCTTGAATCAAAAAGTTAATTTCAATTACAATCAACACTTTTTTGTAGTTCTTCTAATATAAATAATACCTTTCTCTCTTCTAAACACTTTGTGAACATTATTTTCCAATGACGTCACTACTTTCGTCATAACTTATCAAAGAACATGCAGCGCTTGGACATTTTTATTCAAATAGATCGATTTTCTTTTTATTCATTGCTTGCATTTGAGATCCCATTAGGAAGTGCGAGATTAGAATTCTGTAAAACCAGTTTAAGCAACCCAGTCGGTTTATATTGCCGACTGACCGTTCCAATGCGGTAACTGTCGGGTTTGCTATTTTTGTTAAATGACACATCACAGGTTTGTTCTTACTTTTACAACAGGCTTGCATGCTCATAGGACTTTGTCATATATTCTTAAGATAAAAACTTTTGTAAATATTGTGTCAGTCAAAATGCGTTTTTGTCGTAACATCATCACAATTATAGTCGTTTTGGCAACGTCCAGCTCATTATCGGTGGTGTAAAACTAGATTTATTGTCCGGGTGGAGCCACCAGCTCACCGCTGGTTAGCTGAAAAATCTTCCCATATGAAAAATCTCGCCCAGTCCAGTACTCGAACCCTAAGTGGTGGGAAGGTACACGTTGCAACCCTAAACGTTCGTCCACGGGTGCTCAGTCCCAAAGTATGGAGTACTATATTAGCAATAGCGCAGTCAGTAGAGCATTTAAATGATTTCACTACAGACAAAATATCATTTGATATTTCTTCTATTACACATATCACGTTCGCCATTTCTGATTCAATGGCTACTGAAATTATAGGTCTTAATCTTTTTCGAGATATAAGTTTTTTGTTTTATTTTAAAACTGAAGTCTACTTTAAACTGTTATAGAAGAAGAGGGTAAATCAGAGTATATTTGCCAGCATTAGCAGTAAATAATGTCTGTCTTTACAGCATATGCCATTCAAATACCTGTTAGTTCAGCTTGTCCTGTATCTCGATAGACGTCTTGGTATGGAGAAGGCAACAAATAACATCCGGCAATGATAACGGCACAGATAACAGGAAATATGTATTGTGTATTGTGTATACGTTTATCTGTATATTGCTTTGCTTCAATTGATTTCAAGTGTTCTTTACATTCGACGCTATCAACATACAATTTCACATAACCATCATTGAAGAACGTGCACAAAACGGAAAATAATCTCTGCTTATCGATTTCCGATACACGTGTCCCTGCCATGTGGGCGAATTTATTTCTCTGCTCGCGAAGCTTTCTAATAACTTTTCTCTGAATGTTAAACTGAAACACGCAGTTCTCCCAAACACTACACAGGAATGTAAGGTCCTTGAAATTAGGCGCGGTTGCAGTTCCGTGAATCAGGTTGGAAAATACTTCTGCTGCGCATTCGTAGTTGGTTGGCCATAGCCAGGATTTGGTCCTCTCCCATGGTATATTTTGCCGTCGATGAAAACTCAGTAATTGTGTTCTCCAGTTTTGACAGGTGTTGCACCACCTTAAAATAAAAAATAGCGTCTTTTAAATAATTTATGAAAAATAAGCTTTTGTTTAGTTTTTGATGCATCAAACTGATACAGTTTAAAGAACTCAATACACCGATAAATTCTCGGCTTGTGGCCGACCTCAATAACTTTTTCCAAGCTTTTTTTAAAATGAAAATAACTTAAAGATACATTTAAAAGATCTGTATTGTACATTTTCATAAAATGCAGGATGGCATCAAGATAGGGATACTACAATATTTCAGTTTAAATCGTTTCTTTTGTCACGGAAGACCTGCATTTTATTCACTAGTTCAAAGTATAAATAATGTGCAAATTGCAGTAAAACAAGATATAAGTTAAGAGATGTAAAAAGTGATGACAGAGCAGGCTATTAGTTATGAATCATGAACTATATATGTTGTTTTGTGAATGTAGGTAACATAATACAATGTAGATTTTTACTGTCTTAGCGTTTAAGGACATATTTTGATATAGCCGGACTGTTGGTCATGTACAGATTTAGTCACCGTCCGGTAAAACAACCAGTTTCCCGGTCCGGGTAAGATTTCGTTGATAAAACTTTCAACTTAAGTCTGATTGAAACACCAGCTTATGTGATGCTACCGTGCAGATTGCTCTTATTTACAGGTCAAGTTTGCCTGATTTTTAAACCTATGAGCTATTGTGTTGTTTTTATAATCGAAGGCAGCAGTGAGGGTTTTGTTTTTACTATCAGCTGCCAATGACATTTTTACCTGAAATTATTGATTGCCTGCGTGTACACATGGACAATGCAGATCGAGATTTTAATCGCATGTTCAACATACTGTAACCTCGTAGACAAAAATGCAAAGTGTAATGATTTATTTGATCACATGAATCACCTTGTTTTCCATTCAATATACCCATGTAATATTTTTTGTAATACACTAGTGTAATACAGCTTTTCTTGCAATTTGATTGGCAAGCAGCTTCGCGTGACTATTTTGTATTCATCCGCCGAGTTTGTAAACAAAATGGAAGACAATGACAGCTTTTTTTTCCGTCGGTTCAAATTTCACGATTGATAATTGGTATAAATAAACTTACCACCATCATGAAGCGTATAGCTGAGGCTTCTGGACTTGCATCCGAAAGACGTCTGACTAACCACAGCATTTAGTTCAAAAGCTGTCCGAAAACAACATCCCGGTAAATCAGATTATGCAGATAACAGGACACCGCAACATTCAACCAATTAAAAACTGCCACCACATAAGCGATAATCAGCACAAAATGATATCGAACATCTTCACAAAGTCTAACTGTTCTCACCAGCATGTGAATCAAGACACTAATGTCCACAACGCAATGGTAACTTCAATGAATTCCGCCACAAAGAACTCAAACATAACCGTCCAAGGTGGCTTTAACAGCATCTCTGCAGAAAACTTTTTTGTATGGAACTTTCAATATTAACATTCAGCCGCCTATGACACAATCAAATGTAAATTCTAGTAGCGAGTCTGCAAGTCCACCACACAAGAAACGAAAAAGAATTATCTCCATAGTCGACACTGACAGCGATGGGAATTAAATTTGAAAAGTGACCTTCACACTAACCGCCAGAGGCTCGTTTACTATCATTTTGCCTAAACTAGTTTGCATAAGCCATCCTGCATTTTATTGAAATGTTTTATACAAGTTAAAGAAGATCAAGGGTCTCAATAACTTTTCTGACCACTTTACAAAACTTATCAGAAAATGTATTGCAGACGGTTACAACCCGGGAATCCTTCGATGTACTGCATTGCTTGCAATTGACCCTTTTACAGTCAAGAACTTGCATTGCTTTTAAATTACACGATGACCGGACAGGTCGTTGAGACTATATGAAAACAGTGACTTAAAGCCATAATTGGACAGTCACTGTTGGATTTCTTGTCTCTTCATCTCTCCAGTCGTGCCCTATATAGGTGGGACAACTTGAGCAGTCTCCATACCCTTTACGTGAGATTGCACAGTAGGTATAACATCGGGATTTTTTGTACCTTTATCATATATAATATGTCAACTGCGGATAAATCCTCGGCGTTTATGATATGTTTTTTAAACGTATTAGCTCTGAACAATACTACGTTTTATGTTGTTGATTTTCTAAAATTCTATTATTTCTTCCGTATTATTTACATTTCACTTTTGACAATTTTGGCATATGACGTCATGGCATTTATGACGTCATTATATGGTTCTTATTATATATCAGCGCATGTACTGCTTTATTTTATTTTAAACTACTCTCTCATTTGGAATTTGTTGGTTGCCGAGGCTTTGATCTACTGTACATACTGTACATATGTTGTTTTATTACTAGTTATTTTGTATGTACATATGTTCATTATATCTGTTTTAACTCCCGATGCAGGTGCTTACTGTTAGTTGTGTCACTTTGACGGGATATTTTTATTTACACTGTTTGTTTGATAGAAAACCCTTCAGGAAGTGCGAGGTTGGAGCGCTCCACAAACCAGGTTTAAGCACCCCAGTTGGCCCTTTTGCCGACTGACCGTTCCAAGGCGGTAACTGATGGTTTTTCTTTTTTTGTGTTATGTCTCGTCTCTGTGTGTTTTTTTTTTTTTTTTTTTTTTTTTTGTGTGTCACATTTACATTTACCTTGTTTGCCTTTGTCTACAGGTAGATAAAAATTTAAATATCTGTGAAAGTTTTGATAGGACCTTTTCTTATTTACCTACTAATAAATGTTTGTATTAAATAACAACTCATGTCAGATCCTCTATGTATGTTATTTTGACCCAATCTGGGTTGTTGAAATAACATAATGATAACTTTTAACAGTTTTCACAGAATTACGGAAAAACACACCCATAGGTATGAAAAATTAGTCCAGCCCAATAAAATTAGAATGAATGACAGGCTTGAGCTTGAATTGTAATTATTTCATGTACTGGTATATTTTTCTTTAATAGTGGCCCTGTTTTAGCAGATCGCCGAGTTCACCATTGCTGTCGATTGTGAGTGACTAATGAACTGTGATTGCTTGCTCTGACGTAACCACTATCTAGCATTACATCACACTACCTGAATTGGCAGTATTGCCAGACGTAGTGGCGAAAATTATCATTAAGAAATTAAGCCATCCCGCAACCGCGTTGAAGTTAGCTCTAAAACAGGCCGCCCTTTATAGGTGTATTGGCTAACATGAAAAAATATATATACAGCATTTTGTATGAAGAAAACGGAACAGTAATTTTAATTTGTATTTATAACTATGCCATAATTAAGCACATAGTCTTAATAAGATGTTATTTAATCTAATGCATGGTTACTTGCAACAACTTCTTCTATTGTTAATTTTTATCAAACTCCAGTAATTTGCACTAGAAAAAAGATTAAAACACTTTTCATTAAAAGGTTATTTTGGTAAGGGAAGACGTTTACTTACTACCTATTTTGATAATTATATTAAAATAGTTTTGTTTTACATTGCCACACACACACACACACACACACACACACACACACACACACACACACACACACACACACACACACACACACACACACACACACACACACGCACACACACATACACACTGATATCTATATATGTCATAAACAAAATACCTACACACAACTGTGTAGGTATCTTTCATAACTTTTAACTATTTTTAAATGTATTCTGCTATATTGTGCAAGAATATTTATTATTCGATATTTCAAATTTAACATGTTGATACGGTATATTAATAAAATTCTGTAACTTTAAATCTCATTTAAATTCAACTTTAGAATTAAACTAGCATTTAATTTGTAAGTGTAAATGGCACTTAGCTATTTTAAACATTATGCGATTCTCTGTAGGCCACAAGCTCAAAACTACACGAGACAATTGAAGTCTATTTAGTGACTTAAATAAAAAAAAAAAAATAAAAAAAAATTATGGAATGAAACATATTTTAATGAGGAACTTATTGCTCCTTATAAATAATCATTAAAAATAATTATACAGAAGAAAACTCATATTGTTTTATTAATAGCACCCCAATCTCTCTCTCTCTCTCTCTCTCTCTCTCTCTCTCTCTCTCTCTCTTTCTCTCTCTCTCTCTCTCTCTCTCTGGCGCACAGATCTTGGGACGCCAATATCCCCCCAACACACACAAGAACCCCAATCTCTTCACCTGGCACCCCAATCTCCCTCCCTGGCATCCTAATCTCCCTCGACGAAACCCCAATATGGCACATAAACCTCCCTGGCATCCCAATCTCCCACTCAGGCACCCCAATCACCATTCCTGGCACAACTATCTCCCTCTCTTGCATCCCAGTCTCACTCTCATGCACCCAATCTCCCTTTCTGGCATCCAAATCTTCCTCCCTGGCACCCCAATGTCCTTATCAGGCACTCTAACCTTCCTCTGGTAAAGTTGAACAGTAACAAGGTTCTAAAGATGAATAGTTTACATTAAGTTTGTCTACAGTTTGATTGTAATCGAAACCACTTGTGGGGCTGTGTACTTCTAATGAACCATTGTTTATTTGTTTTAATGTTATTTTAAACTGCATAGCATGTGTTGTACTTCTAAATTTACTGGCAGTGTCAATGAGATCAATATCTGTATTTATGAACATAATTTCACGAAATGATACACCGTTTACCCAAATTAAAGTCAGTACATTTTTATGACTTGACGCCCCAAGATATAACGGATCATATTGTATTACAAAGTAAATATGTTACAAAGTAAACATCTTTCTGGCCATATTATGTTGTTTTGTTCTGTTATCCTGATGTGGCTAGCAGTGAAAGGAAAGTAAAGTAAAATATTATTATATGGTGACAAGCGGCATTTTAAGATATTAGTGACTAATATATTGCTTTAGGTTTTCACTCTTTGACACAGAATATAATTATAGAACATTTATCATTGAAATTAATTCTTCTATCGTCAATTATTTCATTTTAAATAAAACAGTAGTAAGAATTATGCCCCTTAGTGTTACTTTATGCAAGTCATATTTTAGCTCCTTATATACAAAATACTTATTTTCTACGTAAGAATATATTACAAAGCCCTATCATCATTGCAACATTTACCGAAATTTGCAAAGGCTCAGGACAAAAGACAAAAAGAGCAAACCCAACAGTAAGACGCCTAATACAAACAAAAT
The DNA here is from genome assembly GCA_007844125.1 of Sinonovacula constricta. Taxonomy (NCBI): domain Eukaryota; kingdom Metazoa; phylum Mollusca; class Bivalvia; order Cardiida; family Solecurtidae; genus Sinonovacula; species Sinonovacula constricta. The sequence goes on along the minus strand of CM017569.1, from coordinate 43,054,909 downwards.
ATCCTCGAAATATTTGTAAAGAAAACAATTTAATGTTTTCAAATTAATTCAAATGGTATCAATGGTTTGCTACAAAAGTAACAATGATACTGGTCTAAAGGTAAAGTATGGTTTGAAGTACATGTAGGAATACTGCTTCATTTCTCTCTACATACTACTACTGTAACTACTGTTCAATGTAAACGTGTAACCACAGCACCCGGAAACATTTAGCTCAAAAACTGTCCGACAACAACATCCTGGCAAATCAGATTATGCAGATAACAGGACACCGCAACATTCAACCTGTTAATAACTGCCACCATATTAGCGATAATCGGCACAAAATGATATCGAACATCTTCACAAAGTCTAACTGTTCTCACCAGCATGTGAATCAAGACACGAATGTTCACAACGCGATAGTAACTTCAATGAATTCAGTCACATAGAACTCAAACATAACCGTTCACAGTGGTTTAAACAGCATCTCCGCAGGAAACTTTTTTGTGTGGAACTTTCAATATTAACACTCAGCCGCCTATGACACAATCAAATGTAAATTCTAGTGACGAGTCTGCAAGTCCACCACATAAGAAACGAACAAGAATTATCTCCATATCCGACACTGACAGCGATGGGAATCTTCACACTAACCGCCAGAGGCTCGTTTACTATCATTTTGCCTGAACTCGTTTAATAAATGTTTCTATTAAATAACTCATGTCAGATCTTCTATGTATGTTATTTTGACACAATCTGGGTTGTTGAAAAAACATGATCACTTTCAACAGTTATTACAGAATTACGGGAAAACACATCCATAGAAGTGAAAAATTACTCCAGCCCAATAAAATTAGAATGAATGACAGGCTTGAGCTTGAATTGTAATCATTTCTTGTACTGCTATAGTTTTCTTTAATAGTGGCCCTGTTTTGGCAGATCGTCGAGTTCATCATTGCTGTCGATTGTGAGTGACTAATGAACTGTGATTGCTTGCTCTGACGTAACCACTATCTAGCATTACTTCACACTACCTGAAGTGGCAGGTATTGCCAGACGTAGTGGCGAAAATTATCATTAAGAAATTAAGCTATCCCGCAACCGCGTTACAATGAAGTTAGCTCTAAAACAGGTCACCCTTTATAGGTGTATTGGTTGACATGAAAAATTAAGTCATATAGTATTTTCTTTGAGGGAAACGGAACAGTAATTTTAATTTGTATTTATAACTATGCCATAGTTAAGCACGTAGTCTTAATGAGAAGTCATTTAATTTAATGCAGGGTTACTTGCAACAACTTCTTGTATTGATAATTTTTATCAAACTTTAGGAATTTGCACTAGAAAAAAAGTTAAAACACTTTTCATTGAAATAGATAGGAGGTTATTTGGGTAAGGGAATGAAAGACGTTTGCTTATTGCCTATTTTGATAATTATATTAAAACAGTTTTATTTTACATTACCCTCCACACACACACACACACACACACACACACACACACACACACACACACACACACACACACACACACACACACACACACACACACACACACACACACACACACACACACACACACACACACACACACACACACACACACACACACACACACACACTGACATCTATATATGTTTATGTTTATTGGGTTTATCGTCCCACCAACAGTATTTCAGTTATCTGGAGACGGTCATCTATATATGTCATTAACAAAATACCTACACACACCTGTGTAGGTATCTTTTATAACTTTTAACTACTATTTTTAAATGTAGTCTGCTATATTGTGCAAGAATATTCATTATTCAATATTTCAAATTTAACATGTTGATACGGTATATTAATAAAATTCTGTAACTTTTAATCTCATTTAAATTCAACTTTAGAATTAACCTAGTTCACTTTGGAAGCATTTCCAATTCATTTGTAATTGTAAATGGCACTTAGCTATTTTAAACATTATGCGATTCTCTATAGGCCACAAGCTCAAAACTACACGAGACAATTGAAATCTATATAGTGGACTTAAATATGTTTTATTTCAAAATAAATTATGGAATGAAACATATTTTAATGAAGAACTTATTGCTCATTATAAATAATCATTATAAATAATTATACAGAAGAAAACTAATATTGTTTTATCAATAGCATCCCAATCTCTCTCTCTCTCTCTCTCTCTCTCTCTCTCTCCCTCTCTCTCTCTCTGGCGCACAGATCTTCATTTCTGGGACCGCCCCCCACACCCACACACCCACACACACACTCACTGGAATCCTAATCTCCCGCGACGAAACCCCAATATGGCACATAAACCTCCCTGGCATCCCAATCTCCCACTCAGGCACCCCAATCACCATTCCTGGCACAACTATCTCCCTCTCTTGCATCCCAGTCTCACTCTCAGGCACCCAATCTCCCTTTCTGGCATCCAAGTCTTCCTCCCTGGCACCCCAATGTCCTTATCAGGCACTCTAACCTTCCTCTGGTAAAGTTGAACAGTAACAAGGTTCTAAAGATGAATAGTTTACATTAAGTTTGTCTACAGTTTGATTGTAATCGAAACCACTTGTGGGGCTGTGTACTTCTAATGAACCATTGTTTATTTGTTTTAATGTTATTTTAAACTGCATAGCATGTGTTGTACTTCTAAATTTACTGGCAGTGTCAATGAGATCAATATCTGTATTTATGAACATAATTTCACGAAATGATACACCGTTTACCCAAATTAAAGTCAGTACATTTTTATGACTTGACGCCCCAAGATATAACGGATCATATTGTATTACAAAGTAAATATGTTACAAAGTAAACATCTTTCTGGCCATATTATGTTGTTTTGTTCTGTTATCCTGATGTGGCTAGCAGTGAAAGGAAAGTAAAGTAAAATATTATTATATGGTGACAAGCGGCATTTTAAGATATTAGTGACTAATATATTGCTTTAGGTTTTCACTCTTTGACACAAAATATAATTATAGAACATTTATCATTGAAATTAATTCTTCTATCGTCAATTATTTCATTTTAAATAAAACAGTAGTAAGAATTATGCCCCTTAGTGTTACTTTATGCAAGTCATATTTTAGCTCCTTATATACAAAATACTTATTGTCTACGTAAGAATATATTACAAAGCCCTATCATCATTGCAACATTTACCGAAATTTGCAAAGGCTCAGGGCAAAAGACAAAAAGAGCAAACCCAACAGTAAGACGCCTAATACAAACAAAATATCCTCGAAATATTTGTAAAGAAAACAATTTAATGTTTTCAAATTAATTCAAATGGTATCAATGGTTTGCTACAAAAGTAACAATGATACTGGTCTAAAGGTAAAGTATGGTTTGAAGTACATGTAGGAATACTGCTTCATTTCTCTCTACATACTACTACTGTAACTACTGTTCAATGTAAACGTGTAACCTCAAATAAGCTTAACTGTTATTATCAACCTTTAACTTTATCTTTAACCTTCTTAAAATTAGAGAAATGCATGTATTGCATTAGATTAGAAAAAAAATCACCGACGAATTAGTATAATGTCGAATTTTGGTAATGTTAAATGAAAAAAAAGTGATAAAGTATTTTGTTTTATAAGTTTTATTTAATTTCGTTTCATCAGTGTACTTACTGTTGCCATAGCGCCCCTTCCGTTTCGCTACAGCGCCGACAACACACCGGAAGATTACCCAGGCTTGTGAAGATCTGTTGGTGTAACAACTGCATGTGTTCCCTGGTGAAACTTTCCATCTTTTCGCCAGTATAGAGCAACCACATCCATGTTGTTTGGGAATTTTTGTATTCTGGATTCGCAGGGTCATAATTGTCCGCCATTATAGTCAAATGGAAGATTTCTTAGTGATATAAACAGCCGCCGATATGAACATCGGACGATGTGAACCGTAAAATGTGTGCGAATGAACAACGTTAACCGTTTTAAAGGACGATATGAACTGTTGAGCTAGACGATGTGTATGTTCACTATCCGTTGTCAAATTGTCCTTCACAATCTGTACACGTATCTGTATCAGGCCCGAATTATCTGGTGGGGGTGGGGGTGATGTCGGCGGGGGAGGGGGGGGGGTGACTAGTCCGGACGGGACATAGTTTTATAGACTATATTTCTTCAAAAAGGGCTTAATGGCCTAGTTGGGTGGTGTCCCTTGCAATATCCAAAAAATAAAATTGATGTATTTTGCAAGTACAAAGGATTGACCGTGTATGATCTTAAGGTCAGTAAATGCCTGGGAAATGTAGCGCGTGTACAGAATCAAATATGTGTGTTGAAGTCCTGGCATGTGCAGACTGTTAACTTTAATATTGTTATCTGTTCAGGTGATTATACTCAATCCAGATGCAGTAATCTTGCTTTTCATAATGAGTCATTTGATGTCTTGTAGTATTGCAGTCCTATATTGAATGACATACCACCTTTCACTTCACAGTCACTTTTATTAAGTTACGTTCTTGATGTCAGTTATAAATTAAAGTAACACATAATTACGTAATATCATTGCTTTTTAACTCCATTGAGATCAAAGACATACCAAATCGTTCTGAATTTACTATTTTTCTCATTTTTGTTTTCATCCATTCCACAATAGGTAAAGAAGGTTAATTTTAGAAAATACTAATCTTTATTCTTTGTATTCATAAACCGTATACAAAACTGCTTCCAAACAAAACAAATTTGAAATAAAAAGTAAAATACTTAGCAAGAAAAACACACTATGTTCCTAAAGATACTACCTGAACAAAAATGATTTAGTGTAAAGTGAGTCTGCTTCGCATATGCATTTCCTGATTGTAAACTTAAGTTGTAATATTTTGGCAACTTCTTTCTTATACACATATGACATCTCGTAAACCTAGTAACCTAGAATGCCGGGTTTTCTTTTTCTTTTCTCTTTAGTATTCTTTTCTCTTTAGAATTTTAGTTTTTGGTTTTAAACCACGCTATGGTCTCAGCTCAGGAATGTACATGATATATATATACCTTTTTTAGATTTATTGTTGCTGACAATTTTCAAATAAAAAACATAACTTTTCAAATATGTCTTCGTTACTTGCTCCCATATTGCTTTATTGGTTTAGCCTGTTTAACTATTCCAGTTTATGAGCCGCATTTGATGCTTCGCATCAATATGTTTTCTTTTTGCATTAGACGTTTCATTTCGTTGGTTTGTGGACGAAATAACACCAAATAGTCACAAACAGTCAAATGTGGTTGAGCTGGGTATCACATGAAAGGCAGAAAAGTCAATACACTCCAATGAGAACAATCATAGAAACCGAGTAAAACAAATGAAAGGACTTTCTTGCATTTAGAAATTATTCAGGGGACTATTCATTAATGTCTCTCAAAGACTGACTTTTCTTATTAAAAACGTGTCTGATTTTGTTTTTAACAACTATACATGTAATATTATTTATTTCCTGATTGTCATATACATTAATTATGAAATATTCCTGCGAATTTCTCGGTCATTCTTAATATCATAACACAAGACATTTTTCTTGTTTATTTGAACATATCCGAATGTTTTGCTGACAAATCACAAAAAGAAAACACATCGTCTTAGACAATACGAGTAATACCGATATGTGTGGTGCGCTGTATATGTACGTGGATTATGTAATCTTGTACCCAGACAGCTACTCCGAGGTCTTATCAAGCTTGATGCAGTGTATGGCAATTGACAGCTGCCGCAGGAGTAGGGTCGTAGATGCCTGGTCAAACAAAAAAAGAAAACGTGCATATAAGCTGCACATACAACTCGCCCTCAGTGATGTTCAAAATTAAAACAAACACAACCGATATCATTATGTCAATAACAGATAAGACAGATAGGACACGTTTGATGGGAATTCGAGTACAGCAGAAACATGTCCTTCGCTATCAAGGTTAAGTGATTGCAAAGTTGTTAACTCATCGACTATGAAACAAACGGTTGCAGGATCAATGTAGCATAATCCCTTACCTGAAATTGGATCGCTGATAATGCTAACTTAAGGAGTAGTGATTATAACTTGACTCACCTGTTCACATATAATAGCCGAAGACCAGTTACGGCGACCGATTAATAATTAGAGGTCTGAATATATTGCATATTTATTTTTGACAACTTAGTAGTATTTTAAGTAAAATAATGACACGTAATTATTGTACTATGTGCCCTGTATCCCTAATATCATGTCGCTTTCACCTGAAGAGAAAATATTCACATATAATACCGTTGTCTTGTCCGATTGGATAAATTCTCTTTAGTCTACTAATAGCATTCTTTTTTAATTTAAGGTATGTTGTAATCGCGCATATATATTATTTTACATCAAGTAAATGTAAACATTTTTGCGAAACATGCTGCATGCATATAATAACTATTAATAATATGTGTGTTCTCATAACAATATGTTTCAGTAATAAATAAAATACATCTAGAAAATATGTTATTATTAAAGCTATAAAAAGTCGATGAAATTCGACCCGAACGCATTGTAAACTAACACGGATTAGATCATACGTATTTTGTCTTTATTTAAGAGGAAATAAAGTTTTAATGTAAACGAAACGCGGAAGAAACCTTATTGGACTAAACCGCCTGAACAATTTAAAATAAAATAAGAAAAAATAAATAAGAAAACTATAACACAATTTTATATTCTTGCCGAACGTAAACCACAGGCTATAATTGTATAGTGTTCACAGTTTATCTCAAACCATTGCCATGTCGGGAGCATAGATCAATTGTATGTTACTTAGGATATTGGTTTTTGATTCGTGAGCCATTTTGATATTCTTCTAAACATGTATTCAGCTTCTGGTAGTATTACGATGAAAGCATTTTTATTCAGCGTCGAGGTATCGTTAAATATTTATACGAGTGAAAAAACTATTTAAAGTATGAGGAAAACAAATTGGGCTAACGATATATTTTAAGCAAATATTTATACAAAGGTATAAAATAATACAACATTATGTGCTTCCTTATTCTGGTCTATTTACAATTATTAAATAATACCGGTAATAGAGGCCTGGTTAATGTTGACTTGGGTCTTTCGGCGCACATAAACACATCAGTTTAGTTGAACGGCACGTTTTGACAAAATGTATCTTTATGCAACGGGGAAATTGTTAAGTTAGAAGGTTACTTTTGTATGTGTATGGGTGTGTGTGTGTGTGTGGGGGGGGGGGGGGGGGGGGCGAACGTGGTGTGTTTAATGAGGTGAGTGGGTGCGTGCTTGTTAAAAAATGGGAGAAGAATCTATGCACGTTGCTACATAGTACTGTGCTAAATACTAAACAAGAAGAAATACTGCGTTATGCGCCCCCGCCCCTTCCAAAGCTAAAAATTGTCTTCTATGGACGGTAAATGAAATAACACCACATGTGAAAGACACACATGTATGATAACTGGAATGGAACTTATTAATACACCTTGGTTGGTTCTGTATTTTAACAATTATTATCACTACTACTACTACGACGACTACTACTACTACTACTACTACTACTACTACTACTACTACTACTGTTTCTACTACTACTGCTACAACTACTACCACAACTATCGCTGCTGATGTTGCTGCTACACCCATCCTGCTTTCTTAATGGTGGCATGTGTCCTGTCGAAGGCGCAGTTTATATTTTGAATTTTGAAGTAAACTGCCAAAATGTTTCTAAAAAGAATTTGTATGCAGTCTCTCGAAGTCGATTCAGTAAAATATAATTTTAGAAACAAAATAACTAATGTGTCATTAATCAATGTGAAGCTATTAATTCTTTACAGAGTCTGAATGACCAAGAAACTCATGATTTACACAACCTCTGCGTCGTCAGAAAAGTTTCGATCTCTTGTTGGCTGCCACGCCCAGAATGTCCTCGCCGCCATATTGGTCCCATAGTTCAAAGATTTTCTTGTGTGTGTAGCAACACGTCTGCTTCTCCGAACTCAAGTCAGCAGGTGTTCCGACACGAGCCGGATGTCCATTTCTACTGTGCTTGCCTCCTTTAACAGAAAAGGGGTAAGGACATAAAATGTCAGCTGCGACCCCGTGGCGTAAGATGTGACCTGTTGGTCTAATATTTGACAAATGTGTTAGAAAAAATAATTTTATTATATTTTTTATTGTATTTTATTTCGAATATCTTTTCGAGACATCACAGATCATCTCATCATGTACCGATAAAAGTTTATGAAACCTGCGGTAACATCAACATGAACCAAGTTCCGTATTTCTTGTTTTAAAAAACTAATGTGTGTATGCGGAATCAGATATTCATATTGACTGTTCTATAGATTAAATATTTACCTTACATGTCATAATTCGTACATTCTGGACAACATAATAATTTTCTTAAACGATGCCAGGTGGGCTTCATTTATATTATTCTACAACATTTCCCCTATCAATATCAGCAATAAAACACACATTTTACACACTGTTCGTGTAAAGTTTTGTTCGGACTACAGGGTCTGTACGTGATTCTAAAATTGTGCAGATACCATAAACCTTTGGAGGCACTAGATGTTGCCTAAAAAGATACTCTTATCGCTGCTTTTACAAATGGTAAACGTCTTAGCGGCTATACATGTTGACGCTTAAGTTCTATTGCACAAATTAGAATACAAGTTGAGATAGCAAACAGAAGAATTAAAAACCTTTCGCTGGTGTTCTTCCTATAAAAACTGGTTTTCGATGCATCAGATTACAACAGTTGTTGCAGTTTCGAGTAGCTTGCAACAATCTCTAGCTTATAGCTCTAGGTATAGTATCCATAAAAGGCAATTTCTAACAGAATAGGCATTTGTACTTATTTATTCTGTGTTGATAGTTTATAGGAGGAGGTGTGGTTATGATCAAACAAAGACACTGTTCAAACTTTCATCTTCATTTACTGTGTTGATTAAGGAAAGCAGGTTTGCAATTGACATGTAGTAATCAAATTTACCAAAGTCTTCAAGGATATAATATAATAAGGGTATAATATTTATTTAATACTATTATCCATCATGTGTTAATAGGACATTGCTAACTGTAAATTAGGCCACTATACGTTAATGTGCCATTAAAACACTTAAAGGTAGTATACGATAGTTTACCTTGATTAAATACAATTGAAAAAACACACACTTACCCGTGTTTGGTGTAAGGTGGAAAACATTCCCGAAAACCTCCTGTATTGGTCTTAGTTAGACAAATTTGAAAATTTGACAAATCTTGATAAATTCGCTTTTAATTTTCATCCTTTAAAACTCTACAAATATGCACGGAGATTTCTTCTAAAATAGATACCGATGTTAGAGCAAAATGCTCAGGTGATGGTAAAACGCGATCACAGCTGTAAGTGGTCTCATGGTTTTCGTAGTATAAAAATAGTTAACTATGCAGCGTGGCTCGCAAAGGACATACATGCTTATTATGACAAATGTGGTGATATGCTTTTCACCCGCCTACTCCCATCCTCCTCATTTTCTTTCCTCGTCGATAAATGTACATATGCCTTCTGCTTCATCTTCCGTTACTGGTCACATTCAACAAGGTGAATATCCTACCATGTGTGTGTGCGCAATAATTGAAATACTAGTAGAAAATGAATATGTACAAAGTGAGGTTAAAAGGGAAAGGGAGGAGTTAGATAGAGGGGTGGCCTTGTTGAGCTTTGAGGGTTGCAACAGGTCTAGCTGATCGGAGTTGTTCTGATAGAAGATTCCATTCAAGGATGGTACGGGGATAGAAGGATTGCTGTCTGTATGGGGTACTTGCATATGGAACTGCATATGAGTAGGCGTCATGTGTTCTGCTAAACTTTGTTGGTTTTTGTAGGTAGTTTTCTGGATTGATGGCCACTTTCTGGTTGATGATTTTGTATAAGAATAATAGTTTAGTTTCTTTTCTTCTAGTGTTTAAAGATTACCATTCTATTTGTTGGACAGTGTCGGATACACTGGAGGGGTTGTGGTATCGATGTCAAACAAACTTGGCAGCTCTTCTTTGTTCCATCTCCAGTCTGTTAATATCACCTTTCGCATATGGACCTTATATGCAGCTTGCATATTCAACGCAGGTTCTGACCATGGCTTTGTATGCAGTTTCTTTTGTTATTTGTGTTCCATTTTCTGCTGATGGAGAGAGCCTAAGATTTACTGTTGTAGAACTCCATTGTCCGTTTGGCCTCACAGGTGGCAAGCAAATTGAGGTCTGATTGAAAGATGTTCTGATTTTTAGGTCTGACCGTATGTCGTCAAATGTTCTTCTTTTGTACAAGGGGATCGTGCAAGGGGCCTGTATTAGTTTTGTCGGGCTGATGTCGAACTCTGTGAAAACAGCTTCGTGGTCAGAGATACCGGGCATTACATCATTTATTTGTAATTTATGTTTGTGATAATTAGATCTAATACACTGTTGTTGTTTTTTTTCATTATACATTTGGATGAGAGCGTTATCATGAAGGCTATGTAATAGTTTGTGATGTTGTTTAACGTGTTGGATGTTTGGCTTATTTGTTCTCGTCTGCATATCACAGACTGAGAGGGTGAAGTCGCCCCTGATGATAATGAGGGTATCTTTTATTTTTAAAGCTTTTTAATGGTCTTCGAAGGAGACAATATATTTTCATCAGTTGTATTTGGTTTATAGAAGCATCAAATGTAAAGTGTTTATCGACTTATCAGCAGCCTGTGATACTTTGGTCCACAAGACACTTATTGAACGCTTAAAATTATATTTCGGTATTTCTGGTGTAGCATTGGAGTTGTTCGCTTCGTACCTACGTAATCGTCATCAGTCAGTATATTTTAGGCAACTGCTCAAAGCCCCATGAACTCAGATTTGGTGTACCCCAGGGTTCGGTTCTGGGGCCTAAACTCTACACCCTGTACACATGGGCTCTTGGTGATCTGATCAGGCCTGGCCTGGACTACCAATTGTATGCTGCCGATATACAACTGTACGTCTTCTTTAAGCGCAAATGTGTTCGAATCGCGAACAAGCTGTCCAGCGCTTAGAAGCATGTCCATATGAATGGATACCAACTTTCTTAAGCTCAATCGACTAGCAGGTTCTGGTGCACGCTTTCCGTGCGATCAATGGCACTGCACCAGCTTACATATCAGATATGGTCAATACCCATCAACCGAGCAGACCGCTTTGCTTCGGTGACACCTAGGACCAAGATGCGCCTCGGGGAGCGATTTTGTATGCCGCTGCCCCGAGGCTGTGGAACAGCCTTCGTGTTAACCTCAGGGCCCTTTCAATACTGACAAGCTTTAAAAGGGCTCTGAAAACACACCTTTTTATAAATGCTCATTTTCATAATTTTCTTTTAAATTATCATCTAAACGTATTACCTATAATTGCCAATTGCTACACATGGTTTATTTCTTTTCAATGTTTTTAGTTACACTTTTATGTTTTGTTAGGTGCCTTGGAGCACTCCTGTGATAAAGGCACCTTAATATATGATGATAATAATAATAATAATTAAAATAATAATAATAATAATAATAATAATAATAATAATAATAATAATAATAATAATAATAATAATGATAGTAGTTTATGCACCTGAACTTTTTGCCCAGATGATTTCTCTATCATTTTGTAGTTTTGAGACATCGGCTGATAGATATGTGTTTTTGACTGCTATCAGTACTCCGCCCCTTTAAACGTTTGTTTTGTCCGTCCTCCAGATGTTTTGGGTGCTTGAGAATATCTGATTATCAAGGTATAGACACAGCCACGTCTCTGTTGCTAATAATCTGGGACATCTTCGTACGCAGATGTAGGACATAAATGACGAAATAAAAAGGATTTCACGAGTGAAATATTTGCGGTTATGGACCCGCTTTAATATGTAGGGTCCCCTTTTTGTAGAGCCCATGGGCCCAAAGAGCCGCTTTTGGAGCAAAGCTAGATTGGATACTGAAACTTAATATTTTGTCACACTCTCCAGATAACTGAAATAATGTTGGTGGAACGTTCAACGGTTTAAACCAAATGATCAAACATTACATCTTGTCATAAGATACTCATAAGAGTGTTGGTACTACAAAAATATAGATGTTTAAACTATAACTATAAACTATTTAACTGTACTAGTTTATTCAGATCATTGGACATGAATTAGTCATCACAAAATGACATTTCGTGGACCTTGGCCACATGGCTAAACAGATGGTGTGCACCAACTTTACACAGATGCAGCACCTTCAGGGCATTCTTCATGAAAGGCGTTACGGGTTTGGTTCAGTACTGATGATCAATTGTGAATTTGGGATCTTAAGTGAGGTGACAACTAGGAAAACGCACAAAGGCAGCAATACTGTTCTACCAAATCTGCCTTCGGTATGTTATAAGTTTCAAGATAGCAGTAATGTTTTAAGGAATAATTTGACAAACAAAATAAAACTAACTTTACATGTAACATATATAGTATTGTTGGTTTGTTTACATGGGATCACTCCAACTCTTGGTTATGAGTTGGTTAGAAACCTGGATGTTAGTTCCAGTAGATATGAACACTTTTTATGTAGCAAGGTCTTCAAGCTGACCTGCAATGCATTAGTAGATCTATCTAGGTAATAGACCGGGTCTTCCTCCTATGTTTAGAATAGAACATAATTAAAATAGAAAATGTAAATATTTGTTAATGGTAAAACTGTATAATACTCAACATTAGCCAGAAATAAATGTAAATAAATAATAATTTTTATTTGAAACTGTCAGGTCACAAACAGCAACAGTAAGTATACAGTAGTTACACTTCTCATTAGACTTAGCATGGATTGTATTGACGTATCATTTTAATAACTCCTAACTCGTGGTGAATGACTGTGACTATAACCTTTGCTTATCGTTATAGTACTATATACAATTTATCCAGGGTTCTCACTTTTAATGTGAAATTTACGCACATCCATCTACCCACCCGAACAAACACTTTTACATTTGTTATTGTCAAATTATACTGTATTACTGACTACCGGGTAACAAACAAGAGGTTTTTGTTTATTTTAACACCAAAGCAATAAACAGTAAATAAAAGAAAAAGCAGTTTATTTTACATGATTTTATTTTGATTCACTTTATGTTAAAAGTATACAATTTCCATTGTGAGAATGCTGGCGGACTTGACATTTAGTTATCAAAACAAGATTAAAGTCAAATCCCTCATAACCTGATATTTTCTAAAATGAACAAAAAAGTATGCCCCAGTTACAGCTTGTGCCGTAGTGGTGGATTCGCTTACTTAGAGCTCCTCTGACTCCTTAGCTCTCACCGTGTGGCTTGACTCCTTTTCGGGCTAAAAGGCCTTAATCTGGGAAGGTCTTCTAGCTGACCTGTGGTGCACCGGTGGTCCTACCCAGACATTAGTCTGGGGTCTTCCTCCACCAAATTAGCTGGAGATTGCTTATTGTTTACTAAAAAGCTTAATGAAAATGAAATAAAGAAAATGTAAGAGACCTTTCTTGATCTAATAAGTAAGCAGCGCCAATTCAAGCAGTAGTTATAACTACCACAAAACATTAAATAAGGTTGACACCATTGATACATAGAGAGAAAATATGGTCCAATTCCAGGGCTTGAACCGTCACATTCCACAAACAGGGTGAAGCTCTACCAGCTAAACTTACTTGGCTGCACAGACATTCTCTCTTCCTAGAGCCCCAGATAAAAAGAGTACAGCTCCTGATAACTTCTTCATTTCTCCTCCAAACCCTTTATACCTTGTACTCATTAGAATCGTCTTGATCAGACACTTTTAATAAGCACCAGCAATATAGGGTTTTACTTATCCCCTGCCTGTATAAACATGAACAAAACACCCATAACGTTAAATGTTAACTATGTCTCCTGCAAGTGGTATTCTTTGTCAAGGCACATAGTCGTAAAACGGTAACACACAATGAACTTAAATGTATTTCTGCTGCAGGTGTCGTAACTTGTTTGCCATCCAGCAGAACCTGACCAATATCCCAATGTCACGGGAATCTGACCTTGACCATGCTAGGTAGTACTATGAACTGCTTTACCTGAATCCACAGGTAAGCATTGAACTAAAATTGTGTTTTAAATTTTATTTAAATTCTCGGCTCAACGTATTGGAGGGCAATGGGTTCGTCGCGAGATACCAAAATCATTTAAAATGTAGTCATATAAGTCCCTTGCTAGCAATAAAGTAAATATAAGTGTAGTTCAACGTATTGCCGGTCCGGTGTCAGGATAATGTGACAGGGTGTGGTAACATGCCAGGCGTTCGTGGCACAGTGCAGAGAGAAGGCAATGCAATAGCTGCTTCTAGTGGACAGTTTCCCGATGACTGAAATACTGTTTGTGGGACTATAAACTTAATAAACAAATAAAGAAAGTTTGTGGTAATGTGGAACAAAACATAACCATGTGTATAACTTACAGGTAAAAACTTAAAATTGTATTTTTGAGGTACTGTGGCTTAGTGGCAAGTAACAACTTAAGTTCCTTAATAGTTCATTAAATTCCCAGTCTGGGCAATAATTTTCATGGTCTTCCAACTAACCTCCAGCGTTACGATGTTTCTAACAACATATTTGTCAGGCGTTTCAGCCATCAGGGAGTTATATTTTGCCAACATGATCATAATTGTTTCAATATATTTGATTTCAAAAGCAATAACAAAGCAATTGTTGAGCTTATGCTTTTACGATTGATGTCTTAAAAATAATGTTTGACTCCTTCTTTCCAATTTCTATTTTTGAATAGTTGATATATTTTGGCATACTGAGCACAGTTGTTTTTATTTAGAAAATGCACAAATCTGTGGGTTTACATTTTGTCTTTACCAAAAAAAACCAAGCAATTAAGTCTATTTTTCCACGTGACGTAAAAGGGTACTCAATGCAACTCCAATACACATTAGATTGAGAACGATTGCAAGATTTTCTTCCTGGAGCTAAGAATGTTGCATTACAGTTAATTTAATATAAGATTATAAGATTGGAATATTAAAAACAATAATTCAAAATGTGTCTTTTTCTGTGTCTTGATATTCACATTGCATGACATCCGTTTTGTGTCTTCCTACATTTTGTTGAAAGATTGTGAAAAACTAGTAAAATTTGAACAAAATATTCTCATAATTTCTTTTTCAATTAACCTTAGTTGGAATACTTTACCCTTTTCAGGGTGTTTTGACATCAATAGCAGAAAAAGGCCCACATTTGACAATTGCCGAGTACTAATTCAGCTGTACCAGCAGTCCGTACAGGAACATGTACATAGGCTGAAGGAAGTCATTGAGAACAAAACTGAGAATAAAATGAAACCATAAGATTTTTCAGTCTGTGTGCAAAATGATATATGATTGGTCAATCTCTGTGAGAAATGAAGTATGATTGGTCAGTCTCCATAGGATAATGTATATCAATTCATTTGATCGAATTCCACGAGTAATGATACATGTTGGCTTGTACGTGAAATACCCTTGTCCTGTGCCTTTTCAGAGTTTGATATATGTTGCAATGCTCATAGGACTTTGTCATCTATTCTTATTGTCTAACTAATAATTTAAACTTAAGCGCATGCTGCACATATGCTTATCTTTGTAAAGAAATTATACCAATACAGGCATTGTCACTTGAATAAATGGTTTATAAGACAATTGTGAATTATGATTTTCCAGAAAAATGAAGTTTGTGTTATGCTGTCTGGCTTGTGTTTTGCTCGTTAAATATAAACGTTGTCAATGTTTACAGCCATTTATATACATTCTAAATAAAACTGAATAATTATTGTTACTTACCACTACATAATGCAACATTCAAACAATTTAGTTAAAGGCCTGCATATGGTTATTAGTAATACTTATGATACTATTCCTTTTTATGTTACTTACTGAAGTCAGCAACATCAATATCTTGTGTTTTGTGTTCGGCTTCCAGTCTTTGAGATAAAGCGTTTCCTAATTGTTTCTCTCAGTCTGTCTCTGTCATTTGTCTCGTTCCAGAACGTCTGCTTGGCTGATGTACAGCCTTCTTCGTAGATGGCATACCATGCTTTATAGGTTTGAGCTCTACATTGTACAGTTTATCTGTTATACTTTTTATGTACATACTTAGGATTTGTTGTTTATTAGTTATTCTTAATTTTGATTTGGCCAAATTATGTTTTAAATGAATAGCATTGGTTTACTTTAAAGTATAACATTGACCTTATTTATACATGTATTGTGCAACATTTATCTTCCGTGCAAAAAAATGTTTATCACATTGATTCATATATAATGAGAAATTCCTGAAAGTGCTTATATGTTATGCTTCGAAGCCAAATGCACTTGTGTAACGTTTTAATCCATGTGTAGGAGATTGCCACGTGTCAGACAATGTTATTTGCTTGTGTTGATTTGTAATGAAAAAAGATGCTTGATGCTTGTTTAATGAATTGATATTATTAAAGATATATTAAATGCTTAGATCGAAATGCATTTGTTATGAATACCAATGCTCAAAAATATGTCATAAGTATAAAGGCTGAGCATGAATCCAATGCAAGAAATGCACATTTTCACCATATAATTTCACTCTTTAGCTAATAATTTTACCATTTACACATACGTTTGTCAGGATACACGATAGCATGGAACCAAGTTCTCCTACATAGCTCAAGTAAAGTCAACGTTCTCAGAAGATATGTATATTTTCTGAACTTTCTTTTGCATGAAAAGCAACAAGTTCAGCGCAGTTAGTGTGCATCAAATGCACAGTTTATTTACACCATATATAATATTCCCAAACTAGTTGACTAAAACATTGTCAGAAATTAAAGCGTAAATTTTCTTTGGAACACATAAATTATATGTCACGAAAAATCCACAGTTACCCTGTTCACTGTTTATTATACGGTTGGCTATTGCTAACATGTGGGAAAACCATATTACTCGGTTAGCTAAAAGGGGTGTCAGTCAATACCTGATATAGGGTCATTTAAAATATGACTTAGCTAATAGAGGGAAGTAATTGTTTCCCTTTTCGCCAACTCACAAATACACCATTACACGACGATATTTTAGAGAGAGAGAGAGAGAAAGAGAGAGAGAGAGAGAGAGAGAGAGAGAGAGAGAGAGAGAGAGAGAGAGAGAGAGAGAGAGAGAGAGAGAGAGATGATTACCAATTTCATATTATGGCCTGTATTATACTTACATTTCACTGTGATTTCCGACGGTTTGCCTGTATTTTATTTTACCATCACCTCGGACATTAGATATATAAAGCCCGGGATGATAACATTTGCTATATCAAATACAAACTGACACGCACATTCTGACGGACTACTTTTGTAAATGCACAAGTTTGATGCCGTACGTATGTTTCAAACGTTGGCAAATCGAATGAATTTTAAGGGACGCAAAGCTTGTGATAAAAATACAATAGTTTTGAAAGATTTATATCCCTTTTGTTTTTTTTATATAAGTGTATAAATCGTCAAACGTCGCCTTATCGTAATTTTTTTTATGATTAAAAGGGATGAGACAGATTGATTTAAATAGTTTAGATTGACCTAAATCCGTTGTTTTTATTCCTGTCATGACGTCACAAGTGGTGACGTTATTTCTTTGAAACTACACGTCACTATCTGTGTTGGTTTGTTAACACGGGCTTGTAAACAACAGAGCTTATTGCTTTTCAACTTATTTTATAAATGTCAAACATCTACAATTTGAATTTGAAATAGTGCGAAGATAGGGTGTGAATTTGTACTAATCTTTCGTCGACCCATCCATGGTTTTGTTCGAATTTTACGGTGATGCACAGATCTGCAAGTTTCAGATAATTAAACGCGAGTTTCATTTTCGGAAAACAAAAAAGATCTGCACTTTAAAATCACGTTTGTTTATAAAACAGATGGTAGGGTTCTGGTGGAATTTGTGCACACTTGAAAAATAAATAAATAAATAAATTTCTGAAGGAGTTTAAATATAGGCTGTTTACAAATCACATCAATTGTTCGATAGTACAAATCGTGAACTATTATTTTATGACTTAAATTACATCAATATACCATTATATCCAAATCTATAAGTAATAAGTAAGAAGTGGCGGGGTTTTCTTAATTTAGTTATAAACTGTCAACTGTGCAGTACATTTTGGTAATGAAATGTGGAGTGTTATGCTTTGCTTTTTACAAAGCTGTATGGCACCATAAATATTTCCCGTGATATCTTTGGTAACAATATTTTTTTTTTGTTAAATGAGAGAGATAAGTTGTCGAATACAAGGTTTAATATGAAAAGTAATAAAAAAGCCAAAACAACAAAGACAAGAAAAACAAATCAGCTGATACATTAAGTTTATTTTCAGTGCTATTTATGAAGTTGGTGCTATGTAATCCCGATGTATAACATTTTTAGTTCTCTTTACCTTTGATGGTAGTCGTTAGTTAATAATAAAACTTATTTAAAGTTTATAACAATGTTTCAGGTAAATACCTCTCTCCTGCAGCATGTGAATGAAACTCAGTGATGACAAAAATTACAAACATACCTGTAACGTATTCCAGAATATTCAGGTCATATTATAAAAAAAGAACAACAGCGTAGTGTATATCTAAAATATTTAATATAAAGCTTAGCACATATAACAAACCATTGACCGGGCATTGTCAGACAAATATTTAACACAGCAAACATAAACAAAATGTACACACATAATTTGTAACAAATAAATCAGCTAAATAAAGTGTTCTCCGATAGCATATTTACATTAGAAATGCATGAAAAGAAACTAATCAACTGCAGCGCTAATGTATCAATGGTGTCGTCAATGAGAACAAATTATGATTAAAATTCTTGACAACCATAAAATAAAGAGAAATACATAAACCATAAAAATAATCCGGCATATATAATTGACAAGAAGGAATATGAATATTTGAAAATACACATTTAAAGTGGTAATCGACAGTTTGCCTGTTAATGCAATTAACAAAACATTACCTTGTTTTGGGGAAATCTGGCATATTCTGCATACATTCATGTTTCAGTCTAAATGCAAACAATTTTGAACATTATGTCAATTGTTAGGAAGTCTAATTGTGAAAAAACTCGCCCAATGTGTATTTTTTATTTATAAGTCTGTATAAAAACTAAAGAGATTTCGGCGAAAATACGCACCGAGGTCAGATAACTGTTAACAATGTGTCTTCCAGTGGTATTTATATATCATTGAAATGTCAAAACGTGCACATGCCAGAATGATTAAATTTTTTTTAGGGCAAGAACATATAGCAAAGTCATATGAGTATTGCAACATACCTAAATTTTTAAAAAGGCACAAGACAAGGTACTCATATGCCAGTCATATGTAAAAGTTTAACAAACTGTGATTAGACACATTAAATTGGGCAAACCCAATAGTTACCGCCTTGGGATGGTCATTCGGCAAAAGGGCCGACATGGGTGCTTTAAGCTCGCTATTTCTGTCGGGTTTCTCATAGGCAAGTAGTTAAATGGAAATATTTGTATTTAAAAGAAGGTATTAAATCAAGTACAAAATGACTACAGAGGACGTGTAAGTGGATATATAGCATCATGTGCAGACGGAATCAAAACACCAAGGTCCAATGTACGCAAAAGAAAAATACAAGTAACAATTCTGAAAGGATGAATTAAATGATAGCATAAAGTTAGATGTTTTACGACCGCCAAATTAACAAGGAACTTTGTTGTAATCATGAATAAGAAAATAAGACAATCGAGATTTTAAATAGTTGTTAAAGTAGGTAAAGGCAGTTTGGACATGTCTTCTTTTCACCCAAACATCCAAATAAATATTGCTACGGTGTTCCTGTGACATTATGTCCTGCATCAAAGTAGAAAATGAAGCATAACACTTCATTTTATACAGCTAAAGTAGGATAACGTGCAGAAATTATGCCCAAACATTATTTCTCCAAACAGGGGTACGATAGTGTATTTGAGTTAGGCAATATGCGGATAAAAACTTTAAAGATAAATATAATATATGCCATATGAGGTACTACGCTTCACTTTTCACGCAGGTGTGCGGCAGCAATTACCAGCAGCAGGACAATTACAATTACCAGATATGATCAAGCAAAAATGTAATTAGTACGGTTGTTTGAGTTAGAAAACATTTGGTACAAACTTTCGGATGCCACCTTGAATGTTAAGTAAGAATTCAGTCAAAACACTCAAGAAAAACAAATCAGCTAAAAATTGAGTGTCATTTATAAAGTTGGAGCTATGAAATTTCGATATATAACATTTCTTATTCTGTTTATCTTTGATGGTAGTCGTTCCTCAATAACCTATTTAAAATTTATAACAATGTTTCATGTCAAAACGTGCCTCCTGCAGCGCAGCATGTGAAGGAAATTCAATTATGATAGTGAACAAAAACAATCTGCATATGAAACGTACTCGATATCTCTTTCTGCTTTTTTATCAAAAGTATCAACATGGAGAACAAATTTCGACATGCCTGTAACAAAATTAAATTAAAAAACCTTTACCAAATTTTAGCATGCATAATTGAAAAAGACGATAAATATCTGTCAGACATACATTAAAGGTGGTATCCAACTATTTGCTTATATTAAATACAATTAACAAATTGTCATCCCTGTTTGGTGGAAATTAGGTACAATATCTGTGTACACTCATGCTTTATTCTTAGACAGTACTTATCGTGAAATACTCGCTCTAAATACTCATACTTTATAAATTTAAAAATAAGCACGATGGAGATTTCTCCTATAAATAGATACCAACGTCAGAGTGGATAACTTGGATGATGCTATGACGTGATCTCTAAAGTAAGTGGTCACATTTTCTTAGTGTTAAAATAACTAGCGGATCAGCGTGGCCCGGATAGGAAATACATGCTTGCAATAACGAATTTGGTTTATGTTGTTTATGCGGAACATCGATAAACAGCATGTTGCGGGATCTTTACATGTAACAGGATATTAAAAGGTTGTTTCAGATAAAGATATCTGGCCCAAAATGTCGGATACCACCTTCAAACACTAAACGCAACAATATAATCTCGGACATTTCGGAAATGAAAACTTAAAGTCATAACATCACTGGAGAGATAATGTTGTTAGTACGAAACAATTAAAAAACAAAAGATGTATATGCACAGAAATACTACTACTTAATTTGTGAGCTTTACAAATTCTTAAATGGATCTACATAATCTCCAATCTTCCATTTGTGTTCTATACCCATGAACACAACTAATTCATTGTTCATAGGGTTATTTATATAAACTTCTCTTTTTCCGTAACCATATTCTCTCAAACGACCAATGCTATCAAGATACCTATACGTTTGGAATGTTAAACTAAGTTTATATATGAGGAAGCTCTGTTTTGTATAATGAGACACACTTTGTAAGCCTAAGGCTTTCACTCGTTTAAAAAGGAAGTTATTGTAATTCCGAAAAATATCACTTATCCATAAAGAATTTAGAGTTCTAATTGACATTTGCACAGCAGTCGATCTCAGTAATTCCAAACCGATATTTACGAGCCTATCTACCACTGCTTTCAGCAGGAAATCTTCTTTAATCGCACCTACGTGCCTCCTTAAAAGCGTATATTGACGTAGCACTTTACGATTTATAAACACAACACTTTGAGCTTGAAATAGGATGGCTTCATCAATAGAACTATTATAATTAAACTGGACTGCAAAGCATTCTGAAAACGATGTAAAGTTTCTGTTTTCGCGACAAAATGAGTTCGTGATAATAAGTCTGTTTAATCCGAGAACAATCGTGGTATTTAAAAGCAAATTTAGAGAAGAATCCCGTACATACTTAGTTTTGCTCTGTTCTATTACATGTTTAAGACATTGTACTATGCGCAGCTGCTTGTACATTTTCTTTTCATGGCGATTTATTTTATTGTTCAAACACACAAAAGGATTTCTTTTCCTCGACAGATTCCATGAAAATGATATTGTTTTATTATTTAACCTAACAGCATCCATTTCAATATCAAGAAGGGACCTAGAAAATGGAAATCCAGACTCAAAGTTAAAAACGAGGTGTGCCTCAGCTAATGGTATAGGCAGTATCAGTGAAGTCTTTCCTTCTAAAATTGAAATACATTCTGAGTGCTTAAATAAGTATGCAAGGTACAGAGGCGTTATTCTATCATGATTCATACATGAAAAGATGGCATCTGTGGTAACATATGTCTTTTCAAGATATAAAAGTGTTCTTGAAAATCCACTTGCTGCTATGAAATGAATTAGTGATAATTCTCTTGACCGATTATTGCACATGTCTAGTTCTGATATTGTGTGCGGAGGATAAAGATGAAAAAGCTTCACCAGGACATCGTCAAATGTAACAGATCCAGCAACGTTAATGAGAGTTAGGTTTGTGGCTTGGTGAAATAGCAACATTCTTATAGTGTCCTTAAGTTTCATTTTCGGTGCTGATTTCGTTCTTCCAGTGTCTAATAGAACAGCTGCAAGAGTCGGATTGTTAGCTTTCAGTGCATAATGGAAAATATTATTTCCTGATTTATCAGTGCATGCTGCATGTGAAATATTGTGTTGAACTATCCATGAAATGAGATTTCTTATGTCATCAGGCGAAAGCTTTTGGAAAAGGGCCGTGTTGTAAACCATGAAATGGAGGGGCGATTCTGCCAAAGTCTTGCCACACACTATGAGAATATCGGGTCTGTGCCTAGCAATAGCAAGTGTTGCCAATGGATCAATGTCAAATTGTAGACATTCAATTAATTTAGATTGCAATAAAGTCTTATTAATATTGTTTCTATGATAATAAAACAATGCGGTAGTTAGGTATGGACTAAGACACACAATTTGACATAGTTCTGGGACAATATACGTTTGCACGAACGCAGGAGGGGCTTGCTCAATTACTAGAGCCAATCCCAATTCCCAAGAATACAAATATTTCGCAACGTTCATGTTGGGAGGTTTGCTAAAGAGGTCTACAAACAGACAATTTTCTGGCCAAAACAAACGTAATGTAATTGTGTTATCTTTTGGTCTGGACAGAGCAAATGCAAATGCGGTTTTATTAAATCGATCGGGAGTGGTCAATAAAGTAAAAAAGTCCTTTTTGGCCTCATATGTCATATTTGCATGCACCACAGTGTAGTAGTGACCATGCTTCAAGGCATAGTGCATCACATTGCGACCATCTTTGTCTTTTTCAAATAAAACACTATATTTATATTTCAGAATTATTTTAAATATATTATAATACTTTATTAAATGTTGATAATCATGTTCTGCTATATTTGTAAATTCATGAATGACGTTGTAATGCAGAATACTTCTGTTTTCTGTATCTTTTAATAAAATAACGTTTTCTGCCATTGATTTCATAATTATATGAACACACATTACACATCCATATGCACTTGCGACTTGAATAGCTGTCAAATTGTCTTTGGTTCTTGTTTCAAAAAAAATAACGTTTTTATTTATCAAAATATGCAATATTATAAAACTATCGTACGCGCAGGCATAGTGTATTGGCATATGTCCTAAAGCATCTGGCGTATTCCATTCCAATAGTATTTCATGCTTTGAAATCTCGTCTGCAAGTTCATATCGATTATATATGGCTATAAGATGGGCTGCAGTTGACTCGGCTGCACATGGTTCGACAAGAAAAGAACGAAAAACGGCGAGCACATGCGCATCCAGAAGACCTGCGCATCTATCTTGGGGCAATTTAGTTTTTATATGGGGATTGGAGACATTTGTTGTATTAGTAACTACACTATATAAAGAAGGGGTATAACCTTGTATATCTGTACATTCAAGAAGACTTGGGAAGTGTTCAACCATGAAATTAAATGCGTTGTAATGATTGTTTCTCAGCGCGACATGAAGGGGCGAGTCTCTTACGGCTATCCACCACTGAGCAATCTTACATATAAAAACGTTATGTCCTGAATAACTAATGTCAAATGTCGGGAATCTGTAGACCCCCTCATGTAACATTGAAAATACATCTAATGATTCGTTCTCGGTTATACATGCAATACTTGCATTTTTGCTTACAAGGTATTTCAGCACATGAATTTGGTTGTACTTATTTGCTTGATAGAAACACTGCTTATCTAAAACAGATAGCTCTATTTTTGAGATTGCGTCTAAAATTTCAAGATTGCCCTCTTCGCAAGCCAAATCACTCGCACGAAGTCCGATGGCATTGATTTCATTTATTTTTGACTGATTGAATGTTAGGAGATATTCAACGGTTGTCAAATGACCGCGCTTGCTGGCAACTTGCAAAAGATTGTAACCAGTATAGTGAACATCTTTGTGTAATGCTATTACGTCATCAATGTGTTCCTCAAAGTGGCGATACACCACGTTTTCGTGACCAGCAACAAAATTAAGATTTGCACCTTTTTTTTGCAATACTTTTAATTGATCTAAATGACCCTGTGCCGACGCTATAAATGCTGGTGTTACATTGGCATGATTTAATGTATCAACTGTTTTTAATATGGGTAATAACAGATTAAGAGCTTCAACAGAATCCGTTCTCCATACAAGCTTATGCAATAAGCCACTATCGTACTCAACCTGACGTGCAACAGATCCGAATAATGCTGTTAGGGTGTAGTTATGGGAAGCGGCTACATGTATTGCTAAATTTACAAGGTCTAATGATTTATTTGTATAAAACAAATCAACCATAAAGGAAGTAATAGTCTGATGGCCATTTTCTATGAAAATAAAGAATCTACCACTTTGCTTTGACTGAAGCCATTCTGATATTGATTGGTGAACAAAAACCAAATGGCCATGTTCAGTTGATGCAACGTAATGTGACAATTTTTCTATTGCTTCCGTAAACTGGTCAGTCACAATAGTTTCACTATTTTGAAGAATGCCTAATATTTCATTTTTTGTCAGTGGACTGATTGTTGCACAAAGTATTTCAAGAATATGCTTCGATACCATAAAAGATGCATCTGATGGGAAATGCCTTTCGAAGTCGATTTCATAAATATCAGCTAGGGTTTTAGGAAATGAATTTAAATTTCCTGATGAATTATGCAATATAAGATGTTTTAAGAACTGAAAATTTCCTTGGCTTATTTTCATGAAATATTTTATTTTTCTTTCATCCTTTAACTTTTCATGTAGATAAAGGTAAATATCATGTATGTTCCTTGTATCATTTGCTTTTAAAACATATTTTGTTAGATGTTTTAATCTCACCACATCAGATGAATTTCTGGAAGTGAGTATAATCTTAAACCATGGTGGAAGTTTCCTCATACCTCGGGATAAAATGTTAACAATTCTATTCTCTCCTATGATATTATCATAGCACTCATCTAGAGCATCTATCACAATCAGCCATGGGCTATCTATTGGTGTTTCTATCTTCTTAAGTGGAAACACAATACCTTGATCGAAGCAAGCTTCCAATTCTTCTTCACACTTGTCTTTGCTAAATATGATAGATTCAGTTGACAAATGTGTGATAATGCTGCCAAACTCAGCACTTTTAGTTGAAAGGAAACCGATGAGCCGTCGGATAAAACGGCCCCCGCTCTTGCTTGCCTCTACGTCAAAACGACACACATGAAATCCAATGGTATGGTATCGAAGCGACCTACTTCTTACTACTTCCTTACCACATATAATATTTGAAGTGATCGCAGACTTTCCGTACCCAATGTCGGCTACGAGTACAAGTCCGGATGAGCTGGTGTCATTTTCAAGGATTTTTTGTATATCGTCTGTTAGCCACTTTCGACCAATAAAATCATTATGGCCACTGATGTAGTCAAGTAGAGGCAAGTCCTGTGCAAATGGATACGTATAGTTCTCATTTACACAACCTGAAATTGAGAAGAAAATTACAGCAAAATAAAAATGAATATATTTATCCAAAACAATTATGATATGATCATAGTCTACTTTTAAATAGCACCATCCTCATCACAACAACATCGATCGCCACAGCTACAAACATTTCAAAGATTACTGACATTTAAGAGGGGCAGCAGAAACAATATTGTAGGTTTTTTTTAATTAAAATTAGCAGTTTATAGCAACCAGCGTCAAACTGTTAATTCTTCGACTTTTAATCTACCACACCCTTATTTCATGGGTTCGAGTCCTTGTATGGCCTAATACTGCTATGTTAGGTAGTCCAGCTATCCTATGATAAGATTTCAAAGCAAACATTTGTTTGGAGTGTTTCAACAAAAAACTTATTATTCAATGACTTTATAGCTGTGGTGTTTATATAAAAACAAATCAAGGTCACACTAACTCGCGTGAAACGTTCTAATTAGTACGAAACAATTCAAAACAAGAAGCATGTGACTGAGGAGACTGGCCAACCAATAGCGACTCTAATAAAAGCGATAGTTAATACCCTTTATATCCATTATATTGGTTATGACAAAAGCTTTTGTAAAAAAATATTTTTGTCGCTATGTTGAATTTTTCCGATTCATAGTATGTCACAGTTATGGTCATATTGGCGACGTCAAACTAATTTTCGTGGAGAATGACACCAGATTTATCCAAGGGCAGAACCACCAGCGCACCATTGGTTATCTACAAAAACCTTTCCGCAAGTTCTCGCACCGATCTGGATTAGAACCCACGTGGTAAGGGACTGAATTATAGCAAGTCGGCAACACTAACCGATCGGCCCCGGGCGCTCCCAGCCCTCACCCCCAGCCCCCCACCCCAGTCACAACGTGCAAAAATCTACATAAAACATGCATCAACCAGTAGCCAACGGCGCAGTAAGCAGAGCATGAAGATCTCTTCATTTAAAAATAGTTAAATATTTTTTTCTGTTTCTATCTCATGTGTCCTGTTCTCCTTTTCCTTTTCTATGGCTAGCGAATTTACAGCTCTTAATTTTATCGACATAATAAGACTTTGGTTTTATTTTAAAACTGCAGGCTATTTTAAACTGTAAGGGAGAGTGTAACGTGCCCGCCGGCGTTATCATTTATATTTTTCTTTCCTTACATCAAGTGCCATTCAAATACCTGTTAATTCTTCTGCAGTCTGCATTCTTGTATCTCGATAGAAGTTCATGTATAATGAAGACAACAGAATAAATCCGGCGATGATAACGGCGATGCCGATAATACTATGTCTGTTTGTACATATGCCGCCTGTGTCCTTTTTTTGTCCAAGTGTTTTCATTTGGAGTCCAAGATGTTTCATTTGGCGTTCCAATTCGGAAAATTTGTCATGCTCTTTGCTTGAATTTTCTTCTAGTCTTTTAATTAAAACGTCAATACGTGGATCCGTATATTCGTCGGCTACTATTGATTGTAAGCGTTCTCTACACCTCGTGCTATCAACTTTCACATCATCATCACTTAACAATGCGTGCAAAGCGGCAAGAAAATCGTCCTTTTCGTTTTCTCCAACACGTGGCTTTTTCCTGTGGGCTAACACATTTCTCCTGTAGCGGACATCTCTAATAACATTCCTTTGAATGTTATATTGCTTGCAGTTCTCCCAAACGCTACACAGGAATGAAAGTTCAATGAAATCTGCATTCGATGCATCTGCCAGATCTAGATTTAAAAAGACTTCTGTCACACATTCATAATTAGTTGGCCATAGCCAGGATTTGGTCTTCTCCCAGCGTATATCTCGTTCTTGCCATCGATGGAAACTCAGCAATTGTGTCCTCCAGCCTTGACAAGTAATGCACCACCTTAAAATCAAATAATAAGCATTATAAATAATTTAGTAAAAACAAAATTTGTTTATTTTTTGGTTCATCGAGTCGATAATGTTTATAATAAACAGGTGGATAAAATTACCCTACAAAAGTATGGACAGACCCACTGGCGCAGGGCAAGTGAGCTGGAAGACCTTCATAACAGTAAAGTGTTATGTTACTTCTCATTCTATAAAATACTTGCTAAATTTGGAAGTTTTTTTTAAAAAAAAGAGCATTGCCTATCAGCCTTCACAAATAAACACTTTAGATAATTAATTATCGACAGTTTATTCTTGAAATAAGTTTTGTAAAATTTATTTGATGTCATATCGTCAATTCAATTTGACTGACTTTTGGCCATAAGGGTAAATATATAGAAAAAAATAATAGTAGAAAATAATCATTTAAAGATGTTGATGTAAGATAACTGCATAAGTAACGCATACAGAATATGTATTAATAATAAGGCATCGAGTATAACGTCACTGTAACATAACAAATGTTTGCAACAACAACGGCCGGTATGTCTGCTCAGGCTTTTAAGTTTGTGTTTTTAATTGTTCGGGATTACTACTTACAAATAATGATTGGCTTCATAAATACCACTACTGCACACATTTTCAGTGCTTTATATTTTAAATTAAAACTCATTTTTAATTTAGTTTATATCACGTATGTCCAAATTTCTTTTAAAATTGCTGTAGTTGATTGTGTCCCCTAAGGCTTTGCCTATTGTGCAGTATCATGTTTGCGTAATTTAAAAACAACACAAAACATTGCAATTGGATTGTCAGGTTGCAACCGCCATCCATACATTTTGTTGATGATTTATTTAAACGGTCATTGAAGATAACAAAAACTTGTTTCTTGTAAATTATCATTAAATGCAGAATGACATCAGTATATGGAAGCAACAAAATTTGTTTAGATTATTATTATGTTTTTGTTGTTTTTTCATAGAAGGCTTGTCCTCTATTCACTAGTTCAAAGTATAAATAATGTGACTGCTACATGTAACTGCAGTAAAACAAGGTGGCGGTAGTATAGACTGTATAAACGGAGATAGAGCAGGCTGTTAGTTATGAATAATAATCTACACACATATATGGTGTTTTTGTAAATTTATATTTCAGTAGGAAAATAAGACCTTTTTAAGTTTTATCATCAAATGTGATTTTATACCTTTATAGTATGCATTAATTAATGCCTATTGCTTAAAGCCTTTATTTGCAAGTATATTAACTTCGGTTCATATAAAAGATCTATTAGACTTTAACTCAGCACTCAATACCTCCATAGGATATTCTTTCCCACAAAGACATCGGGTTTCTCCAGGAAGGCAAAATGTTCGACTTTTTATGATTCAGTATGATTTATTTAATTAGTTTGATAATATTATAAACTCACTTATAGACATTTATGGGGATATTTCAAGTGAGAATCAACAGGATGTTGGCCAGGATTGCTGTCATTGTTTTGATTAGGTGTTGATGTGAAGTTTAAGTAATTAATTTGTGGTTAAAGTAATAATCTAATCGTGTTTAAGTTTCAGTATCAATGTTCTGACAGATTGCATTCTTAATATTATTTGTCATCTGCACTGTTATAACTTCTAAACAGTAAAAGTAATAGCGTCATTGTATTGGGATTCCAGCTGTAAATGGGCGTTGTTTGGCCAATTTAATTACTAAATGATTTCGAGTTGTTTTGTGCTGAGTATAAATATGTAGTTAAAATACAGTTTACTTGTAAGACGATGTCTCCACATGCATTTATGTATTTTTCAAGGATAACTATGGTGTTTATATGCCAAATGAGGCTGACGTACTTATTCTTGTAAAAACCTATAAAAAAGCTAGTATGTGACCCTTTACAAAATTGTTTTATGCAAATGATTTTTGTAACTGTTGTTATTAATAGCTTTTTTAGCAATTGATGATAGAGGCGTGTAATCTAATTAATAATCTTTTATTGAATATGATTATGCTTATATCCATATAAAACAGGCTACTTCATTTAACAATATTACAGTTTATACATGTCAATGGTTTAAATGATATAATTTGTGCTTTTTTATTCAGTGTTTTGTGACAATTTTTCGAATATTTGTTAATATCTGTTACAGCTTCTTACTACACAAGCTTACATTCACTCACAAGCTTACCAGCGCACACATGCTCACACGCACACACAGCCTGTATACGTAGCATTGTAGAACTAAAATGGGTCCCCAAGATATTCTGCTGGGTTATCCGTCCTGGTCTCCGATCTGATACAGCAAGAAGATGTCTTCCAAACATATTCCAGTTTACAGAAAGAGATGAGGTACAGGATGAGAAAGAAATATTAACATTATCTGATGGCAGTTATGTTGATAGGACAAAAAGTTATTAAATAACTTTGAATCGGTATTTGATTCAAATCAAGAGTTCATCGCCATATAGTGATGTTAGTTTTGAAAATGCGTAGACAGATATACAGCTGTAGCTTAATTCTTTCTCAGGAAATAGCTAGTTCCAAAAAGATTTACATTCTTTTTCGACATACAGGAATTATACGAAACTCGGATGTGTGAATGAGTTAAACGCGTCCAAACATGAAGAAATAGACTTGTTAGTAAATAAACTGTCTGGAAGTCTGCAAGATAAAAAGAAGTTACATCGAGTATACGAATTGCGTATCCAGGGGGAAATCCTGTAAGTGCATTAACTCTTATTTGAGAGAGACTTAATGGCATGTACGGAAGGCTTGAGGGCCTCGAGGCCACATTTAAAGCAGAACATTTCAATTTTAAACATGTGACGGTAGGTGCTAACAAAAAGTTATATGACCTGTTGAACGGTCTCTTATTAAAAGTTACTCAATGAAGAACAACCCGCAGTGCACTAATACTCTAGCACATCATGACACATCAACTGGAGTGAATCATTCTAGCAAAAAATCATATAACCTTCCAGATAAATGGATAAGTAGGGCATCCATCTATAAAAGGACACACGGTGTGCATTTTCCATCTTTCTAATTCTTTGTGACCTTTTTAAAAGAAATCTGAGCTATCAACAATGACCCTGCTGTTGCTATAAATAGACAATCAGTTCAAACAAAAATGACAAATCTGTAATGCAGTACAAATTCGCAAATCTGGCATTTCTGTGCCAGCGTCAGTCACTTTTGTTGCGATCAATTGAAATTCAAAGCCAGCAACAATTTGATATGTATTAAATTTATTTTATTAAACAAGCGAATAACAAATTATTACAATACATTTGTCCAACAAACAGAACAATATATCATGCATGTTACATAAAGTCTTAGTGGATCCTAAATATTTTTTTTATAAAATGTTCAAATGTCTTATACAACCCACAATTATCCACGATAACGTCCGAAGATGGCAATATTTTAACCATAAATCCAAGCACACTAATTACAATCAAAATATCGTTTAATAACCAGACACACCTAACGCTAAAAAGAACAAGAGGCCGTCAGAGACGGGTGATGCTCCCCGAATGGGTACTTTGTCACAAAAAAAGGTTAGTTGTATGAATATTGAGGTTTATTTTGAAAATGTTGTAGTACTATGAAATCAGACATAAACAAACCTGCATCATATTTGCATCTTACAGTAGACCATATTTCAACGATAAAAAACAAAGGGCAATGACTTAACAAGAGCCGGTCAAACCGGGTAGTTTGTCAAAAACAGTTGTAAAATCCGACTTCAAATAACGAAGTTATGGGCCGGACAAGGTTTTGCTGCAAGGTCATGTTGTGACCTTGACCTTCAAGGTAGCGACCCAAATGTTGCGCGCGACATGTCGTCTCAACATGGTGATCATTTCTGTGAAAAAGTTTCGAAATCCGACTTCAAATAACGAAGATAACGGCAGGACACAAGTTCACTGCAACGTCACGCTGTGACCTTGACCTTCAAGGTAGGGACCCAAATGTTGCGCGTGACACGTCGTCTCAACATGTTGGTCATTTCTGTGAAATAGTTTCGAAATCCGACTTCAAATAACGAAGTTATGGGCCGGACACAATTTTTCTGCAAGGTCGCGGTGTGACCTTGACCTTCAAGGTAGGGACCCAAATGTTGCGCGCGACACGTCGTCTCAACATGGTGGTCATTTCTGTGAAATAGTTTCGAAATCCGACTTCAAATAACGAAGTTATGGGCCGGACACGATTTGGCTGCAAGGTCACGCTGTGACCTTGACCTTCAAGGTAGGGACCCAAATGTTGCGCGAGACACGTCGTCTCAACATGGTGGTCATTTCTGTGAAATAGTTTCGAAATCCGACTTCAAATAACGAAGATAACGGCAGGACACAAGTTCATTGCAACGTCACGCTGTGACCTTGACCTTCAAGGTAGGGACCTAAATGTTGCGCGTGACACGTTGTCTCAACATGGTGGACATTTCTGTGAAATAGTTTCGAAATCCGACTTTAAATAACAAAGTTATGGGCCGGACAAGATTTTGCTTCAAGGTCGCGGTGTGACCTTGACCTTCAAGGTAGGGACCCAAATGTTGCGCGCGACACGTCGTATCAACATGTTGGTCATTTCTGTGAAATAGTTTCGAAATCCGACTTCAAATAACGAAGTTATGGGCCGGACACGATTTTTCTGCAAGGTCGCGGTGTGACCTTGACCTTCAAGGTAGGGACTTAAATGTTGCGCGCGACACGTCGTCTCAACATGGTGGTCATTTCTGTGAAATAGATTCGAAATCCAACTTCAAATAACGAAGTTATGGGCCGGACACGATTTTGCTGCAAGGTCACGCTGTGACCTTGACCTTCAATGTAGGGACCCAAATGTTGCGCGCGACACGTCGTCTCAACATGGTGGTCATTTCTGTGAAATAGTTTCGAAATCCGACTTCAAATAACGAAGTTATGGGCCGGACACGATTTGGCTGCAAGGTCACGCTGTGACCTTGACCTTCAAGGTAGGGACCCAAATGTTGCGCGAGACACGTTGTCTCAACATGGTGGTCATTTCTGTGAAATAGTTTCGAAATCCGACTTCAAATAACGAAGATAACGGCAGAACACAAGTTCACTGCAACGTCACGCTGTGACCTTGACCTTCAAGGTAGGGACCCAAATGTTGCGCGTGACACGTTGTCTCAACATGGTGGTCATTTCTGTGAAATAGATTCGAAATCCGACTTCAAATAACGAAGTTATGGGCCGGACACGATTTTGCTGCAAGGTCACGCTGTGACCTTGACCTTCAAGGTAGGGACCCAAATGTTGCGCGCGACACGTCATCTCAACATGGTGGTCATTTCTGTGAAATAGTTACGAAATCCGACTTCAAATAACGAAGTTATGGGCCGGACACGATTTGGCTGCAAGGTCACGCTGTGACCTTGACCTTCAAGGTAGGGACCCAAATCTTGCGCGAGACACGTCGTCTCAACATGGTGGTCATTTCTGTGAAATAGTTTCGAAATCCGACTTCAAATAACGAAGATAACGGCAGGACACAAGTTCACTGCAACGTCACGCTGTGACCTTGACCTTCAAGGTAGGGCCCAAATGTTGCGCGTGACACGTTGTCTCAACATGGTGGTCATTTCTGTGGAATAGTTTCGAAATCCGACTTCAAATAACAAAGTTATGGGCCGGACACGATTTTGCTGCAAGGTCGCGGTGTGACCTTGACCTTCAAGGTAGGTACTTAAATGTTGCGCGCGACACGTCGTCTCAACATGTTGGTCATTTCTGTGAAATAGTTTCGAAATTCGACTTCAAATAACGAAGTTATGGGCCGGACACAATTTTTCTGCAAGGTCGCGGTGTGACCTTGACCTTCAAGGTAGGGACCCAAATGTTGCGCGCGACACGTCGTCTCAACATGGTGGTCATTTCTGTTAAATAGATTCGAAATCCGACTTGACTTCAAAAAACGAAGTTATGGGCCGGACACGATTTTGCTGCAAGGTCACGCTGTGACCTTGACCTTCAAGGTAGGGACCCAAATGTTGCGCGCTACACGTCGTCTCAACATGGTGGACATTTCTGTGAAATAGTTTCGAAATCCGACTTCAAATAACGAAGTTATGGGCCGGACACGATTTGGCTGCAAGGTCACGCTGTGACCTTGATCTTCAAGGTAGGGACCCAAATGTTGCGCGCGACACGTCGTCTCAACATGGTGGTCATTTCTGTGAAATAATTTCGAAATCCGACTTCAAATAACGAAGTTATGGGCCGGACACGATTTTACTGCAAGGTCACGCTGTGACCTAGACCTTCAAGGTAGGGACCCAAATGTTGCGCGCGACACGTCGTCTCAACACGGTGGTCATTTCTGTGAAATAGTTTCGAAATTCGACTTCAAATAACGAAGTTATGGGCCGGACACGAATGGGACGTACGGACGGACTGACGGACTGATGGACTGACGGACTGACGGACGGACGGACGGACGGACAAGGCGGCGACTATATGCTCCCCCGAAAGTTTTCGGGGAGCATAATAACACCAGACGAACCTTCCACACATGATGTTACGGTCTGCTACATTTTGAAGCGATAGACTTGAAAGTTCTGTGCGTTACGTAGTATAGCACAGAACGTATGTCTTAACATTACGGCATGCACAATAGGGGTGATTGTGCATTTGAATGATGGGATATGTATCAGGTGACCAGTGGTCAATCAGGCGGGTAAGAGCGGGAAAAGGCACGAGGGTTCTGTTTGGTGGTCAGTTCTACGCTAGACTTCGGTCGGTTCACATCGTTTCTATTTCAAATTCGAATCGTTGGAAATGCAGTTATTTTGCATTTCCTATGAGTTTGTGAAAACGTTGGTCTTATATGATGTTAGAAATAACAAGAATTTGGTTTTGATTAATAGCAGGTCATGTAACGAGTGATTTCATGAAGCTTACATTAGGGTTAGTTCGGGGGTACAGTTTCCCAGAGTTTTTTACATTGGGCAAAGTTCAGTGAGTTTTTATCTCTGGGTTTTTCCCTGGCCTTCGAATTAGCTCTCAATGTTAAGGGTTAGTTTCATGTATACGATAATTGTAATGAATGTATGGTTTTGTGCATTTATATGCATTGTATATCAAAAAAGTTTGTTAGTAGATATACATATTTATTTTACATGTTATAAAATTGTATATAACAAATACAAGTTGTAAACACTCCGATGTAAATAAACCGATCGCAAGTCTTGCCCAATGCAAAACAGTGTTGTTGTTTTGTGCTTAGTTGTGTTCAGACTTTTGCTGTTAAACTGTGCTAGTTAACGTATGTTACAATGATCAGCCAGAAAAGTCGGTACACATTTTGCAGATCTAGATGACCACAGCAGCTAGTCCCCCGTTTCACTAGGGTTATTAAAGAGGCTAAATATAGTAGGTAGCTCTGTTATTTACGTACTGAGCTCATACTTCGGAAGCACAACCATGTATGGTAGGAGAACTCGTGGTTTGTCAGTGACGTCGGTCGATGGTGAAGTAAGATATGGCCTACAATTTCTGATTGAGTGTGATGACGTCCCTGATAAAGACCTTCGAGATACCTATACCAGAACTTGCATTGTCATACGCTCACCTGAGTGGTACTGCACAGTTTCAGAAAGTTTACCAAACAATAAGCGGCAAGTTGTACATCGTGCCCATATTCTGCATTCTAGCTTACAAAAACATTTTAAATAAGGAACGGTTGCTCGATCATTTCTAGGTTAACGCTGTTGGTATTTGCCATTGTCGGAGTGAAAAATACACACACCGAAAACGTGAGCTCATACGAGATGTTTTCGAATCTTTAACAATATGTGAAGGCATCTCCCTTAACAGTATGCTGATGCCGGACCCAGATATGATTAAGAGCCTTGAAGGTATACTTCTACGTTTCAGGAGTGATGAAGTCGCTATGACAGCAGACATATAGCATACGTTTTATCGTGACTTTCTGTGATTCTGTTGATAATGTGACACCATCCCGAACGATGTCTTGATTGAGTACAGAATGAAAGCTAATGGTTTCGGAAATTAATCATCCCCAGCTATAGCAGATCATGGACTTCGCAAAGCAGTTAAATACTCTGGTACAGAGAAGTGCGCTGGTGATCATGAAAAGGTCTTTTAAAAACTGCGCCGTTCTTATAAACCTTGTTTTCCCCCATTTCCCATGCTCTCAGAATAACTCGCAGCAATTATTTTAAATGATGAAGTATGCATTGCTCTTTCTCTATTACAGATCTATACCTCCTCTTGAAGCTGTCTAGCGTCTTTCGAATATTTTTGATTTGCTTCTACCGCCTGTTTTCATTGAATTGACTTCGCTTGACTTTCACCTCTTGCACCCAAAACCGTTCTCTGCCAAGATTGTTTGCCATTTCAGCCAATGCAATTATCTTTCTCTCCGCTGATCCCTGTAGGATCGCAGCTAGTTGTACAAATCACCATCAAACTCTCTCCAATGTCTCTCTTCACTCGATCTGGCCCATTTGACTCTGTATTTCCTCTGCAAGATGTGTGTCTCTTCTGACGGTTTCCCGAGTTTACATTTAGATTGGAATGCCTTGCTGTTGTGAATCATCGACTTGTAGGTCCCCAGTACCGTGCTATGACTGCTGAATGGTCTTCTTTTCCGTCGCTTCCGTTGCTTTTCGGACACAATAGATCAGCTCTTCGATCTGATGAACAACAAGTCCCCTGATATTCTTTCACACATTCCCACAGTGACAAAGTGTTTTGCAATTCCTCAAACGTCAATTGAATGCTAACAAGGAGATTTACCTGCGGTACGATACATTTGTCATGAACATTTTAAAAAGATTTTTTTTTCTAATTTAAGCTTCATTTCCTAGAAGAATGAGATTAATAAGTCGCACATCTTATCCTCAGCTCTCGTTAATATTGTTGCAAAAACTATTTATTAAGTTTTCTAAAAACATATTATTCTAGGATTATTTTAACACATATTTATACAAATTTCGTTTTTTGTTTTGTTTTGCTTTTTATTGTTTGTTTTTTTATTGTTTTTTTTTTTGGGGGGGGGGGGGGGAGGTTACGGCACACCTGATAGGTCATACGGCGCCGAATACGTTTAACGACAATATAATATAATCAGGTTAAAACTAAACTAAAGTACGTGAGTAGAAATACAAATCAAACTGAAATACGTGAGTATAAATAAAAATCTATCAGGTTAAAAAAAGGTGAATTATAAGTGAAAACAGGTTAAGTTTATCTTTTTTCTAATGGCCTATGTTTACAATTAGGAAGTATATCTGTCAATAATTTTTCATTCCCAGTAATAATACGATCAGAAGGTAAATAGGACATGTGATATTTTGATATCGGCGGCAGGTTACGCATTGATAGCCCCAAAAGACATAATGTTTATCCAATTCAATCCCCTGAAACACCAATAAAATTTGCCAAGATAATCCTTTATAGCATACAAATTGATTACGGAATCACCGCCAGAGACCGTCTGAGAGGTGCTGGTGACATTATCTCCCAGTAACTCTTGATTAAGTAACTTAGTTAAAACCCTTAGTTAAAACAGTGAGCGCTTCTGTCAGTGAAAGACACATTTTATCGGAAATTCAAATGTGTTCAAATGTGTTCTTTAATTTGTGAATAGGTCTTTGGATTTCTCAAGTTTACACTTATCTGCAAAATATACCAATTATACTAATTCTTATAAACAAACTTTGTAAAATGCGTTTAGCAGTGGGACAAGTTCGATAGATCTAGTCTCCGTCCGGTAAAATATCAACTTTCCGGTCCTACCCTCCGGTGAATTTAAATATTAGGAATGACTGATGTTCTTATCAACTTAACTCTGACAGAAACACCCGCAGTAATTACTTGGCGTTTTTTGTATATATTTCTCTCCTTTACAGGCCATGTTGACATGCTCTATATACCTATGAGACAATGTGTTGTGTAGCTAATATCGATCCTAGACTGCAGCGAAGTTGTTAACGTCGTATTTAATTAGCAGCCGACAATGGTATTTCTACCTGAAATTATTGATTCCCGCGTGCACACATTGATAATACTTATCGGTATTTGGACGAACATTAAAGCTAGTGAACATACTGTAACTGTGTAGACGAATATGCAAAGTGTAATCATTTACTGTGTGCTAGTTTGACACAGCCTAGGCCGCTGCAACACATAATGATAACTTTAAACTTTAAAAATTTAATTTTTCACAGAGTTATTAACAAACAACGTGAAAATAATTGCGCCAGTCAGACAACAGTAAAACGATTGACAGGCATGAGTTATAGTGAACTGGTTTCATGAACTTACTGTTGAAGCTTTGATTTCTATAATATTCCGCCAGTTTCGGCAATGATCGATTTCGCAGTTGTGTTTGACTGATTAATGAGGAATGATTGCTTGCTTTGGCATAATCGCTATCCAGCATTACCTCACATGACCTAAGGTGACAAGTATTTACAAAAGTAATGAGGAAAATTATCAATGAGAAATATCTAAAGCCATTTCACAAACGAATTATAATGGAATTAGCTCTAATACAGGCCGCGTTTTATAGTTTTAATGGCTAACATGAAATATATTATACAAAATTTTGTACAGGACAGTTTAGTAATTTGTAATTAGTAATATGTCATAGTTAAGCACTAAGTTATAATGAAATGTCATTTCATTCAATGCTTCATGCAACGACTTTTCTGTATTGTTATTTTATCAAATTTCACCAATTTTTCAATAGCAAATGGGTTAAACCAATTTTTATTGAAATATTAGTTTATTTCGGTGGCAATGGGAAAAAGTTTGTTTACAGTTTATTTTGATAATTATATTAAAATTGTTTTGTTCTAACCACGCACCCACTCCCATCAAGAAACTTCCATATTAACCAAACATCTTTTTGAAGTATTTATCATTAACAAAATACCTCCAGACACTTTTATAGGTCTTTTTTGAAACTAACTTATCCACAAATAAAACGCAGATCAAAACATTACCCTGTTTATAGGTGTATTATCCAATTTGACAACTGTGAGGCTTATTATATTTAGTACATGTGACAAACGCAACTTGGTTCCTAGTGTATAACGAGGACTTTAATGATCTATTAATAAGCAAGGCTCAAATTGGATGAATGATGGTCACCAGATGATGACCCATAATGTGTGGGTGTCGAATCCTTGCGTAGCGGATCGTTAGTTTTAGTCAGATTGTCCAATGCCCCTCCCTGCAGCCCCAATCTCTCTGCCTGGCAGCCCAGTTTTCCTCTCTTGCATGCCGATCTCCCTTCCTGACACTCTAATATCTCTCGGCATCCCAATCTCTTACCGTGGGACTCCAATCTTTTCCCCCGGGCATCCCAGCATCCCTCCCCGGCACCCCAATCTCCCTCCCTTGCAACTTAATTTCAATCTCTTGCATCCATACCTCATTCCATGGCACTCCATTTTCCCATCTTTCAATCACATTCTCCCTTTCTGTCATCCGAACCCCCTTCCCTGGAACCCGAATTTCTTTACACCTCAGTTTCTCTCCCTTGTATCCAAATTTCCTTCTCTTGCACCCCAATCTCCCTTCCTGGCTCCCAAATCTTCCTCTCCTGCATTCCCATCTCTCTTTTTGCACCCAGTCTCCCTCAATGTTGTGTGTGTTAAAAGAGTACAAATCAGTGCATTTTATGAATGGACGCACATGATATTACCGATTTTCATTACACGAAGTAAACATAGTCTATTTATGTAGAGTTTGTCTACATTCTTTTGTTCTGTTATCCTGATGTGGTTGGCATTGAAAACGAAAGTAGAACTGAGTTGTATATAATAAGATGGTCACCAGCTGCAATGTAAGATATATGTGACTTATATAGTAATTGAGGTATTAACTGTTTGAGACAGAATATTATAATCGAACATTTAACCTTAAAATCGAGTCCTTTATGGTAAATTTTCAATTTTCGTTTCATTTTCAATAAAAAGGTGTCAAGACGTATGTCTATTGGTGTTATTTTATGCTAGTTAAACTTTAACTTCGTTGCTGGTTTTCTCCGTTAGACGCATAATCCTTAAAATATCATCGAAATGTTTGTTAAGAAAACAATTTTATGCTTTAAAATTAATAACGTTAAATTCAGAATCGTTAATGAAGAATTTTGTTGTAGACAAGGGTTGATTCTTTAGTAATATTAATATTTTACTATAGTGTTACATAAATTTGACGTCTGTAGACAGTCTGCCATAAGCCTTTTTTCAAATTAAGCTTAAGTGTTATCATCGACATTTTACGTTTAACTATTAAACATGAAACATATTGAAACTAGAAAAAAAATATTAAGACTTATTCCTATGGCTTCCTGTCGATTTAGTGACTGTAGAAATAACGCGCTTGCTGTGCAAACACGTGACCGAATTCTATACAAATTTACAGGAAATTTTCATGGAGGAATGTAAGAGTGAAAAAAATGCGGAAAAAACACCCAGGTATTTACCGCTAATTATTATAACATCCGGGTAAAAAATACCAAAAATGATCCAACAAACCTATACAAAATATTGAAATTCCCTAATTCCAACCAATATTTAATCATTTTGCTCATAATTTTCACCCTGGCAACTTCCAGCATCCATATTGTTTTGTCATGTGACCGGTAAACATCGATTTTGTGCCTACGATAGACGACACACAAGTTCGAAAAGTTGCATAGTTTTATATTCCTTCTATAGTTAACTTCTGGAAATCCAACTAATTTCGTGTTTAAACAAAATAACAGCGCTGACAAAACACACGTGTTTATCATAAAAAAATCACTAGAATTGCAAATAACAATCATTACCATAAAGAACCTACTCTAATTACTGTTGTTTAGTAAAAATAAGGGACCTGCAAATTATGTGTTACTAAAACTAGATTTGTAAATCGGGGCCACGAAATCGATAGGAAAGCTTCTGGCTGATTCTGATGTTGATGGTCAAAAGAAATAAAGTAAGTTATTTTAAGCCAGTCATGTTAATTAGTTTGGTTTGTTGAGTGAATGTTAGTGTTGATGACATTTTTGCATTTTGAACCCAAATGGCCAAAATAATAGACATATGCCCTGTTGTGCGCATGCGCGATTTTCGAAGATTAGAGCCACGAAATTGTAGGAACAGGCCATATATTATTAAAAAACACACCGCCACTTTGAGGAAAACCATTAACGTCAAACTTTTGTAAAGTGAAAAGTAAAAAATTACAAAATATTTTGCATAACAAGCACGTTTTCAATTCTGTTTCTTCTGTTTACTTACTTTTGCCATTCTGCCCCTTTTGTTTTGCTACACATATTCTGACACAGCGGAAGATTAGCCAGTCTTGTGTAGATCTGTTGGTGTAACAACTTCATGCGTTGCCTAGTGTCACTTTCCATCGTTTCGCCAATCTCATACACCATCCTCCACATTGCTATAAAATTTTTGTTTTCTGTGTTCCTAAGTTGAAACTCCGCCATTATGGAAAATCCCGATTAACTTTAACTTCCGGGTAATCGCTACTGCCACACCTTTCAACTCCGCACACAGTTTAAGTCTAGTAGTATAGGCGGAGTCATGGTGCGATGTGGGCGGGGTTAAACGTGTATCCAAATATCAACATCGACCGAAAAGTACAGAAAAGGAGAAATGTCCCTTATAATTGAATGATAACATCAATCCGGGAAAACAGAAACAAGAATTGGAATAGTGACAGACAAAACTACCTTTAAGTAAGTAACTACCTTTATAAATCAACTTTGTGCAATGTGTGTAAGTATATTTTTACGGTATTTTGTGGCTGCAAACTGGTGTAAATAGCGAACCATATTAAAAAATTATCAAAAGCCGAACACCCATTATGGGGTTATGTCTGTTGGGTAAAAGGTATATATGGTGCCCAATGCTACTTTAAAAGCCGCACAGCATTTATATATGTTGGATAAAAGGTATACATAGTGCCCCATGTTTCTTTAAAAGCCGAACACTATTTAAGTCTGTTGGGTAAAAGATGTACATAGTGCCCCATATTGCTTTAAAAACCGCACACCATTTAAGTCTGTAGGCTAAAAGATTTACATAGTGCCCCATATTGATTTGAAAGCCGCACATCATTTATATATGTTGGGTAAAAGGTGTACACAGTGCCCCATGCCACTTTAAAAGCCGCACATCATTTATATATGTTGGGTAAAAGGTGTACACAGTGCCCCATATTGCTTTAAAAGCCGCACATCATTTATATATGTTGGGTAAAAGGTGTCCACAGTGCCCCATGCCACTTTAAAAGCCGCACATCATTTATATATGTTGGGTAAAAGGTGTACACAGTGCCCCATGCCACTTTAAAAGCCGCACATCATTTATATATGTTGGGTAAAAGGTGTACACAGTGCCCCATGCCACTTTAAAAGCCGCACATCATTTATATATGTTGGGTAATAGGTGTACACAGTGCCCCATGTAACTTTAAAAGCCACACACCATTCATGTCTATTTGGTAAAAGGTGTACATAGTGCCCCATTTTGCTTTAAAAGCCGCACACCATTTAAGTCTGTTGGGTAAAAGATGTACATGGTGCTTCATATTACTTTAAAAGCCGCACGCAATTTATGACCGTTGAATAAAATGTGAACATAGTGTTACGTATTGCCACTAACGATTGTACTCTATTAAAATCAGGCAAGGAATATTGAAACATTGTACAAAGAGACCAATATGACCTCTTAAAGTAGCACACCATTTTAGTCAGGTGAATGAAAGGTACACATAATGCCTTTTATGACCACTAAATGTTTCCGTTCATTTAAGGGAGGTGGGTAAACGGAATACATAGTGTCACATATGACCACTAAAACTCATA
Organism: Sinonovacula constricta; assembly: GCA_007844125.1. Taxonomy (NCBI): domain Eukaryota; kingdom Metazoa; phylum Mollusca; class Bivalvia; order Cardiida; family Solecurtidae; genus Sinonovacula; species Sinonovacula constricta. The sequence goes on along the minus strand of CM017569.1, from coordinate 43,012,340 downwards.
CACCATTTGTGTCATGTGGGTAAAAGGTGTCCCGGAAGACCATAATAAGCAGTACACCATTTAATGTGGGAAAATATTGTGTATTTTTTTATTCCTTAACCTCTCTGTTGACAAAATTTGTGGCAGAGAACTCAAAACATTCGAAATACAGTGAACATGCACTATTTGTTTGAAACAAATCTTGACGACGTCAACTTTGATCGCATTTAAAGATGTGATATGTGACCTGTCATCAACGAAGTTAATTTTGCCGTTTCCAACAAAACGATTCAATCAATTCTTCACTGTGTATATTATCCTAATGTGACAAATACAAACACAATATGAACCAAATAATAATAAAATCCAAATAAGAAAATCCCCCACCCACCAACAACACATAACCGCTCTTGAAGTAAGAAATTGTAAGGTGAGAAAAACTTAAATGGTGAGCGGATTATAATAACAATACGAGGCCCTATGTACAAAAAAAATCCTATTGACTTAAATGGTGAGTGGATTATGACAATACAAGACCCGAAATACATATGTTATACATCTGCCTTAAATAGTGTGTGGATTATAATGACAATACAAAGCCCGAAATACATATGTCATCCACCAGACTTATATAGTGTGTGGATTATAATGACAATACAAGGCCCGGAATACATATGCCATCCACCTGACTTAAATAGTGTGTGAATTATAATGACAATACAGGGCCCCATGTACTTCTGTTTTCCACCTGACCTAAAGGTGGTGTCCGTCAGTTGACTTCATCAAATACACGTAAAACTGGATTGGGGGAATTGGGACATCATTTCTGAAAATTGTCAAATTCAAGTCTAACAAAAGCCGATTTCGGACAATGTTTTAAATATATGACAGTAAAATCGTAGAATAAATAACTCTACATGCCCATTCTTTCTTAAACTATAAATGAGCATGATTGTGATTTCTGCTAAAACAGACATCGACGTCAGAGTGGAAAGATTATATAATGTTACGGGTCACGTGGCTTTCCTAGTTTACAAATAGCTTACTGTGCAGCGTGGCTTATAAAGGAAATACAGATTTGCAATGAGAAGAAATGTGTTACGCTTCACTTTTTTACATAGATGTAGGTCATCAATAATCATCATTTTTCGAGATCTTTTCAGGCGCGATAATTTATTTTGTTCTTTGAGAGAGAAAAATCTGGTCCAAACTGTCGGATACCACATTTAATCAGTGCGGTCCTTATAATGGCCATACGTGACACTTTGTACATCCTTCGGTTACCTTACTTAAATGGTGTGCAGCTGATAATGGCCATACGTGACACTTTGTACATCCTTCAGTTACCTGACTTAATGGTGTGCAGCTTATAATGGCCATATGTGACACTTTGTACATCCTTCATTTACCTGACTTAAATGGTGTGCAGCTTATAATGGCCATATGTGACACTTTGTACATCCTTCATTTACCTGAATTAAATGGTGTGCAGCTTATAATGGCCATATGTGACACTTTGTACATCCTTCGGTTACCTGACTTAATGGTGTGCAGCTTATAATGGCCATATGTGACACTTTGTACATCCTTTAGTTACCTGACTTAAATGGTGTGAAGCTGATAATGGCCATATGTGACACTTTGTACATCCTTTAGTTACCTGACTTAAATGGTGTGCAGCTGATAATGGCCATATGTGACACTTTGTACATCCTTTAGTTACCTGACTTAAATGGTGTGCAGCTTATAATGGCCATACGTGACACTTTGTACATCCTTTAGTTACCCGACTTAAATGGTGTTCGGTCCTTATAATGGCCATATGTGACACTTTGTACATCCTTCAGTTACCTGACTTAAATGGTGTGCAGCTGATAATGGCCATATGTGACACTTTGTACATCCTTCGGTTACCTTACTTAAATGGTGTTCGGTCCTTATAATGGCCATATGTGACACTTTGTACATCCTTCAGTTACCTGACTTAAATGATGTACAGCTTATAATGGCCATATGTGACACTTTGTACATCCTTCAGTTACCTGACTTAAATGGTGTGCAGCTTATAATGGCCATATGTGACACTTTGTACATCCTTCAGTTACCTGACTTAATGGTGTGCAGCTTATAATGGCCATATGTGACCCTTTGTACATCCTTCATTTACCTGACTTAAATTGTGTGCAGCTTATAATGGCCATATGTGACACTTTGTACATCCTTCATTTACCTGACTTAAATGGTGTGCAGCTGATAATGGCCATACGTGACACTTTGTACATCCTTCAGTTACCTGACTTAATGGTGTGCAGCTGATAATGGCCATACGTGACACTTTGTACATCCTTCAGTTACCTGACTTAATGGTGTGCAGCTGATAATGGCCATACGTGACACTTTGTACATCCTTCAGTTACCTGACTTAATGGTGTTCAGCTGATAATGGCCATATGTGACACTTTGTACATCCTTAAGTTACATGACTTAATGGTGTGCAGCTTATAATGGCCATATGTGACACTTTGTACATCCTTCAGTTACCTGACTTAAATGGTGTGCAGCTAATAATGGCCATATGTGACACTTTGTACATTCTTCAGTTACCTGACTTAAATGGTGTGCAGCTGATAATGGCCATGTGTGACACTTTGTACATCCCTTATTTACCTGACTTAAATGGTGTGCAGCTGATAATGGCCATACGTGACACTTTGTACATCCTTCAGTTACCTGACTTAATGGTGTGCAGCTGATAATGGCCATACGTGACACTTTGTACATCCTTCAGTTACCTGACGTAATGGTGTGCAACTGATAATGGCCATACGTGACACTTTGTACATCCTTCAGTTACCTGACTTAATGGTGTTCAGCTGATAATGGCCATATGTGACACTTTGTACATCCTTAATTACCTGACTTAATGGTGTGCAGCTTATAATGGCCATATGTGACACTTTGTACATCCTTCAGTTACCTGACTTAAATGGTGTGCAGCTAATAATGGCCATACGTGACACTTTGTACATTCTTCAGTTACCTGACTTAATTGGTGTGCAGCTGATAATGGCCATGTGTGACACTTTGTACATCCCTTATTTACCTGACTTAAATGGTGTGCAGCTGATAATGGCCATACGTGACACTTTGTACATTCTTCAGTTACCTGACTTAATGGGGTGCGGCTTATAATGGTCATACTGGACACTGTGCACATCCTTCAGTTACCTGACTTAATGGTGTGCAGCTTATAATGGCCATGTGTGATACTTTGTACATCCTTCAGTTACCTGACTTAAATGGTGTGCGGCTTATAATGGCCATATGTGACACTTTGTACATCCTTCATTTACCTGACTTAAATGGTGTGCAGCTGATAATGGCCATATGTGACACTTTGTACATCCTTCGGTTACCTGACTTAATCGTGTGCAGCTGATAATGGCCATGTGTGACACTTTGTACATCCTTCATTTACCTGACTTAAATGGTGTGCAGCTTATAATGGCCATATGTGACACTTTGTACATCCTTCGGTTACCTGACTTAATGGTGTGCAGCTTATAATGGCCATATGTGACACTTTGTACATCCTTTAGTTACCTGACTTAAATGGTGTGCAGCTGATAATGGCCATATGTGACACTTTGTACATCCTTTAGTTACCTGACTTAAATGGTGTGCAGCTGATAATGGCCATATGTGACACTTTGTACATCCTTTAGTTACCTGACTTAAATGGTGTGCAGCTTATAAAGGCCATATGTGACACTTTGTACATCCTTTAGTTACCCGACTTAAATGGTGTTCGGTCCTTATAATGGCCATATGTGACACTTTGTACATCCTTCAGTTACCTGACTTAAATGGTGTGCAGCTGATAATGGCCATATATGACACTTTGTACATCCTTCGGTTACCTGACTTAAATGGGGTTAGGTCCTTATAATGGCCATATGTGACACTTTGTACATCCTTCAGTTACCTGACTTAAATGATGTGCAGCTTATAATGGCCATATGTGACACTTTGTACATCCCTCAGTTACCTGACTTAAATGGTGTTCGGTCCTTATAATGGCCATATGTGACACTTTGTACATTCTTCAGTTACCTGACTTAAATGGTGTGCAGCTGATAATGGCCATATGTGACACTTTGTACATCCTTCAGTTACCTGACTTAATGGTGTGCAGCTTATAATGGCCATATGTGACACTTTGTACATTCTTCAGTTACCTGACTTAAATGGTGTGCAGCTTATAATGGCCATATGTGACACTTTGTACATCCTTCAGTTACCTGACTTAATGGTGTGCAGCTTATAATGGCCATATGTGACCCTTTGTACATCCTTCATTTACCTGACTTAAATTGTGTGCAGCTTATAATGGCCATATGTGACACTTTGTACATCCTTCATTTACCTGACTTAAATGGTGTGCAGCTGATAATGGCCATACCTGACACTTTGTACATCCTTCAGTTACCTGACTTAATGGTGTGCAGCTGATAATGGCCATACGTGACACTTTGTACATCCTTCAGTTACCTGACTTAATGGTGTGCAGCTGATAATGGCCATACGTGACACTTTGTACATCCTTCAGTTACCTGACTTAATGGTGTTCAGCTGATAATGGCCATATGTGACACTTTGTACATCCTTAAGTTACCTGACTTAATGGTGTGCAGCTTATAATGGCCATTTGTGACACTTTGTACATCCTTCAGTTACCTGACTTAAATGGTGTGCAGCTAATAATGGCCATACGTGACACTTTGTACATTCTTCAGTTACCTGACTTAAATGGTGTGCAGCTGATAATGGCCATGTGTGACACTTTGTACATCCCTTATTTACCTGACTTAAATGGTGTGCAGCTGATAATGGCCATACGTGACACTTTGTACATCCTTCAGTTACCAGACTTAATGGTGTGCAGCTGATAATGGCCATACGTGACACTTTGTACATCCTTCAGTTACCTGACTTAATGGTGTGCAGCTGATAATGGCCATACGTGACACTTTGTACAACCTTCAGTTACCTGACTTAATGGTGTTCAGCTGATAATGGCCATATGTGACACTTTGTACATCCTTAAGTTACCTGACTTAATCGTGTGCAGCTTATAATGGCCATATGTGACACTTTGTACATCCTTCAGTTACCTGACTTAAATGGTGTGCAGCTAATAATGGCCATACGTGACACTTTGTACATTCTTCAGTTACTTGACTTAAATGGTGTGCAGCTGATAATGGCCATGTGTGACACTTTGTACATCCCTTATTTACCTGACTTAAATGGTGTGCAGCTGATAATGGCCATACGTGACACTTTGTACATTCTTCAGTTACCTGACTTAATGGTGTGCGGCTTATAATGGTCATACTGGACACTGTGCACATCCTTCAGTTACCTGACTTAATGGTGTGCAGCTTATAATGGCCATGTGTGATACTTTGTACATCCTTCAGTTACCTGACTTAATGGTGTGCAGCTTATAATGGCCATATGTGACCCTTTGTACATCCTTCATTTACCTGACTTAAATTGTGTGCAGCTTATAATGGCCATATGTGACACTTTGTACATCCTTCATTTACCTGACTTAAATGGTGTGCAGCTGATAATGGCCATACCTGACACTTTGTACATCCTTCAGTTACCTGACTTAATGGTGTGCAGCTGATAATGGCCATACGTGACACTTTGTACATCCTTCAGTTACCTGACTTAATGGTGTGCAGCTGATAATGGCCATACGTGACACTTTGTACATCCTTCAGTTACCTGACTTAATGGTGTTCAGCTGATAATGGCCATATGTGACACTTTGTACATCCTTAAGTTACCTGACTTAATGGTGTGCAGCTTATAATGGCCATTTGTGACACTTTGTACATCCTTCAGTTACCTGACTTAAATGGTGTGCAGCTAATAATGGCCATACGTGACACTTTGTACATTCTTCAGTTACCTGACTTAAATGGTGTGCAGCTGATAATGGCCATGTGTGACACTTTGTACATCCCTTATTTACCTGACTTAAATGGTGTGCAGCTGATAATGGCCATACGTGACACTTTGTACATCCTTCAGTTACCAGACTTAATGGTGTGCAGCTGATAATGGCCATACGTGACACTTTGTACATCCTTCAGTTACCTGACTTAATGGTGTGCAGCTGATAATGGCCATACGTGACACTTTGTACAACCTTCAGTTACCTGACTTAATGGTGTTCAGCTGATAATGGCCATATGTGACACTTTGTACATCCTTAAGTTACCTGACTTAATCGTGTGCAGCTTATAATGGCCATATGTGACACTTTGTACATCCTTCAGTTACCTGACTTAAATGGTGTGCAGCTAATAATGGCCATACGTGACACTTTGTACATTCTTCAGTTACTTGACTTAAATGGTGTGCAGCTGATAATGGCCATGTGTGACACTTTGTACATCCCTTATTTACCTGACTTAAATGGTGTGCAGCTGATAATGGCCATACGTGACACTTTGTACATTCTTCAGTTACCTGACTTAATGGTGTGCGGCTTATAATGGTCATACTGGACACTGTGCACATCCTTCAGTTACCTGACTTAATGGTGTGCAGCTTATAATGGCCATGTGTGATACTTTGTACATCCTTCAGTTACCTGACTTAAATGGTGTGCGGCTTATAATGGCCATATGTGACACTTTGTACATCCTTCATTTACCTGACTTAAATGGTGTGCAGCTGATAATTGCCATATGTGACACTTTGTACATCCTTCGGTTACCTGACTTAATCGTGTGCAGCTGATAATGGCCATGTGTGACACTTTGTACATCCTTTAGTTACCCGACTTAAATGGTGTGCGGTCCTTATAATGGCCATACGTGACACTGTGTACATTCTTCAGTTACCCGACTTAAATGGTGCGGTCCTTATAATGGCCATACGTGACACTTTGTACATCCTTCGGTTACCTTACTTAAATGGTGTGCAGCTGATAATGGCCATGTGTGACACTTTGTACATCCTTCATTTACCTGACTTAAATGGTTTGCAGCTTATAATGGCCATACGTGACACTTTGTACATCCTTTAGTTATCCGACTTAAATGGTGTGGTCCTTATAGTGGCCATACGTGACACTTTGTACATTATTCAGTTACTTGACTTAAATAGTGCGGGTCTTATAATGGCCATCGGGTATAGGGTGTCCACCTTAAATCTACTAAACTTAAATGAGGTGCAGCTTATATAGCGACCATGAGGTGCCTTGTGACCACCATTATTTTTCCAGACTTGTTCAATACGTAGGAACTTTAGGCACTTGATTCAGGGGATTTTAACTTGTCCAGTCACATGTCAAGTCACATGCTTAACTGCGGTCTCTAATCAAAGACCCTTTTTACCAACCTATAAATGTTAAGTATTGAGAGTGAGACAATTACGATTCTGGAACTTTTTGCACTTGGGACAGTTCGCCTCTGACCATCGTTAAAAAAACGTAGAAACTAGTTAAATACTTACTTTAAGGTATTAGATGTGTAATCAATCTCATGAATATTCGTGTAATTTCGGCATTTAGCGTTTTACGATGTTACATGTTCGATCATTTACGTCAACATTCGGCCTTCCGAGAATAAAATCAACCGCCTTTACTTTCCCAATTATATCCAATAAACTTGCGACAATTTCTTCACTCCAAAATGGCGAGAAAGAATCGGGGTCAGCGAGGAAAATTCGTTAAAAAAAGCAAACTTAAAGCAAAGAAAGAAAGAAGTGTGTTTTACATGTGTTTGGAGTATTTTTATTAAGAAAAGTATACTCTAATAAAAATGTAGAAACAAATGACATTACTGTCTTTGCATTATTTTTTATTCATCCAAATTTGACGCATATGAGATTATTTAAAGGTCAGATTTGAGGACGTCGACCTACTACATAAAAATTCGCAAAACTAAAGTTAGCCGACTAGATTTAAATGATGTGCGGCTTATAACGGACATGCTAGACCCTGTGTACCCCTCTTACTCACTTTACTGAAACTGTGTGCGGCTTATAACGGCAATAAGTACACTGTTGTGCTCACTTTTTGAACTGATTAAATTTATTATCAGTTAATATTTTTCATTTTTATGTAATCAAACATCTAGTATTGGTTCTTTTCGACGAATACTGAACTTTCATAGAGAAGGCGTGGCTAACAGTGGGTGACACCTAACTTAAACTGTGTATAGACTTCAACGGTGTGGATCTAACAATAATTGAATTCAAATTCCTGTTTGTCTAGATTAGTATTTGAAAGAAAGACAACCTTGGTTGAACAAGCACTTCGGAATACCTCTACCATTATCTGGCGAATAAAAGTAACGACATCTAGCATTTGTAACACTGTGCAAAACTCAAATGGTCCATAATAATTATATTTAATCTTAGTTACACCTAAACAGTGGTATAAGTTAATATTAATGTTTAATTGTCTTAACTGGAGTTTAACAACAATTTCCATGATAGCAGTATACATTCTTAAATTTAAAGTGTTCACCATGGCAACCAAGAAAATGTTGTTTTTTTATAGTCAAAAATATGCCTTTTGCCATTTAACTAGCATCAACATATTAATTTTGTAGATTGTGATGTACATTAGCCAAAATAGCAAAATTACTTGCCATATACAAAATAGAAATAACTCATTAGTTCAATAGGAAATACATAATGCTGTTGACTTCATTACTCTGGCATATTATGCTGACTAAAATGCAGCATGATTAAAAACAGAGCTAAAGGCTACTCTATGCTTAATACTGGTGCTATCTACACACATGAAGTCTTTTGAAACATGTAATTTAGTGACAGCTTACTAGTATTTCAAAGGTAAGTCAAAACTATAAGATACAAAGAGATATTGTAAAATGTCACTGATAAACACTAGGGTAGTACTGCGATATATCAAAGCAAGATAATTAATGTAATTAAAGTCTCTGTGCTCAAGCTAAATTCATACCTAAAAACAAAATCTATATTTATTGACAGTTCTAAAGTAAAATAAACAAGTTCTTTTAAATAGAATGTTGCATACTAGAACAAGAAACAATTAGTCAGTCACATGCATAGTAAACATACAATAGTTGAAAAAGTTCTGCAAGTCCTGAGTGTATGAACAGTTTCTATGCAATAAATTAAGCTCCTTCACTCAAGTCTTTATCTTAACAAAGTATACTAAATACTATCATACAAAAACAATTACAAAATATCAATTGTCTTATTTGTTAACCTTATACTTAACAAAGCTGCAAAGGATATGTAGTTCTAACTAAAGTACATTTTTCAAACAGCTCAGTTACTAATTGCTTGTACAAATATATACAGATATTCGAAACAGTTCTGATGAAAAATCCTATGATCTAGGCAGCATGTGGGCAGCATGCTGGCCAAAAACACAATGATGTAATATCATAAAACAGGTGCTGTAGGGTGACCTGATCACACAATCAGCAACTTTACACAGGGAATGGACTGTACTGACTTGCCATTTGAATGGGAATAATTTGAAGTTAATTGAAAATATACTGCCTTTATAAATGTGTTGATGTTATTAGAAAGTAGATGCTGTAGAACCATACATGCAAAACTATAAAAGAATCTAATTTTCTATAAAAAAGATTAAGAAACAATTTTGTCAGTGAAAACATTCATAATTATTTTAATAAAATAATTTATGCATTTATATTACATCAGTTCTCAGTTATGATACACTACTAATTTATGTGCACATATATAAAATACACTCTCTTAGTCACACTACAGATAACAATGACAATATTGTTTTGTTTTGTCAACAACAATTGTCCATGTGGTGAATTGCCTTCTTTTCTCCATATCCATGATGATCAAATTGTATGTGTGTCATATACACCACACTGTTTGCATCTCTTCTAATACTCAAACTCATCCATCAGTTTTAATACCTAAGTTCCAAAAACATATGTTATAGTGAAAGAGTTAAATACCATGCTTCAACTGCATTGACCTAGCAATAATATGCATTGTAAAACAATAAACTATTACTATAATGTTAAAATATTATTTGTCAGTCTATTAAAAGAGTAAGACCTTTTATAAGTTATGTGAAATCTACATTTTTTAATTCATTCAGGCTTCACTAGATACAAAAATGTAGATAAAGGAAAATTATTTAATACATAGTAAACACTTACTGATACCTCACTGCAAAGTCCAGTCACATTTCCGCAAGGATTTACAATATGGTGGATCATCTTGTCGGTCCCAGTGAGGATGGATCACCTGTTTTGCATAGTAGATACTGTGGTGCTGCAACACAACTTGGAACTAGGACACTGGCCTAAAATACATACAATTTACAACAATTCATTAAGTGACAACTTTATTTTGTTGTGAGGTACCGCCGTAAATGATGCATGATAAAAATTTAACCCATGTGTTAATTATGTTACAGTGACACATAAATTAACATTTGAAACGTAGTTATGTCAATCCCAATGACAGCCATGATTATGTGTTAAATAATAGATATGCCTTAAATGGTTAACACAATCCAAAGTTATTTAAGAAGGTAGTTAAATATAATAATGCTGTATTTTTACATTATGCATTTTGTTGTGGGGCGCCCGTGACCGATGTGTCAGAGTCGTTGGTTTGTACGCCTCAACCCCTCACCGAATGGGTTCGAGAACTGGTCGGGGCAAGAACTTTAATGTGAGGTTTTCTAGCTACCCTGCGGTACACCGGCGGTTGTATTTTTGTGTGTTTCTTTCTACAAACAACATAGCAACAACTTTACTTATTTCTTTTTTGGAATTTCAGTGTTTACAAAAAAGGTGACATATCACCAACGGACAAATTGATTTCCGGTTTCGATTTCGCCGTGCAATATTGCATTAACTCTTAAAAGAGAATTCTTAAAAATAAAACACGTCATGCAGTGAAAGAACACTAAAAAAATCCTTCCATACATGTTGTCCTCTGTGATATTTTTCACTAGAGTTGTAAACTTGGTTAAAATAGTAAATGTTCTTGTTTTGTAGTGCTTTCACCGACGCGATTCCCGCTCAAAAATAGGTCATGTAAACACACAAAAGATAATGACGTTTAAAAGAATAATAAAGGGAAAATAATGAGTACTTAAACATTTTATATATATAAAGATTATCCCAGTTGTCCATCCAGTAAATTTCGTATTTATACAATTGTGAAACAAGGAAAACACAATCGCGAACGTGCACATGTGAGGTTGTTAAGCAAAACAAAGTTCAAGCAAAATCACAGATCGCGTCACAAATATCAATGGCAGGGGTTTGGTGTCATTATGAAAATTACATTTTCATCAACAACTACGATTAAGCTCAAGTCATGACTTTGAACTGAAGTCGCTATTTTTGTATCTGAAAGGTGAGTATTTTTATGTAGTTCAAATTTGAGTGTTAAGTTAGTAACGTTACAGAAATGTTATAATTTCATGCAAAATGTCAGACATATAGTGAAAGAGATTGCAAATTAAATTCCTGACTTGAGCTGTTCTTACTAATGAATGTGTAAATGTGTGGACGTACAGGCATTAAACTATATTGCAAGCAAATATGACAGGTAAATGTATAAGGGAAATTAGATTGTACTAAGACCCCGTGTCTGAAATACTGAACATGAATTTAACTTTAGTTTACCTAATGTTATAATGTGGCTCTGAATAACATAGCACTGTGTGGTATATTCATAATGTTAGAAGAATGATACATTCCTTCTGATATTCAATAACATTACAAACATGACAACAAACAAGAATGCACAATTACAAAATCTGAGCAAGATCTTGGGTTTTGTATATTTTTATTACCCTCGATTTTGGAACATTTTCTATCAGTTTATATCCCTATAACGCTTATTCGTCAGTCCACATTCTAACTATTCAGGTTATATCGATGATCTTCACCCGGAGTCTAACGTGTTGAGCAAGGACCTCATGAGCTTGCCGGTGGTCCTGTCGGCCAGTCTCCAGCTTAAGAAGTTCAAGTGAACCAAACACTCTTATTTGGTTTTTAAAAGATACTTATTTCCATTATCAGCATATAGGTCATATACGTATAAATAAATATTATCATTTTTTCAAACTGAGTTTAAGATAACATTAATACAAGTTCCAGTTATGTTATCAAGAAGGCTGTGGGATGTTTGCTTGTTTGCTATAAACAAAGCGTCTTTTATAGAGGACCTGACAGTAGCTGTTATTTAATACAAACGTAACTATCACAGGATATTTATGGTTGACACCAATAATACATAGAAAGAAAAATGTGGCCCAAATCCCGGGTGGGTTGAAGCTGCCATTGTCAACAATCAGGTTGAATGCTGTACCAGAGACCCAGATAAGAAGAGTACAACTCCTACTAAGTCCTTTATGTCTCCAAACCCTTTTTTACCTGGCACCCATTAGAATTCTTACATATTGTTATTCATGATCACAACAATGTTACTTGTGCGATGTGGCGGTCGTAAAAATCTCCCCGTGCATGTAATTTTTGTTGTCATTAAATTCATCCTATAAGGATTGTTACGTGTATTTCCTTTGATGGACATTGGACTTTGGTTCCTCAATTCCATCTCCGCATGAACATGATGCTACAACCAATTACTCTGCTCTGGTTATTTTTTTTCTTGATTCAGAAAGTTAATTTCATTTACTATTACCCTTCTAATCGAAATAATACCTATATTTCTTCTAAACACTATGTGGACATTTTTTTTCAATGACGTAACTACTTTCGTTATAACTTGTCAAACAACACGTCAGCGCTTAGACACTTATTCAAATAGATCGGTTTTCTTTTTATTGCTTGCATTTGAGAAACCTACCAGGAAGTCCGAGGTTAGAGCTCTATAAAACCGGTTTACCAACCCCAGGCGGTTCATTTTGCCGACTGAGCGTTCAATGCGGTAACTGGCAGGTTTGCTCTTATTGTTAAATGACTCATCACATATTTGTTCTCACTTTTACATTTGGCGTGCCTGAGAATACCTTGGTGCTGTGTCTTTTCAATTTTTATGCTCCCCGACAACTTTCGGGGTAGCATATAGCCGCCGCCTTGTCCGTCCGTCCGTCAGTCCGTCAGTCCGTCCGTACGTCCCATTCGTGTCCGGCCCATAACTTCGTTATTTGAAGTCGAATTTCGAAACTATTTCACAGAAATGACCACCATGTTGAGATGACGTGTCTCGCGCAACATTTGGGTCCCTACCTTGAAGGTCAAGGTCACAGCGTGACCTTGCAGCCAAATCGTGTCCGGCCCATAACTTCGTTATTTGAAGTCGGATTTCGAAACTATTTCACAGAAATGACCACCATGTTGAGACGACGTGTCGCGCGCAACATTTGGGTCCCTACCTTGAAGGTCAAGGTCACAGCGTGACCTTGCAGCCAAATCGTGTCTGGCCCATAACTTCGTTATTTGAAGTCGGATTTCGAAACTATTTCACAGAAATGACCACCATGTTGAGACGACGTGTCGCGCGTAACATTTGGGTCCCTACCTTGAAGGTCAAGGTCACAGGGTGACCTTGCAGCCAAATCGTGTCCGGCCCATAACTTCGTTATTTGAAGTCGGATTTCGAAACTATTTCACAGAAATGACCACCATGTTGAGACGACGTGTCGCGCGCAACATTTGGGTCCCTACCTTGAAGTTCAAGGTCACAGCGTGACCTTGCAGCAAAATCGTGTCCGGCCCATAACTTCGTTATTTGAAGTCGGATTTCGAATCTATTTCACAGAAATGACCACCATGTTGAGACGACGTGTCGCGCGCAACATTTGGGTCCCTACCTTGAAGTTCAAGGTCACAGCGTGACCTTGCAGAAAAATCGTGTCCGAGCCATAACTTCGTTATTTGAAGTCGGATTTCAAATCTATTTCACAAAAATGACCACCATGTTGAGACGACGTGTCGCGCGCAACATTTGGGTCCCTACCTTGAAGGTCAAGGTCACACCGCGACCTTGCAGAAAAATCGTGTCCGGCCCATAACTTCGTTATTTGAAGTCGGATTTCGAAACTATTTCACAGAAATGACCACCATGTTGAGACGACGTGTCGCGCGCAACATTTGGGTCCCTACCTTGAAGGTCAAGGTCACACCGCGACCTTGCAGCAAAATCATGTCCGGCCCATAACTTTGTTATTTGAAGTCGGATTTCGAAACTATTTCACAGAAATGACCATCATGTTGAGACGACGTGTCACGCGCAACATTTGGGTCCCTACCTTGAAGGTCAAGGTCACAGCGTGACGTTGCAGTGAACTTGTGTCCTGCCGTTATCTTCGTTATTTGAATTCGGATTTCGAAACTTTTTCACAAAAATGATCACCATGTTGAGACGACATGTCGCGCGCAACATTTGGGTCGCTAACTTGAAGGTCAAGATCACAACATGACCTTGCAGCAAAACCTTGTCCGGCCCATAACTTCGTTATTTGAAGTCGGATTTTACAACTGTTTTTGACAAACTACCCGGTTTGACCGGCTCTTGTTAAGTCATTGCCCTTTGTTTATGTTTATGTCTGATTTCATAGTACTACAACATTTTCAAAATAAACCTCAATATTCATACAACTAACCTTTTTTTGTGACAAAGAACCCATTCGGGGAGCATCAGCCGTCTCTGACGGCCTCTTGTTGTATATGTTGCAATGCTCATAGGACTTTGTTTTACATATTCTTATTGATCAGACAATTCCAATGAGCACCAGCAATATAAGATGTTACTGAGAATTATGAGATAAAGTAAAACAAAATCTGTTTTATTTTCTTATTTGGAGCTATGTCGCTCTATCCAGTGTTGGCTACCATTTTGACTTTGGTAAACTTTTATTTCTTTTATACAATTTATTTGCAAAGCGATTATTTTATCTATTCGTAATTTTAAAGCTTGACTTTTTAAACTTTTATTTGTGTCGGTAAATAAGTAATAGGTTGTGTTGAGCGCCAAGTGTGAAAGGCTGCTAAATTGTGTCTCTTATAAAAACTTGATTTTAAGTGGTTTCTAGACTATGCATTGACTTCATTTTTGTTCTGGCACTAAATAAATATGTGAGCATTATGAATCTGGCATTTGTTTTTGGTTTACTAATTGCATTTGTGTTTTGTGGAGTAAATGTGTCTAAAACGATTGGATTTTAACAAAAGATTTCATCATAATCTGGTGAACACCTTCTCAGTGCACACAATGGATTATCCTGGGAGCAATATCAAAACATACAGTGCAAGTGAACTATTGAAATATAGATCAATGCCCAGACAATGGATTTTACCTGATCAGCAATTATTGGCAAGATTAAAAGGTATGGGTATTTTGAACTTTAGAGGTTGTAGATCTGGAACCAAAACATCCAAAAGTAATAAACCACAAAAGAAACAACTTGGTGTGAATATCTCAAACCTAGTATACCCAAAACGACAAAATGACCTAAGTAATTTCAAAGAAAATGTGACATGTTTAACATTAAATTGCCATTCAGTAGTCAACAAAGATGTACTAGTCGGACAATTGCTTCGTGAGGACAATATTGATTTTGCGCTTTTGACGGAAACGTGGTATTCAGATGACAAACAATCTCAGTTTGAAACATCAGATTTAAACCAAAATGGTTATAAACTCAGTGTTGCTAATCGTAAAAATCGTTTTGGCGGCGGTTTTGCTTTGACTTGTAAAAGTTCCATCAATATGCGGAAAAAGGAATCCGGCGCGACCCAAACTTTCGAGTATGGAATATAGAAATTGGTATTAAAAAACATTACCATAAATTGCGTAGGAATTTATAGACCTCCATTATTGGCTACTCCTCTGCAATTTGTGAAAGACTTCTTTGAATTTATGGAAGACATGGTTTCAAAATATCAAAACCTCTTGACAATGGGGGATTTCAATCTTCATATACACGACGACACCGGTGCTATTTCAGAATTTAATAACTGTTTGTGTGCTATGGGATTAGAACAACATGTACATTTCCCCATGCAAGTGTTCGGTCAAAGTCTCGATCTTGTGATCACAGAGGTCGCAAATGGTGTTGAGCTAGTCTCATGTGAACCTGGTCCATTTCTTTCAGATCATCGTGTAGTGAAAGTCGTCACAAAAGTGAAAAAAGAGAACATTATCAGCAAATCCATCATATACAGAAACTTTAAAGATATTGATCGCTCAGAAATTGCCAGTGATATTAGCAATATAAAAATTTAAAGTGAATCAGTTACTGAATATGTGGACCTTTTCGAATCCGAAATGAAAGTTATCGTCGATAAACATGCACCTGAAATTGAAAAAAACAGTTATTTGTCGAAATCCGAAGCCATGGTTTACTGAGAGTATAAAACACTAAAAGAGTATTCTACGCAAATCTGAGCGCATGTGAAGAAAACACAAAAATCCAAATGATTATGAATTCTTCAAAAATGCAATGAATAAATACAATTATGAACTAAATCTTGAAAAGAAACGCGAACTTAGTCAGAAAGTGCTCGCATTCAAGGGAGATTCCAAGAAACTCTACAACTTCGTGACAGATCTCACCGGCGGAAAGTTCGAAAATCCAATGCCGACCGTTGACAACGAAAACAGTTTAGCTGATAAATTCGCAGATTTTAACAACCTTAAACATCATAAGAACTATGAACCACTATGAACCATTGCCAGAAGATGTACCAAAATTCGAGGAATTTGGAACCTTAAGTGAAAATGATGTGAAAAAAAAAATGATTAATTCCATGCAAACAAAATCATGCGAAATTGACATTTTGCCGACGAAAGTGTTGAAGTCATTTGTGACTGAACTGCTTCCCATCATTACCACATTAGTGAATCTTTCGTTGTCACAAGGTGTCTTTCCACCAATTTGGAAACAGGCAATAGTTAGACCTCTGTTGAAAAAACTTGGACTCGAACTATTTTTTTCTAACTACAGACCAGTGAGCAACCTACCATTTCTGTCGAAATTTATTGAAAAGGCAGCATTATTCTACCTTAACAAACATGCAGATGAACACAATCTCCTTCCAAAGAACCAATCAGCGTACCGACAACATCATTCGTGTGAATCAGCGTTACTTCGTCTTGTAAATGACCTTCTTGCTGCCATGGAAAATCAAAAATAACTACATTAATAGCATTGGACTTAAGTGCAGCTTTTGATACCGTCGATCATGACATCCTTCTTGACAGTCCCAATCGTCAGTATGGTATCTGTGGAGTAGCACTCGACTGGTTAGACTCGTACCTGCGACCCAGGAGTTGTCGCGTAAGTGCGAACAATATAATGTCGTCAGCACGCGATCTTACGTGCAGTGTCCCCCAAGGAAGCTGTTTAGGGCCGTGGCTCTACCTAGCGTATGCAGGGACCATATTTGACATTGTTCCGCCTACCATCTCCGTGTACGGCTTCGCCGACGATCATACTGCCAGCAAATGTTTCAAACCTACACCCGCTCTCGAGGCCGAATCTATTGCGGAACTAGAAGCAAATGATTGGATGAACAGTAATAAATTAAAAATGAATTCTTCAAAAACTGAACACATAATTTTTGGAAGTGCTCCTCAGTTGCGTAAACTGTCTAAAGATGAAATTTACATTTGTTTACATTTGTGGTGATAAGATCAAACGACAAAATACAATCAGATATTTAGGGGCATATTTGGACGAAAATCTGACTTTTAAACATCACATCAAGATAAAGTGTCGAACAGCTATGTTGAGCTTTCTTCGCATAACAAATATTTGCAAATTCCTTACACAAGATGCAGCAGAAACTCTTGTACTCTCACTCGTTATTTCTCACTTAGACTATTGCAACGTGATTTTGTATGGTATTTCAAACTGTGATATTGCAAAACCACAGCGAATTCAAAACATGTGTGCCAAACTAGTATTGAATCGTAGGAAAAGTGACAGCTCTAAGCAGGCACTATACGATCTACACTGGCTGTCCATCAAGGCCAGAATACAATTCAAGATTCTTGTATACATGTACAACTGTCGCGTTGGAAATGCACCTACGTATTTGACTGAACTGCTTACACCTTAAGTTCAAAAACGTTCTCTGAGATCATCCTCATTTTCGATTGACAGTTATGAAATGCCTTTTAATAAGTGTAAAACTTTCAGCGACAGAAGTTTCAGTACAATCGACCCGAAATTCTGGAATGATCTTCCATTAAATATCAGACAATGCTCATCAGTTGATAGTTTCAAGAAACACTTGAAGACTCATTTCTTCAGAGACTATTTTAATCTTTTCTAGTCAAAGTCAGTAAAGTGTAGAAACACTAAGCAGTGAACTAAGAGACAATGTTTTTCTGCGCATTAATTCTGTGATGAATATCTGATTTTACAATTTGTTTATAATCCAAGTAACATTTTCATGTCTTTTATCATGTCCTTTAATAGTATAGCCATATTTTTAATTATTTTGAATAACATTACTTTCTTTTACTTTTGATAACATGTTTTAGATTGAGAATTAATTGTTTTATCACTCTTAAACTACATTTATTTATTATTTTTAATGTTCTGATAAAATATTGTACACCGCCATTGAATATGTATTATATGTAGAAATAGGCGTTTAAGTAAATAAAACAGACTCAGTTTCAGTTTTCAGTTTTCTATCATCTACCTATGCAAACATAAACAATACACCCATACCGGTAAATGATAAGTATGTGCCCAACAGGTGATTTTCTTCGTTAAGGCATATAGTCGTAAAACGATAACATAAATGAACTTAAATGTATTTTTGCTGCAGGTGTTGTAACTTGTTTGCCATCCAGCAGAACCTGACCAATATCACAATGTCACGGGAATCTGACCTTGACTGTGCTAGGCAATTCTACGATCTGCTTTACCTAAATCCACAGGTAAACATTGAACTTAAAATTGTTTATTTTAAATTTTATTCAAGTTCTCGGTTCAAGGTATGGGAAGATAGACAATTTAAAAAGGCATTTAAGGAACTATGGCTAAATGGCAAGTCGCAAGTTAAGTCCCTTCAAAGGTCAGGTCTGGTAAATTCACAATCGGGCAATAATTTGCATCATCTTTCAACCAATTTACAGCGTGCTGGTGTTTCTACCAACACGTTGGTCAGGCATTTCAGTCACCTTGAGGCTAGAATTTGCCAACATGATAACATGATGTATTTAGGCTGAAGGAAGTCATTGAGAAAGGACAAAATAAAACAATATGATTAGTCACTCTCTATGAACAAGGATATATGATTGGTCCGTTTCCGTAGAAAAATATGATTGGTCAGGCTCCAAAGAAGAATGTTTATGAAAGATGTGATTGAGAAATGACAAAATAAAGCAATGTGTGTGGTCTGTTTCTGCGAATAATGATGTATGTTTTTTTTTGTTGTTGCTTTGTTTAATTATTTAATTGATATGTCACAGTATAATGATAAGTAAAAATTAATATCATTTATGATTATCCTTATGTAGGCTCTTTACTTATAACAAGAGTCATTGTCACTTGTGAAAAAGTGCTTAAAAATACAATTTTGAATGGTGATTAATCGTAATTTTCAAGAATAATCAGGTGTATGTTTTGGTGTCTTGGTATATACAATTATTGTCAATTTTGCAGCCTTTTATTTATTTTCTAAAATAAGATCTTCATAATTATTGTAACTAACCATTATACAGTGTTGATTACATTTATTTGATAAAATCATAGCAACATGCAAACAGAAAATTCAGTTTTGAGCAGGCCCATGGATATTAGCCATATTAGCCATGTCATTCCTTTTATGTTTCCAGTTATCATGATCAATATTATACAAATAAAGAATTGTGCGGCGATAAATATATAGTTTAGTGAACCCGGTAATGTGATATTGACCAAGGACATAAGTCAATATCACGTTATCTAGGTCTAAAAAACGATATATTGACCAAAACGTATGTCTTTACTTGTTATATCACATACCCTATCAAATCACGCTGTCATTGTTGCTTTTAGTACAACAAGCCATCCACGCTATTCAATTTAAAAAAAATAAAGATGTCGATCCATTTCACCAGAGTTTATTTCCTCAGTCTGTTCTCACATTTTTTCTTTACAGATAATCATGAAAAGCATTCACTACTATTGAGGTTACACTTTTTGTTCTTTTCTTGGTTACATTTCCCTAAATGTTACCAAATCATCATCCGATAGACGGTTAATCTGGCGATTTCTTTTTTCCAGACACCTTGAAGAATTGTTGTAGCAATAGTGTGCGTCAAAAGGACTTGACCATCAGTCTAACGTTTTCGGTGCTGACATGAAAACATTCTCGAGTCACAATCACTTTATATTGATTCACACATGACCAGCGCTCGATCAATCAAAACGCTTTAAATTCAAAGGGTATGTGATATCTGTTATTTAGTGTCCGGATACCAGTCTTCTGGGTTGGGCATTTCCTAATAACCTCGCGCCATTTGTCTCTGTCAACATCGTCATCTTAGCTGACGTACAGCCTTCTTCTAAGATGGCATGCCATGTTTTCATAGAATGACATCTGTACTCTGCATTGTTTCTCTTACACAACTTTATATAAATACTATGAATATGTTGTTTGTTAATTATTGGTAATTTTGTATTTGCCCAAGTTATGTTTTAATTTAATGATACTTGTTAATTGTAAATTATAATATTTATCTTCTTGATAGTGTCGCACATTTAACTTTCATGCACTTATTTACTTTACGATTGAACAAATAAAATGTTATGGACAAAGCTTAAAACTGTTTCCAAATGTGAAGGGGAGCTTTATTTATGTTTAATCTCTAAAAAATCACATTTTGCAAAAAAATTGAATTAGAGTTGTAAGAGAAAATGTTATATCTTATGTTAATTTTGGAACATTTACAACAGATTGGACACTTAAGTTAAGGTCATTGTGCAATTAAACAGTTTTCAGGACCTTGTAAATAAATTAATAACCATGGCTAAAGTCCGATACCCATCATCTCAAAAAGTAGCTCAAGTCTTAACTATTTATGTTATGGGTATGCCTTATGAATTCGAAGCTTTGCTCTAGTTTAAACTTTGAAGATCTTTAGAACAGTTGGTATAGTATTTCAGCTTCAACTTTATTTAATGTCATTTTTGTTTTGCAGTGCCTGATGAAACATTGTTAGGGTTAATGCCATAATTTTAACCAGTATATGCTAAAGTATTGGCCAAAATAAAATAACAAAAATTGTTTGGTATGTCATATATGCTGTTGGAGTGCAATATGTAGTGTAGATGTGTTTGTATATCGAAATATTTATTTAAAAAATATGTAATTGTAATGCAGATTTGTGTAAACTTCTGCCACCAATTTGTAAATATATAAACCAGCTTAAGGACATCAAGTGTTTGTCATGAGATTCATCCCACTTACAATGTTACACGGCAGACAGTAGCTAAAAGGATATATATATAACATTTGTGTATAACATTTGTGTGCGTGTGTGAAGTCAAACCCGTATTAAAAGACCACCCATGTGACCGGACCAAAATGGTTGATCAAGACAATTGTTCTCCTAAAGTAGATGATGATGATGATGCATTTAATGGATGATATTGATAATTATTATGATTAAAACTTTTTAGACTAAAGAAATATTGATGAACGATTATAACAAGCTAAAAAAGTAATTTATATCGATACAAACAAATTCTTAGTTTATGTTACAATGAGTTGCTTTATTGACACTAAGTGCAGGAACATTGTTAGTTTTATAGCCGGGAGAAAACGTAGTAGAGCATTTGCCTTGTTTGTCGAAGGGTTCATGGTTCGAGTCCTGGACTGGCTGCACATTTATCTCCAAATCAACTGGTTACAAACCTCCTGAGCTAACCAAACTGCTAACACATTAATTTCCTGTCACCAGACTATACTTTTCATATATATATATATATATATATATATATATATATATATATATATATATATATATATATATATATATATATATATCAGTGTACTTAGCGCATAAGTACTCAGAACTTGACCATCTTGGCCGCAACTAGTCCATCACGGGCACAGAAGCACTTAGATTGTGTCCATCAAATCAAAAGCACATAGAACGTGTCCATACTGGGTTCACAGGCACTTGGAACGTGTTTTTCCAGGGCGCAAAAGAACAGACAACGTGTTCATCTTGGGCGCACAAGCAGAAAGAACGTGTCTATCTTGCACGAGTACAGGGAACGTGTCCTACCCGGACACACACAGAGAACATATCCATCCCTGACGAACAAACACAGACAACATGCCCATCCCAGGCGAACAAACACAGACAATGTTAAATCTCTGGCACACGAGCACGTAGTACATGCCAATCCTGGGTCCCAACGCGTCAAATGTGCCCGTGTATGCTTTATGTATGCTTTAAATGATAACATTAATATTGTGTGTTTAAATTTGATGTTCATTATATTGTGTTATTTAGATATACATTAAACGCAGATTTATGAATGAGCAATGCCACGTACGAATGTCACTCATTAACTAGAAGAAATGGGTGGAGGGGCAAACTGCTATTAGAATGAGTTTTCCACTGACTATGCATTATCTTCTAAGCCAAGATATTTGCAATATCCCGCGTTGTGCCTCACTGTCGTCTGTGGCTCCGAACCTGGTTATGTAATGTCTGAGGTCATTCGTATAATCACAGCATCTCAGTCTAAAGTTACACGCGTTCGGGAAAGAATGGCGCACTCGCAATTTTTGGATTAAGTACACAGGGTTGTAAAAGGTAGTTGTTAATTAAAAATTAGTACTCAGTTAATTTTAGTCCATTCTAGTAACATGCATGAGCATTTAATTTAAGTCAAAATGCAAAATCAAATAGAATAGAATATTTTATAAAATGGTTTCTATTAACGAATGCTAGTGACTCTGATTTAACTGTTATCCTAATGTATAATCTTTATTTAAAAAGAGTTGTTTATTTGCAGCTGAAGTCGTGTTTGTTTTTCAATTTTCAATGCGTTGTACATGTGATTTACTAGGAATTATTAGACCTTGGTGTAAACACCTGTAATCGCTTATACGGTAAAAAACAGGGCTTTTCTGTGCTTTGATTATGTGCTTAGTCATATCTTCAAGATCGAAGTCGTACGCGTTCTTATGCCCGAAAAAACATGTCAGCTCACTTCCCTACGCGCAAAATATAGTCCTACATTTAACGATCATCTTTTGAAAGATGCATTTTATTCGGACCAATAAATGATTACATGTCGGCAGTTAACGTGACATAATCCATTTTCTGTAGGCTTTCCGCGTCATATTCAATATGAAAATAAAAACAAACAGTACTTTGCGGGGCTTTTTCAGCTAACAATAATTCATTTGGTTGTTAAAATAGCAATATTTGTCCAAACTCAGGTACCACCTTAAATTTAATCATAACTCCTAAACAGATATTGTTCACTCACATATGCAAAACAAACCATTCACTTAAACTATGTGTAGATGATATTTTCAGTAAACTTCATTTCCTGTAAATAACCAGTAGCGTGATTTTGTTACTTTCAAGCACAATACATGTATGTAGGCCCCTGTATGACATCAAACATGCACACCCGTATAGATTTTTTACGAACATAAGGTCAGCTGCAGTGTTTTAATCATGAAATGAATATATTGCTTTGTTGTCGTTTCTCCTATCTGCAGACCATTTTGTCTTTTTAACAAAAACGTTTTCCTGCTCAAAGTAAAGACCTCATATATTGCTGTACATAAAAAGACCTATTCAAAGGCTTTTGTTGTATATGACTTCATGTTTGTGCTTTATACGGTGTTCTAGATTGTTGCAAGTCTTAATTAGTACGATGAGCATTCTTTGTACGCCTTTGTTAATATACTGTTTATGCAACAAATTTCCAACTGTAAGTTCCCAATCTAGTAATTGTAATCTCGATTTTGTAATGACAAAACCACTTTTAAAGACTACTTTCTAATTACTAAAGCCAATCCCTTTGCCCGAACCATTTCTAATTGTTTATTGAAAATAATCATTATATCCGTTATCTTCTTCATTTTGCAAAGATTCATGGCCACGCTTCTGTTTTTGTGTTGTCCTGAATGATGCGAAAACTTTACACCTAGCGTTTTTGTTTTATAAGAACTTGTCTAAATGAAATCTTTGTGATAAAAAGATTGCCCAGTTTTGTTTTACATGTCTTCGACTTTTAAAGCATGCCTTCAAATCACCTTTCGTTTTATATCGTTTTGTCATTGGTGATCAAAATGCAAGGTGTCGTGAAAAGGATGATGTTGTATTTAACAAAGGACAGACAGAAACATTTTTTAACTTCTCTGACACAGATTATAATGTAGACAAAAGGCTCTATGAACAAAGCCATAAATTGTTAGGGCAACAAATATTTTGACCTGTGTTTGTCTAGCGATATTAGAATAGTCAATGAACGTGTTTCTGATGACAGCGGTGTACACAGGTTTACACATATGTCAGTAACAGGCAGTAGCGTTGTTGATTATGTCCTCAGTTGTGCTGAGTTGATTCCCTGTATCAAACATTTCTCTGTGAACGATATGCAAGTTTTCTTTATGTACGCACCGATTCAAATTGACTTTTTATTGAATTTGACTTCTGTCGATTATGCCATTGATCATAGGGAAAGTGATAAGCTTAAATATGATATTTCTTAAGATAATTCGTTTAATGAAGCTGTTAAAAATAAAGACGATTTTTTAAAATCATTGTGGACATTTCAGCAATAAAATGTTAACAATCAATGATGGTGTTGATTTTATTCCAGAAAATCTATAAAATATAAAATGTCAAATATATGGTAAAATTACAACTTATCACGAGCCTCGTTAAAGTAGTATTCCTAAAATAAAGTATACATGGCTTAGCAGCGAATGTGAAATGGCTAGAAAACAGGTTCGTGCTGCATGCAAATGTAAATATTACCATCAAGTCTTAAATAAAGCATTTACACGACTTAGTGAGTCCCAATCCCAGACAATTTGATACGAAAGTCAAAAGAATGAGAAGAAGCCAAAAAATCATTCGACTGTTTCTACCGATGAGTTTTATAACCACAAGATTTCTTTTCAAATAATGATATGTTCAAAAACGATAACGTTGAAAAGGAATTATATTACTGAATGTAAAAGCGCTTGTTGATAGTCTTGGTTTGACATTTTTGTTATATAAAGATAGTTTTAATAATTAACATTCATTTAATGAATGTCGATACATAAGAGATGATTAAACTAATAATGGCGCTTATCAAACATGACCTGGTTATATTTTATACTATACAATACCACTGACAATTATTGAAGCTAAGAAAAATAATATAAAAGAATATGTATGTGACACAGAAGATGGCCAAAACTGAAACAATTGGCTACACAATAGGCCCGACGTTTATGTAAATGAGCTGATAAGCACAGCTTGAAACATTTTAAAGTCATAAGATAAAAATATATAAGTTGAATTTAATCATTATTCTGGTCAAAAAGTAAACTCAAAATACATAAAACGTCCACGTGTCCATATCCAGTAGCTCAGTCGGTAGAGCATTCGGCTGCCAAACACGATACTCCGGGTTCGAATACAACAAATGCCAATGTAATTTAAGCATTAGAGGCGGTTTCCTATTTCAAAATACGCGTATTTTCTTTGTTGATAACGTTTATGAAAAGCGGGAAATAAACAGTACCTGTTAATGTGAAGACAGAAGAAAAAGCCTAACTTATATATTGTGTGTTCGCGGATACGACCAAGAATGCATTCATCGAGTTCGTTAAATTGTTCTATAACTGCTGTACGTCGTTTGTTTGTTTGTTTGTTTGTTTGTGTGTGTGTGTTTGTTTGTGTGTGTGTGTTTTTTGTGTGTGTTTGTGTGTGTGTGTGTGTTTGTGTTCCGTGCACTCCGCTTCGCTCATGAGTTAAAAGTTCAAAATGAATCTCTTGTTTGAATAAACTAATTAAACTACTTGCAGATTCTACCCGCACTTATGTCCGGCCGAATATAAGTCAACCCAAGTAAGTCGACCCCTACGCGCAAAAGTATAGTCTTACATTTAATTGTCAACACATTATAACATGACCTCAGTAACATGACCAATTTCATTTTGTGTATGTTCTTTACGCTAAGATTCAAAATGCCGCCTTATCATATTAAATTTATTTCCAGTGTCATTTTGAAGTTGGAGCTAAAATAATCCAGATCTATGACATATTGATTATTACCTGTCATGGTTGTTTGTAGCTATTAAGCTATCTTATTTACTGTTTAAAATGAAGTTTCAGGACAATACTTTGCTCATGCAGCCTGTTAATAGACAGGACGTATAAAAAAATAAGAATAACAGTATTGTGCGTGTCTGTCTGAAATGTTTAATAGAAAGCTCAACACATATAACACAAACACGAAATGACTGTACATTGCCAAACAAAAAAATATTTAACACAGAAAACATAAACACAATGTACAGACATTATTCAAAAACAACAAAAATAGTCTGCTCTTCAATAACATATTTACATTAGCAATGTTTGAGCAGAATCGAACCTTAGACAAGAGATAATGAAAGGAAATAAATCAGCATGCATAATTGTAATTGAAAAGAGAAATATGAATTCCTGACAAAGACATACATTAAAGATGGTATCCGAGAGTTTGACTATAACTAACACAAGTACAACATTATTACACCTGTTTGGGGTGGTAATGGGGGAGAAAATATGCATACATTCTGCGTGCGGTCATGATTTAGTCTAAGTTTAATCTTTAGTTTAATTGTAAGGCAGCACTTATCGTAAAAAGTGGCCCTAATGTTTATTCTTTTTAAATCTCTAAAAAAGAAAGCTGGAGATTCTGCTTAAAATTGGTACTGACGTCAGAGCCAATAGCCGGATGAAGAATAAGTGAACACGCTTTTGTGTGTGTGTGTGTGTGTGTGTGTGTGTGTGTGTGTGTGTGTGTGTGTGTGTGTGTGTGTGTGTGTGTGTGTGTGTGTGTGGAGGGAGGGGGGAGTAAGGAGGGGATCGGGTGCCGGGTTTCGGCGGTTTACTTTTAAAAATGAATGGGGTGTTATATTTACTTTTCACATAGATGTAGGACATAAAAAAACAGTATTTTTAGGGATCTTGTCACGTAATAAGGAGTTTTAAGTGTTTCAGAAAGCGATATGCTTCAGACTGTCGCATTCTACCTTTAAACAATAAACATAACATTATAATGGTGTCTAAATACATCACATGCATTTCGGAAATCATAAAATATCTTCGCTCAAAGTCACACATATCACCAGACAAACTATATTATTGCAAAATCATTCAAAACAAAAGGTGTATATTACACAAAAAACTGACCAAAACGATTTTCTTGAT
Source organism: Sinonovacula constricta (assembly GCA_007844125.1). Taxonomy (NCBI): domain Eukaryota; kingdom Metazoa; phylum Mollusca; class Bivalvia; order Cardiida; family Solecurtidae; genus Sinonovacula; species Sinonovacula constricta. Next base: position 42,984,914 of record CM017569.1, on the reverse strand, counting down.
TGGACTCGATTTAATCCAAATGAACTAAAAAGCGCCGACTGAAATCCTTAAAAATCATAACGTGGGCTATGTGGAAATGGGATTGTAAACATAACGTCTGTCACTATTGTATAATAAAAGTTATAAAAAATCACAAATCAAAATGGTACCAAGACTATGTAGCGTAGTCAGTAAAGCAATGAACTGCCAAACAATGGGTCACAAGTAGGAATCTCAGAAAACCAAACAGTTTTATATACGATCTGTATTACCTTTTTCATGTTAACAGCTACTGAATTTGATCGGTGCATTAGTCTCATCGTTATTCTCTGATCACAGACCATTTTAACTGTTTTGGATTTATAAAACAATGTGCCTGCCAGCGGTATAATGTCTATATAAATGCAATGGCCAAATATACACATGCCAGAATAACACTACTGTTAAATATTCAATACTTTATGATGAATCAAGTGATTAGTATATGATTGCGGCAGAAGAAATATATAATACATAACTTTTTTTAATTTGTCAAATTTTACAAATTTAAAAACGGGTCGACAGTCTTTGTAGTTGTCAGGATTTTAAAGGAGGGCGATGTGGAACGGATGGTGCTATAACGAGCCATTTTAATTATTCTCATCCTGTAATCAGCATACTGTCTCAAACGACCAATACCATCCATTTACCTATATGTTTGAAATGTTGAACTAAGAATATACATGAGAAATCCTTTTCCAGTATAAAGAAACCTACTTTGTAGGCCTAAGGCTTTCACTCGTTTAAAAAGGAAGTTATTGTATGTCCGAAAAAAAACATTGATCCACAAAGTATTACGATTTCTAATTAATATTTGCACAGCAGTATCTCTCAAAAATTCCAAACCGATATTGATGAGCCTATCTGCCGCTGCTTTCAGCAGGAAATCTTCTTTAATCACACGTACGTGGCTCCTTAAAATCATATATGGATGTAGGTCTTTACGATTTATAAACACTTCGTTTTGAAATGGCAATATGATAGCTTTATCAATGAAACCATAATCAATAAAATCGATAGCAAAGCAGTCTGAAAACGATTTAAAAATTTTGTTTTCACGGCAAAACATGTTCCTGGTTATAAGATTGTTTATTTCAATTTGGAAAATGTTGAAAAACTTATAATTAGGATTTAACAAATCTAACGAATCAGCAGTCTTTTTACAAAGGTCTATTACATGGTTTACACATTGTGCAATACGCAACTGTTTGTATATATTCCCTTTTTGACGGTTCATTTTTTTGTTCAAACACACGAAAGAATTTGGACTTCGAAAGTCTTTTTTCATCAAATATGGTAAATTAAACAAATCTGGATTCATATCGAACGCTATATCAAGACTGGAACCAGAAAACGGAAATCCAGACTCAAAGTTAAAAACAAGGTGTGCCTCAGCTAATGGGACAGGTAATGTCAGTGAAGTCTTGCCTTCTAAAATAAAAACACATTCTGAGTGGTTAAATAAGTATGCAAGGTACAGAGGTGTTATTCTATCATGATTCATACAGGAAAAGATTGCATTTGTGTTAACATATGTCCTTTCAATGTATACAAGAGTTCTTGAAAATCCACTTGCTGCTATGAAATGAATCAGTGATAATTCTCTTGACCCATTATTGCACATGTCTAGTTCTGATATTGTGTGCCGAGGATAAAGATCAAAAAGCTTCACAAGGACATCGTCAAATGAAACAGATCTAGCAACGTCAATGAGAGTTAGGTTTGTGGCTTGGTGGAATAGCAACATTCTTATAGTGTCCTTAAGTTTCATTATCGGTGCTGATTTCGTTATTCCAATCTCTAATAGAACATCTGAAAGAGTCGGGTTGTCAGCTTTCAATGCATAATGGAAAATATTATTTCCTGATTTATCATTGCATGCTGCCTGTGCAATATTAGATGGAAATGTCCAAAGAATGAAAAATCTAACATTATCATGGGAAAGTTTTTGAAAAACGTTCGTTTTGTAAACCATAAAGTGAAGGGGTGACTCGGCCAAAGGCTTACCACACACTCTGAGAATATCGGGTCTGTGCGTAGCGACAGCCATTGTTGCCAGCGGATCAATGTCAAGTCGCAGACATTCCATAAATTTAGATTGCAACAAAGTTCTATTCATATTGTTTTCGTGATAACTAAACAATACGTAAGTTAGGTATATACTAAGATGCATAATTTGACACAACTCTGGGACAATATACGTTTCCACGAACGTAGGAGGGGCTTGCATAATTACTAGACCCAAGCTATATTCCCAAGCATTTACGCTCGCGTTGTGAAATCCAGTAAAGCCGTCTACAAAAGACAACCTTAGGGATGACAATCCCTTATAAGTAATACTTTTTGTTCTGGAGAGAGCAAAGGCAAATGCGGTTTTATCAAATCGATCGGGTGAGGTCAATAAAGTAAAAATATCAGTTTTGGTCTTGCCTTCGCTATATAACAAAGTGTGGTAGTGACCATTCCTCAAGGCATAATGCATTACATTGCGACCATCTTTGTCCGTTTCAAATAAAATACTATATTTGTAATTCAGCGTTATTTTGAATATATGATAATATTCTAAGACTTTATTATCATATTCTGTCAACATATTATCAATTTCAAGAATGACATTGTAATGCAGAATACTTCTATTTTCCATATCTTTTAATAAAATAATGTTTTCTGTAATAATGAGCATCACTGTATAAAAACACATTACAGAGCCATATTTACTAGAGATTTGAATAGCTGTCAAATTGTCTCCTGTTGTTGTATGAATAAAATCAACGTTTACATGGTTCAAAATAATCAATATTTTGTAATGATCGCTAACGCAAGCAATGTGTATTGGCATTTGTAATAAAACATTTGGCGTATTCCAATCCAATGGAATATGATGAAATATAATAGCTTCTGCCAGTTCATATCGATTCCATTTGGCTATAAGATGGGCTGCAGTAGACCCGACTTCACATGTTTCGCCAAAAAATGAATGAAAAACGGCATATACCTTTGTATCCAGAAAATCTGCGCACTTGTCATGGGACAATTTTGTTTGTATGTGTGGATTAGAGACATTTGTTGTGTTAGTAACTATACTATATAAAGTAGGAGTATAACCTTGTATATTTGTACATTCAAGAAGACTTGGGAAGTGTTCAACCATGAAATTAAATGCGATGGAATGATTATTCCTCAGCGCGACGTGGAGGGGGGAGTCTCTTACTGCTATCCACCACTGAGCAATCTTACATAAAGGAACAAGCTTTCGTGAATAAGCTATTAGAAATTTCGAGTAGCTGCAGTCCTCATATAACATAGAAAATGCCTTTAATGATTCATTCGCGGTTATACAGGCAATACTTACATTATTTCTAACAAGGTATTTAAGCACATGAATTTGGTTGTTCTTATTTGCTTGATAGAAACAATGTTTATCTAAAACAGAGAGATCTATCTTTGAGATTGCGTCTAAGACTTCAAGGTTACCCTCTCCGCAAGCCAAATCACTCGCACGAAGTCCGATGGCATTGGTTTCATTTATTTTTGAATGATTTAATGTTAGGAGATATTTAACGGTTGTCACATGGTCGCGCTTACTGGCAATTTGCAAAAGATTGTAACCAGTATAGTAAACATCTTTGTGTAATGTTATTACGTCATCTATGTGCTTCCAAACGGGGCCATACTCCACATCTTCACGGCCAGCAACAAAATTAAGGTTTGCACCATACGTGCGCAATAATTTTAACTGATCTAAATGACCCTGTGCCGACGCTATAAAGGCTGGAGTAACATTGGCATAATTCAATGCATCAGCCGTTTTCAATATTGGTAAAAACAGTTTAAGCGCCTCAACAGAATCGGTTCTCCATACAAGTTTATGCAATAACCCACTATCATATTCAGCCTGACGTGCAACAGATCCGAATAATTTTGTCAGAGTGTTGTTATGGGAAGCAGCTACATGTATTGCTAAATTTACAATGTCTAATGATTTATTTGTATAAAACAAATCAACCATAAACGATGAAATAGCCTGATGGCCATTTTCTATAAGAATAAAAAATCTACCGCTTTCAGTTGACTGAAGCCATTCCGCTATTGACTGGTGAACAAAAACCAAATGACCATGTTCAGTTGATGCAACATAATGTGACAACTTTTCTAGTGCTTCTGTAAACTGTTCGGTCCCAATAGCTTCACTATTTTGAAGAATGTTTAATACCTCATCTTTTGTAAGCGGACTGGTTGTTGCGCAAATTATTTCGAGAATATGTTTCGACAGCAAAAAAGATGCATCAGCTGGGAATTGCCTTTCAAAATCTACTTCGTATATTTCAGCTAAGGTTTCAGGAAATGAATTTAAAACTCCAGATGAAGAATGCAACATAACATGTTTTATGAACTGGAAATTCCCTTGGCTTTTTTTCATGAAGTTTTTAATTTTTATTTCATCATTTATCTTTTCACTTAGATAAAGGGATATATCATTCATGTTCCTTGTATCATTTGCTTTTAAAACATATTTTGTTAGATGTTTTAACCTCAATAAATCAGATGAATTTCTGGAAGTGAGTATAATCTTAAACCATGGTGGAAGTTTCCTCATACCTCGGGATAAAATGTTAACAATTCTATTCTCGCCCATTGTATTATCTTTGCACTCATCTAGAGCATCTATCACAATTAACCATGGAATATCTCTTGGTGTTTCCATCTTCTTAAGTGGAAACACAATAGCTTGATCAAAACAAGCATCTAGTTCTTCTTCACACTTGTCTTTGCTAAAGATGAGGGATGCAGTTGACAAATGGGTGATTAAGCTGCCAAACTCAGCACTTTTAGTTGACAGGAAACCGATAAGACGTCGAATAAAACGACCTCCGTTCTTGCTTGTCTCTACGTCAAAACGACAAACATGAAATCCTATGATATGATCTCGAAGTAACCTACTTTTATCCCCTTCCTTAGCACATATAATATGTGAAGTGATTGCAGACTTTCCGTACCCAATATCGGCTATGAGTAGAAGTCCGGATGAAATGGTACCATTTTCAAGCATGTTTTGTATATCGTCTATTAGCCACTTTCGACCAATGAAATCATTATGGTCATTGATGTAGTCAAGTTGAGGAAAGTCTTGAGCAAATGGATATATGTAGTTTTCATCCACACAACCTGAAATTGACAAGGAAAATACAGCAATATAAAAATAAATATGTTCATAAACTACATTTAAATATTACCATACTCATCACAACCACATTGATCGCCACAACCACCAACATTTTCATCATCACTGACATCATTAGAAGGAGTAGATAAAACAGTATCGTATTTTGTTTATTGTTTTTACAATATATAGCAACATGTGTCGAGCTGTTAAACTGTTTGACATTTAACTTACGACACAATGGGTTCGAGTCTTTGTATGACCTTAAACTGTTACGTTAGGCAGTCCAGCCGATCTATGATAAGTGGTTCAAAGCTGGGTTGTTTCAACAAACGACATATTGATGCTGAAGGTGTGATGTATATATCACAACAAATCAAGGTAATAATAACTCATGTGAAACGATGTCATCATGTAAAAACAATTCAAAACAAGCATGAGGCTCAGTAGACTGACCAACAATAGCGACTTTAATAAAAACAGATGGTTGTTATCTTTTAAAATCATAACATTGGTTATGTTATAAGCTTTTACAAAAATTGGCAATGTTCAACAAACTATTGGTGGAAGAAGACCCCATATTGTTGTCTGGATTAAACCTCCATTGCACCGCCAGTTAGCTGGAGAAAAAAAACCTGCATTCACGAAAGTTGTCGTCCCGGCCGCGACTCGAATCCGAATAGTACGTGTTGAGGGGCTTGGAAATTACAAGTCGACAAAACTAACTACTTGTCCACTGGTGCCTACAGTCGCAATGTAAGAAACTCTATATAAAACATGCATGTATCAATATTCAATAGCGTAGTCCTTAAATGACTTTAAAGAAAATAACATTTTATGTTGCCTCAATTACATCTGTCTCGTTTTCCTTTTCTGTTTCAATGGCTAGCGAATTAACAGCCCTTGCTTTTTCAGCATAATAAGGTTTTGGTTTTTTTGTTTTAAAACTGAAGGCTATATCAAACTGTGAAACTTGGAGTGGGTTACACAGAGAACCTCTCACCATTACCAGTTACAAAATGTCTGTCCTTAAATCATATGCCATTCAAATTCACATACCTGGTGTCGGAAGCACATTCCGATAGATGTATGTGTAGAAAGAAGACACAAAAATGTAGCTAGCGATGATAACCATAAACGTACACATGCCGACTGTGTACATTTTATGTGTATTCATTTGGCGTCCATGATCTTCCATTTGGAGTTCCAATGCGGCATGTATGTCTTGGTCGTTATTTGAAGTTTCCTCTAGCTTTTGAAGTAAACCTCTAATACATTGATCTGTATATCGTTCGGCTTCAATTGATTTCAGGTGTTCTTCACATTCCACGCTATCAACATATAATTTTACATGACCATCATTGAAGAAGTTGCGCAAAACAGAAAATAATCTCTGCTTTTCGATGTCCGATACACGTGTCCCTGCCATGTGGACGAATATATTTCTCTGCTCGCGAAGCTTGCCAATAACTTTTTTCTGAATTTTAAACTTAACGCAGTTTTCCCAAACGCTACACAGGAATGTAAGGTCCCTGAAGTTAGGCGCTGTTGTTTGTACCTGAATCAGATTTGAAAATACTTCTGCAACGCATTCATAGTGGGTTGGCCATAGCCAGGATTTGGTCTTCTGCCAGGGTACATTTTGCCGTCGACGGAACGTCAGCAATTGCGTTCTCCATTCTTGACAGGTGATGCACCACCTTAAAAACAAACATAAAGGCTTATAAACAATTTTTGAAAGACAACTGATACATTGTCGATGTCAAGCTAATACAGGTAGATCAAAATGTCTAGATATATATGGGTAGAACCACTGGCGCACGGCTGTTAAGCAGGAAGACTTTCTAAACAGTAAAGCGTTGTGCTACTTGTCATTCTATACAAAACTTAATAAATTTATTTGCATTTTTAAAATCAAAAGCATTGCCTATCAGCCTGCGTTAATAAACGTCATGAATAGTTATCGACAGTTAAAGTCTTAAAATGAGGGCTGTAAAGTTTATTCAATAAACATATCAATTCAGTTTGGCTTTTAGACTGTCGGCCTTTACGGCAAATATATAAGACAAAATAAGAGTAGAAAATTGTCATAAAAAGTTTGGTTTTAATTGTACAAGTAAAAGCATAAAAGACGTGTATATAGAGAATACCAGGTTATTGTTGATAGAGATAAATGTTATTATGCGAGGCTAAGAAAATCAGAAAGCACGAGGCTCTGCCGAGTTGATTACATCGCAGCTGCTTTGCCTGTTATGTAGTATCATGTCTGTATAATTAAAAATAACAATACAAAATATTGTAAGCAACTCAATATGTCATAAATTCTCGGGTTGTTGTCGCCATCGATAACTTTTCCAAATTGTTTTAATTGCCATTAAAGGTAAAGAAACCCTTTACTTTTTATCTTTATTGTTTATTTTAAGGTTACTGGATAGTGACAAATTTGTTAGTTGCAATCACTCTGAAAAGTTTAGTATAGTTTATATATGAGCTGTAGATTATAAAAAAAAAATCAGTGGGTTACCATTGAAATAATAATTTTATTGCCTCATGTGTATGGTTGATGGAAACAAGCAATGTTGCCATTTTTAGACATTAACTTTATTAAATCATATCAACTATATTTTTGTGAAAAAAGGGTAAACAAGCCTATATGGCAGTTTCTAACATTCAGCACAAATAAATCTTTCATTTAAAACCAAACAAGGCAATCCCTGAAGTGATAATTACAAAAATATCTCATAATAAATAAAAATAAAATAATTAAACTTAAAAAATATAGAAAAACTATCAGAAAATACTAAATTTAAATGCAACGTTTTTTAAACTTCACATATAGATAGAACTTTTTATTCTGGTTAAAGTTAAAACACAAAAGGTATGTGTTACCATGCAAACTGAAGAGCTATGGCTTGTCAAAAATTAAAAAAAAAATATTTTTAATTAAAAATATGCATAAAATATTACCTATTTTTTTTTTTTTGAGATGCAGTAGTCTTTAAACTTTACATATAGATAGAAATCATTTTGTTGTACATATAAAAAACAAAAAAGGTAGATTTTACCTTGTAAAACTTAAGAATTCGAGCTTATAATATGTAAAAAATACAATTTAAAAAAAATGTCATATTTTTCATTTAATGCACCAGTCTGAACACTTAATATATAGGTAGAACACATTTTGCTGAATAAATCAACAACAAAAAGGGTAGATTTTTTTTGTAAAAATCAGTATGAAAGCTATATATATATATTGCAACAAACTAAACACACAAAATGGCATACGTTTTGGATTTAGTTGCAAAAGTCTCAATACAGTACATACGAGGGCCATTCAATATATAATGCAACTGTTGGGTTTTCTTGACAACACAATAAGGAATTTTCATAATTTTAATGTTGTCCCTCAAAGTATTCACCCTTAACCTGTATACAAATTTTCAGACGTTTAATCCAACTTTTAAAAGAATTTTCATAGTTCTTTTTAGGTACACTCTTAAGGAACTGGTACACTTCAGATCCAACAGCCTGTCTTGACCTATAGCGCCGACCTGATAGGAGCTTTTTAAGTTTCGGAAATAGGAAAAAGTCACAGGGTGACAAATCTGGCGAATAGGGTGGATGCGGGATGACTTTGACCTTCCGCTCATCTAAGAACTTGGTCACAACTTGAGCTCTGTGTGGTGGCACATTGTCATGTAGCAGGCAAATACGACGTATCCCAGACGCTGGACGTCGTTTCTTGTAGTATTTCTCAACTTTAGACAATATTTTTGACTTTTAATACCGTCCAGTGACATTTCTTTCCTTGATTTATAGGTACAGAGGCCACAACACCCTGCGGATTATAAAATATAGCATACATAATCTTTTTTACACTTTGTAGCCTTCTGGCAATACAAGGTCTACGGACTTGTTTCCCGGACCAAATCTTGTTATTAATTTTACGCCGGGGTTCAAAAAAGTGTACCCATGTCTCATCACCTGTACAAAAGTCAGCAAATGTTCGTGAATTGTAGCTAGGATACATTTTAAGCAGTTTCTTGGCAATTGAGACACGCTGTTGTTCTTCCTTGTCTGTCAGGAGCTGAGGAATCCAACGAGCTGTTATCCACCGTACTTTCAAAAACTTTCTCAGAATAAAATGAACTGACCCTGATGAGATCCCTGTCATCTTAACTATGTCATGCACTGTATATCTTGCATCTTGTTTTATAAATTCACGAACCTTTACAATGTTTTTGTCTGTAACAACTGACCGTGGCGTTCCTGGTATAGGTTCATCTTCAATTGTTGTTTTTCCACTTTTAAATTTCTTCATCCACCTTGTAATTGTTGCATACGACACTTCAGATTTCCCATAAGCGTCACACAGTTCATGATAAATATACTTTGCACATAAGCCATTTTTACACCGCACTTGAATAAAGGCCCTAATTTTCACACTCTCAGGCGACCGTTTTCCAACCATTTTTAACACAGTGTATACGAGTATGGTGTATTAATTTACTTACAGGTAAACCGTTTCAAAATTAATCTACGTGTATTTGGTATCAATGTAAAGGGCGGACAGTCAGCTTTACGTGTGTATACAAGGCATGAAAATCACGTGTCGCACGGGGAAATGCTGGCGACAGTTGCATTATATATTGAATGGCCCTCGTAGAAAATAACAATTATCATTATATGATACAGTTCTTTCCAAAACCAGATTCATGCAAATCTACAAACAAAAAAAGTGGCAGAGCCACTATAGGATACCCAATGCAGAAATTTAAGGTGCAGCACAACACCGTGAATGCGGGATAGTTCACATCTCAACAAATCTGCGCGATCGTCTGCGCAGACGCTCCAAATTCGTCACGTCACTATCCAGTAACCTTAATAAAAGGCAGGATGGCATCAAGATATTGACACTACAATTTTAAAGTGTTAATGTTTCTGTTGTCATAGTCTTGCATTTATACTTCAAAATATAAATTATGCGATTGCGAACTGCCGTAAAACAAAATGTAAGTAATTTAGAGATGTAAATTGTGGTTATAGAGCGGGCTATTTTTGCTTTGAAAAATGATTTACATATGGTGTTTTAACGTAATTAATCTAATACAATGTAGGTCTTTTACTGTTTTAGCGTCTAGTGTCTGTCGTTTTATACCTTTGTACATAAAGTATGTCTGTCCATTGCATTAAGACTGTTTGATTGTCTTATATATATACTCAATGAGAAATTTCTAAAGCTATCCCGCAGTCGCGTTTTAATGAGGTGGCATTCACAGCTATCTCCCTCTCAGGTACCCTCGGTCTCCCATGGCATCACAATATCCCTCTCTGGCACCCCAATCTCCCGCTCTGGCATACCAATATCCAACCATGGCATCAAAATCTCCCTCCCTGGCACTAATCCCTCTTTGTGGAAACACAATCTCTTTACCTGTCACCTCAATCTCCCTCCCTGTACCCAAACTCCCTCTCTGGTTCCTCAGTATGCCTCCTTGGTACTCCACTCTCATTCCCTGGCATTCCAAACTTTCTAACTGGCACCGCAATCTCCCTCTCTGTGAGCCTAAGTCTCCCTATTTGGGACCAATGGAAGATCTCATATTTCAAGATCTCATACGTTAGACGCATAATAATAACAAAATAAAATATCCTCGAAATATATGTTAAGAAAACAAGTTTATGTTAAGCAATCAATTTAAAAAAAGTATCAATGCTTCTCAAAATTTTTAATAACGGTACTGCTATGGAAGATATCATATCTGGTAAATAAGAAATGAGAAACGTTGAACAGTTACAAGATTCTTATGAATAAGTATTGAGGTTAAGTTTGTCTGCAGTTTGATTGTAATTGATACGTGGCACTGTGTACTTGTAAACAGCTATTGTGTTTTGTCTGTTTAAATGTTATTTATATTTGTATGGAACCTTTTCTTGTCTTCTTCCGAAATTTACTGGCAAGATCAATGAATTTAATATCTATATCAATTAACATAAATTCATGAAATGGGGTTAACCAATATGAGGTCAGTGCATTTTTCATAAATATACATCACATTATAAACTAATTATTTTACCAATTAAAAATATATGTGTAGAGTGTGCGTGTCTCATTCTTTTGTGTTTTCTGTTCTCCTGAAGTGGCTGACAATGAAAACGAAAGTAGAATTATGTTGTATGTTGTCATTGTATCGTCACCATCGGCAAGATATATGGGACTCATACAGTGCTTTAAGTATTTACTCTTTAAGACAGAATATGTTAATAGAGCATTTAACCTACAAATTAAGTCCTTTATCGTCAATTATTTCACTTTAAATACAAAAATAGCAAGGGTTATGTCCCTTAGTGTTATTAGATGCAACCTGTACTTTAAACTCCCTTAGTTTGACGCATAATAATAACAAAATAAAATATCCTGGAAAGATTTGTGAAGAAAGACAGGTTTATGTTTGCAATCAAAAAAAGTTTAACAACGGTACTGCTCTAAAAGTAGAGTATGGTTCATGTACTGACGGAATTCTCTCTCCCTCTCCCTACCCCCCCCCCCCCCCCTCTCTCTCTCTCTCTCTCTCTCTCTCTCTCTCTCTCTCTCTCTCTCTCTCTTTCTCTCTTTCTCTCTAGTCGAAATTTGGTAACGTTTAAATAAAAAATGATTATGTACTTGTTATTGCAAATATGTATTCAGTTACGTTACTTCAGTTTACTTACTGTTGCCATAGTGCCCCTTCCGTTTCGCTGCAGCGCTGACAACACACTGGAAGATTAGCCAGTCTTGTGTAGATCTGTTGGTGTAACAACTTCATGCATTCCCTGGTGTGACTTTCCATCGTTTTGCCAGTATAGACCAACCATCTCCATGTTGTTAGGAAATTTTTGCATTCTGGATTCGCAAGGTCAAAATTGTCCGCCATAATGGAACACCTCGGTTAACTTGCGCAATTACAATGCAACTTCCTGACGACGACGAATGGATTTGTTTTCTCAATCGGAACACCTCGGATAATTCACGATGATTGTCCCGAGGACGGAATTGCCGGAGGAGTTCCGATTGTTGTTTACCCTCGCCTCTCACCCGTAGCCTTATGGTGAGCAACTTTCTATTCTAGAGTAGGTTAGTATTTGAATGAAAAGACATGCTTGGTTGCATCTCTATTAAACAACTGTTATTCTCACTTTGTGTCCCGGTTAACGACCTATCCAATCCAAAGTATCGGCAATACAAAAAAGTATTTTAATAAAGATTTTAATTCATTTAGAATACAGTCTGGTCGAAAGTAGGGTCAGTCGCTTTTGTTTTGGTCATTATTCTTTACCATATACTTCTTGATTTTACTCGTTAACATTTGTAGGGCCGAATACACGTCACAGGCAATCTAACAATAGAAAAAGAGTATTTTTAAAACAAAACATACTTGTTTTTCATACCATATTGTCAGTACATCATATCTCTATAAAATGAAAATAGTTTTTACAATGATATGATTTGCTTAATGCATTTTATACCACGACACCCTGCAAAATTCAGTGTCACACACATATTTTCACAATTTCAACAGCGATTTAAAACTGTGTACTACACTTGATATGTCAAAATAGAATCCGTTAGATAGTTTGTATAGTGGTACTTGAAAATTACTCATGCAATCAGTTACTGTCGTAAGTATGGCAGAAGAAAATCCTGTTTTGTCACAAACCTTCACAATTTTACGTGACAATATTCTTATAGACGGTATAAAGATAAGCGCAGAAACCCAGTCCGACCACGGACCTTTGTAATTTATTCAACTGTACAATAATCACATCCGTGCCTATTTTTCCGAATAACGAAGTACTTGTTTTATGGTAACCGGTTTAAAACAACTGAATCGCATGTCAGATTTTTGTCTGAATATTTACGTGACGGCGATCTGTTCATTTCTTTGATAACTACGTATACTTTCATGTTATTGCTATAAGGTCTTTGATATACATACGTAATATAAACAAACAAAGAGAACATATTTAAAAATATATATGATTTTTTTTTTTTTTTTTGCATAAAACGTCAAATTTAATTTTACGTGGTTGAGTACTTACGTGACACTGTCCACAGAAAGAGACTGTCACACCACTTGACAACAAAATCAATTCGTTCAGAATTATTCTTGTCCTGTGACGTCATCCCGTGATGTCATATCTTTTTATTCCAACATTTTCTCCGGTTGAGGCAACACGATATACCATTCGTGTGTTCAAACTGCCAGATTCAAAGAGTTGAAACGCGTGAAATGTGATGATGGCAAACAAAGAACCAAGTTAATAGAGACGGAAAAAGATAAAGACACATTGCTGAAGATGTAGCAAAAGAGTTGGACAAATTCAAGAACCATGCCAACAGAGTCAAAAACCAATTTCAATCATTCAAGCATATGAAAGAATCTTTGAAATATAATACAAAAGATCACGTGTGCGTACAAATGGACTTCGCGGAAAACTGTAGTGTAAAAGAAATAGAGGAAATACAAAGCGCCCACTGGAACCCCGAATCGGTAACAATGCACCTTAACAAGGTGACAAGGTTTGTTAAGGACACTTGGCCTGAAGCCAAATTTATCCACTATTGGACGGACTCGCCTATCAGCCAGTACAGGAATAAGACGATGTTTGATATAGTTGCGAGGCACGAGAACCTTTACAGGCTGAAAGCAAGCTGGCAATTGTTTAAATGTAGTCACAGTAACGTATTGGCGGGGTGGTGAAGAGATCAGCTGACACGGCAATCAAGACAAGCGGGAACATACTTTGTGGGAGAGATTTCTACGAATGGCGGTCAATGACAGATAGCAAAATCAGGTATGAATTTGTTGAGAAAACCGACTTCGATGAAGCCGCTCAGCAAGTTGAAGAAAGAAAAAAGCAGATCAACCCAGTGAAAGGAACTTTGAAATTACACTCGGTGGCTTGCATATCTGAGCATGAAATTATGGTAAGAAATACGACGTGTGTGTGCGAAAACTGCTTCAATGAAAACGGGTTCGTGTGGTCTGATACAAATAGTTGTGGTTGGAGAAAACATAAACTGCAACAAAAAACACACGTCAGAGAAGTCTAATAAGATGACAGCCACAGCAACCGAGATAGAGCCAAGCTTGATTGAAAACGAAAGGCTAAAGAAAGTGTACCACAGGAAGAAGACTTTGAAATATGAGAATACATTGCTGCTGAATATGAAGGTGAGGTGTACATCGGGAAAATCGTGACGATTGATGATGAGGCTGAAGAGCCCATTAAAGCCACATTCATGGATAATGGATAAAAAATTAAAGAGTGTTTGAAATGGCCCACAAGAAAAAATATAATGGAACTCACACCAGAGGCAATTTTGTGCAAAGTACAGGAACCTGTACACAATGGGGAAAGTGGCAGATTTTATAAGATTTCAGATGAGGACAGGGACAAGATTGCGCACATTTTAAAGAGACAGTTGATGACTTTTACATGACGGTCTTGAGGAAATAAAGCGTTCAGTTGACATTTTGTGCTTACGAATTCAGTTTGACATCTTCTAGAATACGGTGGAAGATTAAAAATTGTTCAGTATTGATTTTTTATTCATTCCTAACTACTATTACTTTACATATTGCCCCTGACTGCAGAAAATAATCAGATCCTTATTCTAGGCGGAGCTGGCTGAAATTTATCTACACTTTTATCAAGGTTTGGTCAAATGTTGAGATTTTAAAAGAAGTTCCTGGGTCAGAAACTGCTTAGATACTTATTCTAACATTCTTTCTATAAAATATAAATATTATACAAAAACGAATACTTTTGTTAGTATGTGATATGTTCTAAGAGCTATTTTATGATTTTATGATTTCATAATCTTTCGTACAGTTTTTTTTTCTGAATTATCTCCATGTATGAATGGAACTGGTCTTAAGCCCGGGTCGCGACATTCCAATGCTTTTTAGAAAGGAAAGGTAGTTAAAAAATGTAAGTACTAACGCTTAAGCAAATATAAAGAGAGTACCGCGACTGGTCGGCCCTATTTCAGAATAAAATTTTTTACAGGTTGTGGCATCATGCCACGGTTTGCTGAACACAGTGAAAGCAACACTTTATCTTTTGAAGCATACATCGTCTCTGGATAACTACAAGATAAGATTTGTGGGGGAGTGATAAGATCATCAGGCAAATAAATCAAAGTTTCTCTGCATTATAGAAATAAAACATACAGTTGAACCTCGGTTATTTAAACTCTGGTTTTCTGAAACTGATGTATTATTCAAAGTCATTGGTCGGTCCAAATCTTTTCACTTTACAATTTAATGTAAATGAACCGCCGATAATATATTTTAATTTTTTAAGGTTTCGGCATTATTCGAAGTCAATTTTGGCCCCCACGGTACAATTTTAATGCTTTCTTTACACATTATATAACAATTACCTTTACAGTACTCATTTAAATTAGTGAACCTTACCCCATATAAAGTGTGCCTCATTGTCAATTGAGATACGTGCACAATGTATATCGTATATCTCAAAGATAGGCGCATTTAAAGGTGTTATCCCACAGTTTCAAACTTTGTCTTTTTCAAATATGTGTAACAATACCCGACCTCTGTATGGGGGTTTTGGGTATAATTTCTGAAGAAAAATCATACTTAATCCAAGTCTAGGCTTAGACAGTATCTCAATTTTGGGGCAGTAAAACTCGTTAATTAGCTCTAAAATTGTTTATTTTTTCAAATATATAATAAGAATGGTTGGAAGTCCTGCTAAAAATAGACATCGACGTCAGAGCAGATGACGTGGATGAGATAAAACGTGAGTGGTCACGTGGTCCTACAAGTTTAAAACAGATAGCAAATAAATGACGATTGTGGAGTTATGATTCACTTTTCATGTAGTACATCAAATTACAGCAATTTCTTGAGATCTGTTCAGGTAACAATGATATGTTATTTGTTTAATGAAAAGATTTTTGGTCCAAATTGTCGGTTACCATCTTTAATGCATGTTATATAACTAAATACCATTATCACTATCTTGATACAAGTGTAATGTTTACTCCAGTGAACTGTATAGAAATATCTATAGGTCAAATAAATACGTCGTAAAACACGCTATCCATATATCGCCTGATAATCAACCATATTATCCCGTATTTGACGGAATAAAACTTTTTCACAAAAAAGAATTTGAATATGTCAACATAATTAAAATACGTGTTTTACATACCGGTTTTTATCGGTTTGCAAGTTTGTTAAATATATGAGTATGTTCTGAATGTGTCAGTATTTGTTCGCATTTGTTTTATTGTATGTATTGTCAGAGCTATCACAAATATGAAACCCCATTTTTTTAAACCCAATCCAGCTTCGAACGTAGGCATATGTAAATGCTGATCAGGTTATATAAGAACGTGTCTGCATTTGTTTTATATGATACAACTGCCCTATTTATCAGACATTAAAATGATATAACCTCATTATACTTAACACACTGCCGCTTCGAATACAGGCTTATGTCACTGCTAATAAGTGCAAGACAGAATACCCCTCATTACGGTTTGGCCAACACGTTCTTCGTACATACGTCAGAAACGCCTCTATACACTTAAGCACAGTGACCTTTCCAACCGGGACAAGAAGTCAGCCTCCCGATCGTTGACAGTTCGACCAAGTGGACTTCTACCGCCATTATCTGATAAATAATCACGTGACCATCCCCACGATGTATCGCACGCGAACATTGGCCCGGAATAAGCTGCTCCTACCTTCATGTATAGCAGTCGTACAAACGGACGAACAAGGAGACTATCCTCAAAGCTATTCTAGCTGCTAGCGAAGGAAGATGATCGGAAAACTAGCAGTTCTTGCCCTTTTAGGGCTATGTGTGTCTGGAGGTAAAGTGTCTTAATTACTTCATGCAATTAGTAAATATTCTTAATGATACTTACATTTTCTCATCTGCATTATATCTCTTTACAGATAAAAAAAGATTGACAAATCATTTCAAATAAGAATGTTGTACGTAGTTGTTTTATGAAGATTTAGATTTACAGAAACCAAAATATAGCCGGGTGATATGGAAAGAATGTGAAAGAACCACAGTTACCTAAGTTGGTAGATCATTTGACCTGTTGGTAAAGAGTGCTGATTTCGAGTCACAGTGACACAATCCAATCATACGTAAATGTATGCTTTTGTGAACGAATTCGGTCCGCTCAATTGAGAATCTTCGCGTCGAGAAACTAAGTACATGTATATTGTAAAAGAATATTGACAACAAACTGAAAGGGAATAAGGTCTAATCAATATTTTCTTGTTTTAATGGTGATGTTTATAAATGGTTCTTTTTTTTTCGGTGTAAAAATTTATCTATTTTCTCTGCGTTACAAGCCACATCATAATAAACAAACTTAGGATGGTTTTAATGCATGCATACCTTATTCTATTCCTGCATGGTAAGTTATTCACGGTCTTTAAGTAGACTAGGAGGGTAAACTTTAACCACGCTTCTTTTCGTTCATCGTCGGACACCAAGACCGATCCATTCCGTTACTCTTCATTCATCGCCCGTGGGATATTTAGTTCACTTTTCGGCGTTTCTGGTAATTCTATTTCTTTGGTCGCTTCAGGCGCGTTTCTGTCATTACGCACTTTACGCACGTGCGTAACCTCCGTTCGAAAAATCGAAAATCTAAAAGAACCAAAAACACTTTGAAAGTTGATGCCGGACCCGGGTTAGGAATAATATATTTTATTTGCGTAGTTTCTGTGTTATAAAATCTTATTGCCACACCAATCAAGTTGAAAAGGTTTAAAATGATTAAACTTATGAACGTCAGGATTTTAATCGTTCATATTTTTCGTCAAGTTCCTCGCGTGTCCGCATTTTACATGTTATTCATTAGAAAAAGAACTGTATATTCAAAAGTATTACCACAAAGGTTATTTCCCTTGTAATTGTGCGTAACTTCAAAAACCGCCCAGATACGCGGCTGGGTCGCTTCATAATCCGATGAAGATTTCAGTCCATTCGGATGGTTCGTCATCAATGTAAAGAGAATATTAGTTTCCAGATACTTAGCTGCCTCCACAGGTACGAGTAGCGGAAATGTAAGCGTTGTTTTGATTGGCGGATATCAATTCAAATATAACTCTCAATACAGCGATATCGCAGATACAAATCCCACGGTGTGTAAATGGAATGAAACGTTTTCAGTAGCTGTGGGCTCCAACGATGCAGTTTGTTCATTTAAAATGATCTTGTAGTTTGTCATAGATTGTAATATTTACGTGATAAGATCGTAAATGCCGCGAAGGCCCCTTGCATTGTACAGGAAATTCAACATGTCTTTTAACAAGTTCTTTTTAATGCGACTCTACTCAAAAGTATGTAATTGGTCAGAAAAATTAAAGCTCTCCAGGAAATGCCAAGAGCATGTCTTATGAGGATACATACACATTTCGAGTTTGTGATTTATTTTCTCACTTGGTCCATTTTAGACTAAATTTTGAGAAACACGGTACATTTTGGGTTACGTTTACTATATCTAGGATTTTCTTATTTGTGTTTTCAATATAAACGAGACTTAGTCACAATTTGATGTACACGATACGCACGTATATCAACACATGCGCAGTTCGAAGATATAACTATGTTGCTGAGCTAAAACATTTTAAAAAAAGTTAAGAAGGGTCACGTTTTATCTTTACGATCTAAAGACATCTTATGTAAGGCATATATAATCTAGAGCTCTGATGTATTTTATACTATTTTCCTTTGGTGTTCAACAAATGTATTGATTTCGTAAACCAAATTAAAACTGCATTTTTTTTACGAACTGTTACCAAGTTGCGTTACATCCTCTCTGTGTGCAGATTTCGTCGACCGTGTGAGTCAAAACTTCGAGAAGAAGACGAACGCTCGCCTCACACAGCAGATCGCCTATGAACTGAGCGCCAGTTACTTTTACCAGTCGTATGTAAGCACAGCCAACTTTTATATGACCACATAACATATATCATAGTCAGATGCTTTTAAATCTTTCCTCTACATAAGTATAAGACACGGAGTCATTGGTTATTGAGACGTCACATCACTGACAAATATATATTCTCGTTTTAGAATATTTGCTACTTACTCTACTCATATGTAAAAAAATATAATCTATTGACATCATTTGCTGTCAATACTTCCAATGACGTACGACAATTATTTTTATATGATTCGCTATGTAAACTTCTCATATTTGAAGAATATTTTTTTATTAAAGACAGTTTTACATTTACTCTTGTTATTTGACTCTATTTATATACCAAAACGTGTAAGTCTACATACGCCCTTTAAGATTGTTCCGTTTGATAAAAATATCTGAAAATAGTTAACAGAACAAAAAAAATACGCATTTCTACAAGCAAAATATGCATTTGTACCTACACATTTATCATTGATCGTGTACTTATTTTTCATCAAAATTCTTTTCCAGGCGCACTACTTTGCTCGCGCGGATGTTGCTCTGCCAGGATTTGCTAAGTGGTTCGAAAAGGCGTCAAAGGAGGAACGTGATCACGCTACTGGTTTGATGGAATACATCAACAAACGTGGCGGCGAGGTCAATCTGCAGGATCTTAACGTAAGTGGCGTTATCTTACGTAAATTCCGTAATAACTTCAATAGCAGCAAGTTTGTAAACCCTTGCTTCTTTCTTTTTGTTGGAGAGATGCATTGTAGATAAATACAATATCAATAAGTTTTAACACCCGCCGGTTTAGTCGTTGGATTATTATAATCATGTACAATAAAAATGGAATGATTATATTATTATAATCATCATAATCAACATCATCATCATCATCGTCATCATCATCGCCATCATCATTACACGTATAATTATTTTCATTCTGTCATCAAATCATAATAATCACTATCATTATCATCATTATGTCGTGATCTTGTGCGCTTCATCCTCCTCCTCCTCCTCGTCATTATAATAATCATTTTCATAATCATCAACAGCAACAACTTCAGCATCAACAACTGAAACAATAACAACAACAGGAGAAGCTTTTATCTCTGCCTACTTGTTTATTTTTTATGACATTGTCTCGTTGCAGTTCAACAGCATCTGTACCCTGGTCGGAGAACAGTTGGAAAAAATGAATGAGTTCGGCAGAACCAAAGCCTGCGTAAGATATTTGTTAATATTATTAACACGTATTTTGTACATTTGCAAAATATTAACTAAAGAAAGAGAAGACCCATTTCATGTTACTCTAAAGCAAAACATCGTCTCACTTCTGTATTAAGAAGCATATATTCGTACGGGATTACCAAAAAATAAAAATGGACACGGATAAAGACACTGTTCATTTGTTTAATTGGTAAAACTCAAATTATTGTTAAAAACTATGTGTTCACTTCGTCCATGCGAATACGCTTTTTACGATTTCCAACCATGACTGATAATAATTCGATTGTTCGATTGTATGAACACAGAGAATCCGAACTCTCGAATGCTGAAATAAAACACATTTTGCCGCCCATAGTCGAGTTAATAAGGACATCACACGGTGAAATAATTGTTTACAATCAGTTTAAAATTTGACGATATTTTTTTAACTCAGGGGTTAGTTTTTCATAAAGATGTTTGTGGAAATAAGAAAATAAGCTGTTTAACTGTTTAAGTAATAAAGCACGTCACATAATGATATTAGTATTTATGCAATTTTATGATGGTCAGTCATTGAGACACTGTTTTTCAGTAGCTATAAATTGCATAAAATTTTCTAAAAGCAAAGACTACAAACAAGAAAGCATTAAAGAGGCGTAGGCGGCCATATAATGAACCAAGTATCTATTTACCTCAGTTTTAAGAGTATTAGATTTTATAACTTAAGATGTTTCACATTTTTTCCATGATAAAATGTAAATATTATCACTCTCATTTGACAATATTATGTCAAAACTTAATTTTTATTTTATTATATTTCAGATCTGTTCCTTTATGTCGCACAAAAATGACAAATCTTTCGAGTGCTCGGTAAGTCATATATTGGGCATATTTTTAACGGCGGGTCGGAAACATTTTAGAAATGAAAGAAAATGCATTTATTGCAGGGTACAGTTCATGTATGAATAAATGAAGATCATATAAATTGTGGTTTTGTTGTCATAGTCGGTACTTGCATGTAAGCTTGGATAAAGTGTCATTACATGATTTGTAGTTAAATTGAATATTTTTTTCAGTTGGGTCTAGTTGCTCTTGCAATTATTTAAATTACATAGATAGTCATTAAGAAAATAAATCTGGCTTCGTTGTTTAATCCTTTTCTGTCTATTGTAAATTTATGCACATCTTTGGGGTTTAATTTTGTTGTAAAATATAATGTTTAACAAATTGCACTAATAAAAAATTGACTGCTCTTTTTAAAGTTTTATTGTCTTTGACATTCGCCTGTCTTCTGTGTGATATTCATTTCATTAACAAGCACTATTTTCTTTGATTATACAGCGAAGAGCTTTAAACTTATAAAACAATTCCTATAATTTGTAGTTTCATATATTTTCTTCGTTTTTTTTTTCCAATACAATCCTCATGACTTTCTCTGACGTAAATATTATTGTTATCGTTTTTTTCTGTAATCGAACAAAACTGACTCGCTTAGCATTATTTACTTTCGTAGTGAATTTGTATGAATTAGCTTTATATATCAATTTAATCTTAACCCGCTAAATACCAAACGTTTACTACAGTTAAGTTTTAAGTCATTATATCTGATTTGTCTTTGCCAATAGCAATAGATACTCAATATGTGCGTTTGTCCGTCTGTACAGGACCGCGAGAGCTGGAAGAACGGGCTGTGGGCCATGCAGGACACTCTGGTACTGGAGCGCTTTGTTAACGACGAGCTTCTTAAGCTGCACGCCGCCGTTGACAGCGACCCTCACGTGAGTTGTTGATTTATTGATTGATTTCTTAATTGATTTTTGCTTTATGTTTTGCGAAAAAAAAATAGTACAATTACCCTAAACCGTGAGGTCCTATAATAAAGGCATGTTTTCGCTTGGCCAAGTCTCCAAAATATACAAATAAATAAGTTTGCGAAGCTGTTCATTGGATGGAAAATAATGATATTTTGTACAGTTTAGTAAACATTGATGTATGTAGTATTTTATCATTACTAAGCATGTGTGCGTTTATATTTATTGGCAAGATATGCTTGTCGGTGTGGGAAATTATTGAGATCTTTTAGCTTGTCGTTGTGGGAATTTAGTTTATTTTTAACTAATTATTATGCGTTGAAAGTTTATTCTCTGTTCGTAAACACTAATTGGTAGTGTATTGTAGATTATCGAATTGGCTATTGGCAATTAACATAAATTTGATTGTTTTTAAAACCGGCATGCCTACATTTTCAGCTTGCTCACGTGCTTGAGCACCACTACTTGGATGAACAAGTGGACGCCATTAAATCCGTGGCAGACCACATTCGCAAACTGCAGCGTGTCGGAGACGGACTTGGAGAGTACATGTACGACAAGGAATTGTAGACCTGGTCCCAGGATACGATGTCAAGGAGCCGCAAAATAGACCTACTTTTTCAAAATGGCGGCTGGCTATAACTTTCTAAATATACTAAAACTATTAAAATAAAAGGTTTTAAAAATGTGTTTGCAAAAAATGGAAGAAAACAAATTAAAACAAATAACAACAGTGAAGTTCAGCAGGAATAAAGTGAAATTGTATGACAATAACATATTTGTACTAATTCTAAACCATATTCATGTGTTCTTAAAAAGAACAGAAATAAATGGCAAACTATTATATACAGCCTTGTGTCGTTTTTATGATTCATTTAAAATAGACAGCATCGACTTGATAGGTGTAGAAAGAAAATGAAAATATACTAGATGTTTATTGACTTGAGAGATGGTATCGTACAGTAAGGATCAGATTTGAGGTGGTATCGTACAGTAAGGACCAGATTTGATTTCTCAAACAACCATATAAATTATTGCTTCCTTAAAAGATCCCGAAAAACTCCTACCAAAGAATATATGACAACGTCCTATGAGCATTGCAACATATACCAAACTCCGAAAAGGCACAGAACAAAGGTATTTCACATGCAAGCCAAGCGAAAAGTAACAAAAAATTTGTGATGAGTCATTTAACGAAAAGAGCAAACTTGACAGTTACCGCCTTGGAACGGTCATTTGGCAATATGGACCGACTGGGGTGCTTAAACCGGTTTTACAGAGCTCTTACCTCGCACTTCCTGACGAGTTTCTCAAATGCAAGCAATGAAAAGAAAAACGATCTATTTGAATACAAAATGTCCAAGCGCTTATATTTTCTATAAAACTAAGCCACGCTGCAAGTTAGCTATTTGTTAACTAAGACAACCACTTTACCACTTACTTTTAAGCTCACGTTATATTATCATCCTGGTAATCTGCCCTAACGTCGGTGCCTTTTTAGCAGATCTACATTGTCCTTATTTATAGATTTGGATATGATTAAACATTTGGAGCGATTTGTACTGTCTTACAATTGAGGAATTGTTTAAATCTTCTTTATTTAGACTAAAGCACGAATATACACAGAAATTATTCCCAAATTCCCCAAAACAATAATAAGGTTTTGTTAAATGTATTTGATACAGGCAAACTGTCGGATACCACCTTTAAGGTTTCGTTAAGGAATTTTACTTCAAGATTAATGCCAGGACGCAACCTTTGGACTAACATTTGTGTTTAGTGAATATATGAATCTAACTAAAGACCATTACTTATCACATGATTCCCATCGTAGTCCATTCAATACACCAATTTCATATTTTCTTATATTACACTAGTGTACAAACAGCTTTTAATTGATATTTTGCAGTTCGTCTCATACGACTATTTCACCGGGTATTGTAATTAAAATTTCATAAAATATTATATGTTCAATTAAAATCATGAGATAACAAGAACACGACACTCGTTGTCATTTAATACAAACATTTTATTAAACTCTCGCCATAGGATCGCCTACTCTCACTTTTAGTTTAATAAATGTTTGTATTAAATGACAACTCGTGTCAGATCCTTTCTATATGCAACCTGCTGTCAGATCTCTAACAGAGTGTCTCTAATTGCCTGGCCATTCAATTAACTAGCAATGAGTATGTTTTGTTGGCAGTGGTAAGATCCGCTGTCACAGCTTAGCCTCTCACCGTGTAAGTTCGAGTCCCGGTCGAATGACATAATGTGTGAAGGTCTTCCTGCTGACCTGCGGTGCGCCGGTGGTTCTAACCAGACATTTGTTGGGCGTTTCCTTCAACAAAACAACTGGACGTTGCTAACAGAATTGAATGATGTAGTGTAATTCAAAAACAAATCAAAAAATAAAATGATACAATTTATTGTGTAATACACTTTAAAGTGACTTGGACGAAGAGATATTTTTATTGAATATTCATTGTGGTTTCAGCATTTTTGGTAATGTTAAACAATAAAACCAGACCACCCATGCCCGAATCACTTTAACATCAGACAAAAGGTTACACAATTTATCGATCCCATCAAGTTTGTATAAATCTGTAATTTATATACATGTATAGCCTGGTTATGTAAACACAATTAAACGGGTCCAGTGACGAAACACATACAGATTAGATACGGTGGTGGTAATGATCTAGGCCTACCTGGGTATGTTACCTGTAAACATATTACTGTTTATCTTACACAGTGCATACATGCCACTTAACCTTGCAGGCTTTTGTTATCCGTCGAGCGATAACTTCGGTCAAAAATTGGATACATTGTTCATTTCGTGTACTGATTACCTCAATTAGTAAATTACTCAGCTTAAGTACTTTGTTTGAAATTTACAGAAGGAAATATGTCAATTAGGTTACAATTGGTCGAACCGTTTAAAATGTGTACAAAAAGGGGGGAAAATGTTGGACCCCAAGGAAATATGGAATAAGATATAACATTTGATCACTATATTTATATGAATACACAATGCTCTTTAAAACATTGTGTTATATGGTTGAGGGGAATCAAAAGAGTGGCGATGTTTTTCAATCCTTGTGCTCGTTTGAGCTTAACAACCTAGTATACATATATATCTACACTGCGCATGCGGTTTTGTACGTCACATACTTCATTCATAAACAATATGCCGATATTTCCACCAGGGACGGATCCAGTACAAAGGGGGGGGGGGGGGGGGGGGGTATGAATCGAGACCCAGTCAACTTTATCGCAGAAAATACTAGATATGTATACACAGTTAGGGACCCTTACTTCGACCTAAGCAGTAAACAGTCAAAATTTACTTTTAAAGCTTAGTATTTTTAAGTTAACATGTTTGTGTTTTCACAACTCTACTCTTTTACCTTATTGGTTGGTAGGGGTGTTCTATATATGAGCATACACTTATTTGTGACCAGATAGCTTTAAACTTCAGTTTAGCTTTTACGTTTTATGTTTAATAATATTTCAAGAAGTTGATTAAGATTATGTTCGATTTGGCTGACTTTTAATAATTTGTTTACATAACGAAACAGAAAAAAAATATTATCAATTATCGAAATGAAAGAAATATTTCAGTTATTTGCCTTGTTGGAAGGTTATTTCATATACTAATACTTTATATAAGAAATATTTTTTTTTAATTTGCTTATTTAAAACAAAAACAAAAACAAAACAAAAAAAAAAACAAAAAAAAAAAAACACACACATTAATATTTGAAATACACTTTAATCTCAATCAAAAAGAGTCCATTTCCTGCGCATGCTTAGGTGTTTGTGGAAAATCTTAATTGATTTTGCAATGTCATTCATTCAGGTTATATATATATATATATACAGGGGTTAATAAGTAATACACGGTATAGTATCATAGACTATGTTATGGAGATAAATTTACATACTTAAAGGTGGTAACCTAAAGTTTGCCTTTACCAAATACCATTAAAACTCACTCCTGTTTGGGGGATCAGGGCATAATTTCTCCAAAAGATGTTTTGGTTTAAATAACGTCGGTTTTGAACAGTGCCTCAATTTTCACTGAGCACAAGTCGTGAAAAATAAGCACGATAGGGATTGCTGCTAAATTAGTTTGCTCATTGTGTTTATCGTCCCACCAACGGTATTTCAGTTATCTGGAGACGGTGTCCACTTGAAGCAGATATAGTGCTGCCTTCAATGTGTACAGTCGTGGAACTAACCTTATAGAAATAGATGCTGACGGCATAGAGAATTACCGTGATGAAGATATCATGTAATCTCACCAGTAAGTCGTCACGTGTTTTTCTTGGTTATCTCTGTTGCTCAGCTCAGATAAGAAATATCTGTTTGTCATGACTAATGGTGATTTATGCTTAACTGTTCACACCCATCTAGGGCAGCATTTTGCAGGACATTTTCAGTTAACAATGACTTATATGGTTATTGCAGGAAATAAAACATATGGTCCAAGCTGTCGGTGACCACCTTTAACACACAAAGAAGAATTACCGACTCCCTATCTCTCTCTATCTTATAATAAATACTTTGAAAACACATCCAATTTAACTAGAGTGGTGTGAAAATTATCTGTTAAATATCTGCCAATCTTTCTGTAAAGCCGTTTGCTAACTGTTCCAAAAATATGCGACAATGCAGAAATAGACAGGTAATTAAATCAACCGTGCCTCCTACCAAGGGAAACAAGAAAGGAAATACTTTAGCGTTAATTAAAAATGAGTTAAAATCTAAGCCGAACAATCGGACTTAATTCATTTTCCCTTGTTATATTTCAACTAATGGATCACAAAAAATGCTTACAATTGCTTTAAAAAGGTATTGTTATTACGATTTTTGACTACTGATGAATGAAGACTTTTAAAGGCTTTATCTATTTGTGGACATTTCTTTATCCAAACAGTACTAGATCTACGTTGAGGTATAATGTGACAATGAAGAAACGTATAAATGAATTGTTATATCTTGTGCATGTTCTATGTTTTTACTTCAGAACTGTTGACCATTATATGGAACAACTGGCAACATAATACGAAAGTTTTAACAAAGGATAGTAAGAAATGTGAAGAGTATTTCCTTTTATCAGGGAATTAAAAACTGTCATTAGTGGATCTGTTTAAGACAACGTGTCATCAATCAATAACGTAAGAATTGGATATTTAACTTGCAAAATGTGTAGACGACTTCATATGACTAAATGACTGCAAGATGGACTCTTAACTAAACAAAAAAGAAACAAACACCGAAACGAAAGAAGTACTTAAAATGCTGGCAGAATATTTTTGTCAGTGTGAATTGTGAAACAAAACACAAATGAATAACGCTCACCGTCATCAACACGAAAATAAAACTGCTTCTCCCATGAAGAGCCACTCTAAGATGGCGCTGTTTATAAATCTGGCCAATCCGTCTTCAAAGATTGTGATGTCCAGGGTAATTGTCAATGACAACCAATCAAAATCAACGTTTCTGCCAAGAATTAAATCCAAACCTAAACCAAAACCTAAACCTAAACCTAAAGAAAATCTTCCGCGTTATATTTCGACGGATCAGACGAGATTGCAGTTCTCTTACAATGGCGGTACAACTTTTGGAGGTTGCACTCTACCAAATTTGCCGTTGCGATCGCAAGATGATTCCTTGGACATACGGGGTCATGCATTTAAATCGAACAACAAATGTGTTTATACACAGTGGGCTCATTTGCTAAATAATCGAAAAGAAAGTAGCAGAATTCCAGCAGGTAATATTTCATGTACTTCAAAACATTACTACTTTTTTATTATGTTTATATATATATATATATATATATATATATATATATATATATATATATATATATATATATATATATATATATATATATATATGTAGAGAGAGAGAGAGAGAGAGAGAGAGAGAGAGAGAGAGAGAGAGAGAGAGAGAGAGAGAGAGAGGGGGGAGGGAGAGAGAGGGGGGAGGGAGAAATTTAGCCCTGTTGAAATATGACATGCACAGTTTTTGCAAAATACTAAGGTGATAATTGTTTATGCATTGATCAGTTTATAAGCAAGTGTAGAACATTACCAATAAGTAATAATGTAAATTGTGCCATAGGAACTGTAGAATAATATTAATTTCTAATAACGCTCACATTCAAACTTTCGGCAAATTGCCTTTTTTTAAGAGTTAAACACAACCAATTGCTTATTTTACAGATTTCCAAACGTAAATGAGCGCCGCCCATTAAATGCAGATCAGCTTTATTCTTAATCTTTAAAGTTTGTTTAGTGCCATGTTTTGTACTCCAGGAATGATGATTTCAGTTACCAATAGGCTGATTTAACATAACAATTTTTGTTGCGACATGAAAAACGCAATGTGCTCTTCTGACTGCGTCAGACACGATTTTTGTGCGCCAGAGACGCACATTTTCGGAAACACTTCATAGGCATTTACATTTGTTCAGTCACGGGACTTACTGACATTAATTAATGACTAATTAATCCTTGGTTTTTCCTACCAATTCGGCAATACTATTTCCACTTTAACCACTTGTATACTGCGATTTCGCAAAATGGCTTCAATTTTATTTTCATTCCATATAATTGCTTTTTGCTTGAAGACATGTTCAAATAAATATTGTATTCATAAAAACATGTGATTTATTCCTTGTATAAATAATTAGATTAGACCACAGTTATCATAAATGGCCATAACCATAACATTGGCGCTTGTGTTTGGGTATAGCCTCAATAAAATCTATGCCATGACTAATTACAATCCTTCTTTTAATGTTAAATGTGTGTTCGATGTTCGAAGGAACCATTTTACTTTTTGGATACAGGAATATCAGTTGTACTTTCTATCTAAATATCTTGAAATAATACTTTAGCACGAAGATAACAACAAAATATGTTTAAACTAAATTAATCGGAAGTTGTCTCAATGACAGCTATGTTAACACATTGTTTACGAATTGCAATTTAAATTCTGCAAGCCTACTGAACGAGATTGGTATTCTTATTAAGTTATACATTTTTAAACTGTTTATGATGCTAACTTTATACATTTTAAAACTGTTAAATATTTTAAGTGTAGGTGAGCCCTAAAACACAAAATACAAATACAAAATCTGCAACCTAAAATATAACTATAGGTTATGATGGCCTCGCAGATTGAATATGTAACACGTGTGTGCTGTAATCGATCGGAAAATAAAACCTGTCTTATGTGACATATTCGTTTGCTCATCATCATCATCATTATTCTCATCATCATCATCATCATCATCATCATCATCATCATCATCATCATCATCATCATCATCATCATCATCATCACAAGACGACCATTCTCATTATGAGCAGCAGTATGATAACATGACCGTTATGTCTGTCATAATCAATATCATCAGCAGCAGCGACTACATAATCAAGCGATCATAATTATTATAATCAGTATTATTGTTGTTGCCATCACCATTATTACGACCAGCCTCATAATATTCACTTTTAAGTTAGCCATAATGTCTTTGTGACTGACATAATGACGTCACTACGTTCGTCATACATTATCAAATAAAATATCAGCGCTTGAACATTTTTATTTGAATAGATCGGTTTTCTGTTCATTGCTCCAGTCGGGTCCTCTTGACGACTGACATTTCCAAGCCGGCAACTGTTGGGCGTGCTCTTTTGTTAACTGATTTATCACACATTTGCTCTTCCCTTTT
Organism: Sinonovacula constricta; assembly: GCA_007844125.1. Taxonomy (NCBI): domain Eukaryota; kingdom Metazoa; phylum Mollusca; class Bivalvia; order Cardiida; family Solecurtidae; genus Sinonovacula; species Sinonovacula constricta. The sequence goes on along the minus strand of CM017569.1, from coordinate 42,955,008 downwards.
AAAGTTTGTCTGCATATGAATATCTTTGTTCAGTGCCTTTCAAAAAGTTGGTATGTGTTGCAATGCTCATAGGACTTTGTAATATATTCTTATCAATAATGTGTGATTGTTTGAAAATTTCGACTTTCTTTCAAAACTAAAGAGAAATGTAGTGTTTTTTGTTGTCCACTTTTGTTTTCCTGAGTACACTTTATGCTTTTGGCATATTGTTTTTGGTGTGCATATACAAACTAAAGTCACACGAAGACATCACATTTTATGTCCTATATTTGTTTGATACGCTTCGTATTTTCCATCAAATATGTCACCCATGATATATTCGGTCGAACTTTTCACTCGTATTACATCGTCTGTCTGTGACATATCCGGCTCAATAGGCCTCTTAAGAATAATCTGTCTTTCCTTTTCACACAACTTCAAGTGACTGGACTGTTTTAAATGTTTATTGTACTGCTCCTCCTGTTTCATTTGTTCTGTTTCTGGGTCGAAAAAAACAACAATAGTATGCCTGTGTATTTCTCTCATTTGGATCAACAGTTGATAATGCAAGTGAGTTGGTATATGCACAGAGTACGTATTAGGAAAAGAAACGGTCGTTGAGTGTGATGCATAGATGGATACATTTCAACACGACAGCCAACATTATATTAAAAATGACTCAGTTGTGTTGGTACAACAATGAGCACGACATCCGGCATGACACTTAAAATCTCTTAAGTTTGAAGTGTGTTTTCGACATTTGTTTATCAACGTTTTATTTGGTTAGTTGTACATTGTCCGCCCAGGCGCATCACGTCTCGAAAGTGTCAAGCATACATTATGCTATACAATGCATGTTCGTAATGCATAGTCATTGTAATAAAAAAGAGCAAATAATTAGGAGGTCCCTATTTGTAGGGGTTCAAAGTCCCCGATTGCTCTGTAAAGAATATATGATAAAGTCCTGTGAGCATTGCAACATATACCAAACTTTGAACCGCCAAAGGACAAAGGTATTCTTAACATGCAAGTCAAAGGTAAAAGTAAGAACAAATCTGTGATGAGTCATTTAAAAAAAAAAAGCGAAACCCAACAGTTATCGCATTGGAACGGGTCAGTCGGCAAAAGGGAGCGACTAGGGTGCTTAAACCGGATTTACAGAGCTCTTACCTCGCACTTACTGATAAGTGTGTGGCCAAGTTTCGGGAACATAACACAGGATTGTGAATCCAGAATTCTATTGTAAAAATTGCATCCTTTAAAACGATAGAAAAGGATTTTAGGCAAAACAAAATATATATTATGTTGCCGTCATTCTGAATCGGTAAAACTGTGAAACATTTACACAGGCATTGCACTTGCTGATCAACTGATTTTTCTTTTTACCCAGTTACATGTATTATATGACATGAAGTTTCTAGGTAATTTATTTTTTTATATAAAATCTATGTCGAGACTTAAGGCAGACTATTAACCCAATGTCTGTATTTTAAATGGCATTTAACTTAATGTCGGTATTTAATACGGCATATTAACTCAAATCCGGTAATTTTTACATCGGATTAAGTTCATGTTGACAATGTAGACTGCTTAATAGCTCCATTTCAGGAATCTTACACATCAAATTGGTAATTTATGTGCTTTAAAATTCCATTTCGGCAATATGTTTATGTTTATTGGATTTATCGTCCCACAAACAGTTTTTCAGTCATCCGGAGACGGTGTTCATTTGAAGCAGATATTGTGCTGCCTTCACTGTGTATAGCATGCCGTAAACACCTGGCATGATACCACACCCAGTCACATTATCCTGACATCGGGCCAAATCGTGGAACTACCCTTATATTTGCTTGAACCTAACCACTACCATTTCAACGCCTTTGGCATTTTGCCTACCATACCTGGAGCCGACGCTCTACCAATTGCGCTACCAGGTCCGGTCATTTTGGTTATATATTTAACATAACAGGTCCAATGTCGGTAAATAATAAGAACCTATAATATTTACAGGTAGGAAGTAAATACTAACTAATAACTCCATGTCGGTAATTTATTTCGCCGAATTACTCCATGCCAATGTATACTGCCTAACAACTGCATTGCGATAATTTACACTACCAAAAAATCTTCATCGACAAGTAATACGATTTAATATGTTGGCACTTTATACGGCCTAGTAATTAAAATGTCAGTAACTAATAACTACATGTCGGTAATTTATACGGTAAGTTTTGTGCAATTATTCTATGTCGGCTATTTATTTGGCCTAAGTATACGACCCCACAACTTCATGTAGGTAGTTAATACCGCCTTATAACTCCAAGCCGGTTATTTATATGACCGTGTTACTCAATGTCGGCAATGTAAACGGCCTAAATACTCCATTGCGGTTATGTTTACGGTCAAATAACTCAATGTGCAAATAACTGAGGCGTCACCTTTTTTAGAGGTTACAATTAATGTCCCCGACGGATATGTAGGAATTATTGTGTGCGATACATAGGCGCCGCCATATTAAAATAGATGGGGTTTTAATATGGCGTCGCCCATGTAAGTTTGCAAATATGTACAATAAGTAATTGTTTGTGTTTAACTCTTGAAAAGGGACAATTTGCCCAAAAATTGAGTGTGAGCGCAATTAGTAATGTTTACAATATATGCGAGTTTAGCTATGCCGTTTAACTCACTTGTCTCATCTATGACTGCAAAAATCTAAGCAAGCAGAATTGTTCTGCGGACAATTCTACACGCTTTGTGGCTGACAAATGCAAATTTCTCTTTACCGGAATATGTTAATGGTATTTAGTGTTTGCAGTGACAAATATTAAAGGTGGTATCCGACAACTTGCCTATTTCCCATTTTCGTCATGAAAGAAATGTTTTAGTTATCTCCCTTGTAGAAAGATATTTTCACAATTTTTTTTTATAAGAAAAATCATAAGTGTTATTTTTAGTTTGCTTTTAAAGGTTTCTTTAAAAGATAAGCAATCAATATTTTTAATTAATTCTTATCTCATTAAATAATATTCCATTTTTGCGCATGTTTCCGTCTTAAGTGTTTTTCAAAACCTTAAGTTGTATGCAATAGATAGTTTCCGTGTGATGTCATAGGCACTGATAAGACAGTTTGAGGGAGCCATCTTGGAAGGCAAGAGCTAATGCAGGCCGAAATCTGGGAATATTTGCTGTATTAAACTCACCGCTGTGTTTTTATTTTTTAGTCTATGTTACTGAACTTTATATCAAATTAAACAGTTTTTATGAAGTAATTTAAATATTAAAACTACATTTTGATAGCTCTTAAAAGGTAAGAAAAATACAATTAAAACAGATACACAGTTCATTTTGTTTACGGATGAGCCAATAATTATTTATTTCTGTGTAATAATTCTTTGTGCATTTATCAATTCTAAAAATGGTGTGTTTTTTTTTAATATACATTTCAAGAGCTTTTAATGATGTATAGCTTTTAATATTTGGACCACAAATGAAGAAATTAAAAGAAAAGAAAATTTACGCTCCTATACAATTCATCTAAAAATCCTCTGAAGTTGCCATCAAAGATGGCTGCCAAGATAAGGGACCTTCACAGAAGAAACTATCTATACTATATAGCAAATACACACCCACAAGGGAGGTAAGAATGTAGTTTTAATAGAGTAAAGTCACATTACATCGAAAAGAGGGAACATCAATTCAAATACATGTAACAATTCTTTACCTCAGTTTCTGGGAATTTAGGCTTAATATCTCCATACTTTCATATTTTATTCTAAAAAAGTCGATTTAAACATTACCTGAATGGCTAATCAGTACAGATATGAAAAATATCGCTTTAATTACCATTATTACCAACATTTCGCTAGAACTTTTCAGGCAGCAAATGCTATTTGATTGCACAAGAGGAAAAAAATGACCAGACTGTCGGATACTACCGTTAACGATTTAATGGTAGAAAATATATAATAGAAAATTTATAATCTCTCAATGACAAAGTTTTTATAAGCTTATTTTGCTAAATAAAATCAATAAAACTCTGTTTTTCTCATCAAAACATCACCAATGGTGAATATTCGTGTGTGTGTGTGTTTTGTTTTTGATATACATGGCAGGGAACAGATATTATAGCAATGTCCAGCTTTTTGGTGGAGGAAGACCCAAGACACATGACATGTCTGGGTAGAACCACTGGCACACTGCAAGTTTACTGGAAGACTTCACATTTAGTCCTTCAGCCCGAACAGAACTCGTACCCATGCGTCGAAAAGCTAAGCAGTCAGAGGAGTTACAAATCGGCGACTCTATCACTACGCAATGGGCAGCCTTTTTTTAAATACATATTTCCTGTTATTTTTTTCATATCATAAGGAAAGCAAATACCAAGACTGAACAAGCAGTACGTCATGCAATCGACCAAACCGTCAAACCAAGCGTATTTGTGGAACTACGCCGTTTCACCAGAAGCCACGAAGACTTGCCACCTGTATCAAAATGTCAGAAATTCTAGCGCCTGTAGTTTAGCGGAGCCTAGTAATGAAGATACAGACAGTGACCAAATACAAAGGAATGCTGTGTCCAGCAGAGTTAAAGTGGACATTCCAAGAGCTTCGGATTACTGCGAACAATGGATACAACACAGCAAAGAGTCCCATTCCAGCATATGGTCAGAAGTTTCATAAACACAAGCCTGACAATCACTATCACACATAAAAGTTTTAATTTCAGTTACTATGCCTCAGATGCTTTATAATGTGTTGTTTTTGTCCTTGCCATGATGATCATCATCATCATTTCCATCATTATCATCATCACCAACATCATAATCATTCTCATCACCCTATAATTCCTGGAAGTGGTGTCAAAAAACAACAACATTTACAGTTAGTGTATTATCACAGACCTTTATTAATCTAACGCACTCACAGTCCTGGTAAAGTAAAATTTGTTTATAAAATAAAATTCCTTTATTGTTACCCTTGTTTGCTAAATTGCATTGATATCTCCCTTTTGGGGTACATACATTGTGTTTCAATAAATTGTGATTTTTCCACTTATTGTTAATGATTGGGAAAGCTTGAAACTGCAATTTGCATATATATAACATTTATGGAATTAGATGGAAGTATATAAGTTATATAGAATGGGAATTATTATGAAAAATATAAATAATGTATAACAAGACTGTTGCTTAAATAAATTGTAAGAAAACATTTTCCTGCAAGGGATGTAACTACTATGTGTACACCTATAATTTTGCAGAAAGGAAATGTACATGAGCATATTTTCTATAAGAACTGTTTAATTACTGTTAAATCAATTGGTTTGCCTATTTTTCTGAACAGTAGGTTATAGTTATCGTTATAATACACAATTATAAAATGGCAGTTGTTCAAATGGAATAGGAAGACAGTATTAGCCATCTTGTTCTCTATTCTGCATACTAATATTATCCTTAGAATAATTTTACTGTCTTCTATTCATTCTTTTTTCTTTGAGTGCCTTTCTAAAAAATAAGCACATTAAAAATTGAATTTATTAAATTTCTTATATAAAGTATATAAAAATACCTTCCCACAAGGGACATAACTTAAAATTTCTTTCATTTCGAAAATAGGGAATGATTAAAACGGGAACCCTTTTTCACAGAATTATGTCAATATGGTATAATTTAACACAATTAACATAAAAATCAACTTTACCAATGCATTTAAGGGGCATATACAAGTTACCAAATTGTATGCATTTATCAGATGTCATATATTTTTATTCTTTCCTTCTTCACAGCTGGTAAATAGATTAAAAAATCAAAATAATTCATAAATTTAGGGAAAAAAATACTGTATAGCAATTGTAATTCTGCATTTAATCTAAAATTTAATTAAAAACTATTAGTGTGTACACATAATGGTTTAAAATAAAGATCTACTGTTTTTCATTCCACCAATAAAAGCATTATTCCATATTCTTTAATAGCTTTTTTTTTCTTTGCGGTTCTTAAGAGTTAGTTTTAAGCATAATACCCATTTTCTCTTATCTAAAATATTTGACTTGCTAATTCAGGCACAACTCCTTTTGTTGTTTAACATTTGAATGCATTTTTATGTTCTTTTAACATTTCCTAAAAAACATTACTTTCATTCTCAAATAAATTTAACAGTTAGATTTAATCTATAAAGGATCTATTTCAATGAAGTTTATGTTCCATATAAACACCTTAATTTTTTTTAGCTTGTTTTTGAAAATACATCACACTGAACAACTTAAGAGTCATTATGGTGACACCAAGATATTTTGGTGAAGGAAGACCCCATACAAATGTCTGTGTAAAACTACTGGCACACCACAGGTCAGCTGGAAGTAATGTCCGCATTATGTCCTTCGCCCTGATGAGTTACAAGACGTCGATTATATCTCTAGGTTGTGGGGGCTCCCGATTTTGTCTAGTTATACCAGCTTCTGACACACACTCATGTACCGGTCTGTTTAAATTATGTTGAAACAATGTTCATTATGTTAAATTTAACATAATGACTTTTATTTACAGGAAAATTGAGCTAAGCTGTTTGTTTACATAGTTTCTAAGCATTTGGATTGCTGTTGGGGAATACAAATACCTAGGTTTTGCCCTTGCTTTTGGCAATTCCTAGCTTTGCTTTGCCTTTTCTTGCATTTGCTACGAGTACCTAGGTTTTGCTCTTGCAGTTTGGTAATTCCTAGCTTTGCACTTGCATAAAAGACACCTTGCACGTTTATGCTGGTAGTGTTGCATATTGTCTATTAGCTACAACTTGGTTTTGCACTAGTACATTGCAGAAATAATGGTTTAAGGGAATTATAATTGAGATTCTCGACCTTCTCTCGGCTGGATGCTTTTAATGCAGTCCACCTTGGTGCCTTAAGTAGAAATAGTGATATTGCTTGTTCGCGGCCACAAAAAGCCACTTTTTTAAATCGTAGAAACCATGGACACTCTGTATATGGCTTTGCCAACACCTCTCTAATTGCTAATAAACTTATTATTAAACACTGAGTTTACCTTATTCTGTGTCTTGCCCTTTCAATTGTAATTGTTAAATAAAGACATAGAAATAATAGACATGGAGAAGAAAATCGCTTTATTTGTAGGTCATTGTAAAATTACTTAACAATTCATAAACATATGAAAATACACACACACATTTCAAAAAAACAGTTTTTGGTCTGTATAAAAAGTATACATGAATAAAAAGGAGAAGAAAACACAATTAAAACACAATACCTTGGGTCAAAAAAGAAAAGTTTACATAGGTAAACTAAAAGAATGAAAGTGTATTCACCAATCATTCTTATATAAGAATTGGTCAAGTCAAGGATTTTAATTTACAATATCTTTAAAGTATACTCAGCTACATGTCTAAAACGTTGCAGGACAGTTTGCTATTTTGAGCTTAAAATCACATTTTAATTACATACAAAAGATTAGTTTTGTTGGTATAAAATTGATGACTTAAGCTTTAGTCAGTACTTAGAAATGCTTGGAGAATACAGGCCTAAGACATCAGGCAACCAACATACAATGCTAGGAAAAGGTGCTAGGAAAGCTTGTAGCTGTAAAATACAAGTGTAAAAATTTGGTCATCATCAACAGTCATCATATAAAACAATGATAAACACGCAACCACAGTACATGTACATAGATTAAAATACTTGATTCATTAAACTTTTGTTGTGATTCTAGAGGGGGTGGGATATTAACATTTCACCATTAACTGGGCTTTAATATTATATGAGGTAACCAATGTATGACGGTGGTGTAAGAAGATTGCCTATATTAAACATTATTACATAATTGTTATCTGCAATGAAAGCAATTTATTGTCCTCGGGTCTCTTGAAAAGACAAGTGACCATAGATCAGTCTTGCTTGAAGTCAAGACAGTTTTTATCACAGTTTTTTATTAGTTAAAAAAATTTAAGTCATAAAATATTCTGACTTCTATCATATTCTAATTATTTTTTTAAATGCAATGGGAATTTCCTCAAAAAAGTTTCATGGAAAACCTTGTTGTTTTTTAAAGAATGTTGCAGCAGAATCATTGTTGTTCAACAGTTTTTACTGCAGATAGGAAAAAACAAGATAAATTTTTTACTTTATCCATGTTTGTAGTCGAGGCAGTTCGAAACTCCTGGAGCTGATTCTTTATATAGCTAACTGATAAATAATTGGTTATTTTGTTTCCTATTATTATTTTACTTGCTTTATTAACAAAAACAAGTAATGTATATCAATGTACCAGCAAAAGTTGAAAATTTGAAATTTTGCTAAGTCTGATAGTCCATAAAAACACATGCTAACAAGGCCAAGGTCAAAGGCTTTCTAATTGTGATGTTTTATAACCTAACAAACTATGTCCATGTTGTTTACTTTTGCATCAAAAGGAGTGCCTCAGACAATTCATGAACCATCTCTCAGATGTACGCCGGGAAAATTCCGCCAAAATAAACATGTTGGGTGCTTATATCATCAAAACAACAAACATCTATTGTTATCTCTAAAATGTTGTTATCTCAATAGAAAATGTAGTAAAAGCTGTATATCTTACAAAATGTGAGATGTAAAATGATAAATGAAATTTTACAGGACGAAATAATCTCACAGACTTGCTTTCTCATGGCACCAGATACATCGGAAAGTTGTCTGTTACGAGGATGAAGTACCCAATGGAGTTTCCAATTGATCTTTTCATGGAGTCATAAGCAAGTGACAAAAATAAATATGGGTTATTAACAAATGTAGCATGATAAGTGGCAAACAGTTCTAAGGTTCCAATTTTCAATTCTAGAAAGAAACATTTTTTAAATAAAATATCATATGTTAGAGACGCAACAAAAAGCCGACTCATATGCACTCAAACTGAAATGCAAAAAAATAAAATTAGCACTGTTTTATATACCAATCTTTTATTGTTTGAGTAAAGCAACAAAAAAGTGTACTCAATTCAAAAGTCGGGCACAAAAACATTACTTCTCTTCCATACAGTTCTTAAAGAATAGTTAAGTAAATGCTAAAAAAAGAAAACTAAAACTTTTTGTCATCATTTCATCATTTTTTAAAATTCTGTCTAATTTCCCAATATGGGTTGACCAATATCTTCTAGCTCTTCTTCCGAGTTAATATCATTTTTTCTCCTTTATTATAAAACATTGAAAAGTTTTGTTTATAAACACAAGAAAGATACCGAATGTCTTACTCGAGTATTTTGACTATGCCATAAGTAATTAATTCATTAAAACACTTAGCACAAAAGATGCAAATACTCTGTTACATGAGCCCAATTTTATTACGACTAGACAAATAGTGTTAATCCAGATCAGCCAGTTTATGTTAAAAGTTGACTGATCAGGATATTCACTTTTTGGCTGCAAAATCTCAAGTATTTTATTGATTTCTTCCTTTGTAAATATTGCAGTATGAAAAAAAAATAACTAAAACAAAGTACAGGTAAGAAACAAATTTAGCAAGTTCAAATGTTATCATAATTTATAAAGGATTAGAATTCATATTTAATGGTTAGTACATTAAAGCAAGCAATAAAATACAACAATTTGGCATTGCCAACATATCACTACATGGACCTCCAAAGCCAATATTTACTTTGCTAAATCCCAAAATCCTCATCTAAAACTTATATGGCTGGTTCTCATTTTACAGTCTTCATGATAGAAATTTACAACGTTAAACCATCAGTCCATCAAGCTAGCAATATCTACTGACCAAATTTTACAGGACCTTTATGATTTTGGCATTTTGACACGAAAAAGAATTTGCTCTGCCAACCATGCTTTTGCTATTTATAAAGTGATGCCACCTTAGCCATCGGAATACACTGGCAATCTCTGGAAAAGGTTGGTAAGCTAACCTTGGTGTTACGAGAGGTTGGGTTCAGTAAAAGGCTATAAAGCGTTGTTTGGTTTAGTTTGTTATATATGTTTTCATAATAAATCAGATTTTTTAAAAATGTGGCTGAAAATTCTGGTGGATTGTCATAGATTTTGGTGGCCTGTTTTTTTTTGACTATTTTAAACAATATATCTTTAGTGTATATGCTTTTCTTTGTTAAGTGTTTAGCTGAAATAATAAACACACATTAACAACCTTTCATGGAAACAGTTTGTGTTAAATTTTAGAAATAAACCTACTGTTTTGAAATGCTGCACAAAATAAATGGGTATAGAAATGTCTAGCATTGTCTGTCAAATGACTGTTACAATGTCATTACAGGGAGGATGTGTATATGCATGTGTTTTACATATAAAAAACATTCGACTTTCTATCAATTGTTTAATAATTATTCTGAGTTTAAAATCTTTAGCAGCAAAGAATATTAGTCGATATTAATAAAATTTTAATCAAAACTTTTCTGATTATCCATTTTTGCCAGTCAGAAGTCTAAAAAAGAAATCCGCTTTTGATGTCATACGCGAGTTTTTTATACAAAATTGGCATCTTCACCTTGAGTGGATGTTTCCAGTAATTTCTGTACAAAAATAACAATTTCCATGCTTATTACGTGAAATATGACTTCTCCACTGGAAAAGTAGATATTTTAACAAAAGATAGATTTTTTATGAAAAAATAAAAGTTGATGGTAACAGTAGACAGACGCTTTAACCACAGCAATGTGACAATTACATTGAGTTCCAACAATAAAAGGTTTGATTGAAAACTTTTTAACATTGTTTTTTCAAGTTACTTCATTTTTCTTTACCTGTAAGTTACCACTATTTCTTTACATTTGAAGGCATAATAAAAAATAACAAGTTACAAAACACATTTCTTGTCAAATCAATCACACCTGATTCTAAATAAATTCATATCACTTTTCTTGAAAATTTAAAGCCTGGTGAAAACTAACAAATTGCATTCTTATCCACTCATTCAATCAAGATATAGATTTAATGTGTATTAATTAGTCATGCAGTATTAGCTTTTTAAGCTATAACTTAAGTTTCTCCCTATACTAGCTTATTCCTACTGTAGATTGGTCATTCTCTCTGGTCGATGATCGATGGACCACATTGCAGGGAGGAACTTTGGTTCCATCATGTTGACAAACTGCTGTCGCCACATCTTCTCAAAGCCCAGTAGACCTCCCTCCTTGGCCATGTAATGTTCCACCACTTTCTTCCCATGGGGGACAAAGTCTGGGTTCTGTTGTCTAGAAAATTGAAATAAACAGTTTGGTTTAATACATTAAAGTGCAGATGCTTTGAAGGAAAGTGGCCCAGAGACTATAAAACTTTTAAGCATGATATCATGCTCAAATATGTATGACAGTACAAATCACTCTAAATTTTTCTTTCCAAAAATTTTACCAAACATTTCCATAGCCACAAGTACTGGGAATGTTATGTTTATTGGGTTTATAGTCCCACCATCAGTATTTCAGTTATCTGGAGACAGTGTCCACTTGAAGCAGATATTGTGCTGCCTTCACCGTAAACATTTGGCATGATACCACAACCAGTCATATTATCCTTAAACCGGGCCAAGCAGTTGTGAAACTACTCTTACATTTGCTTCAGCCATTGCATGGGAGCTATACCACTACCATTTGTAATGACTTTGATACATCATGGCCAGGGATCGAACCTAGGGCCTCCTGTACCTGGAGCCAGGAAATGTTACTTACATTTCATATAGACTAAGCTTAGTACTTGTCAATCCAATGTAAGATACTTTTCTAATTGATTATATTAAAAAGAAATTCAACAAGATGAAAAAGAAACACTTTATACTTGTAATCTATATTGGCTGCTTCATTCAGCAACTCCTCAGTCAGGGCAGATACTCCATAGAAATTCTTCACCAAAGCTTCGAGCTCTACAATTCTGGATTCAGGGATTCGGTCATTGTCCCTGTGGCGAAGCAGGGCCCTGTAATGAAGTGGAAGAAATGTAGATCATAAAAAGAAAAGCTTGGAAAAATAAACAAAATGTTTGGCAAGAATGTTAGGCCAAAAAACATTATTAAAAAGTTTGCAGATTAAAATTTGATGAATGATAAAAATATGCAATCAACTTATTAAAATCCATCCACTAAAAAAACACTATTCACTGGTACCCAAACAATCAGAGAATGCTACTCCTAATTGCAAAAGGCTATTTATTTCATTGTCTCAGCTCCAACAAATAGGAGAAACAATAATAACACTTTGAATTTTATTGACCGTTTTATTTGATAAAAAGTAATGTTAAAGTTTATGTTTATTAGATTTATTGTCCCACCAACAGTATTTGAGTTATCTGGAGATGGTGTCCACTTGAAGTAGATATAGTGCTGCCTTCAGTGTCTTTAGATGCTGTGAACACCTGGCATAAGACCACACCCAGTCACATTATCCTGATATCAGGCCAACCGGTCGTCGAACTATCCTTATATTTGCAAAGGTAGCTATGCCACTACAATTTTTTAACAACTTTGGTATGTCGCACCCTGGGATCAAAACCGGGGCCTCCCATACCTGAAGCCAATGGGTATAAAGTAATGGTTGGGAAATATTTTCATATAAGTTTTTTCTCTCTCTCATTTGTGTGCTCATTATGAATTCTTTTCAGACCTTTTCAGACCTGAACAGAGTTGTAAGAATTATCAATGTTAAATTGTTGGTGGAATTTACTAATTATCTAATGATCCATCAATTAAAGTCATAAACTGAGAAGCAAGATTCAATTTATTTCTTTAAATGTTGCCAAATTATTTAATACACTATTCTGACAAGGACATATCACTTAACTTGACATGTACTGACCTTGCTGCAGACACGACCTTGGACAGATCATGGTTTAGATATGCCCGTGTGCTTCTGCCCGACTCTAGAGGGGCGTCACATTCAACTGCCAACTGATGTTTTAGGGCATCGTCGTAGAGGGCGCTCTGCAGATGGCAGTTTATACATAACAGCAACACGTCATGCGAAGAATGGTCCTTTAAAACCGTTGGGAAATATCTGCAAAGATGCCAAGAGTGCATTTAAGTAATATTACTGCATGTGTTGTTATTACCTTAAGTCATAGATTAATATTATTACATGTATTGCTTTTATGTGGCCTCATATTAATATTATTACATGTATTGTCATAAACTGTGGCCATATATTAAAGTATTACATGTATTGTTATTACCTGTGGCCACATAATAATATGTTACATGTATTGTTATTACCTGTGGCCAAATATTAATAGTATTACATGTATTGTCATAACCTGTGGCCACATATTAATATTATTACATGTAATGTTATTACCTGTGGCCACATAATAATAATAGTACATGTATTGTTATTACCTGAGGCCAGATATTAATAGTATTACATATATTGCCATTAACTGTGGCCAGATATTAATAATATTACATGTATTGCCATTACCTGTGGCCAGATATTAATAGTATTACATGTATTGTTATTACTTGTGGCCACATATTTAGAGACATTGACTGATAATGAAAACATAAATGTCTTCCCTTTGTTTAATAATAATTATGTAAATGAAAGTTTCTCAGGTTCGATTATGTAAATGAAAGTTTCTCAGGCTCGATTATGTAAATGAAAGTTTCTCAGGCTCAATTATGTTAATGAAAGTTTCTCAGGCTCGATAATGTAAATGAAAGTTTCTCAGGCTCGATTATGTTAATGAAAGTTTCTCAGGCTCGATAATGTGAATGAAAGTTTCTCAGGCTCGATTATGTTAATGAAAGTTTCTCAGGCTCGATAATGTAAATGAAAGTTTCTCAGGCTCGATTATGTAAATGAAAGTTTCTCAGGCTCTATCATGTTAATGAAAGTTTCTCAGGCTCAATTATGTTAATGAAAGTTTCTCAGGCTCAATTATGTTAATGAAAGTTTCTCAGGCTCGATAATGTAAATGAAAGTTTCTCAGGCTCAATTATGTAAATGAAGGTATCTCAGATTCGATTATGTAAATGAAAATTTTTCGGGCTCAATTATGTTAATGAAAGTTTCTCAGGCTCGATTATGTTAATGAAAGTTTCTCAGGCTGATTATGTAAATGAAAGTTTCTCAGGCTCAATTATGTAAATGAAAGTTTCTCAGATTCGATTATGTAAATGAAAATTTCTCAGGCTCAATTATGTTAATGAAAGTTTCTCAGGCTCGATTATGCTAATGAAAGTTTCTCAAGCTCGATTATGTAAATGAAAGTTTCTCAGGCTCAATTATGTAAATGAAAGTTTCTCAGATTCGATTATGTAAATGAAAATTTCTCAGGCTCAATTATGTAAATGAAAGTTTCTCAGGCTCGATTATGTTAATGAAAGTTTCTCAGGCTCAATTATGCTAATGAAAGTTTCTCAGGCTCGATTATGTAAATGAAAGTTTCTCAGGCTTGATTATGTAAATGAAAGTTTCTCAGGCTCGATTATGTAAATTAAAGTTTCTCAGGCTCGATTATGTAGATGAAAGCTTTTCAGACTCGATTATGTTAATGAAAGTTTCTCAGGCTTGATTATGTTAATGAAATGCCCCCTGTCTCTACATTGTTATAAGATGAAAACTATGTTCTAATTACTGACATTTATCTACCCTATTTACAAGAAGGCGCCTTTCACCCACTGATGCCAAAACTAATAAGACGTCTTTTCATCATTACCAATGTCATTACTAAGTTTGAGGAAAGAGCATTGAGGAAATCTGTAGTTAATTAAGAACCAATGTATTGATAAACAATCATCTTCATAACATTACACCTGCTGTTTTTGGAAGGTGGCGTAAAAAAGCCAACATGAGCCCTAAGTACCCAAGCAATAAAGTAAAAATATTACAGCCCTCTGAGACAACTAGCACACAATGTCAACTCTAGGTTGATGCACATTAGGGATACAGTCACATGGCTAATGATTTAGGTCCATGGGCAATAGTAACCTTTGCTTGCCACTGCGTATATAGAAATTAACTTGAGACTGCGACTGGGATTTGCTGGCATATTTGCTGATACTGTGCAGCGACATTTCTATCATTATAGCACAGGGCCAATTATGAGGTGCCCAGGGACTGAACCCGGCCGGTTCATTATACTGACACCAACGAGTCAGGCGTAATGCTGTCCCCTAAGCCCTGAGCATTAGGAGGGAAACCACTACTACCAACTTTAAAGTCTTTGGTTTGACCGGCCAGGGTTTGAACCCACGACCCCCCTATCCCCAAGTCGTCACTCTACCACCTGAGCTGTTGCGGCCGGTTAAAAAAATTACCCTGGGGAGCTCAAATGAGGTATGGTAATATTCTTACTTCCGATACTCCTGTGGGACGATGATTTTTCTCACATAGTCCTTGTCCTTGCCACAAACTACGCAGACGTTCTCCTTGTTCTGGAGGTAATAATCTTGGTCAGACGTGGGGCGTCGAGAAGGTTCAAAGTTCAACCGTACGCGTAACGGCTCATCACCAACTTTCTCTGTAAAACAAAACATATATTCTATATTACCAATTATCCAAAGTATGTGTAATGTCTTTACAGAATGAAATACATATGGAATACTAGCCTAATATTTTGATATGGCATATTAGAAACATGTTTCACCAATGATTTTGTTCAGTTATAACAAGTCATAATAAATGCTAAAAATGCAGAGTTTTTTCATTAATTACTAATTCTGAGTGACAAAATCTCGACACTAAATCAATATTTTCCTTTCTAGCTGACATAATCTGTGTATATCACAATAAAACAAAATTTTTGATTAAGTAGGGTATCAAAGAGATAAAATAAAAATTACTTCATCTTGCATTTGAATGATGCATTATTAAGCTAAAAAGGATTTTTCAAGCAATTACAATTTTTTCTCTCTAGATCTTGGTAAACAATCATGTTTGTATTACAAGCAATAGATCATGAATAAAATTTCCAAATTGTACATTTTTATGCTACAACCACATACTTAAGAGAAGCAATTTAGTTTTATCGATACTGAGCTGTTGTCATTTTATGAAAATGCAATGTTAAGATTCTTGCTTTAAATTTTAAAAAGCAAATGAAAGTAAAAAGTTTGGATGTGATTCATCATAAATATTAAGATCGTTTTTTCCTCCTTATGAGTGTTTCATTAATGTTTCGGAAATCGCTTTAACAGCAAAATCTTAAGAGTGCTTTTGATCGATTTCCTACCAATCGCATTTACAGGATAGGGTGGGATTTGCCAGCATTTTTGCCAATACTGTGCAGTGACATTTCTATCATTGTAGCACAGGGTCACTTATGAGGTGCCCAGGGACTGAACCCAGCCAGTCCATTATACTGACACTGACCAGTCAGGTGTAATGTTGTCCCCATAGCCCTGAGCGTTAGGAGGGAAGCCACTACTACCAACTGTACGTCTTTTGTTTGACGCGGCTGGGGTTTAAACCCACAACCTCCCAATCAGCAAGCCGACTCTCTACCAGTTGAGCTACTGCAACTGGTCTCAGATTTACGCAGTTTGGCAAAACACACTTAGGAGTGATCGTAAGACCAAAATTTAGGAACGTTTTTTGATCGATCTTTAGATTTATGATGAAATGCACCCTTAATATTTAACTCCTACAAAGTTTGGGCCAACTGTGACAACTTGTATATGAAAGTTTAGTATTGCCCTCTTTTTGTTACCAGCTGAGCAGCTCAGTTTGTTTTATTTATTAAGCTCTGCATAATATAAACAAAATAAGTGGACACTTTCAATTGAAAATATCTTCATAAGATAAGTGTGTAGGTTGCTGATTTGTTGAAATGTTCAAGATATAAAGTCCTTATGTTTTTAGTGATATTTGTTTTACTGAGGAAAGTGTTGTTCATGCTCAATATTCATTTCTTTATTTCTCCTCAAAATGAAAACAGATAAAATAACTTTATTATCTTTTAAAAACTTAGTTTTAAATATGTAACAAGCTTGGTTAAAACTTACATACAGGTTATCTTAAGCTGTTTTATAGAACTTATATTTAGCTTATTTTTTGTTCATTTATCAAGTAGAAGTAAAAATAATCAGTTATTCAATATTTTTGTCTGAGGTCATCTTTCATTTGTATTGGCATGATGTTTCTAAAATGAGAAATTATGAAACTGAAAAAATTGTGAATTTGACTGAAAAATAAAAAAAGCAAAGATGATTTACCTGCGAGTCCTTTCAGCAGATACCATTCTGCCTTCCTTTTGTCACATGTTGTCAGACTTTTGCCATCTGGCGCTTCAATCACGCAATTGTAATACAGGGGGCGCTGTCTGGTCATGAAGGCTTTCTTGCCATCTTTGATACGTACACGCATCTTTTTAGGGTCCCCATTCGCTGCAGACTCCTCATCGTCTTCAATAGGTCCCATTTCCTGGAAATAGTTATAATTGGTTGGTTTAAATGGTCTTTTTTGCAGATCAACCATTAACTGAGTTTGAGGCCTGAATGAGGAATGAAATTAATTATTGCAGGGCTTTCGACTGACCTGCAGTGGAAGAAAAAGACCCGATGGTCTTCCTTGATCAATAACAACTAAACATCACTTATATGATCTCAAGTGTGTAAGTATCACGGTTGAGAACTGTATATTCTGTTCACATTCTCCACCAGAAAAATATTAAAATTACCTGATAAATAGCAGGAAACTACTTTAAGTTGTATTTTGCAAGTTTAGAATTAAAAAAGAGAAAATATGCATCCCTTGAACAATTGTGTGATTCATTTTGTAAAACTTTTACTTGAAAACCAACATCAAAGGTATATAATAGACCTTAAATAGAATAAAATTGTTAAAAAAATACAAACCTCCCAACCGAAGTCCTCGTGGTCCACTGATCCTTGGGTTATAAACTTTGGCTGCTTGTAGGGAATGTCAACCACCCCTAGAAAGAAGAAACAGAGCTGTGGCATCAAACAGAGGCAAGGCGTAAAGGCAAAAAGCACTTTTAAACTGTACTAGCTACATATAGTTGAAGTTTGAACTAAATCTGCCTTTAAAACAAATTTGTATTTTTCTCTTTTTGGTGGGGGTTACAGCACACCAACACTTGATAAGTCATAAGGTACAGAGTATGATGTCCTTTAACCTCAATAAAGGCTCAATAGGTTAAAATCTAAAATTGTAAGTAGAAATATAAAAATCAATAAGGTTAATACAACATATATAATGTGACTATAAGTGAAAACAGGTTAGGATAATAAAAAGTTTAAAGGTTTACAACTTAAAGAAGCACATCTGACATATGAATCTGCCTTTTAGCCATCAGTATATATTTTGAGGTAGTAAGTATTTACTTTGGCACAGTTCAAGAAACTTTGAACATAGGACAAGAGAGTCTTTTTTTGACATGTTGTTTGCACAAATAGTTAAATCAACAGTTAAAGTTATAAACGCCCATGGTGGAAATTCAGTTACATTATTTTCCATAACCTGATTTAAATTAAGGTGTGCTGCTTGTATGCTTTCTAACACCTGTTAACCAAGAGGTTTAATTGCATTTGGTTTAGTCTTATACAAGTGTTTATATTTAGGACTGAAAACTGCATTGTGTGCAGGATTTTTAAGATTAGATTTAAATTTTGAAATGAACTGAAGTGCAAGTTTCTCTCACCCAAGGTATAATGATGGCTCATTAGGTTCAATGTAAAGGCTTTCTTCAGGTGAAGTCCTGAAGGCTATAAGGGCTAGACGGAGTCCTTGTTTGTGGACAACATCTAGCAACAGGAGACATGATCTCCTGGCAGATCCTTAAACAATGTTGTCATAATGTAATTTCGATAATACCAGCAATCTTTACGGTTGTAATAAAACTTTTCTTGCAGCTTCCCAGTCAGTATGAGTTTCAGTAAAATAAAAGATATAAGACATTTAGTTTTTAAATAATTGATATGAGTATAAAAGATACCTTGTTGTCAGAAACAACACCAAGAAATTTAGTTTCCATGATGACAGGAATACAAATGTCATTTGGAAATAAATGGTAAAAATTCAGGTTCATTTCGCCAAGTTCTTTTCTGGCAGAAATGCATGCAGCTTAGATTGGATTGAATTGGATTTGCCGGCATCTTTGCCGATACTGTGCAGCGACATTTCTATCATTATAGCACAGGGGCACTTATGAGGTGCCCAGGGACTAAACCCAGCTGGTCCATTACCCTGACACAGACAATTTAGGCGTAATGCTGTCCCCTAAGACCCAAGCATTAGGAGGGAAGCCACTACTACCAACTTTGAAGTTTGGTTTGATTCGGCCGGGGTTTGAACCCGCATCCTCATGATCCGCAAGCCAACGCTCTACCAATTGAGCTATTGCGGCCGGTTTTTCAATTGGGATTTTATTAAAATGTTCAAATGTTATTATGGAGCTTTATTAGGTGACCTTGGCTTTTTGTCGGCAACATTGATTTTTTCGACTTTTTGGGCAGATATGAAGGCTCACTAATTGAGCAGTTGATATCATTCTCATGAGACAAGGAGCTTTTGATCCCTTCTGATGATGACCCTATGTAAGGCTGGTGTTCATTGCTGGTTTGTGTTGTTTATGCTGAGTTTTTGATGTTGACTGTTTTGTTGTTTTGAAGAAGTTGTTCAGTATTTGAATAACTATGTTTGGGTTTTTGCAATTTTTATGGTGGCAGATTTTGTAGTTTCACTAATAACTGAGGAGTAGGACTTTGATGGACTTGCAATTATTTATCTAACTTCTGGGTACCGATAATTACTTTACAGTTTTGACTGGAATAATTTGTCACTCTTTTTCTCTGATGTTGTCCAAACAGGCAATATGGTCTTTGCCATAATTTACAAATTTGATTGAGGCACATGCAAATACACTGTGATTTTTTATCTTAAGAACTACACTTGCTGCAAACCTTTGTGATCTTGCAGCCACTTTCGTGATGACCAAACTTATGACATTTAAAGCATTACATTGGGTTGGGAATATAAACTTCAACTTTTATTTGACAGTAAGTGGATTCTAAAGTTTGATTGTGGTTGAGGCAAACTAAAGGTAAGAATGATTGTGTTTGTTTCAATTTTAGAAAAAAATATGGCATAAATTAAGCAGCACGATATGGTTGCATTCATTACTAAAACCAATTGGAACTCCTTGGGTTATTCCATCCTAGGGACAATCATCCCTCGGATGTATCTGGTGCAATGATATTTACTGAAATCTCAATCGTTTTGTTAGCCGGAAGTTGGAAGAAAAATATGCCTTAAATGTAGTTCGCATAAAACATAAACAATGCCATCGATCAACATTTTCGTGTCGATCGACAGTTTCAAGTCTGCTGCGCTGGAAAAATTTAAATTGAATGGTTTAAATTTTAAGCAGCCACAAAGTGAAGTTTTACAGGCATCATACTGTAGTGATCTATCATTCGAGCTGTCATCTTTGTTTTGACATCGGTCACAAAAGTAGTCCCATTTAAGGAAATGGTCGAGGTGATCTAACTACCTATAAACATCCGAGAGATGAATCGTGAATTATCCAAGGTGTTCTGCTTGTACTTAAAGCACTGAAAAGGTTAAACTTATATTTTGACAGTTTAATCTTCTCACTAGTCAGCCGCATGTGACTTGCAAATACACAGTCAAAGGGGAAAAACAATTGGTGTTGCCTGATGTATGCACACTACGTTGAGCATATCACAATCAGGTTATGCAAAGAAAATCAGCACATTAATGAGGCTGGCTAGTTTTAATGTGTAAATAAAAAATGTTTTTGTAATGATATATCATGAGACAACCCGCTTCAATGACTGCTTGAAATGTCATAATTTTTAGAGAGTTTATTTAAGCCTGCACTGGCGATGGACTCAGGATCCGACGATGCGGAGCTTTAACCTCATACCTCTTTCTTTTCAAACCTCAAAAAGACTGTTGCTATATTTATATCATGTTAATATGATAAAAGATTATAGTCCCAAAACATAAACTGGTATGACAAACAAGTTACCTTGGGTCACACTATTTCCTCACTTTACCACTAAAAATTGTGTTTCATTTATATTATTGTATTTTCTAAAAATACCAGAATCTACCAGAATATTAGAATTTAAGAAATATATCTATTTTATGTGACATAAAAAAATGACGCATACTTTTTTGTGATACAAATCACAAATATGTTAGCACTTGAAAGTAACCTCCCTTAAGCGTGGCTTTTCTCTCTATTGCTTACATACCTTGACATAGAGAGCTGGCACTCTTCCAGAAGGTAGCTGGGTCGGATGACACAGAGTAGCCATAGAACTGCTGTCTCCGGACCATCCCCTCAACCTTGTACGTGACCAACTGCATAAACACGTCTATTGCTATCAGTGCATCGTCGGCCGCATAATCAATCTAGAAGAAAAAATAATAAAATTTAAAGATGTTTACACATCTCTAAGTCTAAAGACAATATCAGATGTTTAATAAATCTTGAAACGAAAGGCTTATAAAACACATTTTAACTCGATTTCCTTTATTTAAATGCAGACAATAGTAACTGTTCTTTCAACATGCACTCTGTCACGCTATGACTAGCCAATATTTTAAGGAATGTGCAAATCCATGAATATTTATGCAAACACTAAGAGAAATTTACAAAGACGGAAAATTCATCAATTTAATTGGCAAGAGTTATTGTTCTAATTGTCTGCACCTCGTAGATATGCTTTGCATGTGGCCATTTGTTCCAGACCACGATCCCAATAATCTAACTAAATATTAATATGCCAAACACTAACAATTTATACTTTGGCATCAAGGTTCGTAGATTTACAAAAACATGCAAAGCTTAAGCCTTAACTTTAGGTATAAAACCCCACAAAAAGAAAGGTTTGGGGAACCAAAATATAAACAGTTGCAACAAATGAGATTTATTCCCATATATGGATCTCTTGATAAGTCTAGCTACCTGTGCGTCAGAGAGGGTTTCAGCTTGCCAATCGCCGCATCGGATGGCCTTGTCTTTCTTCATCTTCACCTGTAGTACAGTCTCTGCCAGACCCTGGAGGCTCTCCTGTCGTCTACGATATAAAAAATAAGTACTCATTGACAAAAATAACCATGGCAAGCATGTAATCTATCAATCAATTTACAATTAATAACATAAATAAATAACATTGTGAAAAAATGAAACAATAGACAAAAAATAGGGGAAAGAAATCATACAGACATTTTACAGTTGCTGGACATAAAACTACAGCTTAGAAATATTGTGTTAAAGATGTGACTTCTGTCTTTTAAATCTGTTTCAAAATTATTTCAAACAGTTTCATTAATAATCCGAATAATATTTAATCTGAACATTAAGCTAAAAGATTTGTCACAGCTCAATAGGAGAAAATTAAGCAGTGGTTCTACCCAGAAAGAGGCCATTTGAATAAGGATTTTCTACAGAACTTGCTTAACTACAGACTCTAAAAAATAAATTTCAACATGCATTAGCTCTTTGCTTGCTACATTTTGTTAAAAACTCATGCTTAATTCTCAGGATTTTTTGCTTTAATATTATATATGTTGATGTCAGGATTAACATACTTTAAAAGAGAGGCTGAGCTGCAAATAGTGTAGATCCTAATCAGACAGCTCCCAGCAGGGACCTGGTTGACCTGAATGTACACTTTTTGCATAAGCCTTCTAAATACACCAATAGCAAGCTAAGAGTTGACTACATACATAGCAAGACCACGTATCCTGGCAGCAAGGTGTCGCAGGTCCACGCACCCATGCACTGCCATCCCATAATCCTTGAGCAGCTTCCGTCCATCATCCCTTACTGCCACTCCAAGTTTCAGGATCCTATTGATGAGAAAGTTTTTTGTTTATTGGGTTAATCATCTCACCAGCAGTATTTCAGTTATCTGGAGATGGTGTCCACTTGAAGCAGATAAAGGGCTGTCTTCACTGTTTATAGCATCCCGTGAAGACCTGACATAATAACAAACTCAGTCACATTATCCTGACACCGGGCCAACAAGTTGTGGAACTACCACTGTATTTGCTTGAGCGTTAGCTAGGGAGCTATATCACTACCATTTTTAACAACTTTGGTTATGTCGCAGCCCGAGATCGAACCCAGGGCCTCCTGTACCTGCAGCCGACGTTCTACAGATTGCGCTACCAGGTCCGGTTGATGAGAAAGCAAAACATATTATTATTACATATATTTAAGCCAGGTGATAGGGAGATAATGGGAACAATTAGCTAAATTAGTAGAGTAATTGCTTTGTTAATTGTGGGTTCTGGGTGTGAGTGTTCAAGGCTTGAAGTTATAATAACTATGAGCTTAAGTCTGAGATTGTTCTTATGCATCTGATTGGTTAGATTTTAAACAAAAGTCCAATTTTAATGAGACTTACGGTTTTTCTCAGACACAAGCTCAATGTTTTGTAACATTGGCTCCAGTGTCAAAGGTTATAAAACTTAGTGCTTGAGTCTAAGATTGCTCCAAAGCATATCATTGGTCAGATTTGGTTCATATTTTAAAATCTGGCCAAACAGAAACTGTGATTGTTCTCAGACTCAAGCTAAGTTAAGAATCTTGGACACTGAACTGGCTCCATGCTTTTTTTCTCCTGTTACATTAATTATTTCATCCTTGATGTAGCAAATGAACATTTGTTGGGGCAATTACTATAAGAAGTAATTTTAGTAATCCTAGGTTACATGTAAAAATTATTTTTTCTATTGCATTCCATACTTAAACAGAATCTCTAATGAATAAAAGTCCTTGACCCTTAGCAGTCACTTCCAATTACTTGTCATAATATTATGAATATAAATGCAAACCTCACAATTTATAAGATTTAATAACTTTGAAGAAGAATATTTATTTCAAAATCTTAAATTATGTTGGAACTTTTCTTTCCATGAGAAATTCTAATTTATACTCATGCTGAATGAAGTCACACAATGTTGGGAGCTATGCTGATGGCCAGCTATTGTGGGTGAAGAGGGATTGGGATTGGGATTAGCCTGCATTTCTGCCGATACTGTGCAGCGACATTTCTATCATTATAGCACAGGCGCACTTATGAGGAGCCCAGGGACTGAACCTGGCCGGTTCATTATACTGACACCGACGAGTCAGGTGCAATGCTGTACCCTTAGCCCCGAGCGTTAGGAGGGATGCCACTACTACCAACTTTAAAGTCGATGGTTTGACCCATCGGGGGTTTGAACCCATGACCTCCCAATCCGCAAGCAGATGCTCCACCACCTGAGCTATTGCGGTCAGTGTTGTTGGTTAAGATAAACCTAGGAAAATGTCTGGGTAGAACTACTTGCACACCACTGGTCTGGCTGAAGACATCCCCTTCCAGTTTTCAACCTGACCGAGACTCAAATCAACATGCTGAGATGAAAAAGAGTCAGAGTAAAGTTGTAGAATAGATAGAAAAATGTGCAGCCTGTCCAGGACTTGAACCAGGGACCCTTTGCTAACAAGGCGAATGATCTACTGACTGTGCTAACCGGACCGCTTACATATTTTTTCCCATCACCCGGCAATATAGTCATGATGTAATTAGGACATAATAGAAAGACTTGAAGGGACCTTTTGTCTGCGAGGAAGATCTTGAGGGAGTTGGGAATGTTGTTCTTCAATAAGCAGAGTCGAACCAGGAGACAAAGTCCTTCATGTGTGGAGATCTGTAGGAGACTGACCGGGTACCGATGGCCTCCAAACACCCACTCACAGTCCAGCCCAACTGCCTGAAATATACATTGAGTTATAAACCTTTCAATGTTATTCAAAATCCCCAATCACAGACCAACTTAACTGCCTGAAATATAAAAGTTATAAACCCTTTAAGTATTAATGGCCCATCACTGCACTTTTATCCCCTTTTTTCACTTGAATGAATTAAAACACCCACGGTAAGCAGAGCTCTGGGTAAAAAGGGCTAGAAAGGTATTTATTTTGCTTAATCCCTAATGTCTACCCAGGACAATATATGATAAGTATTAAATAGAACCATGCCAATTCTATTGTGTGTGGGAGGGGAGTCCCAAGTTTTATGTTACATAAGATAACACAGACTCTATTATGGTCATATTGATTTGACCATGTACAGGTAATTATAGGTTGAAGAAGATCACAAACCAATGTCTGGGTTAAACTAAGGACACCCTGCAGGTTACCTGGAAAACCTCCCTAGATGAAAGTTTTTGCCTTGACCAGAACTCGAACCTACATGGTGAAGGTTAGACGAGTTACAAGTCGATGCCTGTAACCGCTTAGCCACAGGCTCTCCTCAACAAATACATTTTTCCCCAAGGCCCACAACTAGCAGCCCTTTTGAAAACTCTGTTTAATGAAACAACAATACATACAGGCTATAAAGCTGGTGAAAATGCATTTATAGCTAGAGGCAGCTGTGTCTGAAAGGTTGCTTTGCTAAATTGTACATCCTCAATGCAAACATTTGAGACAAAGACGAGGCAAATAATTTCCTACAACGGTCTGACAGCTGACCCAAGTAGCACTTGTGGTTTTACTCGGACATTTATCCGATCTTCTAGTCGCTATGTACGATGGTGCTATTTATAACAAACCAACCTTTATAATTTCACACTGCTGACACAGTCTAGGGTACACTTCATCCCATTGGTCAGCAGTATTTATCACAATAATCTCTCTGGATCGCCTGTCTCGCATACATGTTCTCCTGGACTGAATATACTTGTAGACAGCTACCAAAGCTGAAAAAAATGAACCAGTGATTAAAGTTTTTTTAATTAATTTTATTGAAATACTGTGTAGTGGTAGCTTTAGAACAACAACAGTGTTGTAAAAAAGCTAACTGACCGATCAACAGCTAGGCCCCTTAATAACTATTATGTAGGCCTGACCAATCAGAAAGCATGATTCTTTTGCATATGGCTGCTTTTTTACATATATGACAACTCCAACTAATACAGGAATTGTCATAGAGATTTTGTGACCAGTTGTTTGACATTATATGAAGATAGTTATGCTTAAAAATTGCATCTGGAACAGCTTACAAATCATTTTAACAACAGTAAGGTGTGAAAACCCTGAATTTGGCATCAAAATGACGGTACAGGGAAGAGTCCATCAACATGTAGCACTGCAGAGTTAATCATATTATATTTAAGCATGCTATAGGTCACTTTTCAAATGCCTAAACTCAGAACCTAATGATACACTGAACCACTAATAAAATCTAAATATATTACGACAGATATCATAGCTCAATGCTTTTTTTTTATAGATCCCTGAACGGCCAATGTTCAACAGGCACTATTGATTGGTCAATTTGTAGTCAAAATTAATTAAAGGTGATATCCGACCTTTTTGGACCAGATTATTCAATTCAAACAACCATTATATTATTGTCCAAAAAGATTCCGTGAAATGATTTTGACTGTCATTCTACATTGGTTTGAAAAGTGAAGCATCACACCCCACTCACCATTACAAATATGTATTTCCTATCTGAGCCAAGCTGCACAGTTTGTTATTTTTAAGCTAAGGAATCACTTGACCATTTGTGAGATCATGTTATATCATCATTCAGAGATTTCTTGCTCTGACAATGGTATCTATTTTTAGCAGAAATTCTTATCTTGCTTTCTTATAGATTTTGAAAAAAAAAGAACATTCAGTGGGAATCTTTCATGATTTGTACTGTCTTAGTGTTTAAAATCACCTGAATTTCACAGTCAAGAATGAGCCATCAGATTATTTGTTTTTCACCAAATGATCTGAATCTGAATCGTAAAGCGCTTGAATGTTTTACTATACTGATCAATATGCACCTAGTTAACTAAGATCATGACCTCTTGTAACCCTGTGTCCTTGATAGTAAATTGAAAACATGCTTGAGGGCATTATTTTTCCATTTGGTCGGTGTAAATCATACCATGGGGGACTTGTTGTTCTGCTCAAGATGGTCTCCACTGAGGTCACTGTTTACACAACAAATACACAACTGTTAATAATGCTGGATTAGCACTGTGCCCATGGGGTCAGGTTTTTCATTTAATAAAGAAGCCAAATAGTTTGTACTTATGGAACTTGGCCTTAATAGAGATGTGGTCACTTTAGTTGCATGGTCCTTAGGTGGCATTTAACTGTACTTGCATTTTAATGGAATGATTCTCCATTGCATGTTAGTGTGAAAATTAAATGACCCAGTGATACAATGCACACTTACTACGTGCACAAGATCTGAACTTCCTTATCGACTGTTCCTTTTTATATTAATTGAATTACTTAAAGTATTTAGCCCATACAGTAATGTTTATTACTTTCTTATTATCATTCTTCTTAATTGCCAATATGTAGGTTATGTAATACTAATTTTTTTATCATCAAAGAGCAAATATGTTTTCAGGTCTATATTTTTATATAAAATATAGTGCATAAAAAAATACAATAAAACATTTAATGGACACAATTTAACACAGCATATAATTTGGTTAACAGTGATTCCTGGAGTGAGAAAAATAAACACAAAAATAAGAAACATTTATTTTTCACTGACCACAATCTGACTGTAAGAACTATTACTTGAACTGAGGATTCTTGCCATCTTTTGTCAAAAACTTTTTTGGATATAGTTCCAACATGTGTTCGAGTCATACAGGCATGGCTTAACTCAAATATCGGCTAATCAAGTACATCGCAATATTGTAAATGCAAATATTAAATCTAAATTTAAAAATTGGAGTTTTTCTAAAATACTAATTGTAATAAACAAAGTGATTGGTAAAATTGTTAAAATAATCTGAGGACCTTAACGCCTTGGGTCCAAGTGTTGCGCTAAAACGACTCTAAAATGACACTCTCATGCCGGGAAACCCCATATCGCATCACATTTAACCTGTGTCTGGGTTCGATTGTCGCAATATATTCACTTTAAACGGTCTCAGCTATAGATAAAAGTTGCTTTGATGCGTGCATAATATATGCCAGTTTAAACTCGTTTCTTCAAACACTTTGGTGTTTCGGCTAATCGAGTACATCGCAATATTGTAAATGCAAATATTAAATCTAAATCTATTGGCTTAAATCCTTTTTGTTGATTCAAATATTGTTGCGAGACAACAGAAGAATCGGTGACAACTTTTTTAATTTACATCAAAATTGAAACATTTCTAGGCTGAAATACATTGTATAAAGTATTTAAAAACATTTAATACTTCGATTTTCAGCCAGTCAGAAATTTATAAGGCCAATAATATTATATTTTATTTTAATCAATTGAAATATTATCTCAAAGCTCTAAACTGTCAAAAGAAAAAGAGGTCTCTTACAATAACAAACTTTAGTAGAAATCAGATGAATATAAGTAACTGATTCAAGTACATGGCAAATAATCAGTTGCTAAAATGTGGTGAAATTATCTTTTAAATATTTCATTTAGGTTTGCTAATAATTTGATATAAATTAAATTTGATATTATAAATCTTACTTCCTTCACCAGATTTCATTTATTTTTTTCTCTTTTTTTTCTTTTTAATACACATTTAAAAATTACATGGTTTTGTAAAGCACTTTAAGTGAAAATATCCTTTGAGAGTATGTCCAAAATTGACATGTTTATTGTGTTGTGTATACATACACCCCAAATATCTTCCAATGTCCAGTAATCCACAACAGATGTGTCTAGGCATGAGGGGCAGATAAGACCCCCACCAGGTCACGTAGGTGTATTGTGTAGGGGATGACTGGGGAAATGCCTCTAGGGAATAACTGTAGGACTCAATGTGTTAAACATGGGTATTGCTTGCATAATTTATCAATTGATACTTTACCTGGCCTTATTTCTTTATACATTAACAATTTTGCATGTATCTTTTTCAATCTATTAGAGTTTGAAATGGCCATCTTTTTAATATTAAAATGCATCTTGTACTGTAAAGGTAAAAAGTAAAATCCATGTAAGAAGTTAAAGATGTTTCTTATAAGTTTCTGTACATAGGAAGTGATCTTGCTCTAGCCACAACTGAACATTTTGGTGTGTCTTGTTTGTTTTGGGCTGTTCATTACTGTAAACATTATGTGCATAGCATACATAATCTCATTTAAAAACCATTGGCTGTTTACACCTAGAAAATAATTTGTGAAATATGTTATATTTAGGGATTTGCTTTAGATAAAATGTATATTGTGATCTAAATAAGTGTTAAACTTAAAGAAAGTTAAAAAATATATAGGCATCTAAAAATACCTTTGGATTCCCCACCAAAATAAGTTGTAAGAGCAAAATATAACGATTTTTCATGTTTGATTGATGTCAAATAAGTTCAGAATGTCAAGTTTTCGACTACTTTTTTCGGAGCAGAATGTTTAAACCACACAGGTGACCCAACGTTTTGGAATTTCCCCTCATGGGTCACTTTCATTTTTCAAGTTAAAGTTAAGAATTTAATCTTACCTCCGACCACAGCTATTGGAATAAGTGTCTTCTTCGATAAGTTTGAAATATTCTCCATAACCTTTGTTTATTTAGCGTAGCTTTATACGAGAAACACGTATTTGTCTGTGAAAGTCAGTTATAATGTTTTCTCGTGGGGGCGGCCATCTTTGTCCGTTCATTAAGCGGATTCGACTGACGTATAATTTCTCGGATTCAAATGCGCATAAGTCGGGTAACGGAAGTTTCCGTCAGATATCAGTACGTACTTTTAAAGATTTAGACCGACACAGTTATTTACACAGTATTACAGTGTTGGTGTTTTTTCAAGCGTAAAGGGGCTTGATCATAGTTATCATGGTTACTTAATTCGCATTGTTTTAAGTTATTTTTAATGACATTTTTTTCCAATTTTGTTGAATAGGCAAATCACTTTTGAAACACAAATGACAAATTTTTAAATGCTTGTGTTGTTTTTGTTTCAGGAAAATAAAAAATGCAATGGTTGTAGGCTGTTTTAGCAGTTTTGATATTTAGTTAGTATTTCTAAAATATGCACTTGTAGGAATATATGTCAGGTGTAAATCAGAAACAGCATACATATTGCAGTGATATTGACGATAATAATCTTATAAACATAAAGTCTGGTTTCTATGATCCTTTGTGACATACACCTACACTAAACTGTGGCCAAGTGGCAGATTCATAGGCGTATTTATTTACGCCTAATATGTCTTGAAAAAAATTGTTAAAATACTTTCTCTGAAGGTCTGTCAAGCATCTTATATGTAGGAAATGGCTCTATTTGGCTGCTACATTTCAAAAGTTTTCTGAGCAAGCACCTCTTGTGCTAACTAAATTAGGACCCCACCTCCACATCCCCGGGAAAAAAATCCTGGATCCGCCCCTGTAATAATGTGTATTGTAAATCTTCCAGGGAATTATCATTTACAATGTGAAAGAAAACTTAAGTACAAATCATATTTTTACAGATTGACCTGTGTTATATATGTATTTATTATGTAATTTTGAATGATGTTGGGAAGTCTTAATAACATGACAGTCGTAATTACAAATAAAACAATAGAAACTATGTTGTAGTATAGAGTACTGCTTAACAAAAAGAAGAGGGCTATGATGGCCCTATATCGCTCACCATAGTGACAATTAGAAAAAATATAGCAAGGAGAATCAGCAATGCTATAACATCCCAGAATAATTGTTATACATGAACACAAGCAACATTTGGCATTTGGGGGTTGTTGTTTTTTTACAGCATAGCCATATATGAAAAATGGCCATATTTTTTGATAGAACACAGTCATTCTTTTCATCACTTGATAGAGGTCTACTTATGGAACATGTGTACCAAATATCAAGGCTCAAACTCTTGTAGTTCTGACAAGATTTTTCAATATAACCATATATGCAAAATGGACAGGCCATGTTGATACAAAGCTGCCCAAGAAACATGCATACCAAATATTAAAGCTCGAACTCACTTGGTTTATGACAAGATTTTCCAAGTTTTCCTTTATAGCCATATAGGGAAAATGGCCTCCCTTTGGTGGCTATGTTCTTTGTCTGATCAATTTTTTTTTAACACTCTTGATTTAGGGCAGCCCAGGGAACATGTAAAGGCCTACCAAATATCAAGGCTCTAGCTCTTGCAGTTTCTAACAAGAAGATTATGTTATCCCTTATATACATATTGGGAAAATGGCCATGCCCTGGTAGCCATTTTTTTGACGGATTAAAATTCTTTATATAAATGTTCATTCTCTCTGTCTGCTGCAGCTTTTGAGAAAGTTTGGTTCAATACATGCAACAGTTCAGAGTTTTCATTGAAAAAATGTTGATGGATGCATAACACCAAACATTGGCCGATATAAGCTCAGGGGAGCTCAAAATAATACAAAAGATAATATAGCAAGTTGGTAAAAGAACAAATCAGCCACAGCAAATAAAGTAAATAAATAACAAATAAGTAACAATTGTTCTTTACCTAAGAAATCAATAAACAGGCAAATTTAGCATAAAAATGTAAAAGACCTGTCAGTTTGTCACATACATGTGAACTCTCCCACTTTTGGATGGAGGTTGTTTTACACATTTTCAGCAATCTCCCTACTTGGAAACAGATAACTTCCTTCTTTGTTTATATGAAAATAACAAATCTCCCTCTCTGCAAGTGAAGATCTCCCACTTCAGAGAAAGTTCACATGTATGTAATGTCACCATTTGTTAACAGTTCCCAAAAACTTACAAATGAAAAGGATAATAATTGTTTTCATACAAAAATCAAATCTATTGTAAAGAATCATAAATCGCCAATAAGAGCATTTGTTAAAACATGAATAATTATTATTAACCTGTATGTTCCCATTCAATTAGTATTCTCAAATTGCAAAGATTCAAAATAAATTTTATTGCCATAGATACAAGAAATCTAGAACTGCAAACATTTTATAAATACATGTACACCCTGACCCTTTATTTCAAAATATCACAGAATAAATAAAATAAACATAAAGTTCTGGTTTGTTAAAAAATAAAGAAAAAAAATACATGAAGAAAAAAAATACATGTAAAACAGCATTTTTTTAAATTATCACCTCAATCTGATGAAAGATTCCAGGAAGACCTGTAACTCACCAATTGTAAACTGCCCTCTTAGATTTCCAAGTTTCTATTTATAGATTAAGCACTGTGATACTACAGGTTGGCCAATCAAAAATGCTGTTTCATTTCACTGTAGGCTTACTTAGGTTACAAAATGCTTTGGAACACAAATCCAAAAATAAAATAGCAATCAAAACACAAGTGTGTTCTTACAGGTGTATCTGCCATTTTGACAAATCTATGATATTTATTACATATGACAATTGCAACTGGGTACCTAGTGTTAAGCGAGGGCTTTCAGAATCTAGCAAGCAAGGCTCTGATTGGCTGAACGAAAGGTAACCAGAAGATGGCCTGTAATGTGTCAGTATCAAATCCTAGTGGACCGTGTGCTTCATTCAGATTGATTATCACCTCTCATACCTTGTTTCTTAAAAAAAAATCTAGTTTGAAAATTGGGAAAATCTGAAGCATTTTGAAGTTTTTCAAGAATTTTTTCCCCCAACTATTTTCAGCTTTCAACAGACTTCCACCTAGTATAATTGATGAGTCTTAATCCTATGTTGTGAGAGGCTAAGCAATCATTGGAGTGACAAAACTCTTCCACTTTGCACCGGACCTGGTAGCACAATCGGTAGAGCGTCGGCTCCAGGTACAAGAGGCCGGCCCCAGGTTCAATCCAGGGCCGCGACATACCAAAGTCGTTAAAAATGGTAGTGGTATAGCTCCCTTGCTAACACTTAAGAAAATATAAGGGTAGTTTCACGACTGGTTGGCCCGGTGTAAGGATAATGTGACTGGGTGTGGTATCATGCCCGGTGTTCACGGCAAGCTATACACAGTGAAGGCAGCACTATATCTGCTTCAAGTGGACACCGTCTCCAGATAACTGAAATACTGTTGCTGGGACGATAAACCCAATAAACAAATCTTCCACTTTGCCAATGAAGGACCCATACTAAGTTCAAACAGGAGTTATGCCAACATACAAAGTGGGTACACATCAGTAAAATAAAGTCAAATGATTGGCCTGATAGTGACTTAGTGTTGAAAATAAACATGCAGTGCAAATTACATGTCCCTAAGCACTATATACATATAATATGGAAAAATAATGACTAATTTAAGTAGTAAAATTATATAAAAAATAACCACACAAAGTAACAAGGATAGTCTAATGTGCTTCAATTTTTTAAAAGTTATGTTAACTGTGAAACCATGCCATCTTTACGGCATTGGAAATGGCCTCCATTAGAGTACAAACCCACAGCCACAAAAATAACATCACAAGCACAGTTTATAGCCCTGAGACACTTTCACATCCACCTGTGAATTGGTGTTTTAATTTTGTGTATACCAGTATAAACCAGTCCTGCTGCACAGTAATAAAATAAAAATATTTTAAATGTCTTTGTTTTGCTTTTTTTCTTACTTCACGCCAACACAAGTGTAGTCATATTTGCAACAACTATTTAATTGTTGGTGAAGGAAGACCCCAGACATATGGCTGGGTAGAACCATAGATCCACTGCTGGTAAACACGAAGACCTCGCCACATGACAGTTCTTGCCCCAACCAGGACTCAAACAGATACACTGAGGGGCTGATGTTTTACAAGTCAGCAACTCTATTTGCCAGGCCACATTTGGTTCTGTTTTCAAAAATATTGAAAATTCAATGATGACAAAGTCTAGGAATTTTTGGCCAAACCTAGAATCTTAAAACGATAAATTGAGAATACATGGTTGGTGCCGAGAATGAGAAAGTTTATCTGGTGAGCGAGAAGCGAACATCTTGGCGAGCTTTAGCGAGACAAGATACGCTTCGAAGCAAACCAGATAAAGTTTTTTATTCTCGGCACCAACCATGTATTCGATTTATCCTGCTTTTTATCTTTTATATGAAAAAAAATAAAAATAGGAAATCTGTAAAAAATAACGGAAAAACAATAGCCGCTTTACTCCTTCTTTCTTTAGACATGAACCTCCGTTCAATTTTTTTTATTTTTAATCTCCATGTCAACATATATAAATGTTCAAAAAATTCCATGACTGATTACATAAATTCAGCAAAAAAGCATTGATTACACATTTCATTAAGAGTGTGTGAACATAACTAATGTAAACAGTGTATTCATACGTGTGGTTTGGTCATGTGACCTATTGACTGGATATCACCAAGTTTATTCGGCAAGGCTTTATCCTGCACATTTACGCGTGAAAGCAGGATAAATTGTAGTGTGATCCATGTTTATACACTGAATACTTTTTACTTCCACTAATTATTGGTTGAATAGAAACCCGCACAAATATTTGGTGTAAACGAAAACAAACTGCAAGTCACCTGGGAGATTTTTTCTCTTTAATTTTCTGTGAAAAACAGATCCAAGGTGTGAGGTTCTGAGTTAAGCTCCTTGCTCAGTCACAGCTTTCCTATTTTTTATAAACTAAAAAAATCTGACTAACAAATATTCCGCTCCAGAAATACTCATAATTGAGTAAAGTATCTAGAGGCAATATTTTCCACTAGTTCAGTTGTTTTTTCACTGCATGAAAAAACAAAAATAATAAATTTTGTTAATAAATAATTTCTAACATATTTTCTTCACAATCCAGAATAAGAAATCAATCAACATTGTTGTCACAATATAGAAGATTTAATTTCAAAGATCAACCTAAATATATCTTCATCCCGCATATTTCAACAATTTTAACTTAACTATGTACTAAAACAATAATATATGGTGAAGCTGGCTCGAGTGTAATTACATTTGTATTAGCCTGCCGACAAAATAACAGCCCAGAGGGCTTTTGGGCCTGAAGACAGTTATTATCGCTAGATCTCAATTATTGCACTCACCTTACTGCCCTTATATATTTACAATTTATAATAACCATTGTGTTTGTGGACAGTAACCTTTGCTGTCTGAAAACATATTTTACATAAACCAACCTAAGTAGGCCAATTTGAAATACTGATGAGAAAAGGCAGTGAGGATTTTTAGGCCCTCTCGTTTTCCATCAGTCACTTTGTTCACCATCATTATCCACTGATCTTTCTTGACTCAGTTTACTCAGCCTAGAAAAGTAGGATGAAAAAATATATCCATACATGTGCAGCCTCATCAGTACATAATCAAGGTTTTGTTACATGTACTATTTATAGTAACAATATGTACTATAAATTAAGAACAACTAAATAAAATAATTTATATAAAGAAAAATTATGGCTAAGTTGGCAAGGGGATTTCTGTATTTCTGTTGAGTATCTTCTCAGCTTCGATCCTTTGTTCAGCATTCATTCGTCTGTATTCTGCTTTGAAGAATAGGATTAACACAACAAAGGCCAGAACTGCAACACCACTGGCAAAAATCCCTGGTACTGAAAAAAAAGAAAAATGTTTTGTTTTTTTGTTACAAGACACTGACACAATTATTGTCATAATGGCAATGTCCAGTTAATATTTGGTGGAGGAAATCTAGATTTTTTCTTAGGTATGTAATCATATTGCCTTTTTTGTGTGTGTTTTGTAACATTATTAACATATCTCAACATTATTATGCATATATTTATGTACACTGTGAAGTGGGATGGCCTCGACCCACACACACCTATTGACGAGGTTAATAAAACATACAAACAAAAAATAAATAAATAAACAAGACAGAAGATTTATGTCTTGGTAGAACCACCCGGACACAAACAGGGGTGAGGGACTGTGAAGTGAAATAAAATATAACCAGTTCCCAATATTTGTTTGAAAGCATTAAAGGTGGTATCCAACAGTTCTTCTATATCAAATTCATGACAATACTTTACCACTGTTCTGGGGAATTAGAGCATAATTTCTGCATAAAGACATAACTTCGTATTAGTAAAGACATCTTTGAACACTGCATATATTGTACAAATACCAATAAAAAACCTCTAAAAGTTCAAGCATTCCAAATCTATAAATAAGCATGATAGTTTTCTCTGCTTAAAATAGACACCAGAGTCAGGGTTGATTACCTGGATGACTATATAGCATAATTTTCAATAGCGAGTGGTCATGTGGTTTCTAAGTTAAAAATAGCTACCTGCAGGGTGGCTCAGATAGGAAATACCTGTTTGCAATTAGGAATGGGGATTTATGTTTCACTATTTACACTGATCTAGGACATCAATGAGCAGCATTCTGTAAGATCTTTACATGTAACAATAACTTATTTGGTTATTTGAGAAAGAAATATTTTGGACCCAACTCTCGGATACCACCTTAATTGTTTGTCTTCTTTATTTGTTAATATTTCTGTGCAAACTGACTTACCAATTTTTCAAATAGTAAAACAGCATCGAATATAAAAATCATAAATGTACAGTTGACAAGAGTATGTTAAAACCATAAAGTATACATAAATACAAATACCAACTTTAAAGGTGTTCAACAATATTATTGTTATAGTGAAACTTGTTAAATGGAAGAAAATTAAAAGGTTAATGTGAATAATTAAAAGATTTTTGTTAATAAGATGATATTTATATTTTACATATTCTCTTAAATGAAAAAGGATGAATAGCTCAGTGTCAATGTGTATAGCAGTAATAAATATTGATTTGTTGGTTCATTTTCCGAGCTTGGTAAACATACTTTATACATAATTTATAGAGTTTATTTGTAGGGAGGGCTAAATCACAGGAAATGCTTAAGTTGGTAAAAGTACTTACCGGGTAAGTGAAAATGGACAATTTATCCAACATTCTACCAAATAAGAAACCAAAAAGCCTTAAGAAATAAAAAAAAAAAAAAGCAATCAATTAATATTCTCCGACAATCAAGCAGAAAAAAAAGCAAACAAAAAGCAATTACCTGTCCAATCTTGTGGGGTGAATCCATTGGCTTCCAAACTTCCAGCATTACAGCCAGTCCCTAGACTCTTATCATGTTCTGAGAGATCTTGTGCAATAAACTGCATGAGCAGCATATATATAATCCCTTGGATCTGTCTGCAAAATACAAACAAGGAGATGTTCGGTTTACTCTTTCATAACTGTCACTTACAAGATAAGTCCTTTCACATTATTTAAATTCTTATTGACTGTCAACTTTTTGGGCAGCTCTAGAACTCGGGAAGTAACTTCACGGAGCAAGGCACGGTAAATAGTACTGTTTTGCCCAGGGACTTACATCTTGTCACTATACTTCCAGTTTAAAGCCGTAACGGTTCAATCACAGATGATTCTATGTTTAGGTGACTTTTGCGCATCAGTGGCATGTATATATAACCAGGATTTGATTGTAAAAAAAATATACAAAGAATGTTTACAAAGAAATAGTACACAGAACAAAAACAATAAAAAAGAGCATTTAACACAAATAAATATACATTGATTTGTTTTTCTATAAAAATTGAGTGAAAATTATGCTGGTCTTCTATTTTTTTAATTACTATGGCAACTTCATGTTTTAATCAGGAGGATATTGGGGTAGAATGACTGCACTGTAAATGGCGAGAGATAAAGTAGTTCAGTGATTAATAGAATTCCACAGCTCTAGGAGAATTTAAAAAATGAACCTGAACTCGAACTAAGTCAGTTAGGAGTTGTAAGGTTTTAAGTCAGCACTCAACTTATTCACCAACATTGACTGTACAAGTATTCACTCTTTTTTTTTTATTGCAGGGTCATTACTCTAAGAAGTCTAATAGCATTGAACAAGACATTATCTTCCTTGAATGTTAGGTTAATTCACATATTTAAGCCCTAAGTAACATTATGAAGTTTAACCCCCTTTTAATCTACTTAATCCTTAAAAACTATAACATACCCTGATATGACCATGAGACCAGAACTGGTTGCCTCAGCAACAGGGTAGGTCACTTCCACAGCCAGTTCCATACAGATTGGATAGATTGCAAAGCCAAACCCTCCAAACAGAGAAACACATATGCCCACGAGCACTTGCTGGTCCCTATATCGAGCAACCTTAATTGAAAAAAAAGAACAGTTTAATGTGTATTGCGCAACCTTTCAAAAGGTATTTAATACACAAAAATCAAAGTACTGATTTGCTTCATAATTGATGTATACATAAACAAATTGTTTATTAAAGTAGTAAAAAGGTGTTTAAGTTAAGTTAATTCTAATGTTATTTGCTCCAGGTTTATTCAAAGAGCATTTCCAAATGGTCAACACTGAGGTGTAAGTTTAAAAATTTCATCCACATATACATACTCATATTATATTTATTCCCTTTTTATTGGCATTAAACAAATACAAGTGAAATTAAACATTTTTAACCAGATAAAAAGGAAATATATGTTAATTAACATAAAATTACAGTTAAACACATAAACAAAATATATGACATTAAGCTTTCTTTAGATAACACAAATATACTTTATTATGGTAAACCCCAGATCACATTTCAACAATCAAAGCTTCAGAAATGATTACATGTATTCAGAAGGGCTGAATATTATCAAGAAAACTTCCCGGTCATTATAAAATGTTTCAATAGAAAGTTTCCACATTAGTGAAGATTCCTTATCTTGGTAGTCATCTTTGATGGTAACTTCAAGGGATTTTCAGATGAACTGAATCAAAGTGTAAATTTTATTTTTTTTGTAATGTCTTCATTTGTGGTCTAAAAATTAAAAGATATACACTATTGGAAAGCTCTTGAAATTCATATTTTTAGAACACATTTTTTTTTTAAATTGATAAATGCACAAATTAATATGCAGAAATAAATAGAATGGTTGGCTCATCCTTAAACAAAATGAATAGTGTTTTTTGGTTTTATTGTTATGTTACCTTTCAAACTATCAAAATATAGTTTTGATATTAAAATAACTTAATAAAAGCTGTTTAATTTGATATCAATTCAGTAAAATTGACTGAAAAATAAAATCAAAGTGGTGAGTTTAATACAGCACATATTTCCAGAATTCGGCCTGCATTAGCTTCTGCCTTCAAAGATGGCTGCCTTATACTCTCTTATCAGTGCCTATGACATCACATGGAAACTATCTATTTATAACAAATCTTTAAAGATATTTGCCCTATATTTACTATTTGTTAGTGCGTCTTTCACTTACAAAGTAAGAATATTTTATGTTTCCCTACAAAGTCATTTTTCCCTTCCTGAAAGTATTCCCCTCTATCAATTTGGCAGTCCGATAACTAAGTTGTCTGCCCTTGAGTACTCTCCGAATGCGCATGCGCATTTAAACTTCCGGGGTATAAGTAGAAATTTTATCAGCGTGTATAACACACACATCGAGTGACATTGAAAGTTAATTAAAGAAAGAAACAAAACCAAAATGGAAATCGCCAAAATATTACTGAATATGTAAAGGTGTTTATAGCGGGAAGGTGGTCGAAAACAGAACTGTTTCATTGCATCAATTTCCTCAAAACAACCGACTGCGACGCATTTGGATCGTATTATAACACTTCGCCCTCCCTTAACTGGTAACAGTTTGCCCTTGATTGGTAACAGCTCGCCCTAGATAGGTAACAGTTCGCCCTTGCTTTATAACATGTCGCCTTCGGATATAAGTGTATACATCAAGAAAAAAAAGTAAATTGGTTAATTTATTTATAACCATTCACATTGTATTTGTTTTCTTCATCTTAATATACATTATGAGCTCTTCTGATATAAGTGTATACGCCACCCTTCGCCCTTAAAAATCTTTAAGAAATTAAGTAAAAAGAATGTAAACTTATTATTTTTTTATTATTTTGACACCATTCACATTAAATTTATGCTTCTTTTGTCTCCTTATTCTTTATTATTATTAACAGCGTATTATAAGCATAGTAAATTATTATATTTTTATTTTTCATATTTTAAAATTGTTTTAACCAAAGAAAAAAATATACGAACTGTCACTGTTCCCGGATTTAAATGCAATGTTGCGACCTAAAATAAGATAATTATACTGTGTACGTGGTTTATTTATTTCATATTTTATATTTAAATAAAATTCCACTGTTGCAAGGATTTTAATGTTACTTAGTTGCATACATATTTTGTTGCAAATACTTTAATAAGGTTGTCATACTCAAGATGACTTGAGTATGCAGTTATCTTATAATTGCACATAAAAGCGTGAACGTTAATTGGTGTTTGCCTACAGACATTATTATGATGATACCATTTGTACTAATCTTGATTGATAATTAGTCAGTGTGATCTTGATTAATGTTTACCGACAAAGACGTATATAAAAATTAAAATTAATAAATTGGTCAGTGTGTGATTGTTAATTGATTTTTGCCTAGTCATTATTGTGATGATAGCGTCAGCACTAATCTTGATTGATAATTAGTCACCATGATCTTAACTGATGCTTGCCGTCATAGACGTATATAAGTGCTTGCAATTAATAGACTAGTCATTGATTCAATCTCGCAACATACGCTAGCTTTATCACAATACAGTATGAAGAAGTTGACTAAGACGGCAACCAACTAATTGTATTTGTATGCATATCTTATAAAATATTATATATATTATACACTATATAACAAATTAAATCAAGTATAAACTTTACTTGACATCATTTTCCCCCTTCATTTAACGCGTGGAAATGGTACACTTATATCCGAAGTACTCATAATGCATATGAAGCCGATGGAAACAAATACAAATTGATGTGAATTGTGTCGAAATAATTAAAAATAAGTTAACAAGTATACATTTTTGCTTGACGTATTCACTTATATACGACGGCGACATGTTACTGATCAAGGGCGAACTGTTACCGATCAAGGGCGACCTGTTACCAGTTAAGGGAGGGTGAAGTGTTACTAATTCTTCTCGAGTTGGTCTCTCCTTTTCAATTCATAATTGCCAGTAATATCTAGCTTGTAAACGCCGTTAATTCGCTCGATTAGCTGATATTCCCTTCAGGATCCAGTCAAACGACGATTCGCCAGGTCCATCTTTAAATCTGTTAGCTTGAAATGGTCTAATTCTTAGTTGTTTACACAAGCTTCATTGATTTCTTTGTCCGTGTCCGCCATCTTTTTTTTAACTTAGTCCCCAGAGGTTCGGCGGCGAGTAGCCTCCCTTTGAATTCAAGGGAAGTAACCGAGTTATCGGACTGCCCAATAAAATAATACTAACTCATTTCACTTGAAACACAAGACATTAATGAGTAGTCTCCCCGGAATATTCCCCAAATGCAAGAAGGTTCTCTGTTTTACTTGGTTTTTATGCTTGTGCTCTTTGGAGTGTATGTTGACTTTTCTGCTTTTCTTGTGATACCCAGATTAACCATTATCAACAAACATTTCCATTTTCTTTTTTTAAATAACAACTCTCTATAGATAGTTTCCATGTGATGTCACCGACACTGATAAGACAGTTTAAGGCAGCCATCTTTGTGGGCAGAAGCTAATGCAGGCCGAAATCGGGAAATATGTGCTGTATTAAACTCACCACTATGTTTTTATTTTTCAGTCGATTTTACTGAATTTGAT
Source organism: Sinonovacula constricta (assembly GCA_007844125.1). Classification (NCBI taxonomy): domain Eukaryota; kingdom Metazoa; phylum Mollusca; class Bivalvia; order Cardiida; family Solecurtidae; genus Sinonovacula; species Sinonovacula constricta. The sequence goes on along the minus strand of CM017569.1, from coordinate 42,913,569 downwards.
ATCAAATTAAACAGCTTTTATAAAGTATTTTAAATATCAAAACTATATTTTGATAGTTTAAAAGGTTAAAGAAATACAACCGAAAATGATACACTATTCATTTTGTTTTAAGTATGAGCCAATAGTTTTATTTACTTCTGTATATTAATTCTGTGTGCATTTATTAATTGTAAAAATATTGTATTCTAAAAATATGAATTTCAAGAGCTTTCCAATGGTGTACAGCTTACAATTTTCGGACCACAAATGAAGAAATTGCAAGAAAATAAAATTTACCATTCTATACAATTCATATAAAAATCCCTTGAAGTTACCATCAAAGATGGCTGCCAAGATAAGGGATTTTCACTGACGTGGAAACTATCTATAAGTATTTAATTGGATTTTAAACTTATATTTATGCAAAAGTAAGAAATGACACTGTTTGTAAGTGCAATATCTGCAAAAGAACAAGCAATACAGTCCAAGAATTCCAACTAAAAGGACCTTCCTACTGTTTGGAGTAACTTGGATAATAACTAATATGGTAGACAATTTCTATTTCACCAATGTACCTCATTCAGAATGACTATACCCAAGTGTGCTGTCAAACTAATGCTATCATGTTACAGCATTTCTGATTGGCTGATATATTAGCAATATATATGCCTAACAACATAACAACCAATCAAAAGTAGCATAATAATCTTAAAAGGTAAAATGTTACAACTGCCAAAAAATAAAAGTGAAAGTAGAAAAAAACACCAGCTGCAACAAGATAAGGCATATTACAACGATAATAACAACTGTTCATCCAAAAAAATTCAGATGACATTTATACAGATGAACCACATAGCATGTCACTGGTAAAACAATTAAGGCTTAAATAAAAAAGGTCAGGTTTTTCAAAAGTTTATGCCATTTTGAATCGATTCAGTTAACTGTTGACTGAAAATGTACTTGTCCAGTAAACTATAAATTAATGCAGTGATTTACAGAAGAACTTAACAAATTTATAAAAAAAGTATGTAGATGCAATATATAAAGCTTGAAAACTGACTTAATAGGTTCTGCAGATCATCATATTGTTAAAGAAATTAGTAAGCAACTGAACTGTTGTAGCTATGACAGGAGGTCAGCAAAATAGCCCTCATGTGTTACTAGAGTAGAATACTTATATTAGCCACAAGAAAGTTAGCACTGCTTTTGCGATAACATTTCAAATATTGAAGTTGGCATTGTTACCACCTGTGGGCCCAAAGACCCCAGTGATTCTTCTTTTATCAGGATGTGTTCTTTTTAAAAGCTGGAAAATGTTTGCCTAGTTGAAAATATGGAGAGAGTTCTAAACAATGAAAAAAAAACAGGCAAAGACCTCTTTGGAATTATGGACAGTTATTTCATTATGGCATAAGATTGATGACTATTTGTATATTTTTCTCTTATTTTAAAATTTGATTTAAAAACTGATTTTCCAGATTGAAAAGGCCACAAGCTTTTTCACCCTTTTACTAAAAAAAAAGGCATTTTGTGGCCTGCATAGTGATCGATGAGCCGGTTAAAAATTATTATTAAATCCTGTTTGTTATGTTGAAAATAAAAATATGAAACTTGCCAAAAGAAATATACCTGGTATATGATATCTTGAAACAGGGATGAATATTAAAAAAAATCTACTTTCATTTACAACATTTCAATTTGAAACAGATCCATTATTTAAAGTGCAATTCATGCCAATATGGCATGTCCATCACAAAATCATTGTACAATGCAGTTTGTTTTACTTAAGAAGCATCGAAACATGGAAGGATCACATACTTGAGCAAATGCTACAGCAAACAGACAGCTAATTCCCCAGGAAATTTTGACGACCTCTTCAAACTTCTTGGTTTTATCCACATACACTCCCGCCAATATGGCCCCAACAGCCCCGACGGCTATCATAAGAGCACCAGCTAGACCAGCAAAATTCTGAAATAGTGTAAAATTAGACTTACAACATATATAACATTGCAGCCTGGACACAAGCACATGTACACATATACTAAAACATTAGTTATAAACATTTGTTAATACCCCATACTAATTCTTAGTCACCTTTTGCCAGGAACAGACAAATACTCCTAGTATTGACAAGCATTTGATAGTATTGCGGGCAATACAGTAGTCCCCTACCGGTCCCTCAAAAAGTTATGGGCTGGACACGATTTCGCTGCAAGGTCATGCTGTGACCTTGACCTTCAAGGTATCGACCCAAATGTTGTTCGCGACACGTCATCTCAATATGGTGATTATTTCTGTGAAATAGTTGTAAAATCAGATTTCAAATAACAAAGTTATGGGGCGGACACGATTTTGCTGCAAGGTCATGCTGTGACCTTGACCTTCAAGGTAGCGACCCAAATCTTGCTCGCAACACGTCATCTCAATATGGTGATCATTTCTGTGAAATAGTTTTAAAATCTGACTTCAAATAACGAAGTTATGGGTCGGACACAATTTTGCTTCAAGGTCATGCTGTGACCTTGACCTTCAAGGTAGCGACCCAAATCTTGCTCACGACACATCATCTCAATATGGTGATCATTTCTGTGAAATAGTTTTAAAATCTGACTTCAAATAACGAAGTTATGGGTCGGACACAATTTTGCTTCAAGGTAATGCTGTGACCTTGAGCTTCAAGGTAGCAACCCAAATTTTGCGCGTGCATATTGTTCTCATTGCTACCTATTAACATACCAAGTTTCATGCGCCTAGCTTTAATAGTTTTTAAGTTATCAAAGAATCCAGATTTTTAGCGGAAAGACAGACTGACGGACAGATGGAATGATGGACGGAGGGTAAACCTATAGTCCCCTCCGGTGTAAACACTGGTAGGGGACTAATTATGATCACACAATGCTGATGATAATCAGACAGATCCCAGCAAAGAGCTGTCAAATTTGGATCTACACTATTGGCTCAAGCCCTTTAAATATATTTTTAGCAAGCTTAGAGGTTGAAGGTTAGACTGTCAATTCTTCATGATTATTGCAAAATTAATTTATTCTCGGGCCACAGTATATGCCAAAGCTGTATAAACAAGTGTTTAGCAAGCTAAAGGTAAAGGTGAGATAGTCAGTTCATCATGATTATTTCAAAATTTCTGTCTTCTCAGGCCATACTATATGCCAAAGCTGTATAAATATGTGTTTAGCAAGCCAAGGGTAAAAGTAAGATGGTGATTACATCATAATCATTTCAAAATTTCAGCACTTTCAGGCCAACAACTGTTTAGGACTGAAGTGTTGACATGATTTATTATTGTACATGTGATACTTGAAACACATTCAAACACTTCTGACTATTCAGATGCAAGTACAGCACTACATGTTCAGATTTAAACATGTGTTGAGGAGGTATTTTAATTTCAATATTCGCAATATTCCCTAATAATCTCTGCTTACAGGTGGTGTCTGACCCTTTTAAAAATTGAAAAAGTCCCATGAAATTCTGTACATGAATATTATTATCCTTCCTTATTTGAAGAAAGAAGCATAAAACCCAATTTCATTATTACAAACATGTATTTCCCATCTGAGCTTCGCTGCACAATTAGATATTTTTAAACTAAGAAATTCCCCTTGTCACTAACTTTTTGAGATGGCATTTTATCATCATATAGGTAATCTGCCTGACCTCGATATGAAATTAGGTGGAAATCCCAATTGCGCTTATTTATAGATCTGGACTGAATGAACATTTTAAAGTTGTTTTTTCAATTTGAACTGTTAAACAAATTTCAAAAACGTTTTTTCTTAGTCTAAGGATATGTTATTACTTTCTGTAGAAAAATGCCTATTTTCCCTCTTAATTGTTATATAGATATTAGGGATGTCGACGGATATCCGGATATCCGTCCGATCGTCGGATATCCGAATCGACTTTGGTATCCGGATATTCGCTTAAAAATGAAATATTTTAAACATTTAATTAAATGTTTTGGCCAGTTTGCTAAGTTATCTTTCTGCTGTCGTGTCAGTGTGATTTCACACATACGCAGGTGTAACGGATTATCGACAGGTGGTGACAGGTGGTGACACGCAGTATTGTATATTTGGCTTCACAGTTTTAGAAATGTGCTAAAGCATGATGGTATGTATAATAACATGATAATTAGCCGCCAACGTTTGAAGCTTCTACTGATCCATTTTGTTTAGCGAATACTATCTTTAATTTTCTTGATGAACTTCACAGTTTTAGAAATGTGCTAAAGCTTATGTATAATAATTTGCCAATTAACAGCCATTGTTTGAAGCTATAACTTATTTATTCTTTTTGATTAAGGATTATTATCTTTAATTTTGTTAGTTCGGCTTTATTAAGAAGAGATAAAGCTACAATTATGTAGACAATTAACAGGTTTGTCGGCAAAGATCAGTTACTCATGTTTAATTAAGTCCGTTTGGATTGTATAAATGAATTGATGAATTTATTATGTTTAATTAAATTTATATCGATCACGGTGATCTTGACTTATTCACATCCACTTCCTAAACAAATCATTAGTTATGCCTTCCAATCTTCAGTCCGATGTTTGGTTTGGCGATATTTTGTGAGGTTCGTAGACAAATCCAACGCAAAATGTACTACTGCAAGTTGATGTGACGCATTTACGCATGTTTTCTTTGATCAGATATATATTTGGTGTATTCATTTTATTGTGAATTAAAATTACTAAACGTGTTTTATTGTTCGTATTTCATTAATTATTAAAATGATGAAGTGCCTATGCCTATGGAAATTTTGATTTAATTATTTCCATTAAAATGACGATTTAATTATGTCAATGGAAACGTTAGTAACCCCACACACACACACACACATACGTACGCACATCCGACTGCAACATCAGAATTAACTAAGATTTATATCCGGATATCCGGATATCCGTTCGGATCGTTCGACGGATATCCGGATACCAAATATAGTATCCTTTGACATCCCTAATAGATATAGGTCAACTGTCAGTTGCCTCCATTAAGCAAGGGAGCAATGCTATGTTTTCAAATTTTTGTATGCTTGTTTTCTTTTTTGTTTTTGCAAGACATCGCAGTGACCAATTATAATCATTCTAGTGATGTCTAGCTATTAGGAGGAGGAAGACCTTTGCCCTGAACAGGACTCGAGCCCATGCCATGAGAGGCTAAGCAGTCAGAGAAGTAACAAATTGGTGACTTTTCCACTACACTACAGGTGCCATCCTCCCCACACCAACTACCTGGATCAAACACTCTACCTGGCAGGTCCAATGTACAAGACATCAACTTACATCTGTATAGCCCTTGGGACACAACATCTGGTCAAGAAAGGATGAAAAGGCGGTGAACAGGGCAAGGCCGGCACCAAAGACAAAGTTGAGGACCCAGTAATGTTTGTTTCTTGCAATCTGAAAAACCAATGGGATGAAATATATAAGAGAAAGGTCTCCGTGACATTGTCGTCATCATCATTACAATTTTATATCATCATCATCATCATTGTGATGAAAAAGAAAGTCATCATTATCAAATCAATATCAATGCAGCTGTCTTCTTCATCATCATCATCATCATTTACACCATTTTAATCATCACCATGTCAACCACCATCAACTTTCTCCTCCGCCTCCTAATCATCATCATTTTCATCATCATAAGTATTGTTTTAAAACCTCGCTTAGCCTGTTGCCAATGAAAGTTCTCAACAACTTGCCCAATCAATGTTCGTTTTTTTTCCTAATATCAAACATTATTCTGTATGCTGACAAAGTGGTCTTTGGTAAACAAAGATGTGGTTTAAGGTTACTAAGCATAGCTTGACCAGTACTAGACAAAAAAGTAAGAAGTTTCTACCTTTTTGAGTCCAGAAAAGAATGGCTCTGACTGTTCTTCAGCACTGGAAGTTGGTGGCGTAGGGGGAATGGACTGACATACACCAAATGTTGCCATTAACATCGCTAGCAGAGAAGGCGCTGTAATCACCCACAGCTAAAGTAGAGAAGCATTTCATTTATTTCTTGGTTATTTGTGTTTGTCTTGAAAATATTTCATTCATCAAATGTTACAACATGTTTAAATTATAATTACGCCAATGTCTTTCTTATAAATTAGAAGGAAAGAAAATTTACAAAAATTGCATAAATCCACAGATTAGTAGAAAAGCATGGTTATTACATAAGTGGAACCTCATGCTTCATACTAAATATCAATTGACCAGCTTCAGCCGGGAACAACATAATATACAAGTCAATATAACACAGTTATGATCAATCTACAAAAATAATACTGATTACACACACAAAGCTGGAATAGTCCAGCACCATGTGTATATAGTTTATTTATTCAAGTATACATTAGGAAGTGCCCTTGGTCTAGTAGGTAGCACTGCTGACATCTAACTTCTCTGACTCCAGGGCCAGTCCACACATGGGTTTGAATCCCAGTCTGGGCAAATAAACTGTTATGTGGGAAGATCTTTTAGCTGAGCTGCAGTGTGCAAGTGGTATTACAAAGAAATGTGTCTAGCTAGGTTCTTCCTCTTCCAAAATTAGCTAGATGTCACTATAATGACCACAATTGTCTGGCTGTAATGTATCAAGAAAGTTTTTTTTTAAAGTAACGATGCATCTATTCGGGTTTTTTTTATTAAAGCCAATGGTCAACTTTTTTGGTTTTAAATATACATAAAGTACAAGCAGATCTTACCAAAGTAGGAATATCTGTCTGGTGAACAATGGAAGGAGCAATCAGATTGGCAAGCATGATGCCTAGTGGGTTGGCTGTAAGGGAAACATCATCATCATCATCATCATTATCATCATCATCATTATTAAGATCACCAACCTTATCACCAATACGACTTTCATCATCAAATCATCATCACCATCACCATAATTATCATTATCATCATCATCATCATTATTATAATCATTGTGATGAAAAAGAAAATCATCACTATCAAACCACAATCATTGTCACCATTATTATCACCTTCATGGTGCTGCAGCTGTCTTCTTCATCATCATCACCACCATCATCATTGACACCATCATAATCATCACCATGTCCACCACAATCATCCTTCTCCTCCTCCTCATTATCATCACCACCACCACCATAATCATCATCATCACCATCATCATCACAATAAAATTGTTTTCTCACACCTACATGCTTAGTTAACTAGATATGAGGCTTTATACAAGGTAACACTGCAGATACTGATCAGAAAGCTTCTTTTGATCTAGATCAATATTTCATCCTTTTTTATGGAAACCCAATCAGAGTTTTATTAGCAGGTGAAGAGATGGGCAGCTCACTTAATTACAATCCAAATGCATGTATATCCTTTTGGAAAACTAATATCAAACTCATGCACACATGTGCATGAATGAATCATTTAACATTCCACGTCAAATGAAGCCATAAAATACCACTTCAAAGGACAGGAAAGTAGATGCTAACTTTTTCACAAAGCTTCTAATGAAAAACGAGTGGAAGGTTAAATAATAAAGGCCCCTTTATTTCATCACAAACTGTCTCAGTCAAGTCTCATCATCATTAAAAGTGTGCATAGGTCATAAAAACGGCATATATGCAGATGAAAAGGTTCATAAAATCAACAGAAATATTTACACACAAAGAGTGTTATTAACGGGAGATACTCGCATACAGCATTACTAATTGTCCCAGGGGTTAGAATCCTTATAATTTAAAATATTTTTATTAGCAAGTGCATACAAATATTTTGAAGCAGAGTAAACACAAATGGCTCTAGGTTACTAAGTTTTCACAAACACAGAGCAACTTTGGATTGAAACATGTGCAGGATGTCTATACATCAATAAATGAGAGACATTTGTAAACAGCGCCCCCACTTTTCACAGAGATGAATAGTAAAATGAATATTCTAGTAAAGAGAAGGGAAGGGGAAATAACTCTTCCAAATATAATTTAAGGGTTAACTGCCAATTAGTTATGGATTCTGCTTTTGAAAGTGAACAAGTATACCATGCTTGAATTGAATCATCTTTGACAATATCAAAAAAAGGACCATATCAAGAAGGTTAACTATTGCAGATGCAACAAAGAGGTTTTTGACTATTTTCTTCAGAAGAGGGGCTAAAAGGTACAAAGGCTGATGACACAATATTTTAAATAAGCATCCAAAGTCCCATGACAGCTGTCTTAGACAGTCTACCCTTTACTGTCAGCATTGACAGTTAAAAGCATTGTGTAATTGTAGAATGGAGATGTATAGACAAAACAAAATTCCACTCTGTTTAACAACATTTCGATCGGAGACAAATTTCCTTCAGGTTTATGTAAATTATGGTGACGTCAAGACACCTTGATAACAAAATGATGACATAAACATCACCAGGTGTGGAGAAAAATTGTAATTTACAGTGTAAAAAAATAGAGGATCAATAGAAAATAGATACTATGATGCATGTAGAAAATGTTACCTGGGCATGGTTTGTAGAAAAAATGACTATCTTTAGGCATTTTAAAGAACCAAAAAATGGATTACTTGTAGCATACATTCTGCTAATTTATCAGGCAGATTATCCCAGTAATAGTAGCGCAATTTGCTAAATTTATTTAATTGGTTTTATGATTTTTTTAACTGGTATTCTAAATTGGTCTAATTGATGTTTTCAATTGGTCTAAGGGGTGCTGTGGCCGAGCGGTAAGAGTCACTGACTTGTAACTCCTCAGCTCCTCACTGCATGGGTTTTATGTGGGGAAGTTTTCCAGCTAACATGCAGTGCACCAGTGGTTCTACCCAGACACAACTCTGGGGTCTTCCCCCACCAGAAATTAGCTCTGCATTGCTAATATGACCATAAATATAATGTAACAAAAAACAAACAAACAAGCAATTGGTATAAGCATGTTAAGAATTACCGAATTACCAGTGAAATTTAAAACAATAAGTAACAATTTAGAAACACATATGAATTGTTGACAGTCTAAATCTTAACACCTGCAGATAAAGACAATTTATTTAGCTATCCATTGATGCATGTCTTCTATTTTATCATAATCACATGCACCACTTCATTTAATTTTCCATTGCCGGATTTTTATTATCACATGCACCATTTACTTTTATGTAACTTTTCAATTCTATTTTATCAATCTATTCATCATCAAATAGTATCTACATCAAAGGGATAAATCAAAATTGGTTATAAAACTGTCATTAGATGACATACAGACATGTGCAGCCTAGGATTGTTGCACCAACACAAGTTAATCCTCATAGATTTTCAATACATATTTGATCGATGGTATTTTTATCTGATCAACAAGTAGTAATCAGTTGGGTAATTTAATGATCAAAATTTTTGGACATTGATATCAAAAGGCAATGTGAAAACAGTTATTATAATGAAAAACAATACAAAGGTAATAATGAAAAAATCTTGAAACGTTTTAAGAAACCTTTTTAATCAAATTAATTAAAAACTTGCCCAGCAAAAAAATGCTACAGTAGTATTGTAAGGTTGAAATAGCATTAACATGTCATTTTTTTTCCTACACACTAAAAACTTCATTTAATATACCATACGTATTGTACAAAAATAAAGCTGTTTTCTCTAAAGGTATTTTTAAATCACTGTGTTTTTTCCTTCTTTTCTTGTATCAGATAACAATCATGAAAATTGTTTTGAACATGTTTCTTTAGGTGCCAAAACCATTTTTCTTGTAAACATGATGAAATGACCACACAAATTTGGTTGTACAAACCTGGAACTTTATTTCAAGCAAAATTCAAGCCACTTACCCATAGATGCCATCATGTTCGCTGTGGCTCGCTGGTCTCCAGCAAACCAGACAGCAGCCAGCTTTGTGGGGGCAAACATGATGAAGGGCTGGGCACAAGCTGCTAGGATCTGGCCTAGAGAACCAAGAATACAGATATATGAAGCAGTCTTACAGGGGCAACACAGTGTTTTGACAATAAATCCATTGGATTCAACAACCTAAACAACACATAGTTAATAAGATATGCATGGGGAACAGGCAAACAATAAAATAAGATGATGATTATCAATATTAAAATTGTACAGTTTTTAGACCTACCCTAGATATGGTTCAAGGCAATGCAAAAATGACCCATCTTTGAAGACAAATGGTTCTTGATTAAGTCTGTCTCTTAGGTTATTTTTTTATGGTCAAACTTGTATTAAAAGACCATCAAGAGGACATGATTAAATGGTCTCTTAAGACAGGTGGGTGCTTAAGTAGATGATAGTTTATTGTGAGAAACATGAGTAAAATTAAAAAAATTCTGGTTGTATATGTATTAGTATTTACTTTTATTATCATGATGCAATGATGATGATGTTGATGATGATGATGATGTTTTGATATACAATGTACATCAAATTGACACAATAAATGGTCATTATGGCGAAATCCAGCTATATTTGGGGGAGGAAGACAAATGGCAATTACAACAGATTGGATGAAGACATCAGAACTTCATTTCTTTCTTTTGATAAAAATGAATATGTTGATATTATTGGTTATAACTAATAAATGACAGTAGTGATGATTTTAATGGTGGTGCTGAAAATGATCATCATTATCATGAAAATGACGATAAGGTTATTTATAAACATGATAGTGATAAAGATAAATGTGATATTTGGAGAGATTATTTATAAATCATGTCAACATTAAGAACAGCTTACATACAATCAAAAAAAAAAGTGTATATGTTTGGAGTCCACCACTACTGTGTTCATTTGTTCAGTATGCTTTGTTTGTCACATCTCACAGACACATTTATTTTCATAATGTTTATACCCAGCTAATAAGTGGTGGAGAAATTCCCTACACATATGTGTGGTAGTACCACCCCCTTACCAAAGATCAACTAGAAGACCACCCAAAGTGAAAATTCTTGCCCTGGCCAAGACTTAAAAATATGGGATAATAGCCTAAAGAGTTATCAGTTAAAGACTCTAACCGCTCAGGAATGAGTGTCCCAATTCTTCTAGTACACTAAAGTACCTAAGGATAAAATGAATAGCCATACAACATAAATAACATCATAACATAAACACCAGACCCAATAAATTAACCAATAAAACTCAATAACACAAAATACTCTAAGGTAAGTCACATACTTATAGTGCCAAAAGTGTACCTATTTTATAACCAAGTAACCACAGGTCAACACCTGTTTGAAATAAATTCCATGAACCATGGTTACTTATGCGTGAAATCATCAAATAATTATTTTTGATTACTCAATAAAATACAAGAAGGTATGTCTATTGTGTATCTTACTTAGTCATATGATAGTTTAAGTCAAGAAACTGTTTTCCTACAGGGAACTGATATAAAATCTCTGTTATGACAATATCTATCTATGACATTTTTTTCTTATTAAAATGCTATAAAAAGGTGACTTAGGACAATATTCATGATGAAAGTCTAATCTCTGGTCATAAAGATTACTTTGAGTTTTTAGTTGTACAATTATGGTCATATTGGCGATGTCAAGCTAATTATTGGTGGAGGAAGATCCCAGACCTATGTCTGGGTAGAACCCCCGCAGGTTGGCTGGAAAACCTCCCCACATGAAAGTTCTCACCTTGACCGGGACTCGAACCCACACGTGAAGGGCTAAAGAGGCTATAAAGACGTCATTATAAGGAGTCGATAAAATTTCTGATTTTTCCTCATATTTAGCTTATGAGGTAGAAAGGAACTGTCATCAACAAAATCAAACAAAATACCAGCTAGAACTTTTATTGAATAGATCTGACTAGCATTTGCTAAATCTTTTATCAAGTTCATTGGTATCATTTTATCATTGATAAGCTAGATGATATAAATTTATCTTCAAGTACAAAGCTTTATGTCATCAATTAGAATGAGACATTTGTACACAATGTCACAAACTACACAGGCATGAACAATGTCTCAAACTACACAGGCATAAACAATGTCACCAACTACACAGGCATAAACAATGTCACAAACTACACATACATGAACAATGTCTCAAACTACACAGGCATAAACAATGTCACAAACTACACAGGCATAAACAATGTCACCAACTACACAGACATGAACAATGTCTCAAACTACACAGGCATAAACAATGTCACAAACTACACAGGCATAAACAATATCACCAACTACACAGACATAAACAATGTCACAAACTACACACTCATTAACAATGTCACCAACTACACAGGCATAAATGTCACAGACTAAATGGACATAAACAATGTTACAAACTACACAGGCATAGACAATGTCACCAACAAAACAGGCATAAATGTCACAGACTAAATGAGCATAAACAATGTCTCAAACTACACAGGCATAAACAATGTCATAAACTACACAGGCATACACAATGTCACCAACCATACAGGCATAAAATATCTTACAAAAAAAACTACACACTCATAAACAATGCCTCAAACTACACAAATAAACAATTTTACAAACTACACATGTATAAACAATGCCATAAACTACACAGGTATGAAACAACATCCCAAACTACACAGTCTTAAACAAAATAAAAAACTATACAATCATAAAAAGTCATAAACTACATAGGCATTAACAATGTATAAACTATGTCACAAACTACACAGGCATAAACAATGTATTAACAATGTCAAAAACTAAACAATGGGCAATCTTTCTTGATGGTTTTAATGATCCCTGCCCTTTGAGGATGTGTTTGGCTTTTGAAAGTTAACTCCAAGTTTGAAGATAATAAAAATGGACTTAAACTAATTACCAACACAAAAAATTCTAAATAAAAAATAAATCAAAGCCATTCATTCATAAATGCTGTTTTCTGAATTTTTAGCAAAAGTATCATTTGTACATCATTTTACTATGCAATAAAAGCAACAATTACCATCATTTATACTGAAATGTATATGAATAGGAAAAACACAATTACTCTCGCAGCTATGACACCAACTAATCCGCCAACTGAAACTAATTAATCTGCCAACAAACTACTTCTTGATATGGCATTGTTGTGGCGTTGTTCAGTGCATAAAGTACACAGCAAGATCCTTTTATGCCTTCGAGCTTTGCTTGATGCCATAAAAAGCATAACCATGTCAAAATAAATATAAGGATTACCTGCCTCTTTGCAATGGGTCCTGTTTTTCGATAGTGAACAAGTATTTTAAGTAAAGTTTGACTCGTATATATTTAACTGTTAAAGAAATTGACCTTAACCCTTTTGGTGCTAAGCCATTTTCCATGCTCCATGCTGAGGAATTTTCAATAAAATATAATATAAAATTAACAATTGAAAATGCCAAATGTCACTAAATTGCCTAAAATTTTGGAAGTTCTATAGATGAATATATAAAACTATTTAACATTAGCAAGGTAAATTGAATATGGATTCTGAATAATATAAAATTTATTAATTATCGTATGATATAAAAATGTTATGGATTTCGAAAAATAGAAACAAAGATGAAAAAATCCAGAACTTTTTACTTTTTTCTTTGGCATTTCACTCCTACACCTTCAAAAATATAAATATTTATAAGAAAAAAACACTGTAAGTTACTGTCAAGGGGAGTAACTCTGGTCATACTTTTATAGGCAATTAGCAATGCTGTAAACACTAAAAAATAGTAGCATACAGGGCGTACAGTATTAGAATAAGAGCACTGCTAGTGGTTAGAAATAGATGTATGCTGTCTGTCGGGCAGCAGTGAAAGGATTAAAAATAAAGTTAAATTCTGCTAGGGACATTGATGAGAGAATCATAACAGTAACTTCACTTTCTTTCCTTCGATAAATGAAGCTAAAATTTCCAGACTACATTTAAGTTATCCAGCTACTTTGGATAGAGACAGCACTGAAACCTTGGTAAGGGTAGAATAATTGGTGTTTTGTTAGCAAACAGAAACAAATCAACTCGACATGTTCCAGTCATGCCAGCTTAATGGCCTGATACATTTGTGCTTGCATTTACTTAAACAGCTGCTTCAGACTTTCCACTTTACTAATTGCTTTAAATAATTAATCTTAATTGGATTCAATAATCCCCTAATAATTATGTTTGTTATCTAACATAAAACTATTCACTGTATAAACAGCCATAGATGACTGCAGCAGGATTAATTCCTAAATCCTCATAAGTCAGTGGTAACTATTAAAGATAATTTGATTCTGACATAACTACCACAATCATAACCCACCTCAGTAGAGTATATATGGTAAAGCTTTGATATAACTACCTCTGACATAACCCACTTAATAGAGTGTTGGTCTATCAAGCAATGTTGATCAATCCAGTTAAGAACAAATGGCCAGAGAATAATAAGTGTAGTTAGTTAAAGCCACAAAACTGCATTGTGTTCTTGTCTTATCCATAATACTTATAAATAGGCTGTGGTTTAAAAATACTGAAAGAAAGATAATGAAATGTTGTGGGTTTTTTTTTCATTTTTGTTTGTTTGTTTTGATTCTTTGTTTGTTTATTGGTTTTATTGTCCCAACAGTATTTCAGTTATCTGGAGACTGTGTACACTTGAAGCAGAAATAGTGCTGCCTTCATTGTGTATAGCATGCAGTGAACACCTGGCATGATACCACACCCAGTCACATTATCCTGACACCGGGCCAACCAGTTGTGGAACTATCCTTATATTTGCTTGAGCATTAGCAAGGGAGCTATACCACTACTATTTTAACAAATTGGTATGTCACAGCCCTGGATTGAACCTAGGGCCTCCCATACCTGGAGCCAACACTCTATTGATTGTGCTACCAGGTCCGTTTGTTTTGTTTTTTGTGAGCTTCAAATCCAGAATTTCTTGTATGGCAGCCACTGCTCTACTGACTTAACTAACTGGTCTTGGCACGTTTTTGTTTTATGTTTTATGTAGTTTTATTGATTGTGACTGTTATAATGTTTATAATGTTTTACTTTCAATTTTCAACATAACCTACAGAATTTTAGTATATTTTGAACGCCCTTATTAGTTCATTGGATTAAAGCCAATGAGGGGTCTATCATTGTTGTTTTGGTCAGTTTTCTGTTCCATGTACATCTTTCGAATGCATTGTTTTGTACCTTTGACATAGTATTTTCTAGAGATATTATGGCATTAAAGGTGATATCCAACAGTTTGCATAAAGCAAATACACTTAATATTATTTTTCCTATGTTTTGGGTAATTTGAACATAATTTCTTAATAAAATCATAAAGTAAACAATATTTTGACAACTACATAAATTGATAAATAAATCACTCAAAATGTCCTTCTTTCCAAATCTATAAATAAGCACAATGGGGATTTCCGCTAAAAGCACACATCGATTACAGGGAGAATAATCCATATGATAAAATGTTATCCCAAAAGAAAGCAGGCACATTATTTGCTCAGTTCAAAAAAAACTAACTGATCAACGTGGCTCAGATAGGAAATACATGTTTGTAATGAAAAAACCTTGGTCTAAGCTATTGCATAACATTTTAAAAGGACTTCTTGAATTGTCATTGATGGGATGAACAAAGTGTTGCTTCCTTACCTACTGAGAATGATTAGAGTAGTTCTATGAAAATACTTTCCAACGAAGAGGTGACTGACATGGATCTGCACTATTTGCTGCCGAGTTACAAATATTGTTTTGCTGTCATTGTGTCATAAATATTTTGTTACGTTTGCTTTCCTGGCCTAATATCTTAAAAGAAGATTTTTTTTTGGTCTGCTGAGCGTTAATCAATCTGTCAAACAGTGTCAAACAGATCCTGCTAACATCTCTAGCTGGGATCTTATTAATCAGGATAAAGAGGGCGCTAGTAGAGTCGCTGATTTGTTACTCCTCTGACTGCTAACTCTCTCACTGTGTGGGTTCCAGTCCCGATCAGGGCAAAGGACTTAATGTAGGAAGGTTTTCCAGCTGACTTCCAGGGCACAGGAGGTTCAACCCAGACATAAGTCTGGGGTCTTCCTCCACCAAATAGCTGGATGTTGCAATAATGATCATAACTGATCACTGCGATGTAAAAGTTAATACAATTGTACATTGACTAAGTCTGCTAGCCTAGTAGATAGATTGCTGACTAAAAGTACAGCGATCTCAAGAGACCTATTGGATGGGTGATTGTTTTTGTTGATTGTTGCATCGCACCAACACAATTATGGTCATATTGGCAACACCCAGCCAATTACTGGTGACAGAAGTCCCCTGACTTATGCCTTGGTAGAACCACCAGTGCACTGCAGATTAGTTGGAAACCCGCTCCACATGAAAGTTCTTGACCCGACCAGGACTCGAACCCACACGTTGAGTCTGCTGAGAGTTACAAGTCAGCAAATCTAACCACTGGGCCACGGGCGCGTCTCTTGGATAGGTGAGATAAGACAAAATAAAAAACAGAGGTCAAAGCAAATATTGTGGTGCCTTCATTGTTACTGTGAAAATGCAGATGTGAAACAATTCTCAAAATTCAAGCATTAGTAACCAATGTACCAGAGCAATGTCAAATGTCGCCAAATAAAACATGGTTAATGTCAAGGATAAATGAAACCAATTTGGACGCTCTTTGGTAGATCAAAAGTTTGACTCATACAACTCTGGAATATCCAACATATTTTAATTTTGATCACATTTAATGGTTTTGTGACACTAAAAATGATCAAAATGAATATCGAAATGAATCAAAGCTGGTATCTAACAGTTTGGAGCAAATTCTTTCTTTTCTCAAATAACCAAATAAGTCATTGTTAGATGAAAAGGTCCCGCAAAATGCTGTTCATTTATGCCCTAGATCTGTATGAAAAGTGAAGCATTACACCCAAATCATCATTACAAACAGGAAGATAGCTATTTTTAAAAAATGAAAACCACGTGACAACTTACTTTTGAGATCATGTTATATCATCATCCAGGTAGTCTGTGCTAGCAGAGATTACTTTTGTGCTTATTTATGAATGTGGAATTAATTTATTTAAAGTTATTTTTTTGCAATGTGTACTGTCTCACATAAAGGTAGTGTTCATTATCATATTTACTCAGACTAACGTGTAAGTGTATGCAGAAATTATGCATAAATTTACGTGGAAAAATAATGTTACATGCATTTGGTATAAGTATAAGTAAACTGTTACCACCTTTAAGGTATTTTTACCTTTAAAATATATAATGCATGGTTATTAAATACAGCTGGGAAGAACTACCAATTTATTCCACATGACATTTTTGGTCTCAGCAAGGATCAAATCTGCATGATGAGGTGCAGGTGTTTATGGCAATCTATTTACATTTAATGCAGCGCTACGTCTGTTAGGGGAAAGATTGTTAATGGGATATATATATACACATCAACAAATACATATAACTGAACAGATTATTCCTTGCAATTGGTAAGGCCCTCTTGCTTTCAATTATAATATGGTAGTTTAACAACTAGTTTCCTTGGTGTAAGGATTATGTGACTAGTCTGGTGTATAACTCTTCAAACGTCACGGCGTCTCTCTGCATGGGTATGAGTCTTGATCGATGCAGAACCTTGCATTTAAAGAGGTCTTCCAGCTGAAATGGTATGTACTGTTAGTTCTCCCAACAATAAAAACTGGACGTCACTATAATGACCACAATTGTGTATACGATCAATAAAACAGTGACGAGTGCTGAAGTCTGGAAAGATTATTTGTGGGAAATTAAACCAAACATACAGAACAAAAACTTTTATATTACCTGCAAGACACCATGCAAATCTGTCATCCTCAGATATAGATTCAAAAGTGCTAACATTGCGGAGAAAACTTCCAATGCCATTTAGCCAGCCAGCAAGTATAAGCTGCAACAAAGGGAGTAAAAAGCCTTTTAGAAGGTATTCTTGAAATTAATAATAAATTGCATGTAAAAACAAAACATGTTCTTGCTATTAAAACGATGACGTTTCTTATAGTATAGATAAGTAATGAGATGAATTTAAATCCAACTTTTATTGTAATCTTTAAAATAATGTATGTACATGTAATATAGGTCTACAAACATCATCCTCATGTAAATTTTTATCATCATTTTTTTATCACAAGTAACATCATCATTTTCATCATCATCATCATGATCAGCAGCATCAGTAACATCTCATTAGGTTCAGCTCCATCATCATGTTTATTATCACCATTATAATATTAGTATCATATTTTTAATAGTATTTTTACAACATCACCAGCATCAACAATTCATCAGCATCACCAATTCATTATCATCTTCATCATCAATATCATAAACAAAAGTAGTTGCAGAAAAGAGAAATACTTACACTTAGACGAAGGCCTAATGAATCTATCAACCAAGAAGCAACAAATCCAAGGGGTACAGATGCAAAGGCAAAGACAAGAACAAGGATATTAAGCTGGAAGGCATTGATGTTGTAATAAGGCACGGCTGTGTCAGCTATAGGTGAAAATGTGATCCATATCTAAAAAAATGTACATGTATACACATATGAATAAATATTACTTTTATATACTCATGCAGTAAAACATTCAAGGTGGTAAACTGTCCTATATTAAATATATAACAACTATTGAACAACTGCTTTGGGAATTTTAGGCTTAATTTTTGTATTAACCCATACTTTAGTCTTAATAAATACGATTTTGAACTCTAACTGAATTGTTACAAAAATCATTCTGGATGTGTTTTCATTCCAACTTCTAAAAAAAAATTGTTATTGGTCTCTGCTAAAAATAGATATCTATATCGGAGCCGATTATTCAGATGACTATAAAACATGATGTCAAAAGTAACTGGTCATGTGGTTTTCTAAGTTTAAAATAGATATCTCTGCTGATAGGAAAAGACTGAAAAAGAAACAGCGAGAGAAAGAGACAGACACAGAGAGAAAGAGACAGACAGAGACAGTCAAAGAGAGAGGGACAGACAGAGAGTGAAACAAGCAAGGTGGGGTGAGAGCTTACAACTTACAGTTACACCAATAAATTAAACAGCGACACAAACACGGTCTGATTGAGACAGTTAAACAAAGCAGACAAAGGTAAGATACTGAAGAAGATAGGAATGAGAGAGATAATGACGCTCAGTCAAATGCAACCACACTTATCAATGTAATAAATTATCGTCATGTGACAATACGAGTTTAATGAAAAGTCGCGAAATATTATGACAATTAACATAAGCAACTTACCATAGCATTTGTAAGATTTAACAACACAACTACTAACAAAATATACCATCTCCTGCTATAAACAACATATTCACTGGTTGATGATTCGTACGTCCCATAAACACTATTACTACTAGAAGCAACCAACTTGGATTTATCGCCATCTTCTCCGTGGGCCGCCATTTTGTTATCATGTGACATTGACACAGTTCGGACTAACTTGTTTTGTACGTATTATATGCTGATTACAGAAGACACCGTCTAATAGATAGTTTCCACATCAGTGAAAATCCCTTACCTTGGCAGCCATCTTTGATGGTAACTTCAAGGGATTTTCATATGAATTGTATAGACGGGCAAATTTTATTTTCTTGTAATTTCTTCATTTGTGGTCCGAAAAATAAAAGCTATTCAGCATTGGAAAGCTCTTGAAATTCATATTTTGAGAATACAATAGTTTTACAATTGATAAATGCACACATAATTAATACACAGAAATAAATAAAACTATTGGCTCATACTTAAAACAAAATGAACAGTGTATCGTTTTCGGTTGTATTTCTTTAACCTTTTAAACTATCAAAATAAAGTTCTGATATTAAAAATACTTTATAAAAGCTGTTAAATTTGATACAAAATTTAGTAATATAGACTGAAAAATAAAAACACAGTGGTGAGTTTAATACATCACATATTTCCCGATTTCGACTTGCATATGCTTCTGCCCATAAAGATGGCTGCCTTAAACTGTCTTATCAGTGTCAATGACATCACATGGAAATTATCTATAGGCATGTATTCCATACATGTAGACACCTGTGGATCGCATAATAAAATGAAACATATTGGTAAGATATTAAATCATCAAAATGCACCTTTTAAGTTTCTGTGTGTGTCAGTAGAAATATATTAAGGTAAATCAAGTGTAATATATTTAGACAATAGATAGTTCCCTCATCAGTGAAGATCCCTTATATTGGTAGCCATCTTTGATGGCAACTTCAAGGGATTTTTAGATGAATTATATAGAAGCGTAAATTTTATTTTCTTGTAATCTCTTCATTTGTGGTCCCAAAATTAAAAGCTATACACCAATAGAAAGTTCTTGAAATTCATTTTTATAATACAATATTTTTAAAATTGATAAATGCATAAAGAATTAATACAAATAAATAAATAAAATTATTGGCTCATCCTAAAACAAAATGAACAGAGTATCTGTTTCTGGTTGCATTTTAGCCTTCATAAAAGCTGTTTAATTTGATATAAAATTCAGTAAAATGGATTGAAAAATAAAAACACACTGGTGAGTTTAATACATCACATCTTTCCCGATATCAGCCTGCATTAGCTTCTGCCTTCAAAGATGGCTGCCTTAAACTGTGTTATCAGTGCCTATGACATCACATGGAAACTATCTATGTACAGAATATGAAAATTACCGCAACACATTTTTGTATACATTGATGTTGATGTTCATGCCATATTTTAAAAAACAATCTTCATCCAGTTTGAATATATAAATATTTCTTTCTTCAAAAATTGATATTTAATTTAATGTGTTTTCTTTTTAAGAAATAAGAGAAATCCAAATATTATATTTTATCTTCTTTAGGAGAAGTCTTTTGATTTGAGTATCATTTGGAAACAAATTTTAGCATTAGACAAACCAATCAATCATGTTATTTGGTTGGTTTGACTCAAACTATCCAAAATATATCATTAACTGTTTACAAACTTTACAGGTTTTAGGCTTTTTTTCCCCTTTTTTTCCTGCTGATTAAAAAGAATCACCGATCTCATGATAGCCAGACGATTTATTTTAGAGTTGTCCAAAATGTTCTGTAAGGTATTTTAGCTGATGCTGCAAAATATATATAAAAAACAACATCACCTCATGGTTTTGATTTTATAGACTTATAAGTTATCAGGTAATAAATTTGTAGTCAAATTTAGCAGAAATAATTCAATTATTTTTTTTTTACGAAATAGAAATTAAACATGTATTATTCTGCATCTGGTAGAGTGATGCAAAAAATGCCAAAGTGAAAAATAGGAAGAAAAAAGTTGACAATGATTGCCCATACCGGGATTCGAACCCTCACCCCCAGTTTTGAAGCATTTTAACCCTATTTTGATACTCTTCAATTTTGGGGTGCGGCATTGCAGTTCTACCTTAAGTACAGGATTAAAGTAGGTCTACGAGAAGAAAAAAATATTCTCCTGACCGGGATCGAACCCAGGACTTTCATTACTGTAGGCAGACACCCAACCACGTCCTTGAAGGGTCAACCCAATAGCAGGGCTGTTAGAAGTGCCTTAATGCACCAATGCGTATCTTTTTCAGCTGCGGGGTTTAGGATGAGGCGCCACCGTTCCCACTATCCTTTAAATTCCCGGAACATGCATGCTTTATAAACATAACCATTCATTAATGTAAATTTAGTTAAAACAAAAGCAAAAACACACACAAAACAAAAACAACAAAACACAAAAACAACAACACAACAACAACAAAGTAAAACAAACAACAAAAACAACGTGAGAATTGTTTTCTGAATTTCAGAACGCATCTCCAGCATTACAGAAATAATAAAAAAAAAACGAGGGTGCAAACAGCGGACCCCTGTCGGGGGAAAAATATTTACAAAATCAGCTTCAAAATACGCCATTTACAGTTAATGAAGGATAATTTAATGTCGTTATGTCGTTTATGAATTATAAATGGCACGCACGGGTGGAAAATTCATTTATCTTCTAGTGAGTTGGGTAAAACATGCTTCCTTTGCATACCTAACATTTACAAGAAATTTACGTCTCCTGCGGTAAAATCCTATATCCATCACTGATTTTATTTGAAAGAAAAGCATTTTTAGTGTATAAGTTCATATTAGGAAATTGTGTATGTAAAGCCTATGCAGAGATCTTAAAGTGATAAACAATTAATTGTTTATTGACAGAGGAGTATGAAAACCGAAATTCCATTTCAATTAGAGCGTGTTTTACAAGTTCTTTTTTCTTTCTTTCATTTGTTGTTGTTCTTGTTGTTGTTTTTGTTGTTGTTGTTGTTGTTATTGTTCTTGTTGTTTGTAAAATTGCATCGCCAGCTTGATGGTCATAATGAAAGCGCCCCACTGATCATGACTGATGTTATAATTGGTGAAGTAAAACCTCGGACACATGTCTTGGTAAAACCACCGGTGCACTGCTGGTCAACTGGTAGACAGTCTCAAGACAGCCAGGCCACATTAAAAGATCACGCCCTGACATGGACTCGAATCTTCGTGGCGGGGTGCTAAGGATATACAGGTGGATGACTTTAATCGCTCGGAAAGAAGTGTCTCAACAATATCTTGTAAATAATGTCATAAATCCTTCACTGGTTTGATAAAATCACACATTTCGGAATATATTTACAGCACGTTAATGCAATTTATATGTTGCAAGGCTCATTAATTACGTGGTGCACATATGCGAACTATTTTTAAAGTATGTGTAATATTTCATTGGCAAATATTTTAATGAAAGATGGGTTATATGTATTTTGTACATTAGAAACTCGTCAAAGATGACTTGTTTGCATTTGAATGAAATAAGCAACACGTATAAAGGCTAACATACACTACACTTTTAAGACAAACGAGTATCACTGTTTGACTTTCCCATTACTGATGTATATTGGTTGTGCATTTACAGTTCTGCTGTTGTTTTCTTCTGCAAATCTTAATCAAAATAATTAGTGATTAAAAGGGTCGTTTAAGCTAAAAAGCGATTGTACGAACATATTCATTAAGTGTTGTTTTGATTCAAGGAATATACACTCTGTGCTAGACAAAATCGATATGGACAATTACGATGTATTCCACAACAGCTTCCACTTTTGAAAATAACAACACCATCAACAACACCAACAGCAGCAACAACATATTTTCACCATATGCTGTAGCAAAATTTTAGCTTTTTACGACCTAAGTCGGTTACGGTCAATTCACGCGTTACAACATATTAAGTATCAAGCTATCAACATATAAAATAATGTAAAAAAATCTTGTAAGAAATACGTGTAGAAATAAATATATAACATAAACTTGAAATAAACGTATATACTGTATTAAAGATGGTTTCTGACCGCTGTCTTATATCAGCATCTATATATACAACATCTTAACACTGTTCTGGTATATTTCTGCATGAAATAAATTATTTAGTTAAGTTAAGACTGTTAAAATTATAAACTCAGTTATTAAACTGTACAAATCGTGAATAATATCGCTGTAAATGTACATTATTTCCAAATCTATAAATATGCGCGATGGGGATTTCGGATATAAATAGATATCGACGTCAGAGCTGATTACCCGGATGGTCACGTAAGGTGACCTCAAAAGTTAGTGGTCACGTGATATTTTTAGAGCTGGCTCAGATAGGAAGTACATTTTTGTACTGACAAATGGGATGTATTGCTTAACTTTTCACATGGATGTAGGGCACCAATAAGCAGCATTTCACAATATCTTTTCAGCTAAGAATAATTTATGTGGGTGCTTGACTGAACACAAATGGTCCAAACTGCCGAATGCCAATTTTAATTTCAAGATTTATTTGTGTAACTACAATATTTCAAAATCATGTTACAAATATTTTATACTGCAGTTATGGCGAACAGTGGGTATATTACGAGCCGCACGCATTCAAAGGTGACCACTGTGTTAGTAGTGGTGGCAAGTTTTTATTTCTGAACCGGTATACAGAAAATGAAGGCAAGCGTAAATTATAATATTATAACATTTTATACGTACATGGTTTATTAATGGATATTTATACAGGAACATACCTCGGGTTCTTCGATAAAACGTTTTACAATAGACGACTTGATGTTGGGATGATTTACATATGTCATCAGTTATTGAAGTTTTTCAACATAAGTGCTTTGGTAGCGTGAATAATAGTTTAATCCTATGTATTTTTAGTTGGGAAACAAGTTCTTTCAACTTATATTAATCCCTCTCGACTGCCAACTTCCTGGGTAGAACCAGTACTCAGGTACTGAGTACCTGGAGCAATGTGCAGTAAATTGTCAGTCTCGGGGTTCGAACCCTCGACCCTCCGATTCGAAGTACAACGTCTTAACCACTAGACCACCCACGCACCAGCAATAGTAGTTCTTCTTGTCTTGAACTGTTTTGTACTAATATCAGTGTGTTTCTGGACATAATAGGGCTTTCAGCAAGATCACCCCTATCGTCGTCATTGCATCATCATCATCATCATCATCATCATCATCATCATCATCATCATCATCACCATCACCACCACTATCATTATTATCATCATCCACACCACTATCATCATCATTACTACCACCACCCATCACCACCACCACCACCACCACCCATCACTACCACCACCACCATCATCATCATCATCATCACCACCACCATCACCACCACCACCACCCATCACTACCACCACCACCATCATCATCATCATCACCACCACCACCACCACCATCACCACCACCAAATCATCACCACCATCATCATCATTATCTTCTTTATCCTTCTTCTTATATATTACTTCCTGACTGTCTAGTGAAAACGACAAAACATGAAAGAGTTTGGCGATTTTTATTTATGCCACTTCAGTGTTATAATTTGGTTTAAGTTCAACAATAAGCTCGCATTTTGTTCTTCTGAAGTTAACAAAGCGGGTATTTTGCAAATACATGTAACTGAAAAGAGTGTCATTAACAGGATAAACATGTTGGATAAAGGGCTTGTCTTAATAGACATTTGCCGAAAGCTCCTTTTCATATTTAATTGGACCGAAATGTGTCATACTATTACGCCGCGAGGCAGAGAAAGCTTATACATAATAATAAAATGTTTAAAATTAAAATTGTAAAATTTTAATTTCTCACGTGGTTTATTGCATTTGCGTAAACTTTATCCACGTTTTGCCACTTTATTTTCGGATTTGTCTTTCATGCATGTATGCTTTGTCACTTTTCTCTAAAAGGTATTGAGTTAAGTTATAAACTGTTAAAATAGAAATACATAAAACACATAACTTCTTGTTTAACGCGACCTCACTGTATCTTGGCAGTTTTGACATAAGCATGCAATGTTGAAATATGACCTAAACGAGTAGTTAAACATGTCACGATTTGTATATGAATCAATTCTAAAAAGCTTTTTTCCCCATTCGACATCATTATTTTTTTAGCGTCATGGACACATTTTGATGGATTTCATAAAACAACCCAACTGTATGTTTCAGATATTAAATATAAAATGCCGCAAATATTGGTACTTAAAACAACAACAAAAAACAAACAAAAAACAACTAAAAACAACAACATCCACAGTTCACACCAATTTTCATTTTATACATTTCAATTTTGTTTTCATAAGCCTTTGATGCTTAAAACATTTTGTGAAAAGCATTAAAAAATTCCTTTATATTTACCGACAATCGTAAATGAAAGAAACAAATATAATTACCTTCTTTTGAAAATCCATTGCCCATAAATTAAAGCAACTGAGAACCTTTTATTCGCCGTTCGGTCAAAACACGTGTTTTTGTTGCTGTTGTTTTTTGTTGTTTTAGGATTTGTGTGTGTTGTTTTGTTGTTGTTGTTGTTGTTTTTACAAAAGAATAGCTTTAGTAGCAGGTGCTAATTGTCACACTATGGCCATATATTTTTGTTTTTTTTTTGTGCCCAGAATGAATGATTGCAAAATATTTGTCAAACAAACGATTTAAGGTATTAAATGTGTGACACAATATCATGAATATTCGTGTAATGTCAACATTTAGCGTTTTACGATGTTACACGTTCGATTATTTACGACAACACTCTGCCTTCCAAGGATAAAATCACCCGAGTTTAGTTTTTTCCCCCAGTTTTATCTAATAAAAAAGCGTCATTTTTTTCACTCCGAAATGGCGACAAGGAATCGCTGTCAGCGGGGAAGATTCGTAAAAAAGTGTGTTTTCACATGCTTTTGAAGTATTTTAGTTTAGGAAAGTATACTCTAATAAAAATTTAGAAAACAAGTGACATTACTGTTTTCTTCATTTTTTATTCATCCACATCTGACATGTATGAGATTATTTAAAGGTCAGATATGAGGACGTCGACCTAGTACATAAAAAATCGCAAAACTTTAGCTAGCAGAGATGAAAAGTTGTTAAAATTCGGAAAATAGTCCAGAATACAATGCTGATCCCTGCACTGTCTAGCATCTCACCGCGTGGGTTCGAGTACCGTTCGCGTCGAAGGACTTAATGTCGGAAGATCTTCCAATTTACTTGCGGTGTCCTGGTGGTTCTACCCAGACATTTGACTGTGGTCTTTCTCCACCAAAATATGTGGACGTCACTCTAGTGATCATTAATGGTCGCTACAAAAAACAACAACAACAAAACCACAAAAACTTAAAATTTATGGTAAGGTCTATTTTTATAAGTCACAGTATTTTTGGACAGAGCACTGAGTTTGGGTCGGGACAGTGCTAGCAGTCTCTGCTGTATCTCATACACGTAAGTGTCCATATCTGGTATACTCGAAAAAAGCGGTGGAAAAACAGAAATATCTCACTAAATATATTTCATATAATTATCAATAATCCCATTTCCCTTACTTTAATGATGCCGTAAATGAAATGCACACAAAACTATTCTAATTAAACAAGTCGTGAACATACATCGTTTTGCTTTTTTCAAATCTGCAACATAAGTTAAATCTTCCACTGTCCAACAGCATCTGGTTTGAAATGCGTAAATGTCTATATCTATGTAGAAAAAATAAAATAAAAATGTACAACGCTGATCATGTATTTTAATGACAATATAAATACGTCTTATGCGTTTTAATATGTTATTATTTGCTCAGTAATGTTCTTTAGATCACTAAATGGCTGTAGCTATGTATGATGTATTCTATGATTTATATCAGTGACAGAAAATACTAATAGACATTATGGTGACCGACTTCAAACAACAGACTGTGACGCAACCATCACCGTGACATTCTGATTGACATTAAATCACTACAACCGTCTCAAAATCTGGATTATTAACCCCCTTTCCTCCCATTTTAATATTACTCATGCAGTGAGTCGTTGTAAAGGTGGTATCCGACAGTTAAAGATGGTATCCGACAGTTAAAGGTGGTATCAGAGTTAAAAGTGATATCCGACTTTTAAAGGTGGTAACCGACATTTAAAGGTAGTATCCGACAGTTAAAGGTGGTAACAGAGAGTTAAAGGTAGTATCTGACATTTAAAGGTGGTATCCCACAGTTAAAGGTGGTATCCGACAGTTAAAGGTGGTATCCGACAGTTAAAGATGGTTTCCGACAGTTAAAGGTGGTTTCCGACAATTAAAGGTGGTTTCCGACCGATTCGTCACAGATTTGTTCTTTTTACATTTGGCTTGCATGTCAATATCTTTCTTCTGTGCCTTTTAAAGGTTTGGTATATGTTGTAATGCTCATAGGATTATGTCTTCTATATTCTTATTCATGAGTCCAACAATGTTTCTTGTGCAGTGTGGCAGTCGTAACAAATCTCCCGTGCATGTAATCTATGTTGTCATTTAATTCATCCTATAGGGATTGTTACGTGTATTTCCTTTGATGGACATTGCACTTTGGTTCTTCAATTCCATCTTCAGATGAACAGGATGCTACAACCATTGACACAACTGGTCATTAAAAATGGATTCAAAAATAATTTTATTTACAATCAACAATTGTGTTTTCTTCTTCTAATGCAAATGATACTTCTCTCTCTTCTAAATACTATGGGGTACTTTTACTTTTAAATGACGTCACTGCTTTCGTCATAACTTATTAAAGAAAATGTCAGCGCTTGGACATTCTTTTTGGCTCAAATATATTGGATTTCTTTTCATTGCCTGCATTTGAAAACCCCAACAGGAAGTGCGAGGTTAGAGCTCTGTTAAACCGGTTTAAGCACCCCAGTAGGTCCCTTATGCCGACTGACCATTCAAAGGGGGTAACTGTTGGGTTTACTCTGTTTGTTTATTTATACATCACAGATTTGTTCTTACTTCTGCAGTTGACTTACACTTGTACACCTTTATCGCGTGTTGTTGTTTTTTGGTCAAATTTTTGTATTTGTTGCAATGCTCATAGGACATTGTCAAATTATTTTTTTTTGTAAATTCTTGACTGTAAGATGTGCTCAAAAGCGTTTTGTTTTGTTTTTGTTTGGCATTCTAAATAGACCGTGAAAAACTCGCATGTATCATAAATCCCTGCGTGTCATGCATTTACAATAAACAGTGTCGGCCGCTTTGAGTCCTATATTTGTGCACGAACGTAGTACTTTTGCACCGCACGTGCTTTTGGCATGTTATGTTTGTTTTGTAAAATTATCTTGAAATCGTCATTTTAAACCTTTAAAAATACAGGCTATAACTTGAGGGTTGTTCATAAATAGGAACACTGGCCTACGAGCTATCGTTCGTTACTCTCACACATACCCCTGCAACAGTTCATGGATATAAATGTAAAAAAAAAATTAAGTTACTAAGATATAAGGGTTTATTATGTTTTAAAAGGTTTGCGTATATTGTACACTTGATGTTTAACAAGAGATAATTTATTTAAGTCTCAAAAGTTCAGATTA
Organism: Sinonovacula constricta; assembly: GCA_007844125.1. Classification (NCBI taxonomy): domain Eukaryota; kingdom Metazoa; phylum Mollusca; class Bivalvia; order Cardiida; family Solecurtidae; genus Sinonovacula; species Sinonovacula constricta. The sequence continues at coordinate 42,884,736 of CM017569.1, read as the reverse complement.
CTTGTTAGCAATGACATTGGAACTATTTTCTGTTTTTATGAAACGAAGCAGATACGTGCACGAATGTAAACACTTAAACCCATATATTTAAAACATACAAGAAGCGAAAAGATAGATGATTGTTGACTGACATAATTCATTTAATAGTTTTTATATAATCCATTTTAATACCATTTATATTATCGCAAGAGTAGTGTGTGGCCGGTTGGAAACGTCTATTTCCATACGCTTGACATTAAACATGACGTCATATTGAGTCTCGTGTCCTAAAGCACTCTGAGCCAGCGACGATAGGAAAATAGTATAGGGAATAGGAAAGTGTTCTAGACAGTTGGAAAATGTTATGGACAATCGAAAACTTCTTTCAGCCGACAGAATAAGAGAGTGAAACAGGAAATGTGCGGACCTCAATGTTATGCAGAAATGCAATACACCAAGTTACGGAATATTTTTCAAAGATTTCAATTATTGACTTCGTCTGTCCAAACTTAGCGTTAATGTATCGAATAATCCAGGTGGGCCCTGCAGCCTATTAATCAACTGAGCACAAAAGTGTGAACAAACCGTATCATTTCATCTACTTTGAGAATCGTACCTCCTCAGGTAATTCCTTCACACTCTTGCGGAAAATTTCACCTTTCGCTGGAGGACAAGACACACTTAAACCTGGATTAAACAAGGACATATCGGTTAGACTTTACCACAAATTAAAATATTTACGTAGATATACATGTACTTGTACACTTAACAATTCACCAGTTTTTTTCTGACACCTTCAATGGATTAAAAGACTTTCTAACACCCAGCAGTGACCTACATATGATGATGTTTAACATGAGAGAACTGAATACACAAAAATATACCTTAAAATAACATAAATGCGTGTATCGTATTGTGATAAATGGCAATTATGTATACATAGTAATCAAATTAGTCATATTTAAAAGAAATACTGCTTCAAACGCCAGTCTTATCGATTTAACTACATAACTGCTAACTATAAAAAGGGACTTATAAGAAAAATAAATAAACAAACAAACAAACAAACAAATAATACTTCCCTCAGTTACTCAAAATAAAATAGATTGGCTACACCTCATTCCAATATGCGCAAAGTTTCCTTACTCTCACAGTTTCCCAGCCCCTGATTCACAGTCCTGATCAAACAAGGATCCGTGGTGATTGGGGATTCAGCCCCACACCAACCAGATGAAAGTGTAGAGTTGTGAAAACACAGACATATAAGCTAAAAATACTAAGCGTTTAAAGTAAAATTTGTCTGTTGATTGCTTAGATAGAAGTTAGATTATCTAGTATTTACTGCGACAAAGTCGAATGAATCTTGATTTATACACCCCAACAATAAAGTTCTGGATCTGCCCCTGGTTTTACGTAATATTATATTCCATCATATTCTAATAAAAAGTTCTACAAAACTTCGTTAACAAAGATAAAGAGGATTATGATTTATTTTTGTGTGTTTGTTTTAGATTCATGTCGTCTATTTACATTGTCTTTGCATGAGATATATTTCGTTCTAATAAGATAACTTGAGATTACTTAATATACTTACTATTGCACAATTTTAGAATAACTATGTAATTACTCCATTAACTACTTACTTAATTACTTTATGTACTTTTTAAGCAAGACAAAAGGATGCTGAATGATCATATATTCATATATCATATTTTTTTTACCATACAATAGATTAAAAAACTAAGTGAATTATAGGCTTACACTTTAAAATTTTATTACATTAAATACCCAACTGTAATTTAGCTTCACCCTATTTATATTTATTAGTAGCCCGACCTGGTAGCGCAGTCGGTAGAGCGTCGGCTCCAGGTACGGGAGGCCCCGAGTTCGATCCCGGGCCGCGACATACTAAAGTCGTTAAAAATGATTGTGGTATAGCTGTCTTGCTAACGCTCAAGCAAATAAGAGGATAGTTCCACGACTGATTGGCTCGGTGTCAGGATAACGTGACTAGGTGTGGTATCATAGCAGGTGTTCACGGCATGCTATACACAGTGAAGGCGGCACTATATCTGCTTCAAGTAGACACCGTCTCCAGATAACTGAAATACTGTTGGTGGGACGTTAAACTGAACAAGCATTTGATAGTATTGCGGGCAATACATTAGTCCCCTACCGGTCCCTCAAAAAGTTATGGGCCGGACACGATTTTTTTTGCTTCAAGGTCATGCTGTGACCTTGACCTTCAAGGTAGCGACCCAAATTTTGCGCGTGCATATTGTACACATTGCTACCTATTAACATACCAAGTTTCATGCGCCTAGCTTAAATAGTGTTTAAGTTATCAAAGGATCCAGATTTTTAGCGGACAGACAGACAGACAGACAGACGGAATGACGGACAGAGGGTAAACCTATAGTCCCCTCCGGTGTAAACACCGGTAGGGGACTAATTAACATAAACAAACTAGTTTAGTGTGCTGCTGATTGAAAACTTTGAGTCACGTGGTTTTCAAATCATGCGAGCCTGTTACTCAAATGGAAATCCTCGGGTAATTCCGTCTTAGGGACAATCATTCCTCGGATGTATCTGGTGCAATGATACTTACTGAAATCACGATCGTTTTGTTCGCTGGAAGTTGGTAGAATGTGCTTAAAATGTTGTTCGCATAAAACATAAATAATGGCGTCGTTTGACAGTCTTTGCTTCGCAGGGTAAATTAAACTTTGATGATTTAAATTTGAAGCAGCCACAAAGTGAAGTTTTACAGGCGTCGTACTATAGTGAGCTGTCATCCGAGCTGACATCTTTGTTCTGACTTCTGTCACAAAAGAAGCCCCATTTAGGGAAATTGCCGAGTTGATCCGACTACTTACATTCATCCGAGATATGTTTCGTGATTAATCCAAGGTGTTCCGATTGCCTGTGACTGAGTAAAATGTAATGAATCGACAGCGTCGGAGAGTGGGTCCAACCGTAACCGTGTATTTATATCAGTGCAATGTGATTTGACGCGAGCCTTAAGATCAAATAGAAAATAAAACGTGATTTACAGTAGATTACTATGTAATAATGAACACTAACCCACGCTCGATTACTTCCTGAGCCAAGGCATCTCCAAAACTTCCCAAGAGTCTTTTTTCAGAAATGGGGTCAGTTTAGAGCACCGTTGTGTCAATATTGTGTCTTCAATCAGAAAAGAATAGTTTTGCGACTAATGTATTAGAATCTAAGCCTAATCCATCCGCGACATTTTAAGTGGGGTTATAAGGTTATCAGGGTTAGGTTGAAAGAAGTATTTAATTGACTTGTGTGAAAGGTATTCAAAGAATACAATAAATTGTATTGACAGTTTATCGAATAACAGAGAATAAAATGTGAATGGATGCGTCTAAATATCGGACAACAAGGAACGCAACAGGTTTAAAAATATTTCCTTTCTTCGTCAATAAGCTTTTAACCGCTGCCACAAATGTAATTAATCTCGCAAGCCCTGCAGCGGCCCCATCAGTATTCGCTGATGCTGCCGTTTAGTTTACTGTAATCCCGGTTGTCAACGGAACCGCTGATACCAGAGTAACTGAACTTTTGTGAACGTAACAGCTGCTACAGCTCTAAGTTACAAAATGTACCATTTGTGCTTCCAGCCAAGTTCTATCTGTCACCAGGCTAAATTGTCGAAATCCTACAGCACATCAACCATTAGCCCAATTTCAACTCCAACTCCAAACTTTCCCAAACTGCACCCATGTGCTTCCATCTTTAAAACGACAATATACTAATAGAGTTACCGGCTCTTGGCATTTCGGTATCACAATACCAATATGCCTTATAAAAGGAAGCACCCCACTAAGTAATGTGCGTTAAACAGCCTCTCATATATGGTAGCTCTGTCTTTTATTTCGCTTCGAAAGGCAAGGCGGGTGCCATGTACTTTTAACTGTCGGATAAATCCTGAAATGTTAAATATTATTTATTTTATTTATTTTTAACCCTATTTAATCCTCGCCCAGCCTATATTTTGATCTTATCTGCACCTCCTATCTTGTTTAGTGTGCTTATCTAATATTTGCTGCAACCTATGTAACACATGTATTAGATATACTTGTGACTCAAATATCTATTAGTACATGTATATGCTTAGGACGTGTGTATGTGTTTGTGTGTGCGTGTGTTTGCGCGTTTGTTTGTATGTGTGTGCGCGAGCGCGCGTGTGTGCGTGCGTGCGTGTTGTACATGTGCAGTTTATGTGCTGTCCTTCATTTATGTTCACTTACTTAATCTTCAATCTACTTTTGTTAAATATCATAATGTATATGTATCATATATGTAAATCACTGCAAAGTGGAATAACAAGTGTATATCGTCAGTTAACTGCTGCTGCACCCGCTGATACCATGTTTGTTAACTGCTGCTTCAACCGGTGATACCATCGTTAGTTGACCGCTGATGCAACCGCTGATACCGTCGTTAGTTAACAGCTGATGCAAGTGCTGATACCATCGTTAGTTAACTGCTGCTGCAACCGCTGATACCATCGTTATTTAACTGCTGATACCATCCTTAGTTAACCGCTGCCGCAACCTCTGGTACCATCGTTAGTTAACCGCTGCTGCAACCGCTGATACCATCGTAAGTTAACCGCTGCTGCAACTGCTTATACCATCGTTAGTTGACTGCTGCTGCAACCGCTGATATCATCGTTAGTTGACTGCTGCTGCACCCGCTGGTACCATCGTTAGTAAACCGATGCTGCAAGTGCTGATACCATCGTAAGTTAACCGCTGCTGCAACCGCTGATAACATTGTTAGTTAACTGCTGCTGCAACCGCTGATACCATCTTTAGTTAACTGCTGCTGCAACCGCTGATACCATCGTGAGTTGACTGCTGCTGCACCCGCTGATACCATCGTTAGTTAACTGCTGCTGCAACCGCTGATACCATCTATAGTTGACTGCTGCTGCAAGTGCTGATACAATCGTTAGTTGACTGCTGCTGCAACTGCTGCTACCATTGTCGGTTAAATGCTACTGCAACCGCTGCTTCCATCGTTAGTTGACTGCTGCTGCAACTGCTGCTACCATCGTCAGTTAAATGCTGCTGCAACCGCTGATACCATCTATAGTTGACTGCTGCTGCAAGTGCTGATACAATCGTTAGTTGACTGCTGCTGCAACTGCTGCTACCATCGTCAGTTAAATGCTACTGCAACCGCTGCTTCCATCCTTAGTTGACTGCTGCTGCAACTGCTGATACCATCGTGAGTTAAATGCTGCTGCAACCGCTGTTACTATCATTAGTTAAATGCTGCTGTAACCGGTGATACCTGCTGATATCTGCTGTCGTTGCAAAGCGTTGTAAACCTCGTGGGCCTTCCATCATTTAGACATCCAAATTATTACATGCCAATAACAAAGTGAAAATATTAGTTCTTTCTTGGCCTTTTTGTGGTTAAGCACCATAGAAATCAAATAAGGTGTACGTGTGTTAGCATTGTTGAGGCTTAATTGTTAACTGGTTTCACACTAAAGGCCTAATTGAATGGGTGTCTGCCACTTTATGATCTATTCAAACAGTAAATGCTTTCAGTGTAAATTTACCGGTGTTCTTCTTACTGCCCGCTGTATAACCGGCGACCTATATTGTCACAACTCTTCAGCGAATAGAAGTGTAATCATGTCCTAATGCCACATGTCAATTACTACTATGTGAGTCTTACAAAGATCCTTTCAATGACATGAAATTTGTATCCGACAATTTGGTCCAAAATTTCTTTTCTCAAATAACCAAATAAGTAATTTTCAGTCGAAAAGGCCCTGCAAAATATTGCTCATTGATGTCCTAGATCTGTGTGAACAGTCAAGCATAAATCATTGTCATTGTCATTGTAAACCGGTATTTCCTAACCGAGGCACGCTGCAGAGATAGCTATTTTTGAAACTTAGAAAACCACGTGACCGCTTACTTTTATATAGTCATCCGTGTAATCGCTCTGACGTCAATATCAATTTATAGCATTTTCCACTAGGAAAATGAGTTAGAAGATTGAACATTTAGAGTAATTTTTTTCGCTATTAGTAGAGTCTAACTATAAAGTTAGTATCCAAAATCGTCTTAATAAGCATTAAATTATGGGTTTATCCAAAACGTATGACTAAATTCCCCAAAGAATTTGTAAGATATTGGTAAATGTATTTAATATAGGCAAACTTTCGGATACCGTCTTAAATGTACAGTGACAAATATTGAATCAGAATAATTACACCAACTATTGGAAAACAACATTTGCCATAAAATACTGCGAACAAATTAATCAAATAAAAAGTACTGAGTTAAAGAAACTTTAATTGCTGTTTTAACCGACTACTTTTTAATAACACATACATCTACTTACTGTTAGTTATTTGTAGTCGATAACATGCAAAGGTAGCCGCACGTTTTTAACACTGGAGATAAACGGGAAAAAATAATAATCTTTTAGAGATCGTTCTGTGATTTTACAATAGTTCCTTATTTGTTGCATGAAATAGATTGTTTAAGTTATGCTTACGTGTATATATGTGGTTCTAACTCATAAACACACCAACATTTATGTTAATAAAACTGATCATGAGGTTCAATAATAACTTGAAAATGCTTGTTTGTTGGGTTTATGGTCCCGCCAACTGCATTCCAGTGATCAGGAGACGGTGTCCACTTAAAGCAGATATAGTGTTGCCTTCACTGTGTATAGCATGCCGTGAACACCTGGCATGATACCACAACCCAGTCACATTATCTTGACACTGGGTCAACCAGTCACAGAAGTACTCTGATATTTGCTTGAGCGTTGGCAAGGGAGCTATACTACTAGCATTTTTATGACTTTTGTAAGTCGCGGCCCGAGATCGAACCCGGAGCCTCTCGTACCTGAAGCCGACGCTCTACCGATTGAGCTACCAGGTCCGGTCTAACTGGATAATACGTGTATGTAGATTAAAATGTAGAAGTCACGGAATTTGTTAAGTTAGAATTTTGATGTTGTAACACAAAACATGCACCGTAATATACTCGTGTGTGCTATCATGTCTTTTTATTTTATTTTTCGAGTGTTTTTTTTCTTTCTCAAAAATTGAAAGAACAACAAAGGAGAACACTAACATAATAAAACAACAATCATGTAAACTTTATAAAACCATAAGTAGAAGAAAACTTGAAGCTGTCTATAAATTGGATATTGTACAGTGTTAAACTGGTCGCATTCTTTCATGGTAGAGAGATCACGATTTCTTTCTACTCCCTTGTATGAAAATAATGTAAGCGGAACTAGGTCTACTGTATATAAGGCCGCTTTTATTTTCAGCTACCCTCATAATACGTCCACTCTAGGATTAAACAGGATTTTAATTCACCCTGTTTTCCGTTTCGCAAATTTCTAAACTTTCTTTGCAAAAAAAAAAAGATTAAGTTATTTTGCTGGTGTGGAGCGAGTTCCAACGCTTTTATGAACGTAAGGAAATCTTTTTAATAATTTTAAATAATAGCTTTTATGAATAACATATATATGAGTGCGAAGATTGAAAAAAAACATGGAAAAGTTTCTCTTTTACAGTGTGATATATCTTCACTTGTTTAATAGTTTCATTTACTGCGAGGACGACCTTCAGAATCACAGATTAGAACTGCTTGAGCAAAGTGCTAGAAACTTTATTCTTGAAACTAAACCGAAAGTGCTGATGCTACAAAACGAAGTACAAAAACTTAATTCAGAAAATGACTACATGCAAAGAAAAATTTTAAGACAAGATCGCCAACTCGAGGACACCGTTTGGGCTCTTGAAAATCTCCGGTCACTGTCACTCACGCAAGAAGAGCGGGATCTTGTTACTGAATTAAAGTGGACAATCTTTGACCTGAAACAAGAAACAGCTGCCTTGCAAGAAGATGTTTGTCTGAAGGATGCTGCGTGTTCCGAATGGACAGGCTGGTCGCAGTGTTCCGTGGAATGCGACACAGGAACTCGTATTCGGGCCCGGAAATGTGAAACTGTTGGACGGTTCCAATCAATGTGTTCTCCGGACACGATCGAGGAGGTGCCTTGCACGATGCAGAAATGTGAAATACCGAACGAAGTGCCTAAGTCATATTGCCAAGAAGACTATGTCTTATTTCAAGGTTTTTGTCTTCGATTCTCAGAACGTCAGGATTCTCGATTATTGTCCCGCAAAATATGCGAGGCTGATGACGCACATCTGGTTTTTATCGGGGACAAAGACAAGCAGAAAATTGTCCGAGATTTCATCAACATCTACGCACCGAAGTTTATGCCTGATCGCAATGAAGACTTCTCGAAACGTGAATACTGGGACTTTAAAGACATCCCGAAAAAGACAAACGTAGCGATTGACGGCATTCGACATCATCAGAAAAGGAAGTTTGTGAATTGGAAATCTGAAACGATGACCTATTTTAACTGGGCTATTGGACAGCCACGTAACGACATAAGCGACGGTGATTATTGCGTTACGTTCAATGTGTTGACAGGCGAGTGGTACATGAACTGCTGTTCTGTTACATTCTTTTACTTATGTGAGGCTAATACTTTATAGATATGTTTTCATGTTTTACGATATACATCTAAGATGTTTTATTTTAAGATAAACCAAAAAGAATTTTTTCTTGTCCTTTTTATAAGAATTTGATCTGATATTATATTACTTAAAGGCGGTATCCGGCGGTTTACCTACGTAAAATACATGTAATAATATATGATACATGTTTGGGGTAATCTGGACATTTTTTCTACATAAACTCATATTATAATCTAAGAAAAGACAAATTAAATACTATCTTCGTTGCTAGACAGTACCAGTCGTGAAAAAATCCCTTTATCTCTTTCCATTCCAAATCTATAAATAAACACATTTAAGATTTCTGCTAAAAATAGATATCGACGCCACAGCGAATTACTCGGATGGACATATATCTTGAATTCAAAAGATTGTGGTCACGTGGTTTTCTTAGTTTCAAAATAGCTAACTGTGCGGCGTGGCTCAGATATAAAATACCTTTTTGTAATAGCCAGTGCGGCGCTATGCTCCGCATTTCACTTAGATGTGGGGCATCAATAAACAGCATTTCGTGAGATCTGTTCATGTAACAATAATGTTTGAGAGAAGAAAATGTGATTGATCAAAACTGTCGGATGCCACCTTTAAAACCTATTTTGATCAGGGACAAGTTTTTGGGAACAATGCCATGTTTCAAATAGCCTATATTGACCAGTCAGAACTTATTTGTCCATTAAAATGTGCTAACAGGCAAAAGCAGATTAAGAATAATTCTTTAAACAAATATATATGGACCCGAAACACAAAGTATGTTATTTTTGTCATCTAAAGTGAATAGTAGATTTTTTGTCAAAAAGTGAAAACACGCGGTGACCGGAAGAAGTGTAAAATTGTAGTTTGCATTTAAGCATTTCTATTCCTTGGTAGCTTGTTAGTACTTCGCACCAGTAACAACCGACGTGAAACGGTGCATTGTCACTGTCATATTTACGTGAGGCAACTTATTTGTGCAATTTTAAGCCGTGTTTGTGTACGACAGAGGTAAGAGCCCTATCCTTCTGAATAAGCTTATACTTACGTTTAATAGTAAATTATAATTAAAGGAATTAAAAGATGGAAAACATGTACATCATGTCTGATGTTATAACCTATTAAATTAGAATATATTACACATCTGATTAATTAACTTTAAATGTAATTAGAACACAAATTTTAAGTTAAGGGTGATATCCGACATTTTGTGAAATTATTTTTAATTATCAGAGAACATTTTTATTGAAATGCCTTGTTAGAATGCGCTTCTAGGCGACTAGACTTATGTGGATCCCGGTAACTCCACATATATTTTAATGGGGTGTATCCAATGCTAGGGGAAAAACATAAACAAATAGCACTAGTATTCTTTTGTTGTTGTTTATAAAATGTTAAATAACAAAAGTTCGGTCGATAGATAAGAATTATCGTTAGATTTTAAGATGGTATTTTTGCGGAAACCCCCATTGCGTCTTAAAATGGATACAGCGTCGAATTAAGTATTTCATGACTCAAGCTATCTTTTTAATTAATAAGACTGTGATAAAGATCGACCTGTTTTAAAGCTAGACCGTATCTATAGTCAGTATGGTCAGTTATCATTTTCAAATACCCTTAGACAATGGTTTCTCATCGTTACATCTAAAATGGCGACTACTACTTTACTAGTACCACGACCACAACCACCTCGTCCGTCCACCACAACAACCACAACCACAAGCACGCCCGGCCCCATAACCACCAAAACAACAACCACCACAACAGCCACCATAACCATCACCACAACCACCTCTGATACCACCAGAACCACCACAACTACCACCACCCGTAACCTGCATAACTACCACAACCACCACAACCACCACCCACATTACCACCACAACAACAACCACTACGACCACCACAACCACAGCCACCATAACCACCACCACAACCACCTCTGTCACGTCTTGAGTTCAATTTTAATGTCAAATATTCTGACAATGTCGCTAAACTAAAAATTTGCTACTTCTTTAACTAGATTCATATACTGACACGTTCATAATAATTAAAATGCTACATCGAACTACCACTCAGATCAGCTAAACGTAATTATCGCAGGTGCCGTTAACGTACAAAATCAACAGAACCTTGCAATTTTAAACAGCACCCTTGCCCATTTACAAATATACTAGTAGATTGATTTATAATACCATGTCATAAAATTCTTGTTGCTTGAAAGTTGTCGTTTTTGATTTTATATAAATTACAGTGACCAATTTGCAGTGATTATTATAGCGACGTCGAGCTATTTTGGCGGAGAAAGAGCCCAGGCAAATGTCTGGGTGGAACTACTGGCGTATACCTTGTCAGCTGGAAGACCTTCCCACATTAAGTCCTTCGCCCCGAACGGGAATCGAACCCACGCGGTTAGAGGCTAAGCAGTCAGAGGATGTACAAGTCGGCGACTCTACCACTACGCCATGTGCATGCTTCGACAGATTTGCAAAATGATTGGTCAAATAAACAGTAGATTGTAATATCTGGTATATGAGGATTTAAGGTAGGATTTTCTACGCTCTACTTGATCAGAGACGTAAGAGCTTCAATACACAAAGCCCATCATTTCCGGCAAAGATTACTTATAGTGCTACGGCATAATTGGGATAAATGACATTTATATCATAAAATACATATATCCGATTAAAGTTAAATCTTCAAGAATACAATGGTATTCATCCAGTTCATAATAAAGCCAATAACAATGCTCTTTGTCCAGGCAGCCATGGTCTAGCAGTTAAAATATATAAGCCACCGATTGCGTGAATTCGAAACCCAGTTTGAGGCAAAATTGTCACGTGGGATAGTTATAAATATGACTTGCACAGGTGCAAGTATAGGTTTTTATTTGATAGGGGCGAGATATTCATTTTAAATGTTTGTTAAGCAGAAGCGGCTTGTTAAGCGGTCTAATAATAGGAAACGTTAATTTCAAGACCGTACATGTTTGTGGAGACATGTAAAAGTACATTTTTATTAATTTTATAAAGGTTATTTTCCATATTATGTGCATAAAACTATATTGTTTTAAAAATATATATTATTTTATATTTTATAATAAACAAATAAACATGTGTCTCCATTGTAAGTTCTTTGCATTCTACGCAAGTTGCACTTAAAGTTTAAATATCACCTGTTGATTCTAAAAACGTAATTTCTAAAATAAGTCTATTCCTTCATTTTTTTTCAACTAAAATACACAAAAATATTTTAAGCACTATTTAATGTAACGTCATGTAAATTATAAGAAATGTGGACGTAATTGATTTTCGAAATCTCGTATAATACTCTGTGTGTAGTAGTACACAGACGCGTTTCTGCCATTACGCACTTTACGCACGTGCGTAACCTCCGTTCGAAAAATCGAAAATCTAAAAGTACCAAAAACACTCAGAAAGTCGATGCCTAACCCGGGTTAGGAATAATATATTTTATTTGCGTAGTTTCTATGTTATAAAATCTTTTTACCACACCAATCAAGTTGAAAAGGTTTAAAATGATTAAACTTATACACGTCACAATTTTAGTCGTTCATATTTTGCGTTAAGTTCCCCGCATGTCCGCATTTTACCTGTTATTCATTTGAAAAGAACTGGATATATTCAAAAGTATTACTGCAAAGGTTATTTCCTTTGTTATTGTGCGTAACTTCAAAAACCGCCCAGATACGCGCCTGGTAGTACAAGTTCAAGAAATGGCTAATATCAAGTAAGTAGGTCGCCATTTTATCCAGGATAAAAAGAAGCACAATTTTAAGTTCACTAGTGCACGTGTAGTGTTAATTTCTGATACAAACTTTGATGAATGTGTCTTCCTGTGAAACGGTTGTGAAAGTGGGTCATTACATAAAGAGGTCAAAAGTGTTATTTGTACAGTGACGATGTCGTTTTTATTTCACGGATAAAAACTGATATTTCACTGCTAGACAGAAAATAAATTGGGTTATTATAGTGCATATAAAAGCAGCCACAACAACTACAAAAAAACAACAAAAAAACAAACAACCATAGTAGCAAAGCTATGCAATTTTAGGACAAGCATCCCGGTGTTACCTTTATTGTAAATTTGACGTTTTAAAGCTTTTTTATCTCTGGTGTTGTTTTTTCAAAATAGCTAAACTGAAATAATATTGTTTTTGCTTTTTTCAAAACAGCTATTTCCGTTCCAACCACTAGCTTTTAAACTAAAACATCTTTAAACTTAATTTTTAACGTGACGACATCTTCACCTATCATCATTTTAAGCAGATTCCATATTTTGTTACATTTAATGATGTAGATATCTATACCAAAGCAACCAGAGATGGATCCAGGGGATGGGGATGGGGTATGGGGGATGGGGGATGGGGGGACGCCCACCACCAGCTAAGTATAAGATTAGAGTTGCGAAAACACCATCATGTAAGCTTAAATAATACTAAGCTTTTAAGGTAAATTTTGTCTGTTGACTACTAAGGACAAAGATAGGGCCCCTTACTGTATATATATATATATAGATATATATATATATATATATATATATATATATATATATATATATATATATATATATATATATAAATAATACATATAGTATTTACTGCGATTAAGTCGAATGGATCTTGATTCATACCCCCTCGCCCACCAAAATTTTCTGGATCCGCCCCTGATAGCCGGTATTCGGCCTTTGTAATCGGAAGTGACTAAAATTGATGTCGCTATAAAACAAACAAAATAAAGATACCATAACGAGAAAATGTGTATCTCAATGAGTAAAAATAACGAGATACCATATAATGGTTACACATACAATGTGCATTTCTTTAACACTTCCCATCCTTCCGGATGAAAGTAAAATAATAAATGCAAATTTTTAGATCGTTTAGGGTGTTGGCTTGAACAGTTTAAGCGGAGAGATTTTTTTAATATCATATCACAACTCTACTCTTTCACCTGGTTGGTGGGTGGTGGGGTGGTGGTGGTGGTGGGCATACCCCCCCCCCCCCCCAAAAAAAAAAAAAGACAACAACAAACAAACAAACACACACCCCAAAACAAAACAACAACAACAACAACAAACAACCTGGATCTATTCCTGCCTGATATGGAAATAAGTTAGCGAAAACAAGTATCGGCAATACATACATGTTATTACATAATTAAATTATATGAACCACCAGAATATGTGTAGCAAATAAGATAAAAAATCTGCGTAACAATGTTCTATAGTATATGACTACCTGTCAACTCGATGATTTTCAAAGTAAAGACAACTCCTTCTTTAGTCATCTGCAGTATTTAATGAGTAAATTCCCTTGCCAAGTTATTCGTAGCAGGTGCTAGCTATATATCTAACGCAGAAATCACCGTTTGAGATATATATGGTTTTTTTTGTCATCTTTATCTCAACGGTTTATTTATTTATATACAATTGCCACATTCGGAGCATACATTTTATGGAAAGTAACTCTATAAGCTGTAAATATTTCACAAAATATTTCTCTCGACGTATACACCCCGAAGTGTCGCTTTGCACATCATCGTCCTGATAAGGCAAACCACTTAACATAAGCACATCATGTGTCTCACTTAGTGCTGCCTACAGAAGCCAATAAGAGACACATTTAACATTTCATATTGATGTGATATTGGTATACCTATACACAAGAAGAGTTAGAGTTTAAAACATATATTATTGTATCATAACGATGGTTAATTTGTGTACTATACAATATCAATAATTAAAACAGTAACAATAAAAAATGTTATATTTCGTATTAAAGGTGGTATCCGACAGTTTGCCTATACCTAATACATGTAACAATATCTGACCTCTGTTTGGGGTATTAATGCATAATTTCTGTAGAAAAACATCATACTTTAGTCTAAGCTTTGAAATTAAATAAAAATTGACACAAGAAAAGAAATAATATATCTAATAATAAGAAAACAGAACTTTACAAGGACACAAACAACATTTAGACTCTCCTGTGCTCCGAAGTATTTCTGGTCTTTTGCATGCGCCAGTATTTTAAGCATTTATTTCTCAAAGATTTTTGGTAGATATGACTTTGTGTCATTGATTAAATTTGTTATATAATGCATTTTTATTGCAATACCATGACTTTTTTTATTTGCTAACTAAAAATAAATCACTGTGGGCGACTGGACTTACATAAGCTTAACATTGTAACATCATTTTATGTTAACACATTTGTTGCGAATAGACCGACTTGGGAAAAATAAACATAATATCTAATCGACTTCTGTACAACGTGTATAAACGGATTTAATGGATAATAATAAATAAATAACATCAAAACGAACATATAGTTCCATAACACAGAGTAACGAAGTTCTATGAACACCAATCTGTACTATGTTTCTGGGGCGGATCCATATTTTTTGGTGTGTGTGTGTAGGGGGGGGGGGGCGGGGTATAAAACAAGATCTCTCTCTCTCTCAACTCTCTCTCTCTCTCAACTCTTTCTCTCTCTCTTTCTCTCCTTCTCTCTTTTTTCTCTCACCCTCTCTCTGTCTCTCTCTCTGTCTCTCTCTCTCTGTCTCTCTCTGTCTCTCTCTCTCTCGCTCTCTCTCTCTCTCTCTCTCTCTCTCTTTCCCTCTTTCTCTCTCTCTCTCTCTTAATATATATACAGTACGTGACCCTTACTTTGACCTAAACAATCAACAGACAGCATTTATTTTAAAAGCTTAGTATTTTTTAACCTAACATGTATGTGTTTGCGCAACTGTACTATTTCAACTGGTTGGTGTGTGTGCGTGGTGGTTGGGGGTGGATGTCTGGTGGGTGGGTGGGGGGGCATGCATCCACCATTCCCACCCACGCTGGATCCATCTCTGCTATGTTTTTACTCTACCTATAAGCTGCCCCTCCAAGAACGACCATTTTTTGAGGACATTTTCAACCAAACGCCTCCCATATTTATCTGCTATGATCGTTTCTCTTTTCCTTGGTTTGTCGTCATGGTAATTTTCCCAGTTTCTATAATGATGTAGCAGAGCTATTGATTCGTGAACATCCAGAGAAGAACCAACGTATGTGTTGTATACATTATGGACTCCTACTTTTTTAATGGCGTCCGTCCGCGCAATGTACTTTGACCGATGTCCAGAAGTAAATACATGGACTTCCCGCAATGTTTTTAAAAGTGTCACTAAATTGTATTTCTTAACGTTTCCCATGTCGGGGAAAACAGAATCCTTGTCATTCCATTCCTTTCGGAAAAATACATTCCTAAAGGAGTACCAAGAGGCCTTTGGAAGTTTGCTGATCATGTCGCCCCAGGTTAGGATGTCTTTATGATATGGAATTATAAATTCATCGAGGTCTTGGTTTACTATATAGGTAGAATACTGCTTCGAACGAAGAACACAATCTGTAAGGGCAGCCAGTTGCCCGAAATAATGCACATCCGGTTCATAACCTTTAACTTGAGGCCACACGTCTACCTTTACCGGAAGGGACCATTTTAATACATCTGCCAAATTCTGGTCAACATAATGTTTTAAAATCAAGTCGACATTAGATGACGTTGAATAATTATAAAAAATAAATCGTTCCGCTCCTAATAATCTATTTAACTCGATCCATTCTATTAATTCGTCTGTTTTGGAATACCGGAAGTTCAGAGGCGTTACACAAACGGTGAAGTTGCGCACATGTTCGAATTGGGCGATTTCGCGCACCTGCACTACATTTAAAACTGTCTGACATTTCCGGGTTACGACGGATACATACGAAGGTACTTTGCCTTCAAACGGACATCGAATAACCGACGTTGTGTACCTGAAAAGAAAAATGCACATAAATAAATACAATTATTGCGATCAAATAAATTCTGGATGCTAATATGAACGAACGTGGACATTTTGCCCAAATTGATGTTTTAATTAACGAAACTGACCAACCCTGAAACTATGCATCCACGTTAATCTTAAAAATCCCCTGAAATTTGCGAAAGTACAATTCCTCTTAGGGTTACAACAAATGCCATATTAACTTAATGCACTAAACGGACTTTTTCACGACACGACGCATTTAACAAAATGATTTGTTTCAAAAGCCTGTTATAGAATTATCTTTTACTTTTGGATTCGATGACATAAAAATCCATTTAGAAGTCGCCCTACATTTATAGCTATGAAAATTCAAATTCATCAGCGATTTATTTCAATACTTTAGAACTCCATTCTGTTTTCTATTATTACAATGAACAAAATAAATCGATCTATTTTACTAAATGGTTTTAGTTTCAACTGAACATGTGCAACAAACCACACATTCTGGCCTGACTCCCCCACTTCTGACGACAAGTTTGAACAGGTCAAGACGTCTGACAGCTTGATGGACAGTTTTATGGGGCGGATTACATGTCATTTTGGTAGAACAGGTAGCAGTGCGGCGGGGACTTCTAAATCTGATAGAATCCATTAAGACATTTCCATAGAAAATAGAAGCCTGGACTCGCTGCGCTTGTTTCGGCTTCTATTTCCTAAAGAAACGTCTTAATAGACTCTATCTTATACTAAGTTTATAAGTGAAAACAGGTAAAGTACTTAAGATGTAACCATACGCTCCTTCCACAATACGATAATTATCGCCAGTTAACGGTGGTATCCGACAGTTTCTCCAATAAATGTAATGATAATAAATGTAAGGTCAGGGATTAATCCAGGTGAAGGGATGGGGGATACAGCCACACCACACCCTACCAACCAGGTAAAAGAGTAGAGTTGTGAAAACACATACATGTAAGCTTAAAAATACTAAGTTTAAAAAGTAAATCTTGTCTGTAGACTGCTTTGGTCAAAGTTACGGTCCCTATCTCTGTGTGGCAGCGGGTTTAAACCCCGGCCGAGTCAAATCAAAGACTTCAAAGTTGGCAGTAGTGGCTTCCCTCCAACCGCTCGGGGCTAAGGGGACAGCATTACGCGTGACTCGTCGGTGTCAATATAATGGACCAGCCGTGTTCAGTCCCTGGGCACCTCATAAGTGCCCCTGTGCTATAATGATAAAAATGTCGCTGTACAGTATCGGCAAAAATACCGGCAAATCCCATCCCATCCCATAAAGTTGAATGGCTCTTGATTCATACCCCCCGCCCCCCCCCCCAAAAAAAAAAATAATAATAATAAATAAACAAAAATAAATATTTTACCCCTCGTAACGACATGTTTCCGCTGTTTCAGAAAATTTAGGCATAATTTCTGCATAAACCTATACATAACTCAAGTGATCAAAGCGATTTTGAACACTTACCTAATTCTTCGACAAAATAACACATATTGAGAAAAGAATCACTTTAAATATTAATTCTTTCCAAATCTATAAATAGCCGCGATTTCTCGTAACAACAGATATCGACGCCAGAGCAGAAAACACGGATGACTATATAATGGATCTCAACAGTAAGTTGTCACGTGGCTTTCTTAGTTTTAATATAGCTATCTCTGCAGCGTGGCTTAGATAGAAAATAACTGTTTGCAATGACGAGTCGGGATTTATGCTTAACTGTTTACACAGAATTAGACATCGATGAACAGCATTTTGCAGGACCTGTTCAGGTAACTTGTCTTATTTGGTTATTTGAGAAAATATTTTTGCTCTAAACTGCCGGATACCACCTTAATATTCGATTTTTAACAATTCAGTACATTTAAGAAAATAACTTGGTTTTCATGCCCATTGAAGAATGCATCTTTTTACTTGGTTTGTCCTTTGCTTGATCACATAAAGTTAATTTAAATAATTTATTGTTGCATGATTTAGGAAATGTGTGAACAGACGTTGCTGTTGGTTTTATCCTGCAGTAAGCAATTAATGACAAATACTCAGAATGGGAGATAATTCAAAACAGCCTTATTGAGACGTCCCGCCAAAATCCAAAATGTCTATCTTTAACCTTGTTCCGGCAGATATATAGGTTGTATACAAGTACTTATATCATTGAAGTCTGCGCTTGCTGTACTTAAAGCGACATGGTTACACACTTACAGCTGGTCATATATCTGGTTATATATACATAACATTTGCTCATAAAAAACCTTACTTAAACCGCAATGAATAAGGAAATTATTTACATACTTCCTCAGACCACTAGATTGTGTGAACATATGTTTTTAAAAAATTGGGTTTGACTTTAGGATGTGAAACTCATCGCAACGACGATTGTCAACTTTTTTTTCAGCCACGTTTTGAATCTCAGCATCCCAGGATTGCCTATGCATCAGTCACAAACAATATGCTGACTGGATCAGGAGTGAGGCATCAGTTAAATAAATATGTTGGGCGGCAAGTGTGATTCTTTGTACACTTAGCTATGTACCTGGACGCGCAATCGGTAGATCCAGGTACTGGAGGTCCCAGGTTCGATCCTCGGCCGCGACGTTCAAAAGACGTAAAAATAAAAATAGCTCCTTTGCTAAAGTTTAAGCAAATATAAGCGTAGTTCCACGATATGACTGGTCAGTCCGGTGTCAAGATAATAATCACTGGTTGTTGTATCATGCCAGGTATTCACAACATGCACAGTGAATGCAACACTAAATCTGCTTCGGGAGGGCACCGTCTCCAAAAAACAAACAAACCGAAAACAAAATACTGTTCGTTGGACGACAAACACAAAAGAAAAAAGATATGGCCAAGTTGCTTTCAATTCTTCAGCAACGAGAAAACAGTGAGTTTTCGAAATAAGTTAAAGATCGAGTGCCTGCTGATTACAAATTAATAAGATCAAACAAAGACTTAATCTTTAGGCAGTGCAAAATTAAGTTAGGTAAATTAACCCTTAAAATACCCTTATCATATTTACAATTACAGCGAGAAAGGGGTTTCAAGTGCATGTATGTAGATTTAATGTTTTCATCAATAAAGCTGTGCAAGATCACATTTGTAACACTTACATTTCTAACGCTCTGTCACAAGTGACGGAAAACATTTCATTTCATTTCAAGTCAAAAGGTTGTATGAGGCATAAACCTAATGTCCATTGCAATAAGCTAATATACTATTGACATGTATTGCGTTGTTTAATATATGAAGCAAATATTTGTCGATATATTGGAACATATGTCCATCCGTAATAACGAATATAGCTATCGGTTAAGCCATGATACCACTGGCAGGCATAATAACGAATATAGCTTACGCTTAAGCCCAGCCACCCAGGAAACTGAGTATATGATTGTGTCTCTATCGAATCAACTACACAATGATCACTGTGGCCGTACCGATTCAACTACACCATGGTCACTGTGGGCGTACCGATTCAGCTACACAATGGTCACTGTGTCAGCTACACAATGGTCACTGTGGGCATGCCGATTGAGCTACACAATGGTCACTGTGGCCATACCGGTTGAGCTACACAATAGTCACTGTGTCAGCTACACAATGGTCACTGTGTCAGCTACACAATGGTTACTGTGGCCATACCGATTGAGCTACACAATGGTCACTGTGTCAGCTACACAATGTTCACTGTGGCCATACCGATTGAGCTACACAATGGTCACTGTGTCAGCTACACAATGGTCACTGTGTCAGCTACACAATTGTCACTGTGGCCATACCGATTGAGCTACACAATAGTCACTGTGTCAGCTACACAATGGTCACTGTGTCAGCTACACAATGGTCACTGTGGCCCTACCGATTGGGCTACACAATGGTCACTGTGTCAGCTACACAATGGTCACTGTGGCCCTACAGATTGAGCTACACAATGGTCACTGTGTCAGCTACACAATGATCACTGTGGCCATATCGATTGAGCTACACAATGGTCACTGTGGCCATACCGATTGAGCTACACAATGGTCACTGTGTCAGCTACACAATGGTCACTGTGTCAGCTACACAATGGTCACTGTGGCCATACCGATTGAGCTACAAAATAGTCACTGTGTCAGCTACACAATGGTCACTGTGTCAGCTACACAATGGTCACTGTGGCCCTACCGATTGAGCTACACAATGGTCACTGTAGCCGTACCAATTCAGCTGCACAATGGTCACTGTGGTCTTACCGATTCAGCTACACAATGGTCACAGTGTCAGCTACACAATAATCACTGTGGCCATACTGATTCAGCTACTCAATGGTCACTGTGGTCGTACCGATTCAGCTACACAATGGTCACTATGGTCGTACAGATTCAGCTACACAATGATCACTGTGGTCGTACCGATTCAGCTACTCAATGGTCACTATGGTCGTACAGATTCAGCTACACAATGGTCACTGTGGTCGTACCGATTCAGCTACTCAACGGTCACTGTGGCCGTACCGATTCAGCTACACAATGGTCACTGTGGTCTTACCGATTCAGCTACACAATGGTCACTGTGGTCTTACCGATTCAGCTACACAATAATCACTGTGGCCATACCGTTTCAGCTACACAATGGTCACTGTGGTCTTACCGATCTAGCTACACAGTGGTCACTGTGGCCGTACCGATTCAGCTACACAATGGTCACTGTGATCTTACCGATTCAGCTACACAATGGTCACTGTGGTCTTACCGATCTAGCTACACAGTGGTCACTGTGGTCTTACCGATTCAGCTACACAATGGTCACTGTGGTCTTACCGATTCAGCTACACAATGGTCACTGTGGTCTTACCGATTCAGCTACACAATAGCCACTGTGACCATACCGATTCAGCACAATGGTCACAGTGTCAGCTACACAATGGTCACTGTGGTCGTACCGATTCAGCTACACAATGGTCACTGTGGTCTTACCGATTTAGCTACACAATGGTCACTGTGATCTTACTGATTTAGCTACATGTTTTGCCTGTATCGATTTGACCACAGTCTTAAAAATCAATGAAAATGTAATGCGTTACTAATGTGGACATTTAAAGCTGTAGGAATACCTTTTGCCGTGACTTTCTGGATTGGCGTAAATGACGGCAGGTGTGTAGCCGTAAGTGACGTCAGAAGCAGAACGATCGACGTACCAAAACTGACAGAGAAGCCTCAACTTTCTTAGTGTTATCGCCGTTACCGTAATTTGATCCGGCGTTGAAAAGTCGTGGAAGGCAGAATAAACAAACGCAGAACGCAATGTATCAACCGGTAACCAGTCATCTACCATAGCTAACTTCCAGTTGAATTTGACTTTACATTCGCCAGCTTTTCCGTTAACGGAATAGATAAATTTGTTGAAGGGTTGACGCACTGCCGTTTGATTCGACATTTTGCTGATTGACATATTTTTATATTTTTTAAGAATCAAAGTATTTTCATCAAGCACTTTCCGTTGATAAGGTATGTTTTTTATAGAAGCATTTACTTTCAGTTTGTTAAACTCATTGCCTATGCTCCCTTGTGCTCCTTCATAGAGCACTGGCTTCAAAGACGTGACGTCTGATAACCTTATACCATGGTGGTTACCGTTGTTCGCTGCCATGTAATCATTCTCTAGTTGAGAGCTTAAAGTCAATGAAATGACCTTGAAAACTAGATAAACGCCGATGATACAGATAAAGTAGCGACACATCCGTGCTCGTCTCGCTGCAGCCATCGTGTCGCTTGGTCACGTCATACGATCTTTATTTGATATCAATTCTACAAAGCCCTTTGCCACTAAGGGTATGATAGCGACCACTTTCATATCATCTTAGATCCTAACTGCCCTGTCAGCCTTTATAACGATTCGTTAGCAATGCAACTATTCGACTACCCAAGGATGGTTTACGTCTGTCGTCTTTCAATGTTTTGCTTAAATTGCCAACATAAATACTTTTGTATCCATTATATGAATTCCGCATGTACACAGCTTGTCGTCTTTATTGCGCATACACATATCTTTTAATTTAATTTCGACATTAGTCTATTTCTAACATTTAGTTATTCCATTAACTTGTCCAACGCACTTACTCGAACAATTTGAAATAATGCAATCCATTAGTCAACACTGAAACTCATTAAAGAAAAAAACTTCAACGATCCAGCAATATAGCGAATAGGTCCAGCGACATTCTTTCTCCTAAACACCAAACGCCACTTTCAACTATCCGTTGCTCAATAAGAAACTTGTTCAAGTATTTGGTATGTTCATTTTCCACTCTGAGCCGCCTATCTATTGGACTATCACACGCACGCTATCTTAATACGTTTAAGATAAAGTGATTTCATTATATGAAAGAAGGGGTCTCATTGAAAATTCCCAACCTTTGACTAACGCTATGTAAATGTCTTGGTTACGTTGTTTCAAATTGTCACTTTTTTATTACTAACACTTTTGGTCATTTATAAATTAAACTTCAAAAGTCGAGTTAAGTCAATGTGCCATTTTTGTGCATAATTTGGGGAATCTTAAAGCTGCTCAAATGTTCAAAGTGGTATCCGACATTTTTGACCGAATATTTTTTTCTGAAATAACCGTATAAGTCATTGTTACCTGAAAAGATAATGCAAAATGCTGTTCATTGATGTTCTAGATCTTCGTGAACAATAAAACTTAAATGTCCACTGGTCATTGCTACTCTTCAGAGATAGCTATTTTTAAAACAAAGAAAAACACAGAAGGGACCACTTACTTTTGAGATCACGCTTTATCTTCAGCATGGTAATTCGCTATGACGTCGGCAACTTTTAAGCAGAAATCCACATTGTGCTTATTTACAGATTTGGAAAATAAACATTCGAACTAATTATCGACGTGTACTTTGTAACAATTGATGCAGCGTTCAAAACCGTCTTTATCTAGAAAAAAGCGTCTCCGAAATTAAGCTCTGATTCCCCAAACAGGGGTGAGTTTTTAAATTTGATATAAGCAAACTGTAGGATACCACCTTTAAATAATTTACAATTATATAGGCGTATACGACCAATTGTACTCTTACAAGGCCAAATGTATTTCGCACGCGCTTATCGCGATAACGGACTGCCCAAAACAAATACGATATACCCAGTTGTTCAGGCGAGGGCGGACTGCTGCATCCATGAAGTCAATCAAATATTGTGGTTTTCCTATTCCACGGTGGTCATCTAAGACAAGGGCTTTTGTTAAAAATTAGATGTCGGCTGTATCTCCTAAGGCCGTCATTGATCCGGCCGATATTGATATAGCGATACAAATTTTAAAATATCGATATATCGATACGCATTTCAAAATATCGATATATCGGCTGGAAAAAAAAGAAAGAAAAAAGTTTTAAAAAATCGTTAAAAATCAACAGTTTTTCGTCAACCGGAAGTCTACAAATGTTGTATGAAATGGGGGGGGGGGGGGGGGGGGGGGGGGACTGTTGTTAACGTAATGCCATTGACAATGATCAGAAATTCGACAATTCGTGAAAGCAAATCATCTAAGTGTTATGAGAGGGTTGCAAGATCATGACGTTGTCAATTTGTAAAAGAAATCAACAAAATACTTTATTATTTTGTTTAAAGAAAATTTGAAGATTTTTGTATATTAAGGGAGAGAACTTCTGTAAACTTAAAACAATCGAAGAAGGTCTGCAATTCGTCAATTTGTGAAAGGTACACCAAAATGGCAGACGACGATGTAGTTATTGTAGACAAGAAATCAAAAACAGGAAAAAAGAGTTTTGTTTGGGAATATTTTGAATATGTTGAAGAAAAAGGCTGTATAAATAAAAAGTCTGTTAAATGCAAGCTATGCAAATTGAACATACCCTAAAGCGGAAACACTACAAATCTGTGTTCGCATTTAGACAGAAAACACTGGAAAATTGCGAAACCAAAGTCGCAAGTTCTAATACCAGTTGTAAGAACGATGTAGTAATTATATTTTGCTTTTAATTGTATTTATTTTTAAATGTAACTTGCTAAATATTGTTTTAAAGATGATCATATCCTAGTTTTCTATAAATTAAATAAAAATGCTTCATTTCTATTAATATACATGGTTTAATTTGATGTTTTAATGACATTAAAACATATCATGGCAGTTGGTCCAAATGCATGTAAGTAAAGCGAGGAACACATTATGCTTGTTTAATTAAATGGTTAAAACATAAGCATTTAATTTTCATCTTTGGATAAGTTATAAACAAATTAAAAACTTTTTTTCAACATTTTATTTGAAAATAACTGTTAAATATCAAGCTTTAAGAACAAGAATGTTAGTGGAAATAAGAAGTACAATTTCTCCAAATTCCCTTCGATATGTCGATATATCGATATATCAACGATATTTTTCTTTCGATAAATCGATATCATCGATACGCTTTTTGGCGTATTAATGACAACACTAGCAGTTACGCGAATGCTACGCCACTAATACTGCGACGGTAAACAACCCCTGACTAGCATATCCGTAAACGCTGGTGTACTACTGTACATAACAATACACGTCAGGATTTTAGTTGTTAAAATTCTGCGTTAAGTTGTCCTTATTTTACCTGTTATTCATAAGAAAAGAAGAGAATTTATTTAAAAATAGTACTACAAAGGTTATTTCCCTTGTTATTGTGCGTAACTTCAAAAAAAAAAAAAAAAAAAAAAAAAAAAAAAAAAAAAAAACGGCCCAGATACGCGCCTGGTGTGTAGGCCTACGTTTGCAGCACGACGTGCATGTGAGTATGGAGACTGTACAT
Source organism: Sinonovacula constricta (assembly GCA_007844125.1). NCBI lineage: Eukaryota > Metazoa > Mollusca > Bivalvia > Cardiida > Solecurtidae > Sinonovacula > Sinonovacula constricta. Next base: position 42,859,555 of record CM017569.1, on the reverse strand, counting down.
CATCCACGATAAGACAACGACTGTCATGTTTACTCCTCTTACTTATCCGACTTAAGGACGTAGCTAGGTATGTCCAGGATGCTGCGTGACTGACTTACAACAATTTAAACGATTGTTGCAATAACGGGTATCATTGTCATCATCATAAGCCAAATCCGGAAGTTAATGATGACGATAACGAACATTATGAACATCATTCTCTCTCTCCTTCTCATCGCTATGATCACGTGACGAATTCTAAAAATATGTTTTAAAGGTATGGTTCAAAAATTGTGACAATTTATACAATTACCTCTTAAATAAGAATAAGCGAATATGAATGCGAAAATTGATAAGTGTTATTGGAAAAAGTTGAAAATTAAACGTTTTGCCCTGAAGAAACTTCTCAGATAATGATAGTAAAACGAGAAAGCAATTTTGTGTACAGATAACATTTCATGTACAAATTTGAATTGATTGTTTATGCAAGCGATGTCTAAGTCTGAGACTCTTAAGCCATAATACCGCTGGCAGTCATAAAAACGAATATAACTTACTCTTAAGACACAATACCGCTGGTAGGCATTAAAACGAATATAGCTTACGCTTAAGCCATAATACCGCTGGCAGGCATAATAACGAATATAGCTTACGCTTAAGCCATAATACCGCTGGCAGGCATAATAACGAATATAGCTTACTCTTAAGCCATAATACCACAATAAGACTTGATACATGTGTCTTTCAAGAAGTTTTATACTAAATCGCGATTGACACAATGGAGAGTATAACCATTACACTGAAGATAAACGTTCAGTAAAATTAGACTGGAACCTAAAGTACCAAGAAGCCCAAAATAATGGTTCATGGACGTGTAAAGATTTGTAACCAACTAGTTTAAAACCAGCCACCCAGGAAACTGAGTATATGATTGTGGTCCTACCGAATCAGCTACACAATGGTCACTGTGGGCCTACTGATTCAACTACATAATGGTCACTGTGTCAGCTACACAATGGTCACTGTGGGCGTACCGATTCAGCTACACAATGGTCACTATGTCAGCTACACAATGGTCACTGTGGGCCTACTGATTCAACTACATAATGGTCACTGTGTCAGCTACACAATGGTCACTGTGGGCGTACCGATTGAGTAAAACAATGGTCATTGTGTCAGATACACAATGGTCACTGTGTCAGCTACACCATGGTCACTGTGGTCTTACCGATTAAGCTACACAATGGTCACTGTGTCAGCTACACCATGGTCACTGTGGTCTTACCTATTGAGCTACACAATGGTCACTGTGTCAGATACACAATGGTCACTGTGTCAGCTACACCATGGTCATTGTGATCTTAGCTATTGAGCTACACATTGGTCACTGTGTCAGCTACACAATGGTCACAGTGTCAGCTACACCATGGTCACTGTGGTCTTACCGATTAAGCTACACAATGGTCACTGTGTCAGCTACACAATGGACACTGTGTCAGCTACACAATGGTCACTGTGGTCGTACCGATTGAGCTACACAATGGTCACTGTGTCAGCTACACAATGGTCACTGTGGTCGTACCGATTGAGCTACACAATGGTCACTGTGTCAGCTACACCATGGTCACTGTGGTCTTACCGATTGAGCTACACGATGGTCACTGTGTCAGCTACACAATGGTCACTGTGTCAGCTACACAATGGTCACTGTGTTCTTACCGATTGAGCTACACAATGGTCACTGTGTCAGCTACACAATGGTCACTGTGGGCGTACCGATTAAGCTACACATTGGTCACTGTGTCAGCTACACAATGGTCACTGTGTTCTTACCGATTGAGCTACACAATGGTCACTGTGTCAGCTACACAATGGTCACTGTGGGCGTACCGATTGAGCTACACAATGGTCACTGTGTCAGCTACACAATGGTCACTGTGTTCTTACCGATTGAGCGACACAATGGTCACTGTGTTCTTACCGATTGAGCTACACAATGGTCACTGTGTCAGATACACAATGGTCACTGTGGGCGTACCGATTAACCTACACATTGGTCACTGTGTCAGCTACACAATGGTCACTGTGTCAGCTACACAATGGTCACTGTGGGCGTACCGATTGAGCTACACAATGGTCACTGTGTCAGCTACACAATGGTCACTGTGTCAGCTACACAATGGTCACTGTGTCAGCTACACCATGGTCGCTGTGATCTGACCGATTGAGCGACACAATGGTCATTGTGTCAGCTACACAATGGTCACTGTGGTCTTACCGATTGAGCGACACAATGGTCACTGAGGCCGTACCGATTGAGCTACACAATGGTCACTGTGTCAGCTACACAATGGTCACTTTTTAAGCTACACAATGGTCACTGTGGTCTTACCGATTTAGCTACACAATGGTCACTGTGGTCTTACTGATTTAGCTACACAATGGTCACTGTGGTCTTACCGATTTAGCTACACAATGGTCACTGTGGTCTTACTGATTTAGCTACACAATGGTCACTGTGGTCGTACCGATTTAGCTACACAATGGTCACTGTGGTCTAACCGATTCAGCTTCATGTTTTACCTGTATCGATTTGACCACAGTCTTAAAAATCTATGAAAATGTAATGCGTTACTAATGTGGACATTTAAAGCTGTAGGAATACCTTTTGCCGTGACTTTCTGGATTGGCGTAAATGACGGCAGGTGTGTAGCCGTAAGTGACGTCAGAAGCAGAACGATCGACGTACCAAAACTGACAGAGAAGCCTCAACTTTCTTAGTGTTATCGCCGTTACCGTAATTTGATCCGGCGTTGAAAAGTCGTGGAAGGCAGAATAAACAAACGCAGAACGCAATGTATCAACCGGTAACCAGTCATCTACCATAGCTAACTTCCAGTTGAATTTGACTTTACATTCGCCAGCTTTTCCGTTAACGGAATAGATAAATTTGTTGAAAGGTTGACGCACTGCCGTTTGATTCGACATTTTGCTGATTGACATATTTTTATATTTTTTAAGAATCAAAGTATTTTCATCAAGCACTTTCCGTTGATAAGGTATGTTTTTTATAGAATCATTTACTTTCAGTTTGTTAAACTCGTTGCCTATGCTCGCTTGTGCTCTTTCATAGAGCACTGACTTCAAAGACGTGACGTCTGATAACCTTGTACCATGGTGGTTACCGTTGTTCGCTGCCATGTAATCATTCTCTAGTTGAGAGCTTAAAGTCAGTGAAATGACCTTGAAAACTAGATAAACGCCGATGATACAAATAAAGTAGCGACACATACGTGCTTGTCTCGCTGCAGCCATCGTGTCGTTTAGTCACGTCATACGATCTTTATTTGATATCAATTCTACAAAGCCCTTTGCCACTAAGGGTATGATAGCGACTACTTTCATATCATCTTAGATCCTTACTGCCCTGTCAGCCTTTCGTAGCAATGCAACTATTCGACTACCCAAGGATGGTTTACGTCTGTCGTCTTTCAATGTTTTGCTTAAATTGCCAACATAAATACTTTTGTATCCATTATATGAATTCCACATATACACAGCTTGTCGTCTTTATTTCGCATACACATATCTTTAAATTTAATTTCGACATTAGTCTATTTCTAACATTTAGTTATTCCATTAACTTGTCCAACGCACTTACTCGAACAATTTGAAATAATGCAATCCATTAGTCAACACTGCAAACTCATTAAAGAAAAAAACTTCAACGATCCAGCAATATAGCGAATAGGTCCAGCGACATTCTTTCTCCTAAACACCAAACGCCACTTTCAACTATCCGTTGCTCAATAAGAAACTTGTTCAAGTATTTGGTATGTTCATTTTCCACTCTGAGCCGCCTATCTATCGGACTATCACACACACGCTATCTTAATACGTCTAAGATAAAGTGATTTCATCATATGAAAGAAGGGGTCTTATTGAAAATGCTCAACCTTTGACTAACGCTATGTAAATGTCTTGGTTACGTTGTTTCAAATTGTCACTTTTTTATTATTAACACTTTTGGTCATTTATAAATTAAACTTCAAAAGTCGTGTTAAGTCAATGTGCCATTTTTGCATAATTTGGGGAATCTTAAAGCTGCTCAAATGTTAAAAGTGAAAAACACAGAAGGGACCACTTACTTTTGAGGTCACGTTTTATCTTCAGCATGGTAATTGGCTATGACGTCGGCAACTTTTTAGCAGAAATTTACATTGTGCTTATTTACAGATTTGGAAAATAAACATTCGAACTAATTATCGACGTGTACTTTGTAACAATTGATGCAGTGTTCAAAATCGTCTTTATTTAGACAAAAGCGTCTCAGAAGTTAAGCTCTGATTCCCCAAACAGGGGTGAGTTTTTAAATTTGATATAAGCAAACTGTAGGATACCACCTTTAAATAATTCACTATTATATAGGCGTATACGACCAATTGTACTCTTACAAGGCCAAATGTATTTCGCACGCGCTTATCGCGATAACGGACAGCCCAAAACAAATACGATATACCTAGTTGTTCAGGCGAGAGCGGACTGCTGCATCCATGAAGTCAATCTAATATTATGTTTTTCTTATTCCACGGTGCTCATCTAAGACAAGGGCTTTTGTTAAAAATGAGATGTCGGCTATATCTCCTAGGGCCGTCATTGATCCGGCTGATATTGATATAGCGATACACATTTTAAAATATCGATATATCGATACGCATTTCAAAATATCGATATATCGGCGGGAAAAAATAGAAAGAAAAAAGTTTTAAAAAATCGTTAAAAATCAGCAGTTTTTCGTCAACCGGAATTCTACAAATGTTGTATGAAATGGGGGGGGGGGGGGGGGGGGGGTGTTGTTAACGTAATACCATTGACAATGATCAGAAATTCGACAATTCGTGAAAGCAAATCATCTAAGTGTTATTAGAGGGTTGCAAGATCATGACGTTGTCAATTTGTGAAAGAAATCAACAAAATACTCTATTATTCTGTTTGAAGAAAATTCGAAGAATGTTGTATCTAAGGGAGAGAACTTTTGTAAACTTAAAACAATCGAAGAAGGTCTGCAATTCGTCAATTTGTGAAAGGTACACCAAAATGGCAGACGACGATGTAGTTATTGTAGACAAGAAATCAAAAACAGGAAAAAAGAGTTTTGTTTGGGAACATTATGAATATGTTGAAGAAAAAGGCTGCATAAATAAAAAGTCTGTTAAATGCAAGCTATGCAAATTGACCATACCCTAAAGCGGAAACACTACAAATCTGTGTTCGCATTTAGACAGAAAACACTGGAAAATTGCGAAACCAAAGTCGCAAGTTCCAATACCAGTTGTAAGAACGATTTAGTAATTATATTTTGCTTTTAATTGTATTTATTTTTAAATGTAACTTGCTAAATATTGTTTTAAAGTTGATCATATCCTAGTTTTCTATAAATTAAATAAAAATGCTTCATTTCTATTAAAATACATGGTTTAATTTGATGTTTTACTGACATTAAAACATATCATGGCAGTTGGTCCAAATGTATGTAAGTAAAGCGAGGAACACATTATGTTTGTTTAATTAAATGGTTAGAACATAAGCATTTCATTTTCATCTTTGGATAAGTTATAAACAAATTAAAAACTATTTTTCAACATTTTATTTAAAAATAACTGTTAAATATCAAGCTTTAAGAACAAGAATGTTAGTGGAAATAAGAAGTACAATTTCTCCAAATTCCCTTCGATATGTCGATATATCGATATATCAACGATATTTTTCTTTCGATAAATAGATATCATCGATACGCTTTTTGGCGTATTAATGACAACACTAGCAGTTACGCGAATGCTACGCCACTAATACTGCGACGGTAAACAACCCCTGACTAGCGTAT